>OU015754.1:11057972-11087370 GCA_907169655.1 Acomys percivali | reverse complement strand
CCACACTCACACACATATCCACACATACACATATGCACACCATACACACACACTCACACATGTACCCACACATACACATATGCACACCACACACACAGACTTGTAAGTAGGAAAGGATGTCAAAGATCCCCTTTTCCAGCTTGAATTTGGGAAAAGAGGAAAATCACCCGCAGACCCACTTCCCAACCTCATTTTGGAGCTGAGGAACTGAAGAGTCCCTTGTTAGTCCCAGCTATGGAAGCAAGGTGAGGGTTGCTGCTCAGACCCAGGCTTCCAGGAGGACACCACCTAGCTCTTCAGTGCCTCACAGAAAGCTCCCCCTGCCCTCCCCCCCCAGCACTGCCAACCTCCATCCCATGCAAGGCCTTTTGGTGACATCTTGTGAAAAGGACTGAAACTGCAGCTCACACTCCTGAACCGCAAGCCCCCTGCCCCTAGTCTGTGGTCTGAAAGCCAGGCAGGGTTTGGGCCCTACCCGAAGATGACCTGGATGTGACAATGGAAGTTAAGTCAGAAAAAGGAGGAAGCAGCCAAGATGGGGAGGGTGCCCCTCCCAAAGCCAGGTCTCTGAGCTTAAGCTGTGAAAGCAGTTAAAACTGTATCTGTCCCATAAGAGACAGGAAGAACACAGAAAGCCTCTGGCTAACACTCACCAGCCCTTCCAGCCTGTGTCAAGCATAGATCCCAAGCTGTCTCCATAAAAATGAGTTCAAGAGGCTTGACAGGGGCTAGGAAGTGGTGGTACACACTTTTAATCCCAGCATTGGGGAGGCAGAGGCAAGTGGAGCTCTGTGAGTGCGAGGCCAGCCTGGTCTGCAACTGAGTCCAGGACAGCCAAGGCTACACAGAAAAACCCTGTCTCAAAAAAAAAAAAAAAAAAAAAAAAAAAAAAAAAAAAAGACAGGTGTGGTATAAACCTAGAACTCCAGCCCTTGGGAGATTGAGGCAGTAGGAGTTCAAGGTCAAGGCTAGCCTGGGCTACATACTGTGATTCTGTTAAAAAAAAAATCAAGTCCAGCATGGTGGTACAGGCCTGTAATCACAGCACTTGGAAGGCAGAGGCAGGTGGATCTCTGTGAATTCAAAGCCAGCCTGGTCTATAAATCGAGTCCAGGACAGCCAAGATAACACAAAGAAACTCTGTCCCAGTAAAAACAAACAAACAAAACCCCATAAATCCATAAAACAGCTTCCAGAGCTGGAGAGACAGCGTAAGAGCACTTGCCACTCTTCCAAAGGACCTGGGTTCAGTTCCCGGTACCCACATGGCAGCTCACACTACCGCCATGTTCCAGGAGATATGACATCCTCTCTCTGACCTCCAAAGACTTGAGGCACACAGCTGGGCGTGGTGGCACTCGCTTGTAATCCCAGCACTCGGGAGGCAGAGGCAGGCGGATCTCTGTGAGTTGGAGGCCAGCCTGGTCTACAAAAGGAGTCCAGGACAGCCAGGGCTACACAGAGAAACCCTGTGTCAAAAAAATCAAATCAAATCAAAACAAAGACTTGAGGCACACAGACATATGTATGGATGAAACACACACACACACACACACACACACACACACACACACACACACACAGACAGAGGGGTGAGGGGGGAGGTGGGTGGGGGATGGGGAGAGGCTGGTTTTGCCCTCTGGAGGAGCAGGGCTGTAGCTGGAAGTTGGACAGTGACAACTGGACAATGTAGTGGACTACTGGGTTGCGCCCACTGGTGCAGTGACTGTGCAGTCCTGTCAGCAGCAATGGGGATGGGGGCTACATTCTGTCACTTGTAGAAGCCTGAGGAATATCTTTAAATCTTTCTTTTTCCTCTTTTTTTTTTTTTTGTTTGGGGGGGTTTGTTTGTTTTATTATTTCCCCCCCCCCCCCCCAGACAGGGTTTCTCTGTGTAGCCTTGGCTGTCCTGGACTCGCTTTGTAGACCACGCTGGCATTGAAATCACAGCGATCCACCTGCCTCTGCCTCCCGAGTGCTGGGATTAAAGGTGTTCCCCACTACCGCCCGGCTTGATTTTGTTTTTTTAAATAAAGATTTATTTTAAGTAGATGAATGTTTTGGCTGCCTTGGCATGCAGTGCCTGTAGGGACCAGAAGAGGGCACCAGAGTCTCCAGAACTGGAATTTCAGACGGTGGCGCTAGAGATGGAATCCCGATCCTCAGCAAGCACTGCCATCTCTCTCCAGCCTCAAACTTCTTTAAATTTTATAGGGACCTTGATTCATGTTAAACAGGATTCTTGGCTTCAATACAGAAAAAGATTTCAGGACTAGCCAGGAGACTCGTAGTTTGTATTAATCAAAAATAGAAAGCGGGCTGGGGGCTGTAGCTTACTTTCCTAGCATGGGTGAAGCTCTGGGTCCCATCGCCAGCATTGAGGTTAGTAATGAATGTCTGTAATCCTAGTACCTGGAAAGTGGAGGCGAGAGGATTAGGAGTTCAAGACTACCCTTGAAGCCAAGCATGGATACTTGTGACATTGTTTCGTCTTCAGCCTTTGGCAGGAAGAGGTAGGCAGATCTCTGTAAGTTCAGAGGCCACCTGTCTATAAGGATAGATAGTGGGACATTGTCTCAAAAGAAAATGAAAACAAAGCAAAAAAAAAAAAAAAAGAATCCACTAAACAACAAACTCCACATGAGTGTAGGTGTGGGATTCTTATGTGTGTGTTTGGCTTGCATGAATGTATTTGCACCATGTAGTGCCTGATGCCTACAGGGGTCCTAAGAGGGGGCATCGAATCTTCTAGGACCAGAGTTAAGACAGTAGTGAGCTACTATGTGGGTGTTGAGAATTGAACCTCGGTTCTCTTAACCTGAGCCAACACCCCCCGCCCTCAGCTATGGGCTTCTGGAGGATCAGTGGTTAAGTGTCTTCCTGGTGACTGTAGTAGGATTTTAGCAGCTTTTGGAATTTTGTTACTTACTGAGTTTTTGGGGGACACCCTTCTTCTACCTATTCCTCTTTTGTACTATTGAAATCATTGGGTGCATCTAGGGATGTCTTTTTTTTTTTTTTTTTTTTTTGAGACAAGGTCTCTCTGTGTTAGCCTTGGCTGTCCTAGAGTCACTTTGTAGACCAGGCTGGCCTCGAACTCACAGCGATCCGCCTGCCTCTGCCTCCCAAGTGCTGAGATTACAGGCATGCGCCACCACGCCCAGCTAGGGATGTCTTGAATGGGAATATCTTTCTTTTAATAAGACACTCAAGAATGCCCACTGAAATTATTTATTCATGCATTTTATATATACGAACACTTTGCCTTCATGTACATCAAAAGAAGCCATCAGATCCCATTATAGATGGTTGTGAGCCATCATGTGGTTGCTGGGAATTGAACTCAGGACCTTTGGAAGAGCAGCCAGTGTTCTTAACCACGAAAGCGTCTCTCCAGCCAGGGAAAATAACCTTTTTAAAACGGTTTTTTTCTTTATATGCATATGTATGCAAGTACCAATGGAGACCAGAAGAAGGCACCAGATTCCCCCTAAACCAGAGTTACAAGACTATTAGCTGTCAGGGTGCTGGGAACTGAACTCTGGTTCTTTGCAACAACAGCAAGCAAAGGAAAGAAAGGCCCTAAGCAGTTATTGACTGTGTTGTAATTCTTACTTTTCAGCTGGCTGAGTCTTCGGCCAGACTCCTCAGTGGCTCCTTTCCCTTTTCTTGTTCATACTTTTTTCCATCTTTCTACTCCAGCCTCTGTGCCACTTTAATCTGTGCCTCTGGGAGGGTTCTGTGGGTGCCCATGGCCACGCTTGAGCTCACTAAATGACACAAGGTATGTCAACAGACCTGCTTATCCACTGTTCATGCACCAGTGATGCTGGCCACCTGGAGAAGGTATTAAAAAAAGGACTTTATGCTGGCTGTGGTGGCGCACGCCTTTAATCCCAGCACTCGGGAGGTAGAGGCAGGCAGATCTTTGTGAGTTCAAGGCCAACCTGGTCTACAAAGGGAGTCCAGGACAGTCAAGGCTACACAGAAAAACCCTGTCTCAAAAAAACACAAGCAAAAAAGGCTTTACAACCTACTCAAGGTGGCTGTGTAGGAACCAAGATACGAAAACTGCAAGTCTTACCTATGATTTCAAGTATAGAAAAAGGGAACAGAGATAAAGAGGTGTCCCCTCCACTTAAGTGTTCCCCAAAAGCCTCCACCTCAGGACCCCAGTAGATGAAGACAGAGAATTTTTCTTACCAGACTAGACTAATGGGTGAACTGCTAAGTCCTTTCTTAAGGGTACACAGGGCTGGGGAGACGCTCAGAGGGCAAAGTGGTTGCCACACAAGTGTAAGGACCAGAGTTCAAATCCCCAATCTAACAAAAAGGTCAGGGGGGATGTGTGTCAGTTTTCCAGTAATCCCAGGGAGTTCTGGAGCCAGTTACCAGCTAGACCAGATGGACTGCAGGCTCTGTCCTTGTCTAAAAGGTAGAGAGCAACCAGACACTGACGGTTATCCTTAGGCCTCTCCCTACATGTGTACACCTGTGCCCTGACATGTGCAAACAAGCAAACATACCTGCACTACACACACAAAACGCAGACTTTGAAAAGAATTAGCCATACTTCCTAAGGGGAGGGGGGCAGAAATCTAGCTTCTATAAGCACTAGGAATGTATGTAGTACTCATACACAGACAAAGCACATACATAAAAAAATGAAGCTGGCTGTGGTGGCGCACACTTTGAATGTGAGGTAGTCAGGAGAATCTGAGCTCAAGGCCAGCCTGGTCTACATACTATGTTCCAGGATAGCCAGGGTTACTTAGAGAGACTCTAAAATTACATTAACAAGAACAAAAAACCAGGTGAAATAAATGTCTTTTTATTGACCATTATATATAAAATATTTCAACATGCAAACAATGTCTTACATTTGATCATTGTCTTCAAAATCTCGTCAGTTTATTTGGCTTGCAGTAGTAGGGACAGAACCTGAGGCCTTGGACGTGATAGGCACGTGCTCTGCTACTAAACCACAGCCTGGACCTGAGGGATTCCAGGCAGGTGCTTTCCTATGCAATCATGGTCCCCGCTCTTCGATGGACTCTAGGTAAGAGTTAACCAGCAAGCTAGGCCCTAACCTTTCCCAACGTACTGACTTTTATGTTTAAGAGTATGTGCATGTGACTGTAAGTGTCCAGAGGCCAGAGATATCGATGGCTTTGAGCCATGCAATACTGGCGCTGGGAACAGAACTCTGGTCCTCTGCAAGGGCAGTGCAACCTCTTCATCACTGGGCCATTGGCCCAGCCCACCAAGTGTGCTTGTAATTCCCAATCTGGAGTCATCTCAGCTAAAACAGTATTTCATTAAATGGTTAGAGATAGACTCATATACCCGAGTCCCTAACACATTGAAACATTGTCAAATTACTGAATACAGCTGTTTTCAAACTTCAGTAGAAGTAAAAGCTTTGCTATGCTGACTACATCTCAAGTGTCTGTCACCTTGGGAAGTGGAGGTACAAAAAAAAAGGGGGGTTGTCTCAATGTCCCCACATAGCACCGCTGCCTACACCTAATCCTAAAAGCAAACTGTGTCTCCCCCAGATCTAGTCAGAAATTGGGGGTAGGAGGCAGTGTGCTGCCCTGAGAGCCCAGAGTTGTTATGATGTGGACCCTGGAGAGGCACGGGATTATGACAGGTAATTGAGTCTTTAGGGACCAGAATGTGTGGAACCCACTCCTGCCTCGCCAGGACAGCTAGAGGCCATAGAACCTGCAGAATGCTGCTGTTACATCTGTAGTTGAGGCGGCTACCTGTCCCAAAGGGTGTCAGAACTCAGGGGCAAGGTCAAAACTGGCTGGGGTGGCTGGTCCCGTCATCCCTCTTACCCAAATTCCTGGAAAGTGGGGGTAATCCCTTACATGGAGGTCACCAGGGCACCCCATACATGTTCTCCCCCCAACCCCCAGTGTCATGGCCAGCTGGTGGTACACAGGTGGCACAGGAGCAGCTGTGGCTGCACCCTGTGGCCCATCCTCATTGCTCCTCTTCTGGCTGGGTTACTGCTCTGCGAGGAAGTGCCCAAGGATGCCCGCTGCCCAGGGCCGTGGTGCGTAAGACATGAGGAGAAGCTTCTGTTCCAACACTAGATGGTTCTGAGGTGGCTCCCACTTCTTGATGCTCTTCTTAGGAGTTAAAACAGAATTCATACTTGGGAGGCAGAGGCAGGTGGATCTCTGTGAGTTCAAGGCCAGCCTACAGAGTGAGGTCCACAACAGCCAGAGCTCCATAGTGAGATACTGTCTCAGAAACAAAACAACAAAAAACCTAAACCCAGGCATGAGGAGCCATGGCATGACAAGGCTGGTTGCTTAAGCCATCTGTGGAGAGAGCTCTGCAGGCCACACACAGTCTCCCACTGGGGCAGCCCCAGTCTGAGGACAGACAAGGGCACCATGATGACTCGTGTTCTCAGACTATGCCCCAAAAGGCACCTCATTACAAAAGCCATGCTGAGGAGAATGTGGAGCCATTGGCAGTTCTTTTACAGGACAGACTTTCCAGTATACCAAGTCCTGGAGTGGTTTAGTACAGGCCAAAGCCACCACCTTACTCTCCAATTAAGTAAGGTTGCTGGTCAGGGCCTCAGAGAAAACTAGGTTCTGGGGATGACTTCAGGTCCTCACGCTCAGGAGGCAGGCGCTGTACCCACTGAGCCTCCTCCGGGCCCAAACTTGAACAGTCAATGGGAGACTTTTCCATAAAGACTTGACTACCAGGAGAATCAGGAAGGCACACAGGCCACGCTGCCAAGGTGAAAACTCAACCGAAAGGAGCCGGTGTGCGGCACAGACAGGAGCCTCGCCATCATTTCACTGTCCGCCTGAAAAAGAAGAGAAAGAATTGACGGGTGATCGCACATGTCAGGACTACCGAGAAGGCATGCCATGAAAGTCTGTCATGATAAGAGGGCCTTGGAGGCCACTTGGGACATTCTAGAAACAGCTATGTGGCCTGGCCTTTCTTAGGGAAGCACAGTGCATCAAGCCTTTGAAAACCACAGCTGAAGTCTCACATGCCATTTGGACTAGTACCTGAGTCGCTGGGCCAGCCAACTGACTCCCCGTGGTTTCTCGTCAGGAGCTCTGGATGCTGAAGCCCTAGAGAGAAAGTCAAATGCGTGCTTATTGGACCCTCTTCCCCTCTGCAAGAAAACCCACCCACGCCCATGCAGTTAGAGAGCTGCGATCACACATAAACAGCTGGAGATAAAGCAAGGGAAATTAAGAAACTTAGCTGCCCTCTGACCTCTGCATGCATGCGGTAGCATGTGTGTACCCTCTGGCTCCCAACTAAAGATTAGAAAATAAAAAGTAACTCACAGGCCGGCAGCTAGCTCAGTGGAAAGGGCTTGCTGCACAGTCCTGAGGACTTGTGTGAATTCCCCGCACCCACATAAAAAAGCCAGATGCTGCTGGGTCTGCGAGCCCAGGGGGCTCCTACAGGGAGGTGCAAGGTGGAGGCAGAAGCTCTCGGGTGAGCTAGCCTGGCCCATGCCGCAGCAAACAAGAGGCCTTGCGTCACACAGGGTGGAAATCAAGGACCAACATCCATGTGCGCTCACACACAGATGAAAAAGGAAGTTATGTTTCATTTTGACTCAGGAGTGAGTGCAGACAGGGGTTTCCATGCCTTAAAAAAGGAAGGATAAGGGTTGATCTGTGCCTCTTTCCCTCAAAGGCATGCCAATGTGCCAACCCAACTCCCAGCCCTCAGGAGGGACCTCATTTAGAGACAAGCCTCCACGGAGGGGACCAAACTGAGCATCAGCCATCCCGGCCGTCAACCAGGGCAGCGGGTTGTCTTAACAGAGGATGGGAGGCAGGATGCAGGATGCAGGATGCAGGCTGCAGGATGCACTGAGAACACCACACCAAGACAAAGGCAGAGCTGGGAGCGGCGTGCCTACAAAGCCAGGCACACTGTAGAGTGCTGGGCCTCTCAGAAGGAGCCAGCTGTCAACTCTCTGCTCTGGGCTTGTAAAAGGCTAAATGCCACTGTTGAAGCCCCCAGTGCTGGGCAGCCGCAGGACTGGCCCCACAGGACTCCATCTCTGACTGTGAATCTAAGTTCCCTTCTGCACGGCACGCTGCACACCGGACTGGCAGCACCAGGGGCCTGTGCTCACCTCCCTCTGTTGGCCGAGCTGCTTCCAGCTTGGCAGGCGTGGTCCAGAGGATGCCTGTGCTGAATGCAGAAGTTGCCATGGCACTGAGCGCAAGCCAGCTGCAGCATCTCCTTCTTCCGGCATCCCTCTTTGGAGCAGCGGTGTGTGAACACCTACAAGAACAGGGGTTACTTCTGTGCAGCGTGCCATTAGCCCAGCCCAGTCGGGCCCCGGCAGCTGGGCCTGATGGTGTGAGCCTGTGATTCTAACTATTCAAAGTAGCCATGGCCCTGACATGCGCCCTCCCCACCCAACACACAGAAGGCTAGGGTTGTGGCTTAGCAACACTCATTCCTTCTTTCCCTAACACTGCTCAATAAAAAAAACAACAACAAAACAAAACAAAAAACCCTGAAGTTGAGGAGGTAGGTGGCTCAGTGGTAAGAGCACCTGTAGAGGAATAAAGATAAAAGGTCAAATCCCCAGCACCCACATAACCAGCCGTGGATGTACACAGGCCTGCCGTTCTGCCATGAGGACACAGACCGGAGGGTCACTGTAGCTCAGAGGTTGTCAACCTAGCTCCAGATTCAAGGAGAAACTCTGTCTGAAGGGAATAAGGCAGAGCAAGCCAGCAGACAGCCTTCTCTGACCTCTACGCACGTGTGACCATGTATACACACGCATACACATGCGTGCATGCGAATTCCAAAATAAAAATTTTATTTATTGCTTTTTCCTTTTCCTTTTAAGACAGGGTCTCACTGTGTAGCCTTGGCTGGCTGGGAGCTCACTATGCACCATTGCTGGCCTTGAACTCACAGTGATCCCCCTGACTCTGCATCAAAACTGTCAGGTGTGCATCACATGTAGATTTTAAAAGGCTTTGTTTATTTGTTTAAATGTTATTTATTTACTTTATATATGTGAGTGCTCTATCTGCATGTACACCTGCATGTCAGAAGATGGCATCAGATCACATTATAGGCGGTTGTGAGCCACCATGTGGGGGCTGGGAATTGAACTCAGGACCTCTGGAAGAGTAGTCAGTTCCCTTAACTTCTGAGCCATCTCTCCAGCCCTGTTTGTTTGTTGGAGATAAAATAAAAAGCCAACAAAGCCCTGGGCCCTCAGAATGAGGATGCAAAGGTTCTGCTCAGGCAGCTTGTGCTGGGGGAGGGGCAAACACGGACTTCGGAGATAGAGAAGCTAGCAGGTGAGAGAAGACCCAGCTATTAGCTGGAGGAGGGCCTCAGAGCAAGCCTACAGAGGAAGCAAACCACAACGAGCAGAAATGACCGCAGGGAGGCTAGGTGAGGCAGGACCCCATCCCAAAAGAGGTCACAGGCCCATCTTAAAAGAAGCACAGTTTCTCCCAGAGCCGCAGGGATGAGACCTGTGGATAGAGGCTGGTGGCCTCACGGGTGGAGAGCGATGGAGGCAGATAGTGCCCAGCTCAGGGGCACACAGTCCTCGCTTGTCCTGCCCTCTGGGTGACAGGAGACATATCTTCTCTTAGAAATACCATTATTCTCCAAAACAAAGGCAGGGACCCTCCCCACCCCTTCAGAGGACCAAAACGATGGTGCATTTCTTCTGTAACCAGAAAGAGTAGGAGAGGATTAACAGAAGGTTCTAGAAAGTCTCTTGAACCTCAGGAGAGACACGGGATTCCTGAAAACAAGGCCCTGACCTGGGAGTCCTGTGAGGCATGGGTACTGTTCCCACTCAAAACAGGAAGACCTCAACTTCCCCTGACTGTCAGCACTCCACACTTAAAAAATACACCTGAAGATGGGGTTCTGTTTGTAGAGTGCTTGCCTAGCAAGCACAACATCCTGGGATCGATCCTCAGGACCAATAAAACAGGCATGGGAGTGCATGGCTATAATATCAACACTCAGGAGAGGGAGCCACGGGCATTAGGAGCTCAAGGTCATCCTTGGCTACATAGCAAGAGTGGACCAGCCTGGGCTATGTGAGATGCTATCTAAGAGAGAGAGAGGGAAAGAGAGAGGGAGAGAGAGAGGGAGAGAGAGATGAAAAAGAAAACTGATCTTTCCCTCCAAAGAAACAGCACTGCTATGTGCGCTGGCATGGACTAGTCTTTTTTGTTCTGCTTTTTATTTTTGTTTTTTGAGACAGGGTTTCTCTGTGTAGCCTTGGTTGTCCTGGACTCGCTTTGTAGACCAGGCTGGCCTCGAACTCATAGCGATCCGCCTGCCTCTGCCTTCCGAGGGCTGGGATTACAGGCGTGCGCCACCACTGCCCGGTTGGCATGTGCTAGTCTTAACCCAACTCTCACCTTGTTTTTGTTCCTCCCAGGCTGAAAGGCGCAATCTCTGTCCATGTGCTCACCGACCACCATATCTGGGCTCTCGCCTCTTCTCACAGGGATGGGGACATTACAGAGCGGACACACGGGCACCTGCACATCCTGAAACAAAGAACATACAGTGATACCAAGACTCACACTCAGATCACTCACGTGGGGGTGCTCTCCCTCCCTCTCTCTCTCTCTCTCTCTCTCTCTCTCTCTCTCTCTCTCTCTCTCACTCATACACACACACACACACACACACACACGAGATGGTTAAATGTGTTTATAAGCAGAGAGCACACTGGTGACAGAAAACTGTAGGGTGACAGGACAGCATCTGCAACGCAACAGCAAACCACCCAAGGTCGTCTAGTGGGATTTAAACACAAAAAGGGCCGCCGCCGCCAGCTTTGGAGGGCCTCAAGAGAGAAAGGAAGCTGGTGAGACCAGGAGGAGGGGGAATATAACATAGCTGTGGGAGGGGGACCCACGTGACCCCTCAGAGCCAAGCTGACAGGTGGAAACACTGACAGGACCGTCCCAGGAGTCACTCTGTTCCGCTGCCTCTGAGCCTCAATGGCTTTACAAGCAGGGAGATGCCCTCCGCAGTGGGCAGGCTGTGCACTGCTGCTGTGCCAGCCAAGCCAGAGATGGAGGGGGCTCTGGAAGGAATGATGGAAGCTCCAGGAGTGAGCAACCAACACAGTCAAAACCCTGAGCCACGGCTGTTGAGGGAAGGGTCCATGCCAGAAAGGATGAGGCGACTGACACCAGATGGAAACAGGACCACAGGCTTCTGTGGCCTGCTGTCTGAGGGGGGCTGCCTCAGTGGGCTAATGTGCCCACCAAGAAACGAAGCACTCCTGGTGTGATGTCCAGCAGACACTCCCTCCACATGGGCACAAGGAAAGGTTCAGATGACACACATACAGGTGGCTGCCTAGTCATCAAGGCCTAGTAAACAGGAATGTGAGTCACCTGCCCCACCAAGGACTCGGCTGGAACATGGCCAGCCCTGGTTAAGGCATGTGACACTGAGTCACCCACTGTCCATATGACACTAGGGGAGGTGGCAGAGGTCAGTGACATAACCTGTGAGTCACTTATTGATAGAGTGAACCCATGGACTTGAGGGACCTGGTGTTCTAATAGGCACCTTCTAGTGTCTGCTGGACAGCATGGAATCTCCCAGAAATTCCTGCTACAGTGACCAGAAGGAACAAGAAACGCTGATGCCTGCTGTTCTGTGGTGCAGGGAAATCCACAAGTAAAGTGTATAAAGGTGAAGGACCAACTGTGGATGCAATTTGAGGGCTGGGACTGGGAGATAATTCAGTTTGGTGAAGCTCAGTTTGGTGAAGCTGGCCATATAAATACCAGGACCTAAGTTCCACCCCCAGCACCCACCTGAAGAGTATGCTGGTTGTCCCAACACTGGGAAGGTGGAGACAGGAGGACCCCTGGGCTTGCTAGCCAGCCAGCCTAACCTACTTGGTGAACTCCTGGCAGTGAGTGACTATCTCAAAACCCAAGGTGGATGGTGGGGGTGGGGGGAGGTCAGACGGGGGGCTGTCCTCTACTCATCCCTCATACACAGCACAATCTGGCTGAGAGGGTGCAGACTCCCCCATGGGCCTTGGGGAGAGGGGTCACAGCCTATGGCTACTATAGTCTACGTATTGAACAAGCTCAGCCTCTGATTTCTACACAAATACACGACCTAGAGAGAGCGCCTACAGAGACCACAGGCTGCAGCCATTGGCAATCAGGAGGCTCTCCTGACTTCCTGACTGTCCCAGAAGACTGCTATGCTGATCCTCTACCACCTGTCAGGGACAGCTCAGGGCACACATACTCCAGTGTCTACGAGAGGCCTCTCACACAATCTTGTAGTGAACAGAGACACTAAAAATTGGTCATCTCACTCCATGGTTGCTTATTCCCTTACACATCCAGTCTAAGGGGTTGGGAGGATGGCACAGGGACCCAAGTTCAGACCAGCACTCAAGAGCAGGCGCTTGCATTTAGTTTTGGTGGTGAGCATCATTCACTCACTCATGAGACAGGATTTCTGTATGTTTCCCCAGCTGTCCTGGAACTCGCCCTGTACACCAGGCTGGTCCTGAACTCAGAACCGTCTGCCTCTGCCTCCAGAGTGCTGGGATTACAGGCGTGTCCACCACTATGCCTGGCTGGCAGCATGCATTTGTAGGCAGAGAAAGGAGGAGCTGGAGGCTTGCTGGCCAGACTGGCTGGCCAATTGGCAAGCTCCAGATTCAGTAAGAGACCTTGTCTCAAAAAATGTGGTAAGGAATAGAGGAAGGTGCCTGGCTTTGACCTCTGCCCTCCCTTGATACTTGTGTGTACATAAACCCACCCACCCATCCATATCTCCTCCTCCCAGCTTTCGCTGGCTACTCACTCTCTTACTTTGGCTTGCTATATATTAACAAACCCACTCATTCAAAACTCAAAGCATGGCTATCATAGGTCATTCCCTGGCTTGCACACAGCAAATGGACAGAGCAGCTGTGGCCCATGCAGTCTAGACCCCAGGATGATGCGTTACCTTCTTGAATGCAAAGGGACACTTGTGCCCCGAATAGGAAAAATGGTCTTTACAGAAATCTTGTTTACACTCGTCACATGTTATTGGCAGAAAATCTAAAAGACAAAAATCAAGACACAACAGTAAATCCTCTGAAGAATTGGAACCAAAAGATTACATACCATCCAAAGCAGAAGGTGGTCTACGTTAGACCCCTCAAGCCTATGAGGGATAGATACATCCTAGAAGGGGCACACGTGAGAGAAAACAACTTTGAGGGGAGGAAATTAAAAATAAAATTGAGACAAGGGTCTTACTTAGCACAGGCTGGTCTGGAACTCACTACATAGCCTAGGAGGACTCTGAACACCTGATCCCCCTGCCTGTACCTCCCAGTGCTGGGACTACAGGCGTGAGCTACCACACCAGTTTTACGTGGTGCTGGGATGGAACCCACGTTTCATACATGCTGGGCAAGTGTTCTACCAACTGAGCTGCAACTCCAGTCCCACAGTTAGGAATGCAATACAGCCAAGAGACACCGAAGGACCCACAAAACTGTCTTTTCAACACAGATCCCGTCTCTTCTGGTATCACAATCATCCAAGCTGTCTACTTGTATCAGCAAAGCCCTGGCTGGCGGTCATTGCCTGACCTTAAGTGGTTGCTAACTTGTGACATCCTGCACCAGAGTCCTCATGCTGAGAAGCCAAACCAGGACAGAGGCCAACTAGCTAATGAGTGATTTCACTACTTTGTGGGCTCCCTTTATTCCACCCTTCCAACACCCACCACACACACACTAGGGAAGAAAAAAAGGAAAATAGAGGAGAATTATCATTATTGTTACATTACTTCCGGTTGATTAGGGGTTCGAGTTCCTGGGGGCAAGTTTGATTTTCCCTGTCAGGGTCTCTAATTTCTTCTTCTCTTTGAGCACAAACCACCACCTGACAAACAGCAACCAACCACCAAAAAGCCAACAACAGTCACCCCGCCTCTAGGGGCCCTAACATTTACATAACCTCTGAAAAGTTCCGAGAATCCCAAACAGCATACAGTGGCAGAAACTATCTGCAGGTGGCAAAACCACGCCCCCGCTAGAGCACGAGGCAAATCATAGTCATCTGCTGTGACATGGCCTCACCTCCCCTGGGATTAAAACGAAAACATAGTCCATAACACTTCTGTGGTGGTGTTGTTTTCTAAAGAAAGCAACATTTCAAAGTTATCACTGTATGAGTGTAATAGACACACGCTCCTCACAAAACAGCCAATTAAACAGTATTTCCCAGTAAGAGCCCTTGAAAGTTCTTACCTAGTTGCTTACAAGTTGGTTCTGAGCAGTGCTTCCCCAAGTCAGGAAACTCCATTATGAACACAGTGTCCAAAGCACAAGTATTTAAGTATCACCTGCGGGAATTAGAAGCGAAGAGCATGAGCCCCCAAGTTAGTGACCAGGACCTATAACCTGAGGCCAGTGAGCACAAAGCGACTCCCTCTGCAGGGAGCATGGGATATCAGGGTCACCCTGGGAGAGACCAGTAGCTCACCAATTCTCGCGATGCCAGCAAAGAGGAAAAGTGGGTGGAGTTTCATAAAAAACACCAAGTCTCAGACCAAGAACCAAACAAACCCAGCGTTTGTGGGTTGCTGTCTAGTCCTTTTAGGCTCTAGTTCACAAAGCCTGTCCCAGCCACAGGGTTTCCAGGAGAGCCATGTTTCCATGTATCCTGAGCTTCCTAAGTCAGGCTAGGTGGGGCAGGCCTGTCTTCCCAGCTACCCTAAGGGCTGGGGCTGGAAAATCCGCACAAACTCTAGGCTAGCCTGCACAGCTTTGGGAGACCGTGGGTAGTAGTTTCCTTCCTGTCGCTGTGATAAGATACCCTGACAAAAAGCAACTTCGGGAAGCAGAAGTTTATTTTAGCCCGTGGCTCCAGGTTGTAGTCCCATCACTATAGGGAAACCAAGATGGCAGGAGCTTGAAACAGCCACATCATTTCCACAGCCAAGAACAGAGAAAAATAAATCGTGCGTGGCGGTGCACTCAGGAGGCAGGCTTTATAAGTTCAAAGCTAGCCTGATCTACAAAGTTAGTTCTAGGACAGCCAGAGGCTGTTACACAGAGAAACCCTATCTTGAAACACCAAAACACACAACAATAAAACAAAGAGAACAAAGAGAAATAAATAAATGCTTGCTTGCTTGCTTGGGCTCACCTCCGTTTCTCCACTCTTACACAGTTCAGCACTCCCAGCCTAGGGAATGGTGACGCCCACAGTATATGGGGTCTTCCCACACCAATTAGCCTGACAGCCACCCTCACCCCTAGAGGTGCCCACTGCCCACCTAAGGCAGGCAGTCCTTCATTGAGGATTCTCTTCCCAAGTGATTCTAGGCTGTGTCTGTCACACCCTGCTTAAAACACAAAAACAAAACAGTAGAAAGAGGGTTAGGGAGATAGCTCAACTGATAAACTGCTTATCTTGCGAGCACGAGAACTGAATTGAATCTCTAGAATTCTTATTTTTAAAAAAAGCGGAGCCAGGCATGTTGGGGCCTTTAATCCCAGCACTCGGGAGGCAGAGGCAGGCAGATCACTGTGAGTTCGAGGCCAGCCTGGTCTACAAAGTTAGTCCAGGACAGCCAAGGCTACACAGAGAAACCCTGTCTCAAAAAACAAAACAAAACAAAACAAACAAACAAACAAAAAAAGCAAGGTATGGCTGGGCATAGTGGCCCATGCCTTTACTACCAGCACCTAGGGGACAGAGGTGAGTGGATCTCTGGGAGTCAAAGACTAGACTGATCTACATTGCAAGATCCAGGCCAGTCAGAGATATGGGTGAGAACCAAGCTTACAAAGAAAAGGAAAAGAAAACCAGGCATGGCGGTGCACGCCCTTAATTCCAGCACTCAGGAGGCAGAGGCAGGTGGATCTCTGTGAGTTCGAGGCCAGCCTGGTCTACAAAGTGAGTCTACGACAGCCAAGACTACACAGAGAAACCCTGTCTTGAAAAACAAAACAAGCCGGGCGGTGGTGGCGCACGCCTTTAATCCCAGCACTTGGAAGGCAGAGGCGGGCGGATCGCTGTGAGTTCGAGGCCAGCCTGGTCTACAAAGTGAGTCTAGGACAGCCAAGGCTACACAGAGAGACCCTGTGACCCTGTCTCAAAAAAAAAAAAAAAAAAGAAAAGAAAAACAAACAGTCCCCCCCCCTCAAAAAAAAAAAGAAAAAGAAAAGAAAAACAAAAGTCAGGGGTAGTGGTTAGTGACTGAAATCCTGGCCTTGAGGAGGAGACATGATTCACTGACAGATCATCCTATTTCAAAGAGATTTGGATCCTAAGGAATGACACCTGAGGTTCTTAGCGAACTAACAGACCACTTTACCTCGCATGTGGGAGGAGGAAGTTCTGGGTCCAAACCCCGGCTCTGACAAAACCAGAACCACTGTGGTGAGGAGGAGAAGGGCTTCCCATAGGCAATTCATAGTTGCCACTGAAAAGTACAGTCTCTGGAGCTCAAGCTACAGTTTCACCTCCTCAGTCCACCTGTTGACACCAACAAGCTTGTTTTCCCCTGGTGCTAAATGACATTAGCTGACTACGCTCCCCAGCGTGGCATGTCCCTTGCCTATCACTCCCTTAGGCACTGAGTTTTACTTTGTGCTAACACCTTAATGATATCAGACCCAGCCTGATTAGAGGAGGCACCAGCCATTAATTAACCACAAGAAATAGACAACCGGGTCGGCTGGCATCCTGGAGACCAGGCTGAAACCAGAGTCTCCTCCATCCATGCCCTGTCACTCACCAAATGGCTCAAAGCTCTTATACTTTCCTGGGGTCAAGTCCCCAAAGATCTTTTCCCATCTTCCTAGCACTTTCCCTCTCTCCTGGGAACTTCTAATCTACCCCTTGCCTAGAACGGGCGGGCTTCAGTGAACATCTGTCTGCCTGGTCCAGGACCAATCTGCAGTGTCACTTCCTCAAACATCATCCCGGCCCCCACTGACTACTCGCCCTCCCCTCTTCTCTCCTAGTGCATTTGGCCGTTAAAGAAGATCTCATTCCTGTTGGTTAGAAAACCTTTTGGCATCGTGCACAACAGAATCCACATTATGAAATGTTTTTATTCAAAGAGACCCACCTGCCTCTGCCTCCGTAGCGCTGGGATGAACGGCGTGAGCCACCATGCCCTCCCCATAGAATCTTCTTAGCTCAGATTAACCTGGAGCTTGCTATCTAATGGCTTAATTCCCCCTGCTGAGAATTCCATCCTGCACCATCACGCCTGGCTGCCGCAGCAATCTTACTCTTGCCCACAACACTGGCCCAGGCCAGTTGACCTGGGGATGTTAGGTGTCACTGTGTTGAGACAGTAACACCTTGCTGCCCAGGCCACGGGAAGTCACAGCGCGGAGACTCCAGCCCCTGGTTCACTAGCTCCCCCCAAGCCCCAGCAGCACCTGTGGCCCCGGGTCCACACACTGGTACCTGGTATTCACGGATGGCCGGAGGCGGAGACAGACAAGCGGTGTCCTTCGTGGTCAGCCCGGCGACACCGCAGTAGGAACTGCGGCTCCAATCCACGCGTGGCGCCCGACTTCTCGCAAGGCTGGAAAGCGAAGCATTGCACCTTCAGCTGCCTCGGACATTTATCCGCAGCCGACAAATCCAGAGTCACACATCCTGGGCGTTCCCGGCGCGCTCAGATGACGCCAAGCCAACGCCACCCAATCCCGTTGTACCTAGGCTCGGCTCGCCGGCGCGCCCAAAACATCACCGAAGGCAGGCCAATCCCTTCGCCTCGTGATTCGCGCACCGCGATGTCGTCACTCACCGTGCAACCAATCCGGCGGTTCCACGGTCCTGTCCTACCTTGTCCCCACGCCTCTTTTCTGGAACAGTCAGGTACCATCTCTGGCCTCGGCTGAGTCACGGTGAGGCAGCTCTGGGCGAGGTGGCAAGCTCGTACAAGGGAGTCTGAGACTGGACCGGGCCCGGGGCAAGAGTCCTGCAGCCCAGCTGTCTCTGTAGGTGTGCCCTGAGAGTTGGAGCTGCAGTCTGCACAGACGTGGTGAAGCTGCGAGGATCCCAGGACTAGGGGAGATAGAACAGTTCTGCCAAGTCGTCGGAACAAACATGCCTTGGAAGTGAGGTCCAGTCTAGAGATGGATTAAGATGATACCCAAAATGTCTGTATCTCTGTTACTCAGCGAGGCTGGAGCATCTTCGCTCTATGCATGTGGATTAGGCAAGATGTTTTAAGTGTTGGTGACCCAAGTCTTTGCGTAACAAATGCCTATGGGCTGGCCTAACAGACCCAGAGCACAACAGTTCAGCCCTGGCTATGTGTGTGTGTGTGTGTGTGTGTGTGTGTGTGTATGTGTGTATGTATGTATGTATGTATGTATGTATGAATTCTCAACCTGACACAATCTAGTTATCTGAGAAGAGGGACCATAGGTCAGAAGTAACCTCTGTAAGATTGGCCTAGGGGACATTTATTAAGTTAGTAATTAATGTGGAAGAGCCCAGCCCATTTTGAGTAGTTCCACCCCTGGACTGGTTGTCCTAGGTGCTATAAGAAAGTAAAAGCAGACCAAGTATGGTAATGTGGGCCTGTAATCTCAGCACTGGGACCGCAGATCTCTGTGAGTTCGAGGCCAGCCTAGCCTACAAAGCGAGTCCAGGACAACCAAGGCTACCCAGAGAAACCCTGTCTGGAAACAACCAAAAACAAACTGGAAACAACAAAAAACAAAGAAAAGAAAGTAAAAGTAGGCTGCTGCTCGAGCCGGGTGTAGTGGCCTTTAATCCCAGCACTCGGGAGGTGGAGGCAGATGGATCAGACCGCTGTTCGAGGCCAGCCTAGTCTACAAAGTGAGCCTAGGACAGCTAAGGCTACACAGAGAAACCCTATCTTAAAACCAAAACAGAAAGTGGGGGATGGGGGAAGTAGGCTGCTTGGATGTGTACACCTTTAATCCTAGCACTTGGGAGGCAGGTGGATCTCTGAGTTCATGGCCAGCCTGGTGCTCAAGGACAAGTTCCAGGACAGCCAAGGCTATATAGAGCATCTCAAGAAAAAGGTGGAGCAAGCTAGAGCTAGAAAGCAGTGGTCCTTTGCTGCTTCTGCTTTAGTTCCTGCCTCCAGATTCCTTCCCTGTTTGAGTTCCTACCCTGACTTCCTCGGTGATGAACTGTTAACCTGAAGTGTAAGATGAAAACAAAAAACAAAAAAATAAAAAAAACCAACCAAACAAAAGACCTTTTCCTTCTGGAGTTGCTTTTGGTCATGTCTGTCATGGGGCAAAGACCCCCAAGAACCATATGACAAAACCAGAGCTGGAATTTGGGTCCTTATTAAGACAGCCAGTGACTGCCAGAGAAACAGCTCTTTTTTTTTTTTTTTTTTTTTTTTTTTTTTTTTTTTTTTTTTTTTTTTCAGGACAGTTTCTCTTGTAGTCCTGGCTGTCCTAGACTCACTTTGTAGACCAGGCTGAGGCGTCTTGACCTCGAGGCCCCGGGACAGGGTTGAGTACTTCTCTAAGGGACTTTCTCACAAGGGGAGAGTATAAGCAAAGGTGGACGCTGAGTTGGACCTTAGATGGCTGCAAAAGGGACACGATGCAGGACCCTTGGCCCTGTTTACAGTATTTCGTACCACAGCAGCAGAGACCCTATGACAAGCTCCAAGTTTGAGAATAGAGACTTAGGGCTCTAGTGCTAAGGCCCGAGACTTAAAGCCTTAACTGAGGTTGGAGGTTTACTCTACTGGGCTTTGATCGGCAGTGTGGCAGGTAGTGCAATCCGCAGCTCTGGGCAGCAGCTGGCAGCCACAGGCTGTCAAACACAGCCCTCACCTCAACACAAATGAGTGAGTTTATTCCGAAACCAGATATGGGCGACTGGACCTCAAATGTCTTGTTCTGATGCCGGAAAAGTTTTACAGAGTTTTTATAGTAACAGAACAACTTAAGGTGCCTTGGTGTAAACCTCAAGTAGGTGGATTACAATGAGTGGGGAGGCCCCTGTTAACAGGCCTCAGCTGCTAGCTGATCACATTGTTAGCATTTGATTGGTGAAAGCCAGGTCTGTGCGTTGCAATGGGATTTACCTAACAGTTACAAAGATGTTAGGCCACACACACATTGGTGGGCCTGAGTGGCTAATTAAGAAGTTAATGATAGGGGCTGGAGAGATGGCTCAGAGGGTAAGAGCACTGACTGCTCTTCCAAAGGTCGTGAGTTCAATTCCCAGCAACCACATGTTGGCTCACAACCATCTAGAACGAAATCTATATACACAATAAATAAATACATCTTTAAAAAAAAGAAGTTAATGATAGCTAGCTGGAGATAATTGGATCCTGAGACCTGTAACCTTCCAACTCTGAAATCCATGACTCTAATTATCCTGTAGAATGTGTTACAACAGTGGGGCTTTTTCTAAAGTTTTGGGCCTTCAGTTAACACTAATAGGCTTGTCCCATTGACCAACAAAGCTGGGTTATTTTGCTCTACCCGGGATGAGTAGGCAAGGAGAAGGTTTTCTAGTGTTGGAGACCTGAGCCCTTGGGTGCCAAAGGCTTGGTTATAGGCTGTACCGACAGCCACAGAGCCTTTCAGCTCCAAGCCCTGAGAACAGGGACCTGTGCCTTCAGGCTCTATGGCCAGACTAATGGCTGCAAGTGCTCGGGTTAATCCTGGGTGGAGTTTCTAGGTTTTGCATTCAGTTACCAGTGTTGGACCCTTAGGTGGGCCCTGGGTGTTGGGGGACCCTCACCTAGCATCTGTCAGGCCAAGGGTTTCTTGCCAGAATGCCGGAGTTCCGCTGGCAGTGAACCTGCTGACGCTTGGCAGCTTTCTGTTTCCTTTCCTTCTTTTTTTTTTTCTTTTTTCTTTTCAGACTTGGCACTCCACTCTCCCACCGTCTCCACTCCCTGGTGCGTTCCTTGTTCTGTGTCCCTTCATAGCTCCTGGGCACTCTGCATCTTTTCACCATGTTCTTAGCTCAGTCCTCTCAAAAGCAGGCAAGAGACGTGGAGAGATGTACCCATCAATAACGTGCTTTCTGTCCGAGCACAAGTGTCGGAATTTGGTCAGAACCCATGTGAAAAAGTTGGGAGTGGGAGGCACAGAATCTGGGGGCCTTCTGGGCAACCAGTCGAGCTGAAAACGGGTGACTTCCATATTCAGTGAGGAGGGATCCTGTCTCAAAACAAGGTAAAAAGTGGGCTGGGTGTGGTGGCATATGCCTTGAATCCCAACACTCGGGAGGCAGAGGATCTTGTTGTGAGTTCGAGGCCAGCCTTGTCTACAGAGTAAGTCCAGGGCTGCCGAGGCTACACAGAGAAACTCTGTTTAAAAACAAACAAACAACCAACAACAACAACAACAAAACCAAGATAAAAAGCAAGAGGCAAAGGCATCTGATGTGCACCTATCTCATGGACATGTGTGCATGTGTGCACAAGTGTGTATTGCATATGTACATGTGCATATACATGCGTGCTCATCTGCCCCAGAGGTGACCTGGGGAAGATAGGTGTAGGAGGAGAGACACATGAGAAGGGACCCTGAGCAGCAAAGGAATGAATGTAGCTGTGCTCTCTGGGGAAGACGTCCAGTCAAGTGGTCCTCAAAGTCCCCATACTCAGCCAAATTCAGGAAGAAAGGCTGAGAGTCCTTCCAGGTCTTTGGAAGAAGGCAGTCTGTGGCCAGGATGGACCGCCACACACTTGACAGAGAACAAAAGTATTGTTTCCTTTTAATGGTACAGAGGATGGACCTCGGTCTTTTATTTCCCCCCTCCCATTCTGTACCAAGATCTTCAGGTGAGCTCTGTGAGCTGCCAGGCTTGCCTCTGAATCGTGGAACAATGAGGAAGTTACACTCAAGAGCATGCCTGGCCTCCTTGGCTCTAGAAGCCTCACTGTGTCAACCGTTGACATCCTCTGCTTGCAGCTTCCACCTGTGACTTCTACTCAAAGTTTACTAACCACAGCCAGCGATGGTCCAAGGACGTGTCTGGCAGAGGAGGGCTATTGGTACCGGATGAACTGTAAATACGACACAGCAAGGGATGGGGAGGTCGCTTGCTTGGGAACATGCCTGCTATGCAAGGATGAGGACCTGAGTTCAAAGTCCTAAAACCCACATGAGGCCAGACATAGTGGCACGCATCTGAAATCTCAGCATTGCTGTCCTGAGAGGAGAGGTGAAAACAGGAATTCCTCAGAACTTGAAAACCTAGAAAAAGACAGTCTCTCAAGACAGATTGACATCTGAGCTTGTCTCTGACCTCTACATGCATTCCACCATATGTGTGTGTCTGCACTCACATTATATGAACAACACACACACACACACACACACACACACACACATATGCAATAACATACCATGGGCTAGGGATGTGTCTTAGTTGGTGGAGTGCTTGCATGAAGCCCTGAGTTCTGTCCTGAGCATTGAATAAACTGGGCATGATGGTACACACCTGTAATCACAGCATTCAGGTGGTGCAGGTATGAGGACCAGGCATTCAAGGTCATCCTCTGCTAAGTGAGGATTCCGGGGTACAGGGAGACTCCCAAGAACAAGATCCATCATAGCAATGGGTACCAGATTAGGGTGAACAGTTCAGTGCTATCATCACAGCTCTCTTGTCTCTGTTCTATGTGAATGATGTCATTTCTGGAAATAACTAGACCATAAGGCCCCTGGAGGATAGAGACTGTGCCCTTGAATTCTGTGTGGCACCAGGGATTTATCGCAAGAATGTCGGGGAAGAGGTTTAAAAGAAAAAGGCATAGGTCTCCGGCAGCCTCATGGTGAAGATATGTGTCTATTGATTTAGACCGAGGCTTACTATATAGCCCAGGCAAGCCTAGAACTCACAACAACCTTCCCAAGGACCAGTATACAGATATGCATCATCAACAACCTTTCTCTTCAAATTCTAGCTGCCAGGACGGAGATGTCAACCAGATATTAAAGATGGTTGTGCCCTCTATGCAAGTGCTTTTGCCTCTTGGGTTCTGTCTTAAAGCTCATACCCCATACACTGCATCCAAACTCCAATACTAGGCATTGAACATAGGGACACAAACACGTTGAGCAAGAACTCTGTCAGCCACACCCCTCACAGGAATTCTAGGGATTCAGCTTTACTCCTGAGCCACACCCCAGCCCTTCACTGGGGGATTCTAGGCAGGCGCTCTACCACTGAGCCACACTTCTAGCTCTTGTTTTATGTTTTATTTTAATACACGGTCTCACTGTGTAGTCTGGATGACCTTAAAATGATGATCCTCCTGCCTCAGCCTGCTCACTGAGTGCTAGACTGACAGGCCTGCCCCACCACACGTAGCTATTCTATGTCTCCAGTCTCCAGAAGTAATGGATACAGGCCCACTCGGAGCTGATGACTGTCCATACTAAAGTCGTGTGACTTGAAGATACAAAATTAGAAAAAAAAAAAAAAAGAGAACCATTGAGGGTGTGCTAACGGTAGCCTCTGCAAGGATGTTACTGGCTTTCCATCAGAAGACTCCCGCTATTGATGCTGAGAGTGCAGGCTGTGCATTGATTTCCTCTATTCACGGGGTCACCTCCTCGCAGCATGCAGTGCGGTCTTTGACACAAAATGGATCCATCCACGTGCTCCTCCTCCCACCATGAGGAGTTTTGGCGCATGGCCAGAGGAGGCCATCAAAGAGAAACTCGGCCTGGCATAGACTGCCAGTTGTGGAGGGGTTTCTTTGGGTAATAGGGGACATATTGGACAGAAGTAGGGGGAGCAGCTGGCACAAACGCTTGTAAGTGGAAAAACTGGGGAATCTAAAGAAAGCTAACAGCCTAGTTAGCATGGGCTCTGATGCTTCTAAGTTTCTGCAAATGGTGACATCAGGGCAGGGGGAATGAGCATCCTCCAGCTGCCACTGCCACTTGTGTCTGTCCAAATTGACTCTGGTATAAAAGGCTGACCTGTAGCAGCATCCTTGCCAGCAGTACCCACCCCCCTCCCACCGGGCTGGTCCAATTGACCTTCCAGGTTGCCATGTCCAAGTTCAGCAGGAAAGGGCACTGATTGACTCAGTGAGAGTAACTTAGGATTCTCTCATGTTCTTTCTTTTACTGAGGTACTGGACATGGAACGCAGGGCCTTGTGAATGGCAAGTAAGTATTGCTCTACCACTGAGCCACACCCCAGCCCTCACTGGGGGATTTTAGGCAGGTACTCTACCACTGAGCCACACCCCAGCCCCTCCCTGGGGGATTCTAGGCAGGGGCTCTACCACTGAGCCACACCCCAGCCCCTCCCTGGGGGATTCTAGGCAGGAGCTCTACCACTGAGCCACACCCCAGCCCCTCACTGGGGTATTCTAGGCAGCTGCTCTACCACTAAGCCACACCCTAGCCCCTCACTGGGGGATTCTAGGTAGGTGCTCTACCACTGAGCCACACCCTAGCCCCTCACTGGGGGATTCTAGGCAGGTGCTCTACCACTGAGCCACACCTCAGCCCCTCACGGGGGGATTCTAGGCAGGTGCTCTACCACTGAGCCACACCCCAGCCCCTCACTGGGGGATTCTAGGCAGGTTCTCTACCACTGAGCCACACCCCAGCCCCTCACTGGGGGATTCTAGGCAGGTGCTCTACCACTGAGCCACACCCCAGCCCCTCACTGGGGAATTCTAGGCAGCTGCTCTACCACTGAGCCACATCCTAGCCCCTCACTGGGGGATTCTAGGCAGGCGCTCTACCACTGAGCCACGCCCCAGCCCTCTTTCTACTGCATTGGTTTTGGTCTCTGAGACAGGGTTTCACTATGTAGCCCTGACTTTCCTGGAAACTCACTGTGTAGATCAAACTCACCTTGAACTCTTGAGGAGTCCTCCTGCCTGTAGGCATGTGCCACAGTTCTTAGCTTTGTTTAATTGCTTGTTCACATTTAAATTTCAGACGGGGCCTCACGTTCAGACTCACTGCGTAGCCTAGCTTTTCAGGTATCCAGGACCACAGGCCTGAACCCATCATTCCAGTCCAAAATACCATTCTTCATTTCAAGTTCTGATCTGGGCCTCAGCTGTCCCCTGCCTTAGGAATTGAAGCCTTCCATCTGGGAGCAAGCAGTGGGAGCCTCGCCCTGGCGATTAGCAACACTGTGAAGTCGTCCATTTGTTTGCAGCTCTGTTGGGTCCTGGGGCTCCTGAATTAGTAATAACCCATCCGATTTGCCAGTGACTGGCTGTGCATTCCCTCCTAGCCTCACTGCTTTACCCCTCCAGTCTCAGCATTAAATATTGAAGCCCTGGGCCCCGACGGCTACATTTTGAGGCAGCCGAGTTTCAGTGGATCAACCCACACCGTTGGCTGCTTGTGTGGTTCATTATTTTCATCTGTGCATGTTGGCTAGGGAGGCAATGTTGTCTCTCCTCTCTGTTCCGCTGGTACTTGGTTTGAAATTGAAAAGGAATTGATTTTGGGGGGACCTCTGAGAAGATATCTCTTTACCTCCAGCTGCTACATCCACAACGGGCACTGACTGGCCTGGTGGTTTTGAAGTGCACCTTGCTCCTTGTAAGGCAGAGGAGTTTGGGGTCAACCAGTGTGTTGAGGTCTGAGAAATACCTATTCTCTACATCAGAGATATTTCCCTGTGTGCTGTTGGCTGGAAGGAAAGAAAAGTACACAATTGTAGTTTTTAAGCTTCCTGAAAATAAAGGTATAATGGATGGATGGATGGATGGATGGATGGATGGATGGACGGATGGATAAATGGAAGTACACATGTGTAAGAGATGGGTAGATGGTGGATGGATATGTACATGAGTCTATGGATATATAGTAGGTGACAGACAGATGATTGATGGATAGGTGGAGAAAGGTAAATAGATGATAGATAATAGATGGATGATAGACAACAGATAAATAGATGGATGGCAGATAGATACTGATAGATAATAGATGTAGTTATGGGTAGATACATAAATGGATATATGATCAGATGACTAGATGGATGATAGATATACACATTGATATGTACATTGATAGGATGGATGATACACATATGGGGAGATAGCTTCTGTTGAAACAGAGCCCAAGGCAGGCAGGAAAGGGATGGGACCAAGTTGAATATGGAGATGTGCAGAGGGGACAAGCTTCTGTTGTAGCTGTTCAGGAAAGTTGCCCACAAGAAGTATATGCATCAGGAGGGCTCTTTACCCTGAATATGACACAGAAGGCTGGGAACCCTCCAAAGACCCCAACCTCGCTAGCAAGCTCAGCTGAAACCAGCAGTCACTGTCACGTCAAAGACCATTGCTGTGAGTGTCTGGAACATTTATTCAGGTCTGGCTTTGTACACAAGAATATGTGTTACAGGCACAGGTGTGTGGAAGCCGTATGTGGACTTTTGGTATCTTCCTCAATTGCTCTCCACCTTATATATTTTCTTTAGGGTCAGGGTCTCTCGATGAACCTGGAACTCACCGATTACCTAGGCTGGCCAGTGAGCTCCAAGGATTCCCTTGTCTGCCACACCAGCACTGAGATTACTGTTGCCTGTCACCACCCGTGGCTTAAAAAAAAAAATGTGGTGGGGATCAGACTCAAGCCCTCATGAGAAAACAGCCAGCACTTCACTGACTGAGCCATGCCCCATCCTTTGTTTGTTTGTTTGTTTGTTTGTTTTTTGGTTTTTTGAGACAGGGTTTCTCTGTGTAGCCTTGGCTGTCCTGGACTCTCTTTGTAGACCAGGCTGGCTTCGAACTCACAGCGATCCGCCTGCCTCTGCCTCCCGAGTGCTGGGATTAAAGGTGTGTGTGACTACCACCCGGCTCCAGCCTTTGTTTATTTATCTGTTTATATACTAATTTGTCTGAGACACTATCTCACTCTGTAACCCAAGCTAGCCTGGACCTCACTATGTTAGCCCTGGTTGCAGTTGTACAAGTGACAATCCTCCTGCCTCAGCCATCAGAGTGCTGCAATTGTGTGTGTTTGTCACTAAGCCCGGGGACCCTGGAATCTGAAGAAAACACGGGCCTCTGCCTGAGGGCTGAAATGCCCGAAAGATCTGCTCCACAGCTGTCATGGGGTCTTCATTTCTCTTAGAGTTTTCCATGCTCCTTTGTCAAGCCCATGCCAAGGTGATCGCTGACTGGCGCTGCGTGGGCCCTGCTGTGCTAGCAACACCCGGATCAGACGTAGAGTTCTGCAAGAAGAGGAAGAAGCATGGAGGAGTAAGGCTGGTCTCAAGAGAAGGAGGGCAGAGGGAGGCAGGTGCAGACCTCCTGGGCAGCAGGCTCTGCCAGGCTCCTGTCACCATCCCCACAGCCCCAGAGGCTCCCTTGACTGAGCTTTGGAAAATTCTCCCATGTCCTTCTCTGCCAGCCACTAAGCAGTTACAACAGATACTAATTGTGTCCATAAATTACCAAGCCCTGCTTGGCGGGACTCTGGGTCAGAAACAAAAAGGGAGCATCCAGGATCATGTGCCAAGGGGAAGCTCTGCTCTCCTTGCTTGCCCACTTTCTCCCCACCCTTTGGAACATGAACCAACTCTTTTGACAGGTAAAGCCCAAGATCTTAGACAGCCCAACTGCCAGGTGGCTGAATTATACTTCTGTTTTCCTTCTGGTGCTGGGGATGGTACGCAAGGCTTTGTGTATATATGAGAAGTGCTCTACCACTGAGCCACACCCCCAGCCCCTCACTGGGGGATTCTAGGCAGGTGCTCTACCACTGAGCCACACCCCAAGCCCCTCACTGGGGGATTTTAGGCAGGTGTTCTACCACTGTGCCACGCCCCAGCCCCTCACTGGGGGATTTTAGGCAGGTGCTCTACCACTGAGCCACAGCCCAGCCCCTCACTGGGGGATTCTAGGCAGGTGTTCTCCCACTGAGCCACAGCCCAGCCCCTCACTGGGGGATTTTAGGCAGGTGCTCTAACACTGAGCCACAGCCCAGCCCCTCACTGGGGGATTCTAGTCAGGTGCTCTACCACTGAGACACATCCCAGCCCCTCACTGGAGGAATCTACGCATGTGTTGTGCTACTGAGCTACACCTACTGAACTGGAGCTCCTCACTTGGGGGATCCAGACAAATTATCTACTAGTGGCCCATGCCCTCATCTCAAGCTGAAATTTTATGGCCATTAGCCAAATGTGAAGGGACAAAGCCTTTCAGAGCTGCTCTTATCTGATGCATAGCCAACTCCAGGCAGGCTGAATGCAGGTGATTCTCAGTGATCGTGAATTGAACTCCACAGATTCCCAGATACTGACTTTTTTTTTGGTTCAGGTTTCTTGGAGCGGACCATCATCTGCCTGGATCAACATGGACACAATGTGTTCCCGTATCACCTACACAGCAACCTTCCATGTGTTGCCGACATTTAATTCTTGCCCTGCTCCCTTGGCGTCAGTCACATCGGTTGTCGCTGGCTCCCCATGCCCAAGTGCCTCCCCTCAGCTGCACAGAACACTCATTAGAAACCCTGGGATGGAAATCCATTCCTGTTAAGTCCAGGCAGGGGAGGAGGACAGAAGACGCCAGGATGCCTAAGAAGACGTCACATCTCCCAGATTCAGGCAGAGGGAGAAGGGCGCTCGATAAAAAAACAGGTACAAATGAGATAAACGGGTCATTACGCCTGCTATGCTTCAGAGTTGAGTGGGTGGCAGGCACCCCGCCTGTCTAACCTCGGAAGCGGGGCGGGCGTCACAGGGTGCAGCCTTCTGTGCTGTGCACACATTGAGATTGAGCGTCCCGTTCACAGAGGCCCATTCCTCCCCATTTGCCTGATGCTCCCCTTCACGGGAGAGGCATAAAACTCCTTTAAGGCGCTTTACCTGCTCTCCGCAATAATAATTGGCAGTTACTCAACTCCCATGGGTGTCATAAATAACCGCACCAGGAGACTAGGCTGTCATCATTAGCAAAGGACTGGATTGAGCTGGTTTGAAGTCGTGCTGACTTAACCTCACTCTGTCTGTTCCAATTCTTTATTTTTACATTTTTCATTTGTTTTATAGATATGTGAGTGCGTGTGCCTGCTTGTCTGTATGTGCATCACATACATGCAGGTGCCTTCAGAGGCCAGGAGAGGGTGTTAGAACTCCTTGAACTGGAATTACAATTATGAGCCACCTGAGGTAGGTGCCGGGGCCTGAACCCAGGTCTTCTGGGAGAGCTATAAATGCTCTAGCCAGGGAGACATATGTCCATCTCTTATTTATATTCTTGTCTCTAGATGGTCTCCTGTCTGAGAGGATAAATTGTATGGTGCCCTCTCACCCCTTACCGTATGGACATATCTCAAGATCCCTGAATAGACGTCCAAAGTGGAGCATAGACAGTACGAAGCCCTATAGATAGGTTTATTTTTCCC
>OU015754.1:11045472-11052972 GCA_907169655.1 Acomys percivali | reverse complement strand
TCAAGGCTTGGGGTTACAAGCCTGGGCCACCTCATTTTTTTACATAAAAAAAAGGGGATATCACTCACATCCTCATGCTTTGTAGCAAACATCATAGATGGAGTCTTTGTTCTGGGTCCCTCAATGTGCCCTTAAGGAAACCCTTCCCACCTGCAGGCCAGCATCCGCCACCACCCATCACTGCTGTGGAGAAGCAGCCCTTCTGAGAACTGAGCAGGATCCTGCGTGGCAGGCCATATCTCCCTGCATCTTTCTAGTCATGCTGCCAGTTGTGCTCAGGGAAAAGCAAAGCCACTCCTGACACGTGTCCACTCCAGCGTGAGATGCCTGGCCATACTCTGGGTCTCCGTCTCACACAGATGCTCCCAAAGCTGAGCCAAAGTTCAGCATTGGCCTTCCAGTCTACAGATACAGACTGGACCTTGGGCATCAGCTGTGGCCCCAGCAGTCATGAAGACTGGTGTACTGGCCTAGCACCATGGAGGTGCCACCCACAAGCCGGCTGTGCCAGCCCTGGAGTGGCCAGCATCACAGACACGGTGACAGCCTCTGGCAGTGGCGTTCTGTGTCTGGCCACTTAGGCTAGTGTGATGGTTGATGTCGATTGTTAGCTTGGCAAGACCTACAATCACCTAGGGGACAAAAGAAATGCCTCTGGGTGGGAAGACCTATGGTAAGTGTGGGCCTGGAGGCAGCCTGGACCAAATAAAGAAGAAGTGATCTGAGCACCAGCATATCTCTCTCTCTCTCTCTCTCTCTCTCTCTCTCTCTCTCTCTCTCTCTCCCCCTCTCTCCCTCTCTCTCTCGCTCTCCCTCTCTCTCTTTCCTGGTGACTATGGATGGAACATGATCAGCACCCCCACACCTGGAACTCCAGCCACCACTCCTTTCCGACCCCTCCACAGTCTTGGGGGTACTGGAGTTAGCAGGAGACGAAAGAGCGACTCGGGTGGAGACTCCAGGGATGCAGCTTTCATGAGGTGCTCTCCATCCTACGTGAGCTTTTGGTGCTTCTGCAAAGACCCGAGTTTAGATTCACAGCAGCACTGGGAGCTGGAGCGATGGCTCAGCAGTTAGGAACACCTGCTGCTTTTTTCTTTCTTTTTTCTTTTATTTTGGTTTTTCTAGACAAGAGTCTGTGTATCCTTGGCTGTCCTGGACTTGCTTTGTATACAAGATTGGCCTTGAACTCACAGTGATCCACCTGCCTCTGCCTCCCGAGTGCTGGGATTAAAGGCGTGTGCCACCACGCCTGGCTTATACTTGCTGCTCTTGCAGAGGACCTGGGTTTAATCCCCTGAAACCCATATGGTGGCTCAGTCACCTATAACTCCAGCCCAGGAGATTGAATGCCATCTTCTGACCCTGCTTGTTACACGGGTTCTGGGATTCTGTGAGCCCAAGGGATCCTCCTGTCTCCGTAACGCCCCCCCCCCACACCCCCTGCTCCCCACCCCCCACCCTGGGGATCACATCCATGCTTTGCCAGCATCAGGCTTACTTTTTTTTTTTTTTTAAACATGGATTCTGAGGGATGAGACTCGGTTCCCCTTACTCTTGCACCACAGACTAAATCATCTCCGCAGACTGTTAAACTATCTTAGGTATTGTTGGTGTCTTCCCAGAAAGAATGGAGCTCAGGGGTGGGCTCAACGGTTAAAGCACTTGCCATGCAAACACAAGGACCCAAGTTCTAATCCCCAGGACCCATGAAAGTGCTGACCAGGGAAGTCTCTCATTCTAACCTCCAAAGGCAAAAACAGGGACTCCCCAGAGCGAGCTGGGTAGTGGGACTAGCCACACGGGTGAGCTCTGGGCTAGGGCCGAGAGACGACACCTCAATGTGGAAGGTGGAGAGATGATCAAGGGTAACTTGTCCACATCACCTCAGCCTCCACATGCATGTGCACCAACATACAAGTGTGCACGCATGCACAAATAGGAAAGAAAGGAGAGACGGGATGAGGGGAGAATAAAAACCTTCAGTTGCCTGTAGCTGAGCTAATCTCAGTTTCTAGTCAGGAGGAATCCCTCCTGGTCTCATGGTCCAGTCAGGCTCTTAGACCATCAACAATCAAATTGTCAGGAAAAGATTATAATTGCTTAATCGGGGAAGGACAAAGGGTAGAGATGAACTTCCCATCTGTCAATAGTAGCAGAAGCGAGGATTAAAAATTAGTTGGTGGCTTAGCTGATATTTTTAGAATTTTGCCAGCGAGGGATGAGGATTCTAAAAGCGGGGAAAGTGATCCACGCGCACAGCATAATTCAGTACTGATCACGGTTAGCTTCGTGCCCTTTGTGAAGACACGATCTCGGGCAGTGTGGGAGGATTTATCTGGAAATTGCTTGGCAAGCAGAATTTGATCTAGGACAGGCAAGCGTAGATGACAGGAGAAACGCCGGGGAGCCGTGCCGGAGATCGCCAAAGATACTGTGTTCAAGAATGGACAATGTGCATGCTTTGTATGGTCTACGCCTGTGAAGAATCAGCTAATGTGCCCTGTAGAGATGTATTCTGAAGGCAAGGGGAGAGGAAGAATGGAAGAAGAAACGGCATATTCCCGGCACTGAGCAGTTTTTTGCTGGGCGTGGTGGCCTCTGCCTGGAAGCCAAACACTCAAAGAGGCTGAAGCCGTTGAGGGCTTGTAGAGACCCTATCTCAAGCATAAGACAAAGGGAGGGCTGGGAGATGGGGTTCCGTCAATAATGTGTTTGCCTAGCGTTCCTAAGGCCCTGGGTTCTATCCCCAGCCCCGCATAAACCAGGAGCAGCTGCTCATGCATAAACCAAGCACTGCTCAGCAGTGTTGGAGGCCAGCTCAGGCTCTGTGAGATCCGCACCCCCCCCTCCAAAGCAACATACAGGAAAACAAATCAAAACAACAGCAACAAACCCCAAAGCAGGAGGGAGATGCTCGGAGGGGGAGGCGCTTGCCTTGTAGCCTGACAGCTTAAACCCAATGCTGTGATCCCTTCCTACGCAAAAGGCTGACCTGGTGGTGAATGCTTGTAACACCAGGGTTAAGTCCCTGGAGCTCATTGGCCAGCCGGTGTAGCCAAATCAGTAAGCTGCAGGTTCAGCGAGAGACCCTGTCTCAAAAAGGTTGACAGTACCGGAGAAAGGTCACTGGGGTGGGGGTGGGGCGTGCCCTCTGGCCTCCATAGGCACACGTACACATACGCATGCACCCGTGCACACCCTCACATATGCAGTCACTCCTCCCACCACACACTGTCCACACACTATCACCAGCAGAAGGCCGCATCTTCTGCGGGCAGCCTACATAAAGGGCATGGAAGAAGGAAGCTGGTGCTCTCTTTGCCTGCTTGCTCTTGCTCTCACTGGCAAGTCCGCTCCTTCACTGGCATTAGAGCCGACTTCTTTAGGATTCTGGCACATTCTGAGACACCCAGCCTCTGGGCCTTCCATTGGTAGACAGCCATTGTTGGCCTAGCAGGACCACAATGTAAGTCACTCTAATACATACATACATATAACGTACATGTAATGTATGTTCATCCTATAAACTTTGTTTTTCTAGAGAGTGGTTTTCAACCTTCTTAACGCTGTGACCCTTCAGTATGGTTCCTCATACTGTGGGGACCCCAACCATAGAATTGTTTTTATTGCTACTTTGTAACTGTAATTTTGCTGCTATTATGAATGTACACCAATGGTCTTAGGTGGCCCCCGTGAAAGGGTCGTTCGACACCCCCCCCACTGCCAAAGGGGTCACCACCCACGAGTTCTAAAGATCCTGTTCAGAAGACTCATGACTAATACAACCCATATACCATCCATCAATACCTCATTTTCCCCCACTGAGTAATATTCCTATTTAGTGATGCCACATTTTATTTTTTCACGTGTGTGTGTGATATCTTTGGATCATTCCCACTTTTTGACTAATATAAAAATACTTTTATAAATCAATAAGGTTGGGGGAGCTGAAATTTTGAGATAGGGTCTCACCATGCAGTCCAGGCTGGCCTCGAACTCAGAATCTCCTGTGTCAGCCTCCAGAGTGCTGAGAATGTGGGACTTTGGGCCACCATAGCCATTCAGTAGATACTGTCTGAGTGAATGCATTTGACTAAAATTCAAGGCAAAGGTCAGAGTCTCTGATGAGCTTGAGATCTGTCTTCTAATGGCTCTGGGGAATTTGCTTAAGGCAGCCGCTTTCTACTGGTCAGATTCCTGTGTTGCCAGGCCAGGCTCAGGGCAAGCCCGAGGCTTCTACAGGCCAAAAGTTGTCTAACTCAGCCTCGCCAGTGTCTCCTGGGTAAGCTCTAAATCCGGAGACCGGGGTGACCACACCCACTGACTCAGCAATATCCCTGCCAGCGTGGGTAATGGCACTGGTGTGTCATCCTAGTATCAAGGAGGTGGAGGAAGGAACAACATTGCATATTTGAGGCTAGCCTGAACTACACAGTAAGACCTGGTCTCAATATCAAATAGGGGCTGGAGAGATGGCTTAGCAGTTAAAATCCCTGGCTGCTCTTCCAGAGGACACAGGTTTGAGTCCCAGCACCCACATGGTAGCTCATAACCATCTGTAACTCCAATACCAAGGGATATGACCTCCACAGGCATGTACATGGCACACCCACATGCATAAAATATTTTTTATTTTAAAAAAACAATCCAGAAATACTGCTAGTAGCCTGTTGAAGCTCGTTCTTCTAGATAAATCCTGAGGTCTAATCCCTTCATCTCCAGAGATCCAGTCCTAACTGTCTTTTTCTGTGGTCAGTTCTTTTTGCCTTTCCTCGGGGTAGAACACACCACCGCCGCCGCCGCCGCCGCCACCACCACCACCGCCACCACCACCACCACCGCCACCACCACCACGCAGTTCCCGCCACGGTACGTCCAACCCATCTCGCGCCTGCCACCTAGTGGCCAGAGACTGGCAGGACACGGGTTCAAATGGACAGCCAGGAGTCAAGTCGGCAGAAAAACTATGTGCAGATTTGGTAGATCCAGCCTTTTTGCCGCCCCTAACACCAGCCCAGCAAACCTGCAGGAGTGAGCCTAAGACAGACGACCTATGCAAGGGGCCACTCGGGCAGGCCAGGCAAGGAGCGAACCCAAGACCGCCAGACCAGCACCACGGGTCCCAGACAGGGAGCTAGCCTGAGATCAACACCAGTCTGGCGCCATCATGCATGAGAGGGGCTTAGCACTCCCGAGACCACTCCTGAGATGAGCCCAGGGCACCACTAAGAAGGGCAAGTGAGTGGTGGAGAAATGGAAGAGACAGAGAAACAGAAGGAAGTGGGCACAGTGAAGAGAGGCAGAACTGGAGACTCTAGGGTAGTGAGGGACAGCCTGATGTGAGTAGCCGGTGATGTCACCTGGGACCGTGGTGGGGTCCTGGCCTGGGCTGCCCCTGGGGGCCATGTCTGGGTCTGTGGCCCTGCAGCAGCACGGTGTGTTACCACCCAAGTCAGGTAGAGGTCCTTAGTCAGAGGCTGCCACCCAGGGACGTGTTGATGTCTCAAGGCTGTGCAGAACTGTCCCCACTCCTAGCCTGGGCATCATGAGAAAGCTGGCTCTACTACTGGTCTCCCTTCAGTGATGTGGTCAAGGGAGAGATGCCTTTCTCCCCTCACACTCCTCATCACCTATGGCAGGTGGGAGACCTGGTCCTGGGGTCATGAGAGCAGGAGAGCTGGCCCTGTTCTTCTTCACCAGCTGCAACACTCAGAAGAGCGGGCCCTGCACCTGACCTGGGCAGCAAACAAGGTAGGGCTGATCGTAGTGGTGGAGTTGCTGGTGAGCTGGCCCGAGGGTGTGTGTGGATGGGAAGCCAGCTGGCTGACCATCTCGGATACCTCTTGGCCCCAGATCCAGGGCTTTGAATTGGCCCATTCCAACATCTACCCCATCAATGAACTGCTGGAGTGCATGAAGTAGGCAGGTCCTACAGATCCAGAACTACAAGATCGCCATGACACAGGGCAACAACAGGATATCTGAGAGGAGTCCCAGTGAGGTTCCAGCATTGGTAAAAGCAGCAGAAGCCAGAGGCCTCGAACCAGACCAACACTGCAACCAAAGAAGTGTGGAAATAAGGCATACTGTGGGACACGCTGCGGCACATTACAGCTTCTACAAGGAGGTTGTTTTCTCGATTGTGGAGGAAGTTGCTAGGGAGGAGGGCAGGCATGAAGAGAGTGGGACATGGGTAGGATTGGGGTGCATGATGTGAAATTCACAAAGAACCAATAAAACATTTTTTTTTTAAGTAAAAAAGGGCTGAGGATGTAACTCATCAATGGAAAGTATGTGTAGAATCCCCCAGTGAGGGGCTGGGGTGTGGCTCAGTGGTAGAGCCTCTGCCTAGAATCCCCCAGTGATGGGCTGGGGTGTGGCTCAGTGGTAGAGCACCTGCTTAGAATCCCCCAGTGAGGGGCTGGGGTGTGGCTCAGTGGTAGAGCACCTGCCTAGAATCCCCCAGTGAGGGGCTGTGGTGTGGCTCAGTGGTAGAGCACCTGCCTAGAATCCCCCACTGAGGGGCTGGGGTGTGGCTCAGTGGTAGAACACCTGCCTAGAATCCCCCAGTGAGGGGCTGAGCTGTGGCTCAGTGGTAGAGCACCTACTAAGAATCCCCCAGTGCGGGGCTGGGGTGTGACTCCATGGTAGAGCCCCTGCCTAGAATCCCCCAGTAAGAGAGTGTGGCTCAGTGGTAGAGCACCTGCCTAGAAAATGAGGGGTTGGACTATGCCTCATTGATACAAAGCTCTTCTAACATGCTTGAGAATCTGCGTGTGCCTCAGTACCTGCTCCTGACATAGGCCCCTCAGGTCTCTGTCCCTTGTTAAGGTGTCCAAGGAAAACTGTTTCTTCAAATGCTCTTTGAAGTTAGAGAAAGGGTGAGACCCAGCAACCCAGGCAACTGCCCTGTTCCTGGCAGACGTGTTTGACACTTGCCGACTGAATTCTTAAGTGAGAAGCAACCTCCCAAATTAAGTCTCTAATTCCCACGTAAGCCAAGCAGCTATTTTTCTTGCAAATCTTGCATGACCATAATTTAATAGAAGGTACAAACTAATAAAATAAGCCCATATATTACAGCCTTGGCACAATAAAGAAAGCAGAGGATGTAAGAGACGAATGGGCAGCATTTCAGCCCAGGGAGAAAGAAAATAAAATAGAAATAAGATGTAAGTTTCATCCTGTGTGTAAATAACTTTAAAGAGAAATAATAAAGATGGCGTGCACAGCTTTTAATGTATTGGGGGGATTATTTAATTGCAAGATAATAAGAGGTGTCAATGCCTCACAGAAGCCTTGCGCTCGAGACTAACTTCTTCGTTATTGTTGCTGTGCTTGGTGGTCATTGTTTTACCTCGAGACAGGACTTCCCTAGTTCCCTAGGCTGACCTTAAACTCCTTCCTTTATGCCTTCAGCCAAAGCGCTGAGACTACAGACTGCTTTGCTTTCTTCTTCTTCTTCTTCTTCTTCTTCTTCTTCTTCTTCTTCTTCTT
>OU015754.1:11021545-11025156 GCA_907169655.1 Acomys percivali | reverse complement strand
CTCTCTCTCTCTCTCTCTCTCTCTCTCTCTCTCTCTCTCTCTCTCTCCTTCCTCTCTCTCTGTGTTTAAGACATGTTCTTGCTGGATGGAGAGATGGCTCAGTGATCAAGAGCATTGTCTGTTCTTCCAGAGGTCCTTAGTTCAATTCCCAACAACCACATGGTGGCTCACAACCATCTGGAATAGAATTTAATCCCCTTTCCTGGTGTGTATGAAAACAGAACACTCATATACATTAAATAAATAAATAAGTTTTTGTTCTTGTTTTTTGTTTTTCGAAACAGGGTTTCTCTGTGTAGCCTTTGCCTGTCCTGACTCACTTTGTCGACCAGGCTGGCTTGGAACTCACAGAGATCTGTCTGCCTCTGCCTCCCAAGTGCTGGGATTAAAGGCATGTGCTACCATGCCTAAAAAAATCTTTAAAAAAAAAAAAAAAAAAAAAAGACATGTTCTTGCTGTAAGGCCCAGGCTGGCCTCGAATTCACAATTATCCTGCCTCAGCTTCCCCTATGCTGAGATTACAGATATTCAGCATCCTCCTGTAAAAACAGGTGTGTGCACACCCAGTGTATTGCAACATCTCCCTCTAACACACCCAGATGGGTGGTTGTCTGGAGAGATGGCTTGGCAGTGAAGAGCTCTTACTGCTCTTGCAGAGAATCAGGGTTCTGTTCCCAGCATTCCTGTATGGTGACTCACAACCCCCTTTATTCCTGCCCCAAAGGATCCAGCACTCCCTTCTGGCCTCAAGTACCTGTACCCAGACACGTACATTCACACACACACACACACACACACACACACACACACGCACACACAGAGTATAACAGTCACCTAACATACACGCCCCAGACACACATAAGCCAGGTAAAATTGTATATATCTGTAATCCCAGCATGTGAAAGGTGGGGACAGGAAAGAATGGAGTTCAAGGCCATCTTTGGCTACACAGCAAGTTCAAGGTCAGCCTAGGATACATGAGAATCCGTCTCAACAAAATAAATTCACCAGGATAATGGCTCATATCTGTCCTCCCAGCCCTTGGGAGGTAGGACATCAGAGTTTTAAATCCTTAGCTAGCCTGGGATACACAAGACCCTATCTTAAATGATAAAAATCACACAGTGCTGGGGCTGGAGAAATGACTCAGGGGCTAAGAGTGTTTACTGTTCTGGCAGAGACCCGGGGTTCAATTTGCAACACCCATATGGTGGCTCACAACCTCTTGTAACTATAGATCCAGGAGATCTGGGGCTTTCTTCTGAAGTCTATGGGTTCACACACGCATGTGGTGCTCATACATACACTCAGATGCACACACATTTTAAATGTTAAAATCTTTTTTTAAAAGATATATTTATTTATTGCACATGAGTGCTTTATCTGCAGAAGAGGGTATCAGATTACATTATAGATGGTTGTAAGCCACCATGTGGTTGCTGGGGATTGAACTCAGGACCTCCGGAAGAGCAGGCGGCGCTCTTAACCACTGAGCCATCTCTCCAGCCCATTCAATGTTAAAATCTTAATTAAAAAAAAAAAAAAAAACATGTAGTAAGCCAGCCTCAGTGATTGATCGCAGCACTCAGGAGGCAGAAGCAGGAGGACCTTGGTGAGTTTTTGAGGCTGCATAGCAAGTTCCGGGCAGCCAGGACTACATAGAGAGACCCTATCTCAAACAGAACAAACAAAACCCCCATGTTTCTCTGCTGTGTAGTCTGAACTTGAGATGTGCCTTCCTCCCGGGAGCGCAGACACTGTGTCTCTGAGGATGGTCTTGGGCGGTAGAGCAGTACATGGCTAGGAAAAAAAGACAGTTCTCATCTAGGTGGGAAAAAAAAAAAAACAGTCCTTAAGAGCTCACCCCAAGACCAGTCTGATAACTGTTGTTTTCAATATCGGTTAAGAGCCTTGCTGCCACTTAGCCCCACTGCAGAGAAGGACGACCTTATGGTGGTCATTTCTTGTCAGTCTTCAAGTGAAGGCCCCTCTTCCTCCTGCCACACAGCTTGAAACAAGAAGCCTGAGGAAGACTGGCCAACCCCAACAGAAACGCACCTCCACAGGCTAGCCATCCTGGTTGCAATTGTTTGTTTATTTGTTTTCCGAGGTAGGAACACAGAATCAGACAAATTCAAAGCTAAGTTCCGGGTTTTGCTTATCTACCAGTCTTCAAGGTGTGCTGTTTTCCTCTTCCCACAGTCCTCTTCGAGCTGTGCCACATCCGGGTTTAGGGAGAGACAAAGCAGGAGGCCCTGTGGATTAGCTTTCCGTCCCGCGCCGCGCGCCCCCTCCCTCCCGCCCCCTGCAGCTGCTGCGTAGGCCCTGCCAAGGCCTGCGTGCACCGGAGGATGTTCAGATTCGAGGCCTGACCCGTCCATGTGCAGCTCGTTCATCCCGCCCCGTCGAGCCGCCCGGTTCAGGGTCCACTCGGACAATGCGTGGTCCGCCCGCGCACCAGTGCCACCCCGGGCCTTTGTTGTCCGGGGCCTCGTGCCGATGGGTTAATGGGGCAGAAGAGATCGGTGAAGGGTGACAGAAGTGGGCTTTGAAAGAGAGTGTCAGCGTAGGGCAGCCAGACAAAGGCCAAAATACACACGGGCGGAGAAGGACAGATGGGATAGGAGAGAGAAAACAATTAGGCCGAGAGTGCGGGGGCGGGGCGCGGCTTCATCTTTTTCCAGTTAACCAGGCGGGTCTGGGGCCCCTCGCCCCAGGCTGGAGAAGGGAGGGACGCGGGTGGCTTCTGCAACCCGTGAAACGAGGCTTCTGTGCCCCTTTCCAGCCTGGAGTTGTACCTTAGGTTCCCACTGGAGTCTTTCTGCTCCTTTGAAGGGTGGATTGGTGGATGGATGGGTGGATGGATGGGTGGATGGGTGGATGCAAGAGGTGGGTGAGTGGATGAGTGAGTGGGTGGGTGGGTGAGTGGATGGGGAGGGGGCAAACTAATGAGTGGATGAATGGACAGACGTACGGATGAGTGGGTGGAAAGATAGCTGTGTAAGTGGATGAATTCCCTTATCCACAAATAATCAGGATTAAATCTTCAGCCTGGACAGGCGACCCTAAATTTCCTCTAGAGTTGCCTGAGAAGGTTTCCCTTGGCGCCTCAGCCCCTCCTGTGCCCGAACACTAGTGGTCTCCACCCATCAGAGCCCGCTACCCTGGAATATCGCTGGGCGGGCGGCTCTTGCACAGAAGAGCTGCGAGCCTAACCCGCCTTGCAGGAAGGACCACATACATCCCCTGCGCCTGTCGGAGCGGGATTCCCGCCAGGGGGCGCTGCATCCCTCCCAGGCCACCAGGCCGCTCGCTGCAAACCGATGCTGTTTAATTAACGTGCAAATTGAGTAGATTAAATGACTCTAAATAATTAGCCACAGATCCTATAAACAGGATAACATATTTAATTAAGCAGCGATATAGATTTTGGAAACTGTTAATGTATTTTGAGAATGGCTGCTTAGATCTAACACTTTCCCCCCTAACTTCAAACATGTAACTACAGCCCTCCCAACGTGGATAAATATCTGGTAACAAGACTCTGCCTGTTAACTCCAACTAACAAAAATGAGGGCTCAATGGGAACTTTCTTGGGCCGTGGCTTCGGT
>OU015754.1:11009045-11016545 GCA_907169655.1 Acomys percivali | reverse complement strand
GGATGGGCAGCGTTTACGTGTAGTATTTATAGCGAAAGAAATTAAATTATAGCGAAAAGTAGTGCTCTTGGCCCTTGACCTCAGGATTAACCCTTACAGCGCCCTCCTAGTGCCGCTAGTAACCGGGAGAAGGGTTACCCCCACCTTCCAGGCCTATTTCCAGCCCTTTACGTTGCCTCCTCCCTCAGAGACAGAGAGGAGAGTAATTAAGTCCAACTTGGCGGTCCAGCCGTTGTTGGTTAGAAGTTAGGCCTGATTGCAACGCGTCTGGCGTCCATGCCTAGAGACACAAGTGTTAGGGAACCACCCCGGATGGACAGCCTGGTTTCCACTCTTCCAGCACAGTGGGGCAGGGCACCCCATCCCATTGGACTGGCAAACACCGTTCTGGCCTGTCCCTCCTTTTCCCTGCTTGGGGCTTAGCCACCTGGCTGGTTTCACCCAAAGCCAATTTGTCACTGTGCCCTGGGGCTGTGATGTTTAGGGGTTCCCTTCCTGGGGCAGGTGGGCGGCGTCGCGGGAGGGAGTGAGAGTAACTATGCCTACGCATTTGGAGCCAGCAAAAAGCTACCTCTCCAGTGACAAACTTGACTTTACACAGGATGCAAACACATACACAATCTCTCTATCCTGGCGGCTTCCACCTCTGCTCACAGGCCACGCTTGCCGCTTATTTAAGGATATGTCCCCTAATGATTTAGTTTTGAGTCTATCAATATTTTACAGTGGAGAAGGGAATGACGCCTCACTGTGAACATAATTTAATTATAATAGATGGGTTAGTGCCTCCTCCATCCCGTTCTTCAGAGCTGACTCAGAGGGGAGATGTCCTTATTTTTGCTGTTGAGAGGAGGCATGGGCCATTGGTCACTATCCCCCCCTCAAGTCACCACAGTCCTTCCTCCTTCCATACCCCCTCCTCTTCTGTGCTGGGGTCCAGGACTCATATGGGTGGGAGTTAAGTGGGGTTAGGGTACCCCAGCTGCCTCCATTCTGTCCACACTGATGGGGGAAGGGCCAACCAAGGAGGAGGGGCATCAAGTTAGACTCCTTATTTGGGGGTGGGTGTTCTGCATTTGGCTGGAGTCACTGTTCAGAAGTTCTGTTCCCCCCTCCCCTCTGCTCCTCGCTCCCTTTCCCTCTTCCCTTTTCACACTCTTCTCTTCTTCCAATCTATCCATCATCTCCATCCTTACCTTCTCTCTAGTCTCCTTCTCCTTCTCCCCTTAGCTTTACCATCCCTCCTCATCCTCCCCTCCGTCCTCCCCAGTTCCTCCCCTTTCTTCTCTCCTCCCCCATCCATCCTCCCCTTCTCTCTCAGTCTACCGTTCCTCTCCATTCCCCCTCCTGCGCTTCCTCCCTTTCTCTTTCTGCGCCCCTCCCAATCCTCTCCGTTCTCCTCATCCTGACCCTGTCCTTCCTCCTTCTTCCTTTCCACCTTCCAGTTCGTTGGGACACTTCTCCCCTTCCTCCTCCTCTTTTTCTTCCCCTCCTTCTCGCTCTCTTCCACCTCCCTCTGCTGCCACCGCTCGCTGCCGCCCGCAGCCCGGGAGAGGCGGCTGGTAGAGAAGCCCTTGTAGTTTTAAATTCAATGTGACAGTTTCGGAAAGAGCGGATGATGAATCTCCCATTATTGGATCAGTCTATTTGCCGCTCAATGTCTCTCTGTAATTGGAGCAACATCACTTTAAAGGTTCAGAGAGTACAGCATTTCTGGTGAAAAATCCCCACAACACGCCGGCGAATGTTTTAAAGGGAAATCTATTAGAAGGAGGCGAGGGGCGGGAGCGGCGGGGGCAAGAGTGGGGGGCTCGCCGGGGGCCCCCGGCCGGCCGAGCGCGGCGGTGCCCCTCCCTCCCCACCCCGTCTTGTTGTGACAGCTCCTGATACTGTTTATGGAGGTGCGTGTCAGGTATAATTAGCAATCGATATGGAAAACGTTTCCTTGCACCCAGCACGCCTCTGACGTCAGAGCCGATTAGCGCTTCTTATTGGTCCCAAATTCCCCGGGCCGCGGCTAATTATCGAGAGCTTGATGTTGATAAAGTAAAGCGGCGGAGCGCGGGCCGAAGCATGTGTAGGGCTCCGGGCCCCTATCCCCGCCGCCGCCGTCCGCGCCCCCGCGCCCCGCCGGCCCCGCGCGCGAGATGATGGACGGTCGCCTCCTGGAGCACCCGCATGCCCAGTTTGGGGGCTCGCTGGGCGGCGTGGTGGGCTTCCCCTACCCGCTGGGCCACCACCACGTGTACGAGCTGGCCGGCCACCAGCTGCAGTCGGCCGCCGCCGCCGCCGCCGCCGCGGCCTCAGTGCCCTTCTCCATCGACGGCCTGCTCAGCAGCTCGTGCGCTGCGGCCGCCGCCTCGGTGGTCAACCCCACACCGCTGCTGCCAGCCGCCTGCGGGGTGGCGGGCGACAGTCAGCCCTTCAAGCTTGCAGGTAGGCTGGAGGCGGGGACGTGAGGGAACACAGCGGGGGGTCTCGGGGTGGAGAACACCAGTCGGTCAGGGACTAGCCACCCACTCCTCCGTGCGTCCCTCATCCGAGGTGGGTGCAAGCGGGGCGAACATCTGGCGGGTGGCTGAGCCTTGCAGCGTCCTGTGCGTGCCCGCAGACTCCGGGGATCCAGACAAGGAGAGCCCGGGCTGCAAACGGAGACGCACCCGCACCAACTTCACCGGCTGGCAGCTGGAAGAGCTGGAGAAAGCGTTCAACGAGAGCCACTACCCGGACGTGTTCATGCGCGAGGCGCTGGCGCTGCGTCTGGACCTGGTCGAGTCCCGAGTTCAGGTAAAGATCGGTGTTGCCCAAAGAGTCCGCTGTCCCGCACTGGGCGTGCAGAGCACTGTGAGGCAGGGCCGCCTTTGTTCTTAGTGACGGGAGGTGGTTCCAGACTCCGCTCTGATGGCCAGGGTGGGGATTGTGAGGGTTGGACCTCTTCTGTCATCTAAAGGTGAGTAACTTGGAGAAAGCCAAGGTGATTTGAAAGAGATCTTGGTAGTGCCCCCAGTAGCCACTGCAGTGGCTGCGTTCGACCCGGGGAAGCTGGGTGTACGTTTGGCTGCGGCTGGGTGCAAGGTCTGAAAAGGGCCAAGGCTGCGGAGGCTCTGGGAAAGTCCTCCAGGAGGGACCAAAGTGCGCCGGGGCCTGGGTGCTCTCAGAGGAGGCTCTCTCTCAGCCCTGAAGCAGATAGATCTGTTTGTTTAACGCTGGGCTGTCAACTATTACGATAGAAACACATATTTATCCATCGCCTTGCAGATCGGGGAGGGGCATTCGAAAAAGAGGAGGTGGAAACTTACAGCGCTAACACATTGGAAAAGGGGAGTTTTTTTTTTTTTTTATAAAGGTGTCTGAATTAAAAGCCCTCTCCCATTAAATTCCTTCCTCCCCAACCCTCTTCGTTATTTGATTTCATGCGGAGCCAGGAGATAGTTTTTTTTTTTTTAATGCAGCGTCAATTTGGTGAAATAAAATTCCAAATTAATGTCTGCTTTCCTAGAGTACAGAAGCCTTGGGTTCTGTGTCATGGGTGGGTACCTGGGGTGGTGGCAGACCCTGGCAAAATAGTACTCATAGCTTTGCTTGAAATGATGTTTGAGTCCTGGGCTTTGGCCTGGCCTCTTCGCTTTTGAAATCTCTTTATCCAATTTGTTCTGTGCCTTACGTGAAGTCCCAATCTTTTCATTTCCCTTCTAATATGATAGTGATTTCTGGTGATGAGGCAGCCTGGAATTTGCACACACACACACACACACACACACACACACACACACACACACACACCTAAAGAAGTTTTGAAAAAGAAAAGAAAAGAAAGCAGTTATAGCTTCCCGGGGTTGGGTTTAGTCTCCCAGACTTCCGCCCACCAGGCTCCTTTTGAGCTCGGTCTGGTGCGCAATGGTGCCAACTTTATAAGGCCCCAACAAAGCATTTAAATTGCCACCTTCTGCTGGGGATGGTAGCCCTGCCCAGGACTCTGGGGGTTCGGTTCAGGGAGTGGTGATCTTGGGAGCTGTCGTGATCTTTAAATCATTGCTGGCTGTCCCACACAAGGCCCGCGGAGAGATGTAGGAGTGAAGAGCATCTCTGTTCTCCTAAGGGGCCTAGTGGCCAGCCTGGGGCCTGCTTACACACCTTGAAGCATTCCCATACCAGGCCAAAGCTGGGCTACTTTGGAAAGGTTCTGTGGTCTCTGGCCAGGTCCTGTATAAAGAAGGTCGCGTGTACCTGTGGGCCATTGAAGGTCCATCCAAATTGGGCTTCATAGGCCCTTCCTGATGAAGAGGTACCCAGATTTCCCTTCAAGGGAGACCCTGAAATGGGGACATCCCCCAAAAAACAGGTGCGGAGGGCTGCCGGGCCAGCACAGTCTTTCCTGCTCATCACCAGGCCAGGCCCCTTAGAACTGTGAGACGCCAGCGAAGGCACCCCCCCCCCCCTACCAGGAACTCTCGACAGTGCGGGGTCACGGGCGCACCGGCCTTGCCTGAGGAAGGGGCACTTCCCTGGGGCCCAAGGTGAGAAGTCAGAGCGGGAAGCTGGCCAAGAGGCCCCATCTACGCTCCTTCCGGGTGGATGAGATGCTGGCCCGAAGCTGCAACCCAAGTGTTGACATCCTAGGGTCGGTGGAGAGCGTATCTTGGCTCCCGCTGCTCCCGCAGGAGCCGAGGTCGCTCAAGCCTGCCTGGGGCGTGCATGGGAGACCCGCAGCATCCGCGGAGGGCTAGCCAGCCTGATTGTACCTTCCTTCCTTCCTCCCTGTCCGGCTATTCTAGGTCTGGTTCCAAAACCGCCGGGCCAAGTGGAGGAAGAAAGAGAATACCAAGAAGGGTCCGGGCCGGCCGGCCCACAACTCGCACCCGACCACGTGCAGCGGGGAGCCCATGGACCCAGAGGAGATCGCTCGAAAGGAATTGGAGAAGATGGAGAAGAAGAAACGCAAACACGAGAAGAAACTGCTCAAGAGTCAGAGCCGCCACCTGCACTCGCCCGGTGGCTTGTCCCTGCACAGCGCGCCGAGCTCTGATAGCGACAGCGGCGGCGGAGGCCTGTCTCCAGAGCCACCAGAGCCGCCACCGCCTGCTGCCGCGGCCAAGGGCCCTGGAGCTCACGGCTCTGGCGTCGCGGGTTCTGCTCCTGTACCTCCTGGCGAGCCACCCGCGCCTGGGACCTGCGACCCGGCCTTCTACCCGAGCCAAAGAAGCGGCGCCGGCCCGCAGCCGAGGCTAGGGCGCCCAGCGGACAGGGACGCGGCCTCATGCGGGCCCGGAGCGGCGGCAACTGCCGGCCTACCTAAAGCTAGCCCGTTCAGCGTAGAGAGCCTATTGTCCGACTCGCCACCGCGCCGCAAAGCCATTCCAGCCAACGCTGCGGCTACCGCAGGGCTGGACTTCACGCCGGGGCTGCCGTGCGCACCGCGGACCCTGATTGGCAAGGGCCACTTCTTGCTGTATCCTATTACTCAGCCCCTCGGCTTCCTGGTACCACAGGCAGCTCTCAAAGGCGGAGCAGGCCCTGAGTTGGTGCCCAAGGACGCACCCCCTGCACCGCCCGCGCCGCCCGCACCACCCGCGCAGGCCAGCTTCGGGGCCTTCCCTGGATCTGGAGGCGCTGCGGACCCGGCCTTCTCCAGTCGCAGCCCAGAGGTTGTTGCCTCCCCCGGGCCACCGGCTCCCGCGCCTTTCCGAGACCTAGCAGCTGCGGCAGCTGAGAGCGGTGCTGGGGGCTGCGCGGACGTGGGGACCGTCTGCCCCGCGGCCCCGCCGCCCCCGCCCCTCGAAACGTCGCCGGGTCCGGGACCCAGAGCCCCTAGCCCACCCGGGGAGCCAGCCACCTGCGGCGCCGCCGAGCCAGGCGCCACAACAGGACCCAGCCCGCCCGAGGGCGAGGAGGTGGATATGGACTGAGCTGGGGACTGCAGCTGGAAGAGGCGCTTAGCCGGCCGTGCCTGCTCCCTCAGGCCCGGACTCCCAACGAATCAGGTGATCGGCTCTTAGAGACTTTGCTTTTCCCTCCTGCTTTTTGTTTTCTTCCTTTTATTATTATTTTTAAAGGCAAACGAAAACGCTGTGTCGATGGGGACCAAGGCAGCAGCTGCAGGTCCTGGGGTGAGGTCCCCTCCGAAAGGAGCAAAAGACCCCGTATCTTCCTAACCCACAAGAACCCCACAACGAGAATCCTCAGCCTTGTAAAATGCAAAAATGTCTAAGAATATTTATATATGTACCACTTTTTATAAATAAAGCTGATCAAACGCAAACTCTGGGCTCCATCGTTTTAAAATTTGGGGCTGCTCCTCCTACCTCGCCTTCCACCTCCCAAGGACCCACTCCTCTCTTGGAGGGTGGGCCGGGGAGGGGATTCCACACCTCCCCCCAGGTCGGAGCTCTGCGCTTCCTTTTGTGTGCGTGTGTTTGTGTTTTCTGATTGAACAAATGTATGCAACCTCAGCTCAGCTTCCTCTCTCCGATCCACCCCCAGATCCCCCTCCTACCCTGCGCCACCTCCCCCCTCACGTTCACACACACACACACACACACACACACACACACACACACCACCCCCGCGCGCCCCCGTGCGCACCCCCGCACACTGGCACACGCCGGGGGCGCGCGGCGCGGGGTGACGGGAGCCGGGGGGCTGCAGAGGGCCGGGCCGCTGGGCTCCTGCAGAGTTTTGATATGAAAGTAATTATTTTCCGGTGGCGGCTGCGGGGACTGGGTTTCTTGCCCAAAGGGTTATTATACATTACCGATTTCTAGTGATATGAAATCACATAAACTTCCTACAATAATAGAATTAGCATGAAAGGCTGGGGTGTCAAATTGAAATTGGAGAATAATAGCGCCGGCAGCTGGGGGAGTGCGTGCGCATATTGGAGCGGAGATGGGGGATCGTGGGGCGGAATTTTCATGAGCTGCACTCTTTGTCAGCGCGCTTGTAGCGGGCTATATTAAGATAGATGCCCAATGATATCCCTCATTGTTCTGTCGCTTATATTGATGTTGCTGCGTTATCAGCCTATTGATCATGTGTCGCCTGTAATAGGACAGGCGCCGCCAACGCGCCTCTTTACAAAAGCAGAGCACATTTGTTCTAATAGGGTCCGCGTCCCCAGGGGACCCTTCCGGGGCTTCAGGACATCTGCAGCGAAGAAATATTAGCAAACTTGGCTGGAGCCTGCAGCCAGCCCCCTGCGCCCCACCCCGAAGTGAATCACCATCGCTCTCCAATTCCTGTCCCACTATCCTCACCAAAAAGAGGGGAAAAATCCCAACTCGCCACCCTCAATTTTTCAGGGAGGCTCTGGGTCCTCCGTGCCACAAAAGCTACCAATTCCCCAAGAAATTGGGACCCCAATTATTAAAGTCATTAATTCCAGCGAGGCTGAGCGTAGTGGAATTGTGTTTACAGCCTCGTTAAATATCCCTGATCCCTCCTGGTCATCAGGCCTTTATTTGCAAATAAATTGAAAATAATCGGTAGGACAGCTTTCCTCCT
>OU015754.1:10994045-11004045 GCA_907169655.1 Acomys percivali | reverse complement strand
TGTAATTTTAAGCCCTCAAGTATACCCTTCAGACTTTACGGTATCTGAAACCGTCAGATTGGAGTGGCAGGCAGGCAGGCTGGGAGGCCGCCCTGCCTGCCGAGAGCCCCGAACCAAGGGGACCCTAGGGAGTCCCCGTTGGGGCCAAGCAGCTTTTTAGGCCGCAAGACAGCATTTCCCCATCATTTAGGTGGGCCTAAACACATCTCAGAGGCCAGGCCCCTTGCCAGAGATGTCCCTACCTCCCCCACTCTGTCCTCTAGACCAGAGGCCCACCCTCCCTCGCAGCAGGGTGTTGAACCAGAAGCTTTCTCTTTCCCTCCGCCGTCACAGTCACCCCTTAATCCAGCTAGGGTGCTTTAGGGGCCAGCCCGCCATAGTGGGTACCTGGACAGTTTGCAAGCTCTAGAGAGAACAGGAAATGTTGGTGTCCCCAAGTCCTCCTTGGAAAGGGAGGGCAGCGGAGATGGACTGGGGCCACTACCCCCGGTCTAACCCATCCGCATAACTCCCGCCCTCTCGCCCCCTTTTTCTGAGGAATCCAAGCTTTGCATTTAATGAGTCGTGAAGTGTGAGAACTTCCGGACCGCAGGTCTCTGATGCCAATTCCAGATGTGCTAGGCGGGTGGGGTGGGGCCTGGGCCTGGAGGCCAGAGCCCCCTCCAGACCGCAGCCGCCCTCTCTACCCGCCGCACCCGCCCCACCCCCGTCCAGCGCCGAACTGGAAACGGGCAACGTCTCCACTGAGAAATTACTCTTTTTATTTCTTGTAGCGTTCCTGGTGCCCTTATTTCACGGCCCGGACAAACGGAATATTACTTTTAAAACACTATGAAATACCAGGTCCTGTCCTCAGAGCTATTTCGGGGGGAATTCAATTTTCGCTGAATGGTGAGAAGGGCCAGGGTTTCTTTGGGGGCTCAAGGGTAAGTCTGGGAGGAGAGAAAAACGCCCAGGGGTTGTCTTAGCGGTCCAGGAGAGGCTTGTTGGTGGCAGGGTTACACACCAAAATCGTTGGTACACCTGCACACACCCGGAGGACAGCCCCAGGGTACTTGGCCTCTGCAGGTCCACTTTGCCAACACTTTCCCTACCCCCTGGCTTGGGGATGGCTGTCTGTAAGGTGATCAGGTTTCCCGGAGCACCCTGGCCCCAGCCTCACCTCAGAAGGTGTTCTTTCTGGGTCGGCTTGGAGGCAAGTTGTCTCTCTGGCCCATCCTTTTATCAGCCTTCCATAGCAGAAGGCCCACCCACCAGGCCCTATAGTCACCCAGCATCTTCCCTTCCTGGTGGTAAGGGGTGAGACCAAGACCGTTGCTGGAAGAAGTGACCCTTAGGTAGACCGGAGGTTACTGACACATTTGTGTGGACTGCTGGGAAGTTCACCTCAGCAGTCCCCCCCCCCAAACTTCTTCCCCAGAGTCCAAGACAGATTTCTGGCTGTCCCCCAGTTCCCTTTGGCCTCTGGCTCTACAGAGTCTGGCGTCAGTGAGAGTCTTTAGAAAATGGGGCGGCGGGGGGGAGGGAGATGAGACACTCTCCTTCCTCCATAAATGAGAACAAAAGTGGAGTTGCAGTCCCACTTTCTGTGAGTTTTCTTTCTTCCCCCCCAAGTCCTTCCAGGGTCACAAGGCTATATACCTTTTGCCTCTGCCCTTGGGGCAGCCCCCAGGAAAGGAACAATATGGCTTTTTGATAACCACAAATAAGAAGGACCCATCTAACTATGGCAGGAGCAAAAGGGAACCCGGGCGACTCTGGAAAACAAACAGGACCGATGGTGGCCTGTAAGTAATTTCCCCCCTCTGATCTTTGAAAACTAGAAACAAACAAATGAAGCCTTGGCTGCTATAGTAGGTCTCTGAGCTGCACCTCACTTCAGCCATTCTCCTCCCCATCTGTCTACCTAGCTTGCTCACTGGGCTGGCCGCTTGCATCTGTAGGCGCAGCTCCCTGGTGGAGGGTCTCCCCAACACCCCGTAACTAAGGGATCCAAATTCTCTCTGCTGAAATAAGTAGAAACACCCCAGTTCCCGTGCTCAGATCCCACAAAAATTATTGCAATATCCAATTTCCTGTAAACATACTGGAGTGAGAGTTAAGCCTCTTTTATGCTTTTTTTTTTAAAAAAAAACAAAGCGATTTAAAGATAATTAATTGCATTAAACTATTGACTAACTACCTCGCTCAATAGTAATTCATTTAGAGAATATTAAAATCGGAGGAACAATGATAAAATTGACGCTGATTCCCATGGGGAGGGGAAGGCCAGCAAATTAGATACTTTCTTAATCTGGCGTAAATAATAACATGCTTGCCTCCCTCTTGCTCAGGCCAATTCCCCTATCATTTATACCAGACTCCAAAGCCGGCTTTCATAATTGATATCAGTTACTCAATGAGCACTTTTTCATTTGGTCTTGTTATCCATGATAATTGGGAAGTTCAGGGGCTTGGAGTTGGGATTCTGAGCTGGCCTGGTTCCTCTTTTGCCTGGCTGACCTGGGGCACTGGCCAGGGCTGGAAGGCCAACACTTCTGGTGGCCCGCTTCTTTTTTAATTGGTTTGTGACAGTTTATCTGTCCCAGAGCCTCCGCTCTTGTCCTAGACACGCTGAGGTGGAGTTTAGTGCCCTTCGGGACCTAAGACTGACTCCTTTTCTGCAATGACCACCCAAGTCTTGTGGCTAGCCTAGCAGTGGCGGTGGTGGGGAAGAGGAAGGCATTAAATGCTGGGCGCTGAGAGGCAAATCCTGCATTTAGGAGAGCCCTACTCTGTTTTTGTTTGAAAAGTGGTGGATCGAAGCATTGAATCCCGAATTTCTAGGAAGAAAATTTGGAAAGAGGAGAAAAAGGGGTACACTTGGAACATAAGGTACATTGGGGGGGGGAGCCAGCAGGGCCTGTCCACCACCCTATGGGAAGAGAAGCTAAAATACCAGATCTTCACCCACTTTCCCCACCCCAAGGCCTGGTCTAGGGAGCATCGACCCGACCCTGGCAGCCTGGAGGGTCCCTGAGATGGCTCTTTCGTTATTTATTCACTTATTTATTCATTTATAAAGTGTTTACTTAGATCGGCGCAGATGTAACATCTCATTTACAGCGTGGCCTCCGGGCATAGAGGCAATTGGCAACAAAAGAGTAACTCCGGAGAATTAGAGAAATACACACACACACACACACACACACACGCACACGCAAACAGGAGTGGGAGGAGAGTGCACTGCCTGACCGAGGGTCCTCAAAATGGGATACGCTGGACTTTGGAAGTGCCCGAGCCCCGGGGGAAGGGGGGGCGGGGGTGGGCCCTCAATAGTGAGCGCTTCTCTAGCCTCTTTGGAGAGGCTGGGGACAGGCTTAGGCGGGACCTAGCCCAGATCCGGAGGCCGTGGTAGTGGCCTCGAAGACTTGTCAGCACCAGTGAGCAGGGAGGCCCCCAAGGGACTCCCGTCTCCCACCTGTTCTCTGTCTTGAAGGAGGCTGTTCTGTGTTGACCCCAGCAGGGTCCATTCTTGGTAGCTCAAGGTTCAGCTGGCCTCGCCTCTCCTCCGCAAGTCGATCCCCCACACCCCACCCCCTACCCCCACCCCAGCTCTGCCAGTTGTGGATAGAACTCAGGTCTGGGTCCCTCTACCTGGCTCCTGCCCAAACCACGGATGAATATCAACTAGTCCTCTGCTGTAGTGGCCATAGCTTCCGGCTTTGGGAAACTGAGGCCCACAGTCTTTGTGGAGCGAGAGAGGCAGTCGAGGATCCAGATTTATGCCCCGTCAAGATGTCCAGGGCAGAAAGGAGCAGATTTGCCAGGATTGCTCCCACCTCTCCCTTTGGGGAACCCCCATTCCTGAGACTCTCGTCCTCAGCTCCTCCCCGTTCGGGGACCATGTCCCTGCCCTCCAAATCCTCAACCGTGCAGGCAGCCAGGAATCCCACCCTCCTGCTGCTGTGACCTGTGCTCTTCTTCCTGGGGTGAGTCACGCCACTGACCTTCAGGATTTTATCAATCCCTGGGCCAGGACCTCTATCTTTCCCTTTTCAGGACACACCCCCACCCCCACCCAGGGGACCTCGCCCTCCCGCGGTCCCTGGCCTGGGCGCCAAGCCCTGTGCTCAGCCGTCAGGGCGCTGACGGGAGGCAGCTGCGGCTGTGTAACTGGGAGCTGGTTGCCTGGCAACCCGAGGCGGCTCATTACCGCGGCCACAGTGATTAACCAAAAACGAAAAAAAAAAAAAAAAAAAAAAAAAAAAAAAAAAAAAAAAAAAAAAAAGGAAAAATAAGAAAGAAAAAATAGGGGGAAAAGCAGGGAATATGAAAGTAGAATACATTATTTAATTAGTTAATTGATAATCAACTTCTTTTTAATTATTCACTTAATTAAAAAAAAAAGTGTAACTACAACACCACCCTCACAGAGCTGTTGATACTCTGGCAGCATTTTCAAAGCCATCCTTCTACAGCCGCTGCGAGCTGGGAGACAACTTTCCTTCAGTCCTGTTCAACCCGCCGGCCCCTCCCCTTCAATGGTGGAGGACAGCCGCTCCCAGCATCTGGGACCAGAAGGGCCACGCGGGTGTTTTCTCTTCACCCGGTGGCCTCACTGCAACCTGAGCCTCAGGCTCCCCATCCACAGGCACCGACTTAGAGGCAGAGCTGCGCGGAAGCTCCTACCTGGCTTCAAGGCTGGAAATAGCCTTGGATTACCAGTTTGTTCTTTCAAGGCCTGAAGGCCACGCAGGTGCTGGGGTTATTCACTGATTTTGGAGAACACCCTTTAACCTGGATCTCACCGAGGCCGCCAGCGTGCAATTCTTCCTCTCTCTGGTGGGGACACCCACATCCCAGGATGACTTTGCTCCCTTCCATAGATTAGCTTACCCAGGAGGGGTGGAGGGATATGGGTGCAGGCCCTTGTAATTGGCTGAGGGCCAAAGAGTGGGTCAAATTAGCTTCCCTCCCATTTAGTTTGGTGCAAGCTGCCTGCTGAGAGCTCAGGCTGAGCAGGACCAGGCACCATAGAGACCTCAGCCCCACTCTGGGGTTGGAAGCAGGTGAAAGCAGGAAGGTGTGCTCAGGTCCTGCCTGATTGGCTGCGAAGGTGGAGGGATTCCTGATCAGGTAGATGCAGCATCTCTGGACTTGTGGGGTGCGAAAGCCACAAAGGTGGGGAAAAAAAAGAAGGCTGGTTGCAGGTACCCCACCTACTGTGACCTTCTAGGAGAGCCCTGTTATTTGGAAAAAGATCTCCTGGACTCCAGGCTGGGCTTGAACTCTTGATTCTCCCACCTCAACGTCCAGAGTACTGTGATGACAATCTGTGCTGTCACAAGCTAGTTCATCTGTACGAATATCTTACAGATATTCTTAGCTAGCCCCTGTTTAGTCCTGTGTGGCTTAGGAGACCTGGTACACTGTCTGGATTACTACAGGCATCTGTAGATTCAAAGGTCTTGGGTGTACACTCTTTGTCTGAATTGCAGGGTTTTGTTTTTGTTTTTGTTTTTGTTTTTGCTAACAGCCTGGCAGAGCAGGGCCAAGGTCAGTGAGGGTGGAGCTCTGGCTTGAGAAGACAGTGGCCTTTTATTTTCAGGGGGTTCCTCCTCTTCTCTATCCAGGGAGCAGCGTTTAGGTTCCATGGGTCACAATCCTCCGGGTTTCCATCCTCTGTGCTGGAACCTGGCTGCCTGAGCATTACCTGTGAGGAAGCTGCCTGGATGCACAGGGTTGCAGTTTCTCACATCTGTATCCGGCCTTGGCCTTCACCCACGGAGTCTGATGGCTGGGCATGAGTAGGGAGGTCACTCGGGTGTCTCTTGGTCCTGCCAGGAAAGGGAGTTAATCAGGACCACAGGGCAGGCATCAGGAGAGATGGTATATGAACCTTTCAGGACTGAGTCAGGGTCTGGGGAGATGACTAGGGACTTAAAGTGCTTGCTGTGCATTTGAATGGCCAGAGCCTATATAGAAGTCAGTGGTGGGGGAGCTGCAGCATGCACCTGCAATCCTAGCATCTCTACAGTGAAATGGGAGGCAGAGACAGGAGAATCCCTGGAAGCAAGGAGCAACAAAGACTTTGTGTCAAGCCAGGTGGAAAGCACGGACTAACACGGTTGCCACACAGCACCTACACAGCTGCATTCATGTACATAAACATACACAGAGGCGAAAAACAGACCTGTGTCAGAATTCTTGCTGGTGTAGGAGCGGGGATTTAGGGAAATAGCACATGCCATTTGCTTAGTGGTGTGTGTGTGTGTCTGTGTCTGTGTCTGTGTGTGTGTGCGTGTGCGCGTGCACGTGCATGCATGCATACACCTCAGGTTCATGCTCTGTGACCCCACGACCTCAGAATGTGCCTATGTTCAGAGAGGTAAATAAGGAAAAAAAAATGAATTCACTAGTTTAATCCCCTTGGGATCCTGGTAAAAGGAGGGAATGTGGACACACACACACGTATACACACACACACACACACACACACACACACACGGGGGGGGGGCATTGTTCTGTGAGGAGAAAAGGAAGTCAATCATCTGTATATCTGGATGTACCTCAAGATTCCTTGACTTTGGACTCAATTTTCCAGGAGTATGATGAATAAATAAATGTGTGTGCTATTTGTTGTTACACAACAAGAACAGACTGACACAGTATATACTACAGGGAAGGCACAAAGGAAGCATCTATGGATTATACTTTCTATACTTGGTCTCCCCTGGGCAATGGAGAACTTAGGAAGTGTATGCTTTCTTGGACTTTCTATCAGAATTGCAGATGTCCATTTCCCCAAATCTAGGGCAGAATAAGATTTTGAACTAGGGCTAGCATTTCTAAATAACTTGAGAGACTGAGGCAGGAGGCTAAGAGTCCAAGGCCTGCCTAGCTCAAAAGAGAATAGAAAAAAGCTAGGGGTATATCTTAATGGGAGAGCACCTGCCTAGAATCCCCCAATGAGGGGCTGGGGTGTGGCTCAGTGGTAGAGCCCCTGCCTAGAATCCCCCAGTGAGGGGCTGGGATGTGGTTCAGTGGTAGAGCACCTGCCTAGAATCCCCTAGTGAGGGCCTGGGGTGTGGCTCAGTGGTAGAGCACCTGCCTAGAATACCCCAGTGAGGGGCTGGGGGTGTGGCTCAGTGGTAGAGCCCCTGCCTAGAATCCCCTAGTGAGGGGCTGGGGTGTGGCTCAGTGGTAGAGCCCCTGCCTAGAATCCCCCAGTGAGGGGCTGGGGTGTGGCTCAGTGGTAGAGCACCTGCCTAGAATACCCCAGTGAGAGGCTGGGGGTGTGGCTCAGCATAGAGCATCTACTTAATGTCTGCCTTCCAGGGGCTTTGGTTCAAGAGGACCTTGAAGCTGGAAACAGAAGCTTGTCAAGGCCTCGGACTCTTTGAAGGAAGCTGGCATGTGGAACGGGGCGAGGTGTTGGTGGTAGTCTCTGCCTGTAGCTGCAGATTTATGTAAATACAGGTTGTGGAGCTCAACTTAGCTTCCTTTTCTTCCCCCTCCTCTGCCTGGAACATCAAGGGCATTAGCGCTGATGGTTGGCGGATTCCCTGCGCCTGTCAGTGAGCGCCACTTAATTCCCAGGCAAATGTCGACTTATCTCATGCTTGTGCCGTGGCTTAGGCATCTCTCATCAGCTTGGAGGCTGTAGCAGGGAGGGAAAGCCAGGGCCATGGAACAGGGTGGCTTTTCCTGTTCTAGCCTGTGCTCTCTTTAGCTTGCCCATTATGTGCGCACACTGGGACCCATGAGAGAAGATGGCCTCATTCTTGCTGGGACTCCAGAGAGGCCCCTGTCTTCTCATGAAGTTCAGCTTCCCCATTTGAGAAAACAGGTACAGCCGATCCTTGTGGCACAGTCCTGTCATATGACCTACTTAGGAGGTTAGGGCTGGAGGATTTAGAAGTTCAAGGCTAGCCTGGACAACTTACTGAGACCCTGCCCCCCCCCCCCCAAATAAATTAGTCTTAAATCATGTCAACTGTAACCAGTGTCTTGTTTCTATTTCTATTTGGTAGTTTTAGGGGTTGAGCCCCTGACCTTGCCCATGATGGGAAAGCACTTTACACACTAAAAGTGTGGTGGTGATGCACTTCACACGCTTTACACACTAAAGGTGTAGTAGTGATGCACACCTTTAATTCCAATGCTCAGGAGGCAGAGGCAGGCAGATCTCTGAGTTTGAGGCCAGCCTGAGTTCTAAGGCTACACAGTGAAACCCTGTCTTGAATTTTTTTCAAGTTTTTAAAGTGCAAAAGGTGTGACTCAGTAGTAGTGTGGCCTAGAATCCCCCAGTGAGGGGCTGGGGGGTGTGGCTCAGTGGTAGAGCACCTGCCTAGGATCCCTCAATGTGGACTTTTGGAGTGTGGCTCAGTGGTAGAGCCTCAGCCTAAAATCCCCCAGTGAGGGGCTGGGGGGTGTGGCTCAGTGGTAGAGCACCTGCCTAGAATTCCCCAGTGAGGGGCTGGGGTGTGGCTCAGTGGTAGAGCCCCTGCCTAGAATCCCCCAGTGAGGGGTTGGGGGTGTGGCTCAGTGGTAGAGCTCCTGCCTAGAATCCCCCAGTGAGGGGCTGGGGTGTGGCTCAGTGGTAGAGCACCTGCCTAGAATCCCCCACTGAGGGGCTGGGGGTGTGTGACTCAGTGGCATAACACCAGCCCAACCTCCTCCTGATCCTGAGTTCCATTATTTGAAAAAAAAAACAAAACAAACGTTTAAAACAAGGACCATAAGGGACCCAACATAGTAGCCTCAGATAAGTAAATAAATGAACAAACACATCCCAGCTTGACCTGCCCAGGGATGGCCCTGTCACAGAACTCAAGCATGTAAAACAGGAGGTAGACTTCTGTCTTGAGCCAACTTCAAATGAGACAGACAGAGGTGACAGGAGATAGATGTGTAGGTGCTGAGAGGCAGGGGCACATTTGACCAGCCCATGTTGATCCAAGCCTTCCACAAGCAACCTGAAGGACAAGAAACAGTTAGGAAATCATCCCTGCCAGGAAGCCTAACTCTGACATCAGGGAGCGGTCTCAGACAGACAGGGAGAGGTCCCAGGTTGTTTAGAGGTGGTGTGCTGGGAGTTGGGAATACAGCGCACTTATATTTTGTGCAGTATTGATTGTCTGACTTGCACAAGGCCCTAGGTTCCATCCCCAGCGCTTTCTCAGAGGGAGAAGATAGGAGCCAAGGGTAAGAGGTCACATCATCTCTAAGGACTTTTTGGTCTGATGAACATGGTAATGCCTGCCTAATCTCAGCACTGTAGAGGTGGAAGAGGAAGGCTCAGGAAGGTCATCCTCAGCTACATTAGAAGCCAGCCTGGGCTACAGGAGAGCCTGTCTTAAATAGGTAAATACATAAATACAAAATTTTAAAGGGTCGATGGTTCTGATGGGTCCAGGTTTCTGGAATAACAAACGTAGGAGCTGGAGGGTAAACTGGGCTAGATTTCCAATCAGCTCACAGAGGGCAGGATCCAGGAGGCTGGCTTGGTGTGTGTGGCTGGAGCTCCGTGTTCACAGTGGCTCCATGTGTTCTTCCATCACTCACCCATTCTCACCGGTCCTAAAGGTCCTTAGAGAGGAGGTGACCTCTCGCCCTTGGCTCCTATCTTCTCCATCACCCCACCCTCCCCTTTTCTCCCTCTGGTTTCAGAGCTTCAAGAACCACAAAATTAGTTCTAAAGAAAAAAAAAAATAACCCCCGTTATTTCACCACTAATCCCGTAACTCCTTTAATTAAGTCAATGGTAGTCTAAATTGCTCTAAACATCTTTTGGGGGATTATATATTTTAATCATCATTATCCAATGAATATTTGATTATGGAGTCACCCTATAATCAAGAGTGAAAATATAATCCAAAAAAAGGGGCATTTAATAACACTTTAAACGACTGGGTATTTGATAAAGGGCGCTAGAAGATTAGGTGCCGATTGAAGGGCTGGGCTGAGACACCCAGTCAAGGACTGCGGCGCTCTCCTTTGCTTAAAAATGAGACCA
>OU015754.1:10966870-10979314 GCA_907169655.1 Acomys percivali | reverse complement strand
TCTTCTTCTTCTTCTTCTTCTTCTTCTTCTTCTTCTTCTTCTTCTTCTTCTTCTTCTTCTTCTTCTCCTCCTCCTCCTCCTCCTCCTCCTCCTCCTCCTCTTCCTCCTCCTCCTCCTCCTCCTTCTTCTTTAAAGATTTATTTATTCATTGTGTATACAATGCTCTGCCTGCATGACAGAAGAGGGCATTAGATCGCATTGTAGATGGTTGTGAGTCACCAGGTGCTGGGAATTGAACTCAGGACCTCTGGAAGAGCAGTCAGTGCTCTTAACCCCTGAGCCATCTCTCCAGCCCCATGGCTAGTCTTCTTGTTGAGACTCACCTTTGAGTCCATCCTACCTAGAAACTTTAGGGCACCTTCTCCACCCCAGTATGGCGGGCACAGTGGGAGCTGAGTCAATGAGTTCCTGAGGTAAAGCATGGACAGAGGCTCCCAGGAAGCAATGTGGATGCCTCCCTGGGCCTCTGTGAGGCTTTCACAAAGTGCTTCCTCAGCTCCTCCCTCAGATTCAGGCACTTTGGCTGCCCCTGGGTGCAGATGAAGAAATCAAGGGCTAGAGAAATTCTGTCACCTGTGCCTTCGGCTAGGACCAGGGGCAGAGGACGGAGTAGTGTGGACCAGCCAGGGAGGGGGCAGCTTAGCTTTGTTACCTTTAAATGTGTCCTGGCATCTACTCCTCTCTACAGGTAGGAACCTATAACCCCTTAGCTCAGGAACGGGCTGGGTTCACTGAGGGACTCCAGCCCCAGAAAGAGGCAGTACCAACAGGGCATGGTAGCTCTATATGTGAACCCACACCCAGATTTTCCATCTGTAAACCTACCCCTAGGTTTTCTAGTGGGCAATTGGTTGGCAAACCCAGGTGCAGGCTTAGAAATGGGTGTCCAAGCCTCTTTCGGGTTATAAAAGTCCAGCTGATCTGGGCATAGTGGTAAAACACCTGTCACCCAGTATTCTTGAGGTTGAGGCAGGAGGATATCCAGTTCAAGGCTAGCCTGGGCTGCCTATGAAGAGCCTGCCTCAACCCTCCTCACCAAAGAAAGAAACATCTGGAGAATACAGAAAAGTGTCACAAGGGCTGGCAAGATGGCGCAGCTGCTACAGGTCCTTGCGGTGTAAGCTTGACAGCCTGAGTTTGATCCCAGGGACCCATGTGGTGAAAGGAGAGAAGATGATGCTCCTGCAAGTTGACCTCTGACCCCCCTGACACATGTGCTGCAGCATCAGTACCCCTCCCCCCCAAAAAAGATGTTTTTAAAAAGAAGAAAAGTATTAATCCCAGCACTCGGGAAGCAGAGGCTGGAGGATTGCTGTGAGTTCCAGGCCAGCCTGGTCTGCAAAATGAGTCCAGGACAGCTAAGGCTACACAGAGAAACCCAGTCTCAGAGAAGAAGAAGAAGAAGAAGAAGAAGAAGAAGAAGAAGAAGAAGAAGAAGAAGAAGAAGAAGAAGAAGAAGAAGAAAAGTATAACAAAGCAAATTTTACTTCCAAGAGCCATCTGTGGCAGGGACAGACCCAGAATGTTCCAGTATGGAAAAAACCAGTCTCATCTGAGATCCTGGGGTGCATAATCCTTCCCCAGAGGTCTAGCAAGCTCAACCCCTCACTGGGTCATAAACAGACCCCCTCCCCCACTTCCAGGTCTTAGTTTCCCCCTCAGAGGCACCCCAGAATATGATGGGACTAGAACAAGCACTCACTAAATTATTCTGGTTACCTTAGTGTACCTTACTTTTATTTTTTTCATTCATTCATTCATTCATTCATTCATTCATTCATTCATTCATATACATGGGCAAACGCAAGCCACAGCTCACGTGTGGCAGTCAGAGAACAAACTATAGGAATTGTTTCTCTCCTTCCACCATGTGGGTCTCAGGGATCAAACTCAGGTCTTTAGGCTTGGTGGCAAGTGCCATTATCCACCGAGCCGTGCCGATGGCCCCATGTTGGCTATTTTGAAGTGTCTCCTAAAGTTTTGAGGTGAGGATCTGGGACTCTGTCACTGGAGGTCATAAGGCCATCTTCTGCTTGGTAAGACGTCTCCTCCACTATGCCAGTCAGTCCTTACTACCACTTTGGGGACCTTGGCGAGCTTCTTATCGTCCATCGGTCCCTGAAGGGACATGGCCACAAGTGGCTCGCTGTGTAATGGGGTCTTAAGCCATAAGGCCCTGGTCCTCAGCTCACCTTGCCACCCATGCCCCTACAGATGACTTAGTGACTCTGAAGGGTTTTGGGGAGAAAGGGCTGAGTCCTATACCATAGGTCTAAACGTTTGTATCATCTCCCACTGAGGGCACAGCTTGCTGGCCAGCAGGTATCTGCCTGAATTCTGGAAGGAATCTCAGGGTCGCAGGGCATCCGGTGTCGTCATTCCTGCTGACTGGTCTTGTGTTCACATAAGAAGTGTGGTGGAGGGTGTATGGGGGGAGGTTCGGAGGAAGGGTCTGGCTAGGGTGGTGGGAACCCTAGGCTCAGAGTCAGGCAACTTGGCTCTCAGGAAGCTCAGAGTCTGGTCCTTGGCACCTGTGGGTGTCTGCAGTAGCTGTGAGAAGCCAGTGTTGGGGCCCTTCCAGGGTGCACCAGATGCCTAGGAGCTTGGCTTCTGGGATCCAGCTTGGAAGAGCTCCTCAAGACCCAGGCATCCCCTTGCTGTCTCTGTCCACCTTAGAAACAGGCAGTTCTAGCACAAGGTGGCAGGAAGCCCCGGGCCTCACCCTGCACCCCTGCATCCCTGCGCCCCCTCACTAATCCAGCTTTTGCCTCCCAGCCACAACCCCCACCTTCTAGGACTCTTGATGGCCAGCCTCTGGCATACAGTCCATCCTGGCCCAGGCCTGGCAGGAGGGGTGGGGGTAGGGAGGGAAGGGAGGGGGATGGGGAGGGAAATGCATTCAGAACTGTCTCCCAAGTTGCGGAGCTTTTCCCAGCCCCCCTGCCCCCCCCCCTGAAGGCTCTGGAGTCCAATGCAACTGCCCATTGGGCTGCGGGAACTCTCCCTGGCTGTTCAGCGGAGCCATCTGCTGCCAGGACTGTGAGTCTCTCCCGGCAGAAGCTGCCCGTGACAAGCCCTGGCTATGTCACTGCAGTTATCAACAGAACGCCACATCTGCCTACCCTGACACCAACAATGGTAGGCCATTTAGTCAGTCCCCCTCCCCCTGGCCACGGACAACAGCTTCCCGTATTATATTTTCTTACTCAATTAGCACTATCGTCCTTCCGAAATGGAGGCCAATTTTCCCATAATGACATCATTGTTAGGGAAGTGGCGGCAGGGCTGGGCTGTCACCGGGTTGCTGGAGACAGGTCCGTCTCTCTCCACTAACCCTGACAGGGAAGGGACGGGGCCCTGGGTGGGAAGGGAAGGGCGGCCTATCCTCGGCCACCCCGTCACCTCCGACCACAGACATTGTTTCCGACAGTTCTCAGGAGCAGTGTGGCGGAAAATTGAGTCCAGATTCATTAGGGTTGCCAGTGTGCCGCTCAAGTCAGTTAAATTGATACATTTCCTAACGAAATTGAAGTGCTTTGTGCTGCCAGCGGAAAGCCGGGTGACCCGCCTCGGCCCGCTGAGCAGCCGAACGCGCTGACGGATCCATTAGGCGGCCCAGCCCGGGCCCTCTCCCTCCGTTTCCCGGCCCCGGCGCTGTAAATCTCAGCCAATTTCAGCCCTAATCATCATTATAAACGCTTCCTCCCAATGCCCCTGCCCGCGCCTCCGCCTCCAACACACACAGTCCCCAGTGTCACCAAGCCCTGCAACTCTGCAGGGTCAGCAGACCTGGTCTGGGGGGGTGGTGGTTCCCAGACCCCTATACCCACCTATCAGCTAGCTCCCAATGGGAGGAGGGATTCGCTCCATAAGCAATGGGCCCATTCCACAGATGGGGAAACTGAGGCAGGGGATAGAAGGGTAGGGAGGGGCCCAGCCGGGACTGGGAATGTGCCTCATTTGTAGGATGCTTGCCTAGCATTCCCCGAAGCCTGGATGTTGGTGAGCCTCGGCACCAAATAAACTGGGTGCAGTGGTGCGTGCTGCCTGTCATCCCAGTGCTCCAGAGAGGGAGGCAGGAAGATCAGATGTCAGACTTCAGTCTCAGCTACATAGTGAGTTTAAGGCCAGCCTGAGCTATACAAGCTCCTGCCTAAACAAACAAACCAAAAACAAAAATAAGAAAATCGTTTTGAAGGCGGGGCGTGGTGGCTCACGCCTTTAATCTCAGCACTCGTGAGGCAGAGGCAGGCAGATAGCTGTGAGTTTGAGTCCAGCGAGTCCAGGACAGCCAGGGCTACACAGAGAAACCCTGTCTCAAAAATCGAACACACAAATGAAAAGAAGATCATTTTGAAAGAATACAGCATAGTGTTGTTTGTTGAGTCAAAGGTCTCAGTATGTAATCTTGGCTGGCTTGAAACTCACTTTGTATATCAGGCTGGCCTTGAACTCATGGGTATCCTGCTTCTGCCCGCCCCCTCCCTGCCAAGTCCTGGGATTAAAGGCATTGGCCACTACTAGTTCCATTAAAAAACAAACAGAAATACATTGAGACTGTCTATAAATGTCCAACAGACAATATTCTGGTTGGAAGCCACTCTCAAAGAGAGCAATAGAACATTCTAGAATGCCCTGGATTTTTCTTCCTACAGTGAATGTACTCCAAGAGGGTAACAGCCTTTGCTATTCTCTCTCTCTCTCTCTCTCTCTCTCACTCTCTCTCTCTCTCTCTCTCTGTCTGTCTCTCTCTGTCTCTCTCTCTCTCTCATCTTGAAACAGGGTCCCATTAGGTAACCCAAGCTGGTCTTGAACTCATGGCAATCTTCTTGCCTCACTCTTCTGAGCACTGGGTTATAGTTGCACCATCATACCCTGCTCCATTTATGTTGTTGTTGCTTTGGTTTTTTTTGTTTTTGTTTTTGTTTTTGCAAGGCTGAGGATGGACCCAGAGTCTCATCATCATAGACCTAAGCTCTCCCTCTAAGCTCCACCTCCATAGCTTTGTCACTCATTGCTGGCCTCTATATGCACAGAATCTAGCCTTGCTTTTTTTTTGGTTTGGATTGTATGGCTGGCTGCAGAACCTATGAGACTCCTATATTCTGTGTGGTGCTGTAACCAGTCCATTTTCAGTGCTGTATAGTATTCCACCATGCTCCTGTGCTGAAATCTACCTATCTCTTCTCCTGTTGCTTTCAGTCGGAAGCTGTGATGAGTCAGCCTGTTGCTGACAGGTCTTCTGAGCCTTGACATTTGTTTTTCCCTCTGTTCCATCTCTCCAGTTCCTCCGTCTCTGCTCACAGAGATGGTCTCCTTGCCCTCCACTCCCTCCGTACCTTCCCTCTATGCCTCTCTTCTCTAGTCCTTTCTGCCTCTTCTCTTTGCCCCTCCTCCCTCTCACTTCTTCACTCTCTTTTTTTTTTCTCCTCTTTTCTCTCTTTCTTGTCCACAAAATTGAGCAGGAAATTCTACAACACAACGAAGGGTAGACTGGAAATGGGACTTCTACTGTAGGACGCTTACATCTTTTAGAAGTCCCCAGGACAGAAGCACACCATGACATCAGCACAACAGGCCACCAGGAGACCCTGGAGAGTCAACCTACATGGTGGCCACTGGCTCCTGTGTCCACAAAGTCCTGAGCTATGGAAGGTGGCCATGGGGTAAAATACATACTGGCTCACTCTGTGGAAGTGTAACCAACTGGGTTGATATTTTTACATGGATTAGTTCTTTAAATAATATTTTGGATCTATTATGATAAATTATTTTATTAAATAAAACATTTGAACGAACTTTACCTACTTATTTGTAAAGAATTGTTTGTTTTATTTTATATGTGCATTTGCCTGCACATACGTATGTGCACCACATGTGTGCAGTGCCCATGGAGGTCAGAGAGGGCATCAGATCAGTGGGAATTGGAGCTACAGGAATGTGGGTGCTGAGAGCTAAACCCCAACCTCTGCAAGAGTAGCAAGTACTCTTAGCCACTGGTCCATCTCTCCAGCCCCTTATTTATTTATTTATTTTACATGTCTTGTGGTGTATGCATGTATGGATGGATGTGCATATATAAATGAGAGGTTGTCATTGGGTCTCTTCCTCAAGCACTTTGCACCTTAGTCTTTGAGTCAAGGTCTCTCATTGAACCCGGAACTCTCCACTTCACTTTAGCTGGCTTGGCTGGCCAGTGAGCCCCAGGGTTCCGACTGTTCTCTACCCCTGCAGAACTGGGGTGATGGGTGAGTACTGTCCCACCAAGATTTTTACATAGTACTGAAGGTTTGGAGGAAGCTTTCCCGACGGGAGGGCTGATTCCTCTCTCTCCCTCCCTCCCTCTCTCCCTCTCTCCTTCCCCCTCCCTCTCTTTCTCTCTGCCTCTCTCCCAAAACAGGGTCTCTATACAACCCTGGAATCCACTCTGTAAACCAGGCTGGCCTCAAACTCACAGAGATCCATATCTGCCTCCTCCTCCCAAGTGTTGGGAGTAAAGGTGTGCACCACCACACCAAGCACAGACTATTCAGTCTCAGCCAGCTCATAGGGACCACGTGGCTGTCAGGCCTGGAGTTACTCTTGCACCCCTCTCAACTTGCCTTGCACAAAACAGCACTCAGTAGCCGAACCATGGCCTGGGGTTAGCACCAGCCAGGACTGCCTTAAGATGGCCAGGGACCATCTATGGCTCATACAGAGCTCCTCTCATAGGAGCCCTGGGCCTCAGTTTACCTGTTTGAGAGGCTACTAGAGCCTTAGAACTGAACTAGTTGGTAATTCAGAGGCAGGGGACATGGCTGGGTGCTCACCTGTGGGAGCTGCAGTGCCCCCATATACTTTCAAGGTTTGGGCAGTTGACCCTTAAACACACCATACCTATAATAAAAAAAAAAAAAAAAAAAACCCAGGGAGGAGTGTCAGGACATGAAGGGACATAGCTTACTTAGAGGCCACCTCAACCTGGGTCACCTAGATCTGTCCCTGGGCCTCAGGTGAGGGCTGGCAGAGCTATTTGCAGATAGCATGTCCTGGGTCTCTCCACAGTCATCAGTGATCAATTCTGTCTAGCTGTAGTTCTGTGGTTGGGGTGGTGGAGAATGCCTTGCTGGATAAAAGAGGTAAATAATCAAAGGGGGGGGGGTCCCTCATGGACTGTGGGGCCTGGCTTGGCTGGGATGGGCAACCGAATATGTGATGGGGAGGGGAGGCCCCTGAGGGCCTTGAGAACTGGCTCCTCCTCCCCCTCCTTGGGTGGACATTGTTTACATGTCTCAGAGATGTTCAGAATGGATATTTATGGTGGCAGGAAAGAGCTGGCTTAGGGTTCTGGTGAGTGGAGGAGCGAACAGTATTTCCCAGTGAAGGGACGCTCAGAGCTCTTAACAGATCGATAAGTGCACTTAGTCGATGGCCACAGGGCTTTAGAGGGAGGCAGGACCCTCCACCCCCGCTGCTCCGCCTCTTCGAGAGGGGTGCCTCCATGGAGACAGCAGGAGCTTGGGTCTTCTCAGTACCACGATGCTTCAAGCTCTCTGTACCCTCTGAGGTCTTCCCAGGTGGATGCAATGTAGTTGAGATCTTGAGCCCACACCTTGCATACTGCTAGGGGTGTCCGGGGTAGCCACCCCAACAATGGCTCCATTCCACCTCTAAACACAGATGAGCTGTGGTCTGTCAGTCTCTTGACCAATTAGTTCTTTTGGTAGAAAAGGAATGCCAGGGATTGAATCCAGGGCCTCTTGCAGGCTAAACCAGTTAATCTACTAAGCCATGCTTTCAATTCCTCCTGGGTACTTCTAGGCAGGGGCTCTATCACTGAGCCACACCCCAGCCCCTCCCTGGGGGATTCTAGGCAGGTGCTCTATCACTGAGCCACACCCCAGCCCCTCACTGGGGGATTCTAGGCAGGTGCTCTACCACTGAGCCACACTCCAGCCCCTCACTGAGGGATTCTAGGCAGGGGCTCTACCACTGAGCCACACCCCAGCCCCTCACTGGGTGATTCTAGGTAGGTGCTCTACCACTGAGCCACACTCCAGCCCCTCACTGGGGGATTCTAGGCAGGGGCTCTACCACTGAGCCACACCCCAGCCCCTCACTGGGGGATTCCAGGCAGAAGTTCTGTCACTAAGTATGTCCCCAGGCTTCTTTTGTCAAGGATGAACTCACTCTGTTACCTAGGCTGGCCTTTTGAACTTTCCTGATCCTCCTGCCTCAGTCTCCTGAGGAGGTGGGTCGACAGGCCTCCCCTTCTCAGAGGAAGTCTGAGGGCAGTAGAAGCACCAAACAGGATAAACAGGAGCAACCCTGGACACACCTGTGTCATCCTGTCCTTTGGTCCCCCTGGGACCACAGAGCTCTTTGAACCTGGAGATGGAGAAGTGCTCTCTTATAGTTAATATCTTTATTTGAAGTTTAATTTTTTAAAACTTAGAGCAGGGTTGTGCCAGGCGTGGTGGCACACTCCTTTAGTCCTAGAACTTGAGAGGCAGAGGGAGGAGGATCGATGTGAGTTCGAGGCCAGCCTGGTCTACAAAGAGAGTCCAAGACACAGAGGGCTACACAGACAAACCTTGTCTCAGAAAAAAAAAAAAAAAACTTAGAGTAGGGTTAAGAACTTCTCCATCAAGCCAGGTGTAATGGCACACACCTTTAATCTTAGAGCTTGGGAGGCAGAGGCAGGCAGATCTCTGAGCTTGAAGTCAACCTGGTCTACAGAATGACTTTCAGAACAGTCAGAGCTTCATAGTAAGAGCCTGTCATAAAACTAAACTAACTAAAAGAACTTCTCTATAGGGGCTGGAGAGATGGCTCAGAGGTTAAGAGCACTGACTGCTCTTCCGAAGGTCCTCAGTTCAATTCCCAGCAACCACATGGTGACTTACAACCGCCTATAACGTGATCTGATGCCCTCTTCTGGCCTGCAGGTGTACATGCAGACAGAGCACTGTATACATAATAATACATAAATAAATCTTAAAAAAAAAAAAAAAGAACTTCTCTATAATGGAGTATTTTGTCATGTCTGATAACAGTTCTCCTGACTTTATGAGGGCTGAGTGTGGGCTACTGTGTGAGCCAGGCTGAGGGTACCATGGCATCCCAGCTTTGAAGAGCTTAAACAAGAAAGATGCCAGACCTAGGAAGTGGGCTGGCTCACAGCAGTACTTGAGAGACTGGAGCCGAAGAAGAGTTTGAGACCATCCTGGGCTACAGCGTGAGACCCTCCCTCCAGGAAAAGTAAAACTGGGTTGGAAAAAAAGAAATAAAAATAGGACTAGAGGAATGGCTCAGCGGTAGATCACTTGCCTTCAGTCACCAGTGGGAGTATGGCTCCGTGGTATAATAGTTGCTTAGAATCTCCCAATGAGGCTTGCAACAGGAGTGGTCAAGGGTTGGCTACTAGCAATGACACTGCTGTGAGGGTACACAGGAGACCCAGAGCCGAGCATCAAGGTGGCTCTTGAGGCTCTCCCTCCCTCCTGGCTCTGTCACCCTGGCTCAGTCGACTTCTTGCCACTTCTCTAGGGTGAGCAGTATGGGATTGGTTAAGGTGCTAGAGGTAATGAGCTCTGGCCAGCTGATGATCAGAGTGGGGCCTCAGTTTCCCCCTCAGTCTAAGGGACATCGAACAACATGGGAAAGACAGTGAAAGACCATAGTTGTCTATCAGCAAACTATGAAGCGCTGGCCTTCATCGTGAAGGGATAAGTCTGTCTCTCCAGATGCAGGGTTGCCCTATCTTTTACTCTGAAGTTGGTACATGATGTAGGTTGCCTGCCCAGCTGGCCTCTGAGGAGGCCACGTGGTCCTGGCTCTGCCTTCCATGTGACTGACTCAGGACTCTATTTCTTTAGATGTACCCACCCTGCTGAATCTTGCTGCCAGCCCAGGGGTGGCCTTCATGATGCCTAGGGGACCAGTAGCCAGTAAAATCCTGAGTCGACCTACCTGGATTCCGCAGGCTGCACGAATCAAGATCTGCCTCGGCCACATAGCTGTTTGCCCTCCGTGGACAATTGGAGCTGAATCTGACACACAAGGGGACCCCGAAGAGGTGTCCTGTGTACAACTGACCTTCTCCATCCAGTGAACATCATCCCAGCCTGCCTTCTCACAGGGCCTGGATCCCATGGATGCACAAAAGGGACATGTACAAGGCTGAACCACGTACAGTCTGTGGAGCAGTGGTAGGCAAGGTAGGTATATGACACACACATGTATACACACACACACACACACACACACACACACACCTGTCATATTAGCATTTCGTGGGGGCAGGTTCTGAGACAGTGGGGTCCTGAGTTCACGGCTGGCCTGGCCTATTTGGTTTGACCATGTTTCAACATATCCTAAACAGACCTTGACTTGGTCATACAGTTTTGTAAACCTTGTACTTGAGAGTCTGAGACAGGAAGACAGAACATCAGAGTCCAACTTGTACCTTATTTCAAATAACTGAGGGCGAGAGGCAATGTTCAGTCATAAAGCACCTGCCTAGCATGCCCAAGGCCCTGTATTTTATCCCCACAAATACTTTAAAAAAAGAAAGGGAAGGAAGGAAGGAGGGAAAATAAAGAAATGTGTGGAAGAAGGCAAGCTAGCAGGGTGCGATGGTCATGAGCAGGCATCTAAGGGGTCAGCAGCCTGCATGGCTGGCCACTAGCGAGAGCTCAAGCCATGGCGACATATGAGCAGACATCACTCCTATGTGGCTGCTGTCCAGGTTGCCCTGACTGACACCTACTGTGTGCTGCCTACTCTTTTTGATCTCGAGATAGACACTTCTCTTGTCCCCGTCTCACATGTGGCTATACAGAGGCTTGACAGGTCCCATGGGCCAAGCCGACTCTTTTTCCAGCCCCGTGATGAGGCAAATTCACTGGTTGTGTTCTCTTTCTCTCTGTCCTGCAGGATGCGTAAACCACGGGAGGCCAGCAACCCTTGCCTGGAAGCCTCGGTCCAAGGAGCCCAGCTTCCTAGAAGCCCAGAGGAGCCAAACGGTGTGTCAGTTGCTTACCCTGGTGTGTCCACAGAAGCTGCCCCCACTGTCCTGCTGCCGGGCACCCTGGGTATGGCTGGGAGAAGACGCGTCTTCTACTCCTGCATCTGGCCAGGCTGGTTTTCATAATTAAATACCTCCCACCGTGCCTACCCAGCAAGGCTTCATGGAAGGTGAGAGCTTTCTAGATCTTGTGGGGGAACTGCTCCAAGATTCAGGTGTGTGTTTGGAGGTCGGGGACATCCCTCTGTGAACCTCCACGTCCTACATACTGAGCTGTCCGGTGGCCCACCCATCTCAAGCTGTGGTGGATCTAGCTGGAAGGGCGACACCTCCCTAGCCTGGCAGGGTTGGTGGCAGGTCCTCCTTCAGTGCCCTTAGGAGGTCGAGCCTCCAGGCAGCTCCCAGCTCCATTCATAAGCTAAGCTCACCCAAGGATGTCCTCCCACCCATGTTAGCATCACCCACACTTGTAAAGACGCTAAACTGGCAGACTGGTTAAGATCAGGCCAGGGACAGGTCATTAATTCCACCTCTGGTCTAATTAGCCCTGATATTACTCTGATTCTCTCTGACACCTGGAAGGCCTCAGGCCAGTGCCTGGCTGCCCAGTGCCCTGTCTGCTCCTCTTGGTGGCCCCCATTGCAACCCCCCTGACCCCCCCCACAGCAAGCCCATGACTTTTCCATCGAAACCGGCAATCCAAGCAGCTGGCTTCATGTCTCCGACCTTTTTTCTATTTTGAATTCTGGTAACTGACAATTTAACCTAAAAATCTTCTGTGTTTCCAGCTTGTACAGTGGTAAATAGAGATTGACAGTTTATTTTCACGTTCCCCCGGCTGGAGGGGAGGGCAGAGAGGCGGTGGGGGGAAAACCCATTTGAAAGAAATACTTGCGGGTCCCTGACAGACTCCAGACCGGGCCGTCGTCGCCCGCCTTAGCAATCTGAGGGACCTGTCACACTGCGTGATCGGTCTTTTTACAAACACAAACGCCGCTGATTTCTTATCAAATGTAAAACCGGCCCGGCTCTTTCTTAAACGGTTACCGCGAGCATGAAATTGACATTGTGAATCACGAGTGACAAGGGGCTGTCTGGGCTGTAATTGATCCGTGCTTAGGAGGAGGCTGGGCCGGCCCTGAGCCCTCCCCAGACCCCTGAGCCCCCCAGGCTAAGCCTCAACCTCAGATCTCTGTCAATGGGAGAACACCAAGAAAACCTGTGATTCATATCCTAGGCGGGTTTTTTTTTTTTTCCAAGTCTGCGATCCTCCGGAGGTGTCAATTCCAATTTCCACAGCTTCATCATTACCTACATCAAACGGCTGTAATTGGTGGCTACAGAAATTTATCCTCCAAAAGGGGAGAGAGAGAGAGAGAGAGAGAGAGAGAGAGAGAGAGAGAGAGAGAGAGAGAGAGAGAGAGAGAGAGAGA
>OU015754.1:10937359-10966860 GCA_907169655.1 Acomys percivali | reverse complement strand
AGAGAGAGAGAGAGAGAGAGAGAGAGAGAGAGAGAGAGAGAGAGAGAAGAGAGGGGGGAGCTGTCGAGATGAGAAAAGGATGTTTCAGATGAGATTTTGAAGGCTGCAGCACCACCCTTGAGGTTGGCAGGGAAGAGAGGGGAATGAGAGCCGGGGTTTGGCTTCGGAGAGGGTTCTGTCGGGGTGTGGGTGTCACGGAACATTCACAAACCCTGTTTGGGGGACAGCATTGCCTTCTGGGTGATGGCTGGCGACCCTGGAGGTCTCCCTATCACTCTACAGTTAGCACAACTGGAGAGCTTGGATTTCTATGCACCACACAGAGGGGTCACTCTGTCATGATGGCTGCTTTACAGAAGGGGGAAAAGAGCCGCAGCAAGTGACTTCTCAGTAGTTTAGGGCCTCTCTCTTCAGGACTTTGCCACTTGTGTCTCTGGATCCCACCCCCCCCCACCCCCCACAGAGCCTCTGTTCCATGTACTCCTACGTGCTCTGTCTGCTGGGAGAGCTGTGTTGGGCTGGCTGTGAAACCGGAATTTGTTTCTAAAGTTATGGAAGAGGGCTGTGGTTCTGTCTACCTGCAATGCTGGCTACTGTCACCTTGGCCTGGAGGGACCAACAGGAGGCCAGACTCACCCTCCACCTTGACCCAGCCCGATTTGACTGCAATTTTCAGCACCAACATCTTGCCCGTGTTCAAATCCCCTGGGTCCTGGGGCCCCGTCCAGCAGTTCCCTGGATGAGTGTATTTATGTCTGTGGTTGTTTTTTTTTTTTTTCCATTTGAATTTTTTTCTGACTGATGAAATGATGATGGGAAATTACACACGCAGCGACCGTGCCCACAGCAACCCGCAGCAACCTTGCCAGCTCACAAGGCAACCCACACCCCTGGGCACTGGGCCAGCACTCCAAGCTCCTTACAGACACAGCAGGAAATCACTCGAGCACCCCACCACCACCACACACACACACACACACACACACACTTCTGCAGATGGGGAACAGAAACCACCCACAAACCTGCCCCTCTCCTCAGCACTGTGAAGCCCAAGAACGTGTGATGCACCCCCTGGAAATCCGTTCTGTTGCGTTTTTGGCCAGAAGGCTCTCAGGCCTGTAATGTCAGGTGCCTGGTTCCTCCAGATAGCCTAGTGTCCTCTCCCATCCGTGCTGCCATGGATACACTGACACGGTGCCTATTCTTTTTACCTTGTCCCCTTGGAAGCTCAAAGCCAAACCATAGTGGGGTTCATTGTTGCTGTTGCTTGTTTCGTTCTGTTTGTCTTGTGAGACAGGCTCTCCCCATGGCTCTGGCTGTCCCAGAACTCGCTATGTGGTCCAGGCTGGGTTTGAGATTTCCGTGCCTGTGCCTCCACAGTGCAGGGATGAGAGGTGTGTGCCACTACTCCTGGTGTGTCTTTCTGCTTTGTTTTGCTTTGTTTTTTTAGTTGAGACAAGATCTCACGTATCCTAGACTAGCCTCAAACTTGTTATGTAGCCACGGGTGACCACAAACTCCTCACTTTCTTGTCTGTCCCTTAAATGTGGTTGGATTACAGGCATGGCACCACCATATTTGTTTTGTGGTGCTGGGGATGGACCCCAGGGTTTCATGCATGCCCTTTCCTGACTCAGGTACACTCCGTGTGTGTGTGTGTGTGTGTGTGTGTGTGTGTGCGTGTGTGTGTATATGTGTGTGTATGTGTGTATATGTGTATGTGTGTGCATGTGTGTGTATGTGTGTATATGTGTATATGTATGTGTATGTGTTTATGTGTGTGTATGTATGTGTATGTGTGTGTATGTGTGTGTGTTGTGTGTGTATGTAATCAATTGTGTGGTCCTTTAGTCCTCAGTGCCAAGCTCACTAAAAGTCCTAAATCCTTTAGAGACTGACGTGGGGTCTGAATATGTGATGGTTTGTGTAGGATGGGCGCATCACCTGGGGAGGTGACACCCAGCCATCTTCTCACCATTTGCTCAGTACCCTGGCCAGGGATTCTGTAGGGATCTTAAGAGAGGATGGTGGCTCTGGACGAGACAGGCTTGTGTTATGTGGGAGGCTCTGGGAGCAGTGACAAGGTGGCGTGAGTCAGGGCAGCTCTCAAGAGACTGTGACAGGAACAGAGCGAGAGATTATTTAGCTCAGGGTCAGAAGACATGTTTCATCTCTTTTGCCAGGTTTGATTGACATTGGTTCTCTGGAGTGTTGTCTTAAGACGATTCCGAGGGCTAGAGAGATGGCTCAGTGGGTAAGAGTGCTTGCTGTGCAAGCATAAGGGCCTGAGTTCGAATCCCCAGCAGTCACATAGAAAGCCATGCACACACCTATAATCCCAGTGCTGTGGATGGGGTTTGCGAGCCAAGAGAGTCACTGGGATTTGCCGGCTGCCAGTCTAGTGCCAGCTTCAGAGAGAGACTCTGCCCCAAGGGAATAAGGTGGAAAGAGGGAGAGCAGGACCCCGACAGCCCCCTCTGGCCTTTGCTGTCTATGAAAGAGGGAATTGGCAGACAGGAGCTACCACTGTTGACACTGTCATTTCATCCCTAGGGTCAGGGGTATTAGCCTATAAGCAGCTTCACAAGCCTGCCTCAAGGCTACTTAGCAACCTCTGACATCATCACAGGCGGCCTACCACCAGGTGTGCGCTGGGCAACAGATATAAAAGGACCAACTCTCTGTCTGTCTGTCTGTCTCTGTGTGTGTGTGTGTGTGTGTGTGTGTGTGTGTCCCTGAGGTGTCCTTTACCCACTTCCTTCTCTCCCCATGTTTCTACAATAAATCTTGTTTCATACATGTTGACATGTTGTGTGGTGCCTATTTCCTATTTGTCAAGGGGTCCAGCTACACTGAAGCTTGGCTGTCAGAGTGTTTAACTTGTTGGCTGCTCATAGAGGCCTCTCTTGTAGGTAGATCAATTCAAAGGGCCTGGGGTGACCTCTAGGAGTTCCATGTTTCTCTGCAGGCTTGGAGTGGGAACCCAGCAGCTTCAGGAAGAGTAGCTGAGGCCACCTGTGGTCCTGACGCAGCAGAAGGACATCAAGCAGGATTGCCTGGGTTATGAGCTCATCCGGAGCCAGGGGCAGAGCTGAGGCCTGGGCTTCCTGGCTGCAGTAGAGCTCTCTTCTCCTCCTCCTCCTCCTCCTTCTTCTTCTTCTTCTGTTTTTTTGAGACAGAGTTTCTCTGTGTATCTTTGACTGTCCTGGACTCACTTTGTGGACCAGGCTGGCCTCGAACTCACAGTGATCCGCCTGCCTCTGCCTTGGGAGGAGTGTTGGGATTAAAGGTGTGCGCCACCATGCCCTGCTACAGTAGACCTCTCAAAAGGAGCTTTAGGTGTTGTGACATCAACTCCCAGATCCACAGGAGTGAAGAGGTCTTTGTTGTCTGTCTCATCCCTGGGATAGGGACTTTTTTTGGTAGGAGGGGGGGACTGAGTCACACAGAGCTAAAGTCGGCATGGCATAGAATTAGTCTTTCTTATATCCTGTGTGTGTGGCTCCACTCCCCTGAAAACTGCCCCCAAAGGGCTCCGGTTGCCCTGCGGAGGGTGGTAGCTACTTCCCTACTCTAGAGCCTGAACTGAGCCTCACCCTACCACAGAGCTTCCTGGGGTGGGCCAGGCTGGGCTGGCATCTCCAAGTGAGTGGGAAAAGGGGAGGGGGGGCATCCAAAACTTTAAGGTATATGAACTGTGAAATTAAATGGAAATACTCAAATAAGGAATGGCACAGCAACATAAGCAAAGATGTTTACCAGGCCTTGAAGTTAAATACAGATTTTTTCATAAACCCCAAACACAAGCGGCAATAAAGTTCTGTGGAATGTTAAATATAATTTACAGTGGAAAAAAATGTTCCTTGCTGTCATAAACCCTCCAGAGGCATGTCACTTTGGGTCCCCGGGAAACTGGGTTCTGCTGCCTTACCCCACCTCCCCCGCCTAATATAACTTTGCTGGGCACCTCTAGCCCCCATAGAGATATAGACCTCTGGGAACCCATAGCAGGTTGGCCTCAGCCTGGCTGTTATCACCTCTTCCCTGAGCAGCAGATATCACCATGAGCCCCAGGAGGTCAATAGGTAGCCAATAGGAGGATGGGGGGGGCAGGGGAGGCCTGAAGAATCCTGGTCCCTTCCAGCCTTGGCTTTGGGTAGTCATTTACACTATGGTGAGAATGAGCTTCTGAGACAGTAGCCTTCCCTCTGGCTTGAATAAGGCTAGGGACAAAGGGGTCGCTTAAAGCAGAACCCTCCTCCAGGCTAACTATGGGCTGAGATGGCTGTCTAACCTCCCAGGGCTCTTCGGGGAGCAGCCAAGGTGAGAGTTCTCATGAGGGAAATCCTACTGGGGTAATAACTCCACATCCCAGAAGCCCCTGTGAACATGCATGTGTGTGTGTGTGTGTGTGTGTGTGTGTGTGTGTGTGTGTGTGTGTCCTGATCACAGAGGGTATGTGTCTGACAAGTGGCCTTTAAGTGCCTGTGTTAATATGTGAGAATAAAAGAATATTTGTGTGTCTCTTGGGGTGGGGGCCATATGGGGGTCAATGCCTGTACCCAAGCAGCCGGGAGTCTCACCAAAAAAAACGAGCCCATTTTCACCATATTGTAAATGAATACCCAAGTCTTCTTTCTTGTGACAGGGCTGGAGTGGAGGAGGGGTGCTGGGGTGCCAGGCTTAAGGCACCCTGATCTGGGCCACCCTGAAGCCCTGCTCCCTGCCACCTAGGCTCTGGGGCTACAGAAGAGGTGACAAGACACAGCAGCCTGGCAGAGTGGGTCAGGCCATTTCAGGAAGCTCAGAACTAGGCCTCCCCACATGAATTCCAGGCGCTGCTCCTGGGATCTGGGGACCTAGAGTACCAGGTGTGGCCCCCTTCTCTTCATGGGGGGTGGGGAGGGGGTGGCACTCCCATCTTAAGGAATAGCAGGGAAGCAGCCACAGCAGCCAGGGTCTGTGTGGCCAATCGATTTCTGTCCTCATCAGCTGGGCATCAGGGGAGGGGCCTGGTCCAAGATGGGCCACCTGGGTCCCAGGGCCTCAGGGGTCTCTTGGGATAGTTCTTTTGGGGCAGTGGGAAGGTGGTTCCCCCGCCCCTCCTGCTGCCTCTCCCAGGGCCCTTGTCACCTGGCGGCTCCTCAGCAAGTACATTTCCACATCCCCCCTGCCCCTCTAATTTATGCGTCTTGGTGGTAAGGAGTGTGTAGGGGGGTATTTTCTTTAAAAACAAGATGGCTGTGAGAAAAAGCGACAGTGGCCGGAACCACTGGCTAGTTAGTGCTAAAGACTCGAGCTGCAGGCACGCAGCTGCGGAACAAAAAACAAACAAGCCACATGCAGTGCAGCGGCTCAGTGATGGGCCCTCATGCTTTGGGGGGGGGGGGGAGCGTGGGGAGGGGGCTCCTGGGGACATAGTGTCCCAAGGAGGGTACTACAGCAGGCAAGCTTCACACCCTCCAAGGATCTGAGAGCCTCTGGCAGGAGAGTGAGGACCCCTCCCACTGGCGACCCTGGGAAAAAGGTCCCCGGAGAGAGAGAGACAGGGGTCGGAAAAGGCTTGTGGGAACTCAAATCCTGCCTAGTAATTTAAGCTTGCTGTCTCCTGTCCTGTCCCCTGGAAAGATGGGGAACAGCTGGTCACCCACAGCTTCTAATAAATCCCAACAGTGGAGGAGGAGGAATACCGCCTGGCGCAGGGACGCACGGACGGCAGCCCAACTGTCCCCAGAGCAAAAGAGCAAAAGCTACGGATCTTTGGGTCTGGCCCGAACCCCTGGGGTACTGGTCGCCAGAATAGGCTGTCGCTGACCCAACAGCCTTTGTTTGGGATGCACCGGGCTGTGCCAGGTGGGGAGGTCGGGAGGTCTGGAGGTGTGCGGGGGTGACAGGCCTTGACTCCTTTGTGCAGCCAAGTTCTATGCGCTTTGTGTAGCACCGGGCGAACTTGCGCCTCCAGCCCGGGATTAGAGAAATCCGAGAGTGTTTTTTTCTGCATGCCTGCCCGCTCCCGGGCGCCCACGGCCTGCTGGGTAACTGCCTATTATCCTCTGGTTCCACTCCAGTGCCCTCCCCAATAAAACTTTTCATATCCTTATAAACGAACTCGATTGCCGTGTTATAAACATTTACACTGCACTAACAGATCATCTCCGTACATCGGAATTGGCTAAATTCCCTTTTCCAGATGAATATATTGAAGGAGATTACAGATATGATAGCTTTTCAGGCTGCTGAACCCAGAGAAATTAGTTTAGTGAGCACTTACAGGGGCTAAATTGGAACCATTAAATAGTGGATTAAATTGATGGCGTTTTCATTGTCTGTCCTTCGGTACCGCTGTAAAATCAATTAGCCGGCACCAGCCCATTCTCCCTGCCACAGCAATGGTCGCCCCCTCAGGACCCTGATGCGAAACCTACCAGCAGCCGAGGAGTTTGGGGACACACCTGTGAATTTCCCCGGGCACAAGATAGCACTGCGGATTGCAATAGTCCCCTGCAAGCAAGCACCAGGGCTCCTGATGTCCAGATTTAACCAGCATAGTTTTCTTGCTATGGTCACCAGGCTCCATGGGGCCACCAGCCGCTGTCCTCTGCAGGGGGTTGGGGTTGGGACTTTGTGTTTCTGGGAAATCCAGTGAGTGAGTGTTTTGGAGGGAAGTAAAAATCTTGAAGGGCAGACAGGAACATGTAAAGTGCACCCACCCCTGGGGGAAGCAGGGCTTTTTGGTGTTTGTTTGTATGTTTTTGAGACAGGGTCTAGCTTCAAATTTACTGTACAGCCGAACATAGCTGTGAACTCCTGATCCTCCCGCTTCCGCCTTCTGAGTATTAAAAAACAGTGCTAGCTCTTTTAAGCTAACTTTTTTAAAATAAAAAAGTAAATGAAAACAATTTTTATTTTTAATTATTTATTTATTGAGATATTTTGTTTACTTGAGATACGATCTCTTGTAACTAAAGTAGCATTGGAGTTTGGTCAAAACTAATCCCAGGAGGATTGGTTGAGTGCCTGGCAGGCAAGAAGTTCCGGCTTCCATGCACAGTCCTACATAAACAGGGCATGATGCTGCAGATGAGCAGGACAGTGACCTCCTGATCCTTCTGCTGGGATGACAGCTGCCACCATACCAGACTCTTTTGAGCATGTTAAAATAATTTTTAAAAGTGAATTTTTTATTACATTTATTTCTTTGCTTGTCCGTGTATGTGTACAGGAGACATGAGTGTGCGCTGCAATGCACTTGCGGAGGTCGGAGGACAGCTTGCCTCAGACTGAGGAAAATGAGGAGAACCCGACAGTTGTCTCCTCCCACCACAAGGGTCTCCCCATGAGGTATTCAGAACTGGCTGCACCTTTATCTGTTGCTGGAAACTTAACTTTTCTCTTTCTTTCTTTTTTCTTTTTCTTTCTTTCTTTTTTTCTTTTTTCTTTCTTCTTTTTGAGACAGAGGTTCTCTGTGTAGCACTGGCTGTCCTGGTCTCACTTTGCCCCCTCCCCACCCCAGAGTGTTTTTTGTTTGTTTGTTTGTTTGTTTGTTTGTTTGTTTTGTTTTTGAGATAGGGTCTCAGGTCGCCCAGGCTGGGCTTGAACTCACCATAAGCTAAGGATGATAACCTTAAGCCCTGGATCCTGCTGCCTCCACCACGGAGTGCTAGGATTACAGGCATGTGCACTACCATGCCCAGCTTATGCAGTTCTGGGGAAGGCACCCAAGGCTTGGTGCATGGCTGAGCAAGCCCTCTATCCACTGAACCACATCTCCAGACTTTGGTATTAGTTTTGATTGAACTCATCTTGTGACCCACCCACCCCCCACCCCCACCCACAACCCCCCATCCCCCAGCTCCTGACACCAAAGTTGCTCAAGGGACCTATAGAAGTCATTGTGCCCTTGAAGACTCACTCCAGACCTCTGGGAACACACTTTATTCACGCAGGAGAAAGCTAGGGTTCAGGGCCTCTCCCACAGTCACTTCCCAGCCCATGGCAGTGACGCTACAAGTTTATACAGCCCTGGGGGAACCATGCTGGGGCCAGGATGAAACCCGACCCTGCTCTCAACTCCTGGAAAGAGAGGGAGTGATGAGATGGGGTGGATGCAGATCTTGTTGGGGTGCTCAGAGCTTACAGGGTGCTGAGGCTGGGAAGAACACATCGTGACAGGCATCTTCTCAGCCACAAGCTTTCTATGGTGGCATGCCTCGGTGGCAGAGGTTCTAGAGCCTCTGTGAAGACCCAGCTCGGCCAGCAGCTGCCTATTGAGAGGTCTCTGGGCTGGAGCCTCCATCTGAGGCCTGCGGTGTATGTGCCGCGCCTTTCCACAGGAGGATCCCTCTTTCTAAACGGCCCAGGTTATGAACTCCGTTCACAGTAGAGATGGACAATTGTCTCAGTTGGCTTTCTCGTTACTGTGATCTGCACCAGGACCAAAAGGAGAAAAGGGTCCGTTTAGCTTAGCCGCTTATCAATCAGCCCATCACAGAGAGAAAAGTCAGGGCAGGAATCTGGAGGCAGAAATGGAAGCAGAGACCACCAAGAAACGCTGCTTTACTGGCTTGCTCATCATGGCTTGCCCAGTTTCCTTCCTTCTTTTCTTTCTTTTTTTTTGGTTTTCCAAGACAGGGTTTCCCTGTGTAGCCTTGGCTGTCCTGGACTCACTCTGTAGACCAGGCTGGCCTTGAACACACAGCGATCTGCCTGCCTCTGCCTCCCGAGTGCTGGGATTAAAGTCTTGAGCCACCACCACCCGGCTCAGCTTGTTTTCTTATATAAGCCAGGACCACCAAGCCCAGGGTGACACCACCCTCAATGAACTGGGCCGTCTCTCAGCAATCATCCACCAAGAGGACACCCTCAGACTTGCCCTCAGGGTAATCTGATGGAGGTAACCCCTCAGTTGAAGAGGTTCCTTCTTCTCAGATGACTCAAGTTGACAGAAAAAAAAAAAAAGACCCTGAGTCAGCTCAATGGTCAAGTTCAGAGACACCCCCCACCTCCCACCCCACTTCCCATCCCCACCCCCACCCCATCCTCCATACCCTACACCCCACATACCCCTGACACACACACCCCACCAGCTATGGCGCAGGGATCTTTTAGATCTTTTAGTATCTTTTCCTCTGTAGGCTTGGGCTGGACACTGGGCTTCAGAAGAGGAGAGGAAGGTGGACAGGTGGACAGGAACCGAGGGATGTCCTACTGTGTGCACGTGCTCGGGGATTCCTGGAGTCTGTGAGCAAGGATGCTTGGGGACTGGTGCCAGGAGTGCAGGATGAGGTCCATTGTCTGAAGATATCCTGGCGGCGTAATGTCCAGGTGTCACGGGAAGGGCATGGAGGTATGGAGGTGGCTGGATTCCTTCTGCTTCTTTTCCTCCACTTCAGCCCCCTACTTCTCCTCCTCCCCCCAACTCCCTGACTCCTCACCAACCTGTCTCTGGTTCATCTGTCCCTGTTCCCCAGGCAGAGCAGTATATCCTGTAGACTTGAGCTAGATAAGGCTGACTTGGAGTAGAAGAAGGCAGCTGGACCAAGCTGTGGTGCTCCTATAAGCGCGGGCTGAGCTCTTTCTTGGCCCAAGCTGGGTCTTCCTCATGTTCAAGAACACACGCCTTTAATCCCAGCCCTCAGGAAGCAGAGGCAGGCCGGTCGCTGTGAGTTCGAGGCCAGCTCGGTCTACAAAGTGAGTCCAGGACAGCCAAGGCTACACAGAGAAATCCTGTCTCAAAAACAAAAACAAAAACAAAAACAAAACAAAACAACAACAACAAAAGAACACTCGCCACAGAGACCAGGTGAGAAAGCAGCATTGGGGGAACCCAACTTTAGTTGCTGCCAGGGCATACATAGGAGGTGGGGGGAGGGCAATTAAGGACAGAAAGGCTCACAGGAGAGTGGGGGGGTGTGTGGCAACCCTAGCGGTGTGTACTTCACTTCGGGCCCTGCTGCTACACTGGGACATCTTAGATGTCATTCAGAGTCCCTCACCCTGGCCACCATTGCCATATTGACTTCTTTCTTTCTTTTTTTTTGGGGGGGGGGGAGGGAGGCTATGGAGCCAGCTGTGTGTGAGGTGCTATGCTGTGAACTCCTGGAAGTAGGAAGGAGAAAGACAGAGCCAACCTGAAGGGAAGGGTTTGGGCTCCCTCCTGTGGCTCCCCCTTTTTGTTCATAGAGCTGGGGTGCCAGGCAGATTATCCAGGGTCAGCCCCAGCTCCCAGATCCTGACTCCTGGCCCCCCCCCACGGGCTCCCAGCACCTCCCTGTCTTCACTTTTCCTGACCCCTGACCCCTGATTGCTCTGAGAACTGGCAAGGCCCCAGGCCAGGCTGAGAGGCCCACTGTTCCGGTGGATTAACGCCTTTCCCAAAATAAAAACACATGGTGGTTTCATGTGAGCTCAGCTGCTGGCCAGTGGTCCTCAGAAGCAGAGAAGAGGACAGGGGACAGAGGACAGGGGAGGCGAGCTGTGCTCAGTGATGGTCAGGTGGTAGGTACACAAAAAGGGGAAAGGGGTTTTCTGGGTACCCAGCTGTGGGTGGGGCATGGGACGAAAGCCAGGGCAGGGTACCTGACTAGGGATTTCCCAGTCCCCCCTCCCCCCACTGCCTTCTGTATCCCTTAGTACTTATGACCTCATTCTATAGATGAGGAAAGTGAGGGCCAGTGACAGTAAAGATAGACCCAGGGTCCCAGGTGACTGACTATACAATCAATTATCTAGTTATAGTCACATTCTTAGGTGGAAGAGTTGTATCTCAGAGAGGGGCAGGCGCCTGCCCAAGGTCACATGGAAGACTTGATGGCAAAAGAGCCAGAATATGGGCAGATCCCCATCCTCCTGTCTGCCAGGCTCCAGGAGTGTCTTTCCACCCCATCCCAGCCCCTTGGTTGGCTGAGCCCTGCTTGCTTGCCTAATCCCTGGGTTGTGTGGATAATGTTTCTAACCAGCTGGGGGTGGGTTCTGTGAGGTCAGGTGCAGGGGGAGGGGCAGTGCAGGGGAGGGGCGGAGAGACAGGTGAGAAGATTGGCCCAGGGAAGTTCTCACGGAGGGGATGGAGGGGACAGGGTGACCTAGCCCACCCACCCCCACCCCCAGCCCTCCCCATCGGGTTACCCTCCACAAAGGCTGAATCTGGTGCTCATCTGGGCATGTGTGGCCCAGATGCTAAAGCTGAGAGGCTCCTCTTGGGAAGCAGTGGGGGGGGGGTGGCGGGGGGAGGGCGAGCGTCCCACCCTCAGCAGGCTCTGCCTGGCCTCCAGACTCCAGCTAAGGCTCATACTCCTGGCTTCTCCTGTATTGTCCCTTATATTCCGGGGGAATGCAGCTATCAGTGCAGCTGTGGAGACCCCCACCCCCAGTCAAGGACCTAGGGGCCTGAGGTCACCGAGTGACTTTGTCCCTCTGAGCCTCAGTTTTTTCTCTGTGGAATGGGCTAAGTCCCCACCCACCCTCAGGTCCTTGAGAAGAGTGAACAGGGCTGGAACTCAGGCTGGTAGAAGATGAGCAAACAAGGTGTGGCCACTGCCACGCTTGTCACAGATGGAGTCTCATGCTTGGCCCCAGGGAACATCGGTGGCCCACAGGGAAGCATAGGGGTGGGGGTGGGGTGGGGGGAGGGAGAGAGGGGGGCTGGGGGAGGGGAAATCAGAGCCTTTCATCACCCATAATGTGTTCACTAGCCATGATGAATGCCCAGAGACAGAGAGGCAAGACGCTGCCTCCGACTCAACCACCTGTCCATCTGGCTGTCCACCCCTGTCTAGATTACTGTCCCCTGCTACTAAATAAGAGGGTGGGGCTGCAGCTGCGATTCAGTGGGTGGAGTGCTTGCCTAGCCAGGGTAAAGTGATAGATTCTATCCACAAACAGGGAACGGTGGTACAAGCCTGTAATCCCAGCCCCTGGAGCTCACGTCCATTCGCAGCTACATAGTGAGTTTGGGACCAGTCTGGGATATATGGTCCCGTGTTAGGGGTTGGGGACTCCACAGTGAAGAGTGTAAACTGAGGGGCTAGAAGGATGGCTCTGTGGTTAAGAGCACTGCCTGCTCCCTCAGAGGACCGTGATTCAATTCCTAACACCTACATAGCTAACACCTGTCCTTAACTCTGGTCCCAGGGATCCAACAGCCAATTCTGGCCTCTGTGATCACGAGGCACACACATGGTGCACGGACATACATGCAAGCAAAACTCTCCTGCACATAAAATAAAATATAAAATTAAAAAAATATATTGCAAGCCGGGCACGGTGACAGACACCTATAATCCCAGCACTCAAGGAGGCAGAGGCAGGTGGATATCTATGAGTTTGAGGCCAGCCTAGTCTACAAAGTAAGGACAGTCAAGGCTCCACAGAGAAAGCCCGTCTCAAAAAACCAAAACAAAGCAAACATTTGCAGAGGACCAAATTAGGTTCCCAGCACCCACTCACAACTGTCTATAAATCCATCTCCATGGGATCTGATGCCTTCTTCTGGATTCGGCTGGCACTTGAACTCAACTCACATGCACATACCATGCTCACCCGTGAGTACATAAATAAAAATTTAAAAAATTTTAAAAGAGGGAACATACTGGAAAAATGCATCTAAAACTATTCTTGCTGACAGGAGCAAAGCCAGACTAGGCAGGTCCTGCTGCCTCAGACACACCCAATAACAAGTCACAAAGCCTAAAACTAGACTAGGGTACCAGCTTTGGGTGTTCTGAGTCTCCAGACAGCTTCCCTCAAAGATGTTGTGTGTTTTGTGGGGCAGGGAAATAGACCCTGAGGGACATGGTTTTATAGTCTGTTCTCTAGACCTGTCCTCTAATCCAGCAAGAGGATTGTGGTGACAGACCTGTCATTCCAGCGACCCAGGAGGCTAAGGTAAGAGGATTGCATTCAAGGCTGTACATGACTGCAAAGTCAGCCTATCTAGAGTTCTCTAGTGAGGGGCTGGGGTATGGCTCAGTGGTAGAACACCTGCCTAGAATCCCCCAGTGAGGGGCTTGGGGTGTGGCTCAATGGTGGAGCCCCTGCCTAGAATCCCCCAGTGAGGGGCTGGAGTGTGGCTCAGTGGTAGAGCACCTGCCTAGAATCACCCAGTGAGGGGCTGGGGTGTGGCTCAGTGGTAGAGCCCCTGCCTAGAATCCCCCAGTGAGGGACTGGGGTGTGGCTCAGTGGTAGAGCACCTGCTTAGAATCCCCCAGTGAGGGGCTGGGGGTGTGGCTCAGTGGTAGAGCACCTGCCTAGAATCCCCCAGTGCGGGGTTGGGGTGTGGTTCAGTGGTAGAGCATCTGCCTAGAATCTCCCAGTGAGGGGCTGGGGTGTGGCTCAGTGGTAGAGCCCCTGCCTAGAATCCCCCAGTAAGGGGCTGGGGTGTGGCTCTGTGGTAGAGCACCTGCCTAGAATCCCCCAGAGAGGGGCTGGGTGTGGCTCAGTGGTAGAGCACCTGCCTAGAATCCCCCAGTGAGGGGCTGGGAGTATTGCTCAGAGGCACTGCATTCCAACCCAAGCAACACACAACACATAGCACACACATACACACACACACAGAAAAGAAAAAAAAAGAAGAAAGGAAGGAAGGGAGAAAGAAAGAAAGAAAGGAAGAAAGAAAGAAAGAAAGAAAGAAAGAAAGAAAGAAAGAAAGAAAGAAAAGGAAACTAAAAAGAATTCTTCACATTGTGTGGCTCTGAAAGCCAGACTAGCCCTTTTAGAAAATGATTTGGCAGTGTGTAGTGGGCACTGCCGAACTGCTCAGCGCCTTTGACCCAGTAATGCCCCCACTGGGATGCTCTTCTGGAGAAATTATCCAAAATATGGGGAGAGCTACATGCCTGAAGATATCCATTGCAACAGTATTTTAATGACCAGGAAAAGAATGAATGCAGCTGAAATGTCCAACAATCAGGGAGTAGTTCAGTAAATTATGTTACACACACACTCAAAGGAATACTAGACAGTCATTAAAAGTGATAATTACGAAGACAGGGTAGTGATATATAGATAAACACATCAACAATAAAATAGAGGGGGAAGCGGCATGTAAGAATTATGTGTACATTAAGGATGTAATGATGTAAGAAGCATATGCGTCAGGATAAGGGGTTAGAAGATAGGAATCAAACAACAGTAGCAAGTGTCAGGATAATTTGTTTAATTGTTTTTTGGCTTTTCTGGAAAGGGTTGTATTATTTGGTAATTTAAAATATTTTTTTAAATTGTCTATTGCCAGGCTATAGAATACTGGTGAGTTTTGTTTTCCTTTGTACCTATCTGGGTTTTCAGATATTTTCTGATGAATATTTGAAACCGCTCCTATCTCGGGAGGGGTAGTAAGGTGAAGAAGGGACATGGAGCTAGGCCATAGACAGGGACTGTGAGCTGCTTAACGCAAGAGTGGAGCCTTGAGCAGAGGGGTTCCCTGTCCCCAGGAGGAGACAAATGGGTGGTGAGAGGGCTGCTAGGTACACTGTGAAGAAGGGGTTGGTGATGATGGTGGTGATGATGATGATGATGGTGGTGGTTGGTGATGATGATGGTGATGGTGATGATGGTGGTGATGATGATGATGGTGGTGATGGTGATGATGGTGGTGATGATGATGATGGTGATGGTAGTGATGATGATGGTGGTGGTGGTGGTGATGATGGTGGTGATGATGATGATGGTGGTGGTGGTGATGATGATGATGATGGTGGTAGTGATGATGGTGGTGGTGATAGTGATGATGATGGTGGTGATGGTGATGATGATGATGGTGGTGGTGGTGGTAATGATGATGGTGGTGATGGTGATGATGATGGTGGTGGTGATGGTGATGATGATGGTGGTGGTGGTGGTGATGATGATAGTGATGGTTGTGCTGATGATGGTAGTGGTGGTGCTGATGATGCTAATGGTCATGATGATGGTGGTAGATGTGTTGGTGGTGATGAAGACGATGGTGAAAATGATGAAAGTGATGGTGATAATGATGGTGGTGATGATGGTTGTGTGACGGTGACAATGGTAGTGATGATGATCATAGTGATGAAGGTGACAGCAATAATGGCGATGGTGATGGTGATGATAGTGATGACAATGGTGATGATGAAGAAGGTGATGATACTGATTGTGATGGAGGTGATGAAGGTAGTGATAGAAATGGTGGTGGTGCTGGTGGCATCAGTAGTAACTTGTCCAGGAACTCTGCACCTGACACTGAGCTTCCTTAAGATAAATCTTGTGGTTCCTGGTTCTGTTGTGCTCATTCAGCACATTGGGTTGACTTACCTAGTTGCCATCACTGACATTTGACCTCCAGCCCGTGAGATCCAGCACAAGGGTAGGCTAGGTGTCTGTGAGGGCGGACTGTATTCACCTACTGTGGAAGGAAAATAAGTGTGCTTGCTACAGAGCTGGTCCACACAGGAAGCAGCCTGGGACCAGCAGAGTGACACAAGATCAGCTTAACGCTGGGAAACAAATGACATGAAGGCTAAAGTCCTGGGTGGAGGTGATGGGACCTAGTCAGTGGCTGACCTGCTCTTGGTCCTTTCCACATGAGAAGTCGGGGCCTGTAGAAGGTTCAACACAGGCTTCGTGTTTATATCTGCTGAACTTTATGGCAGGTGACACTTTGTGGCCTTGCCATTGGGGAGACACTGTCCCTCCCATGCCAGTCAGTTCCTAGAGGTGGCTAGTGCTCTGCCACGCCTGTGCCTCATGTGAGACCCACTGGTGCCACCCTGCTTCTCCAGCCACTTTTTTAATAGGACTCATCCTTAAACCTAAGTTGTCACTGCCTCAAATCACCCAGGACTAGGAACTGGGGACACCAACATCACTCAACCCTCAGTCTGTTCAATATGGTAGAGACCACACCAGAGCCTGTATGGGGTTTCCATTCTGTCTCCTGCCTACGGCGTCCCTAGGAGATCCAGTGTAGTAAGGCCCAGCTCCCTTGTAGGGAGTCAGTATGAGTTCTCTCTGTAAAAAGTAGGTATCTCTGTCTGCCATTTTATTGCTGTAGGCTTCCCTCTCCCCCTGCAGTAAGGAAACATCAAGTCATCCCAGAAGGAGAGGGAGCCAGTAAGTAGATGAAAGGAAAATTCCAGCCAGGTTCAGCCAGGTGAGTCAATGAGTCTGTCAGAGTTCTTGACAGAAGCATAGTAGACTTAGGTATCACCAGGCAGTGCCAGGCTAGCCAACTCTCTGTCTGTCTGTCTCTCTCTGTCTGTGTGTACGTGCGCGCGTGTGTACAGAGGCAGAGGCCAAACCCCAATGTTTCTCAGAAGCCACCCATTTTGTTTTTTGTGAGTCTTTTTTTTTGGGGGGGGGGCGTTTCGAGACAGGGATTCTCTGTGTAGCCTTGGTTGTCCTGGACTCGCTTTGTAGACCAGGCTGGCCTCGAACTCACAGCGATCTGCCTGCCTCTGCCTCCCGAGTGCTGGGATTAAAGGTGTGCGCCACCACACTTGGCTTGTGACAGTCTCTTGATAGGCTGGAATTTGCCAAGTACGCTAGGCTGGTCATTCATTGAGCCTCAGGGATCCTCCTGCCTCCACCTCCCCTGCGCTGGGATTACATGCATGCACCTGACGTCTTAAAAATTTATTACATTTGTGGGGGGAGGGGCAGTAAGTGATAGGAACACCATGGCACGCATACAGCGGTCGAGGACAACTTGTGGGAGTCAGTTCTTTCCTGATTGAATTCAGGTCATCAGGCTCGGCACTGAGTACCTTTAATCCCTGAGCCACCTCACCAGCCTCACACTGCACATTTATATACGGGCTCTGGGCCTTGAACTCGGGCCCTCGTGCTTTTGAGGCAAGCACTTTACTGCCTGACCTGTATCTCCACCTCATCCCCCAACAATCAGGTCCTCCACCCTAATGAATTTCTCATGTCCTGTAGTAACAACGGCAATCTTGGGGGAAGGACAAGGCCTCCTGAGGGGTCTCCTGAGTCTTGAGAACTCCCCACTCCCTCCACAGGGAGGGACACAGTCTCATGGAGGTCTCACGCAGGTGATTCCACCTGCTCCGCTTCAAGATACCAATGTCTACATCCAACCCAGAGTAAACAGCCACACTACACATATCAGCCCAGGTTTCATCCCATCCACAATATGAATTTCAAGATGGCAGGGAAAACTCAAGCTGTTCACTGTAGCCTGCTGAAGGACAGACAGCTCTGATTTCCTGCCCCGTTGGTAAGATTGAAATAGGTGTAGCCAGGCAATCAGGGGTCACAAGGAAGGCCTTTAGGGTCCCTGCAGACATGCTGAGGGACGGAGACGTGAGCTTTTTCTGTGTTCAGCTCCCGCCTGCCTGTTGAGGGCCAGGCAGATGCCTGCCCACCTCAGGGGCCTCCTCTCTCTGGGGCTGGGGAAGGCTTGGTTGTGCTGCAAAACTTGATGGTGGATGATGCTGGCTTGAATCCCTGCCTGAGAATACTGAACTTAGGCCTCGGGAGATGCCTCAGTCATTAGATGCACCTGCTATTCTTCCAGAGGACCTGAGTTCAGCTCCCAGCACCCATGTCTAGCAGCTCACAATGGTCTGCAACTCTGGCTCCAGGGAGATCTAACACCCTCTACTGGCCTCTGAAGGCATTGCACTCATGTGTGCTCACACACATGGGCACACGTATGCAAGTGCGCGCACACACACACACACAAATAAATACAATTAAACAAATAAAAAAATTAAAGCCAGACATGGTAATTTGTGTTTGTAATATGGTAGGGAGGCATAAACAAAAGGATTGCTGGGACTTCAGCTTAGCTTAGATGATGCACTCCAGGCCAGTGAGAGACTATCTCAAAAAAAGTAAGCTGAACAGTGCCTGCACACACAAGTGTACATATGCAAATACACACACACACACACACAGACACACTCATGCAGGGACATGCACATACACATGCATACATGCACAAGCATGCTGTACTCAAGGCTCCACACAGGTCTGGTATCCCGGCCTGCACCTGCCCCATCCTCATGAAGCCACCTAGGAAAATTGGGCCTTGGGGTGTGTCCAAGAGCAGGAGCCAGAGCTGGGTCATGAGCTGCAGGTCCCTCTGCCAGGCTGGCAGGGCGCCTAGCCTTGGCGGTTTGTCCCTGGGCCTGCTGGCGCAGCACATGGCCCCAGCCCAGCCACCCCCCTTCATCTGGACCCAGCTCTCTCTGTCCGATGGGCCATTCCCCCTGATGGTGCTGGGCCCCCCGAGTGTGCGACCATAGCCAGCCTGGCCTGAACGACATTGAGGCCTCCCTCTGTAATTGGCAATTTTGTCATATTTATTCACAACAGATCGGATTGTCAGGAGCGCGCTGAGGCTCTCCGGAGGCCCGCCGTGAAATCGGTTTGAAATGGCGTGTCAGGTTTTTCTCTCCCTGCTGAAGCGACCATCTGGTTGATAGACCAGAGGCTGGGCTCATACGCTGACCCGGGGAATTGCAGCTAAGCCGCTCCCGGGGGGTCCACACACTGGCTCTGCAGCCCCTCACGCCACTCCCAGCCTGTCTCCTGGGTTCTGAGAGCTGGGCAGCAGGGAGAGGCCAGAGCAGGCAGAGAGGAGAAGCAGAGACAAGAGTTCCCTCCGCCCCCGCCCCCCAAGGCCCTGAGCTAGTCTTTGGCTCTAGCAGGGACTGGTACCTTCCAACCAGCCTAGCCCAGCTGAGAGAAAACAGGATGAAGGGCCAGAGGCTGCTCCTGCCAAGCAGGTCCTTGGCCTGGCCTCTGTTGGGCTCCTGTATATTTGGGCACATATGTTCTTGAGCTGTGTGTGCATACATGCTTAGGCCATGTGACCCAGAGCTACTTGAGGACCAATTCATCAGGCTAAGAGATGTGAACAGCTGTAATCACAATCACTGGGTCTCTGAGTGAGCAGAATCAGAATGCAACATTTTTTGTAGTGCTGGGGATGGAACTGAGGGCTTTGTACAGGCTAAGTAGGTGCCCTCCTGCCAAGCCACGCCTCCAGCCCCTCCCTAAGGGATTCTGGTGGGGGAATGTACACTGAGCCACATCCCAGCCCCTCACTGGGGGATTCTAGGCAGGGGCTCTACCACTGAGTCACACCCCAGCCCCTCACTGGGGGATTCTAGGCAGGGGCTCTACCACTGAGCCACACCCCAGCCCCTCACTGGGGGATTCTAGGCAGGGGCTCTACCACTGAGCCACACCCCAGCCCCTCACTGGGGGATTCTAGGCAGGTACTCTACCACTGAGCCACACTCCCAGCTCCTCACTGGGGGATTCTAGGCAGGAGCTCTACTACTGAGCCACAGCCCAGCCCCTCACTGGGGGATTCTAGGCAGGGGCTCTACCACTGAGCTACACTCCCATCCCTTGGATTTCTGAGATGTGGCCTGGTCATACAGCTCAAGCTTTCCTTGAGCTCACCATCCTCCCACTTCAATCTCTAATACTGGGGTTGCAGGAGCATTTATCATACCCACTGAAAGTATAATTTCTCAGTTACTTGCCTGTAGCCCCCAGGTTGCTCTGCTCCCCTCCCTTATCCAGGCCTCTGGCTCCTCCCCAGTCAATCTGTCTGCTCCAGTGTATAGAGGGCTAAGGTAGGGATATGGAGGAAATGCAGAAGGAAGGCGGGGGCGGGGAGGATGGGAGAAAGAGAAGGAAGTGCCTTTGGTTTACATTTTGTTGACCATAACTGATCACACGACCTCCCCACAGCCACACATGGCAGGCCCCCTCATGTGAACGTAGGAAAAGAAAGTACAGCTGGGGTCTTGCGAAGAAACATCACAGATATGTGTGCCATCTCACCAAAGCAACAACCCAGAGCGCTTTTGGGTAGGCATGCTAGAGGCCCAGGCTAGGTTTTCCCATTGACTAGGATAGACTGGAGTGGCCGATGGAAGACACTGGGCCATTTTTAACACTGACAGCTACATCAAGAAGGTCTTGCTAGGCCACCGCAGCAAGAAATCGATTGGTCTTGGAGCAAGGACCCAAAGTTGTAGCACAGGAAGGTTGTGGGAACCACAGGGAGATGCTGTGGTTTGGGAATCTTTTCCCACGTTCCTGCTTGTTTGCCTGCTGAGGGAGCTGGAGGGGAGGGGGAAGGACGGAAGGGGAGGGGGAGGGAGGGAAGGTGCGAATGGCCTATCCTACCCTTTAAGGGCTCTGCTTACCCGTCAGGGAAACACTGAGAGTACAGGGCCTCATAGAAGGTTCTTGAGAGGATCTGTCTCAAGACACCCAGGGGCAGGGACCAAGGAGATAGTTCAGAAGATAGAAGCTTGTGAACAAGCATAAGGACCCAAGTTCGAATCCCCAGTACTCACATAAGAAGATACGCACAGACTCATATGCCTATGATCCCAGAGCTGTAAAGGCTGAAGACAAGAGGATCACTGGGCTTGCTGGCTGTCAGCATAGCTCCAGGGCCAGTAAGTGACCCTGTCTCAAGGGATTGGAGTACCAGATATCCTTCTCTGGACTGTGCATGTGGGCGCACGCGCGCGTGCACACACACACACACACACACACACACACACACACAGATTTTTGTCTCGTTTACATTTTTTAAAGTCAGGGTCTCAATATGTAGCGCAGGCTGCCTTTGAACTCACAATCCTCCTGCTTTAGCTTCTCAAGCACCGGGATTATAGGCGTGCGCCCCCACACCCAGCTTGGCGTGGCTTCTGACAGGCTGAGATATAGCTGTCCACACTTGTCTTCTAATGCTTCTCTGCTGGCCACATGACCCTAGTCCATGAAGTGTAACCCTTTTGACCCTTGTTGGATGGGTTTTTTCTTTCTTTCTTTCTTTCTTTCCATAAAGTCTGGGGGAATGGGGAAAGCCTCTGAGGTGGGGAGACTGTCTTCCTCATCTCACTTTCCCATCTTGAGCGAGCTGGCCATCTGCTCTGAGGCACTGGGATGGGCGGAGAGCCCTGGCTACTGCTTGGGTGCGGACTTGAAGAGAGAGGCCCTGCTGGCCTCTATCCATGGCCCCGCCTGCCATGCCTGTCTGGCACCTGCCCCAGCTGCCTGGTGCCTGGGTGCACTGTGGGTGGGGCTCCAGCAAGATGCTGGGGAGCCAGTGGCAAGGGAGAGCTGGCTTCTGGCTCCACCTGCTAAGAGGAGTGTCTGGGGCTCAGAGTCGCACTTGCTATTTTTCTAAGGATTAAATGCATCCATAGCTCTTTACTCTGGGCTGGCCCTGGCTGGGACTCCTGTGTGCTCACTCAGCATGCACCATGGAGGCCAGAGAAGGGGAGGGGCACTGGGGATAGCACCCTGGTACCCTGCCTAGTCAAAAGGGCTGTGGGTGGGGGCCTGGGGCAGATAGAGAAGGGACCTCTGACCTGTAGGCCAGGAGGCCAAGTTTTTAAGCCAGCATCCTCGTCCGGATCAGCTCTGCCCTCCATCTCTGTTCTCATCTGTGAAATAGGACCACCACCCCAGAGCGCTGAGAGAGTTGGTGGAACACATACGTACCCAGGGGCTGCCCGCCACCTGCCCTCTCTGCGAGTCCTTGGTCACCCACACCCAGGTGCATCTAGTAAGTGGGCATGGGAGCTCCGAGCCACACATCTGAACCGGACTGTGCTGTATGTGTGAAGTACATGCCAATCACAGAGAGTATGAGGAAGAGAGGCTGCGCGAGGCATCCCAGCAACAACTCTGCTACCTTGACGACATGTTGATGGGACACCACGCTGGGGATATTTGGAGCAAAGTCAAAACCACAATTAAATCGTCATCTGTTTTCTCCTTTTTCTTTGTTGTTGTTTTGTTTTGGTTGGTTTTGCTGCTGTTGCCTTTTTTTTGTTTTTTGTTTTTTGTATTTTTTTTTTGGTAGTTAAAACGTGTGTGTGTGTGTGTGTGTGTGTGTGTGTGTGTGAGCACATGTGTGCACACACCTTATGTGTACCATATGCATGCAGATGCCTGAGGGCATTAGATTCCCTGGCACTGGCGATATGGGTGGCTGTGAGCCACCTGATGTGGGTGCTTGGAACTAAACGCAGGTCCTCTGGGAGAGCAGTGTGCTCTCTTAACCGCTCAGACAGCTCTCCAGCCCCTTGCTGCGTCTCTCTTTCTTCCACCTCCCCTTTGATTTTTTTCCAAGACCAGGCTGACCTCAAACTCACAGAGATCCACTTACCTCTGCCTCCAGAGTGCTGGGATTAAAGGCGTGCGCCACCACATCCGGCTCTTTCATTTTTGAGGTAGACCTAGAAGTTGCCGTGTCACCCAGCCTGGCCTGGTGCTCACAGGAATCCTCCTGCCTCTGGCTATCCAGTGCCACCACAGCCTACTGAGACTTTTATTTTGACACAAAGCCTCATCTTTCTCAAGTTCTTGTTGGTAGTATCTTCTGTTTACTAATTCTGAGAGAATTTCTTTCAGACAACATGTTGCCCCTCACTCCTTCTCCTAACTCCCATCACACGTCCCCCGACCCCTATAAACCTTCATGTCTTTTTTTCCCCACCAAATTCACTTCGCGCCGCTCATACACTCCTGAATACGAGGCCATCACTGCATTGTGGTTGACCTAGCTTGGGCCACATGTTAAGGAAAATGGACTCTCCTCTCAGAACCTCGGGGTGGGTGAGGCCCACGCCCCCGCTCCTCACGCTAGAATGTGTCATGGCTTGAGATCCTGCCGGCCTTGTTCAGGCAACCACAGCTGCTGGGGTCACAAGGGCACTGGTCTTCTCCTGTCCAGAGTTCACTGCCAGCTCTGGTCTTCCTCAACCTCTGGACCCCTTTCCATGATATTTCTAGAACCTTGGTGTGAGTGTGTTTTATGTGTGGTACGTGTATGTGTGGTGTAGTATGGGGTATATGTGCGTGGTGTATGTGTAGTGTGTATGTGTATATGGTGTGTGTGCATATGGTGTGTGTGTGGTGTATGTATATGTGGTGTATGCATTTGATGTGTATGTGTGGTGTGTGGTGTGTATGGGTGATGTGTGTGGTATGTATGCATGTGGTGTGTATTTGTGGTGTGTTCGTGTCTGTGGTGTGGTATGTATGCATGTGGTGTGTATTTGTGGTGTGTACGTGTGTGGTATGTGTATGTGTGTGATGTATGTGTGTGATGTATGTGTGTGATGTATATGTGTGTATATGTGGGGTGTGTGTGTGGTGTATGTGGAGTAGTGTACGCATGTGATGTGTGTGTGTGATGTGTGATGTGTGATGTGTGTGGTGTGTGTGGTGTGTGTGTGTGGTGTATGTGGAGTGTACGCATGTGATGTATGGTGTGTGTGTGTGTGGTGTGGTGTGGTGTGTGTGTGTGTGTGTGTGTGTGTGTGGAGTGTGTGGAGTGTACGCATGTGATGTGTGTATGGAGTGTATGCATGTGGTGTGTGTGGTGTGTGTGTGTATGTGTGTGTGGTGTGTATGCATGTATGTGTGTGGAGTGAATGGAGTGTACGCGTGTAGTGTGTTGTGTATGTGGTATATATATGTGTGATATGTGTGGTATGTGTGGAGTGTGTGTGTGTGGTATGTGTGTGGAGTGTACGCATGTGATGTGTGTGTGTGATATGTGTGTGTGGTGTGGTGTGTGTGTGTGTGTGTGGTGTGGTGTGTGTGTCTGTGTTGTGTGTGTTGTGTGTGTGTGGTGTGTGATGTGTATGCATGTGACATGTGTGTGTGTGTATGTGTGTGATGTGGATGCTCATTTTGTGGCTGTGTGCACTCCAGATGCCTATTCTCTGACCAGTCCTAAGCTTCTGCATTAACTGCCATCCACTTCATCACATTCTTGCTGCAAACGGCCTATAGCAAGTGTGTCACCCTACAGAACCAGGGAGCACGCATGCCCTGTGCTCCCCATGGAGAGGCGGGGCCTCAGCCTCCTCTCCCGAATCAGGAGCCTTGTGCCAATAGCATGTGGAGGAAGGAAGCTTCTGGGACACTGAAAAGGCTTTGGCTTCTTGGCCGTTAGGATGCGCTCATGGGCACCTGGAGACTCCATGGGAGAACGTTGACTCCTGGACTAAAGAGGCCCATTTCTCTTCTTCTAAGTATGTGCATAGGTGTGTGTGCATGCGTGTATGTGTATGCATGTGGTATGTATGTATGGTGTGTGGTGTGTGTGCATCTGTGTGTTGTGTGTGTGTATATACATATGCATGTGGGGTGTGTGTGTATGCATGTGGTGTGTGTGTGTATGCATGTGGCGTGTGTGGTGTGTGTGTATCTGTATGTGGGTGTGCCTGTGGAGGTCTGAGGCACCTGACCTCCTTAAAGCTGGGGTGGCAGGAGGTTGTGAGCCATCTGACCTGCATGCCAGAAATAGAATCCTGCTCCTCTGCAAGAGCAGCGTGAGCTAGCTCTTTACTACTGAAGCCTCTCTCCAGCCCTTTCTCTTCTCACTAAAATCTTTTATGCTATATTTATTTTATACTACGTATATAAGGATTTGCCTGAATGCATGTATGTGCACCACGTGGGTGCAGTGCCTGTGGAGGCCAAAAGATGGCCTCAGATCCTCTGGGACTGGAGTTACAGATGGCTGTGCAGGTAACATAGCTGTTAAATTAGTTCCTGAGTGCACCGGTCATGTCAGATCCTGAAGGAAGCATCTCACAACCCCCCTCCCCGTGCTCCAGCTCTTAACACTCGGCTTTCTCTTTTGCAATGTTGCCTGAGTCTTGGGGCAGAGAGTATAATACAGATATGCTACTTACTGATGTCAATTTGTCCCCTGGCCCATGCTGGGGCAATTGGAAGCTGCTGGGTGACCTGAGTTGATGCTACATGAGACAGAATTAGCTTTTTATCTCCGATACCCAGCAGCGTCCTCCCTGGCAAGATCCACCTTACGGCCCCAGACCAGACTGATCACGCTACCTCTGGGTCTTTCCATCTGGAGAGACCTCTCCTTGATGCTGCTACTCTTGAAGAAATGGGCGGTGATGGGATGCCCGTAGGCTCATATTATCTGCTGATTTAATAGTTTGGCCAGAATAGAGCTGAAGCTGGTAGCCACGCCCTCTTGCTGCTTTGGGGGCGGAGTGAGGACACAGGGGCAGCAGAGGGCAATGACTTCTTCCCAGGATGCTGCTGCAGGAGGGGCCTGTGGGAGGGTGGCAGACCTATGTGTGGTGGGGGTGAGAGGGTGGGGAAGATGGAAGATGGGGGGTGGGGGGGAGTTGGGGGTGGGGGAGGGCAGAGGGGGAAGGGGTAGACCCACCTTAATCTGAGCCAGGTTTGGGCCTCAGGGATGCTAGATGGTAGAAGAAGAGGCGACTCAGAGTCTCCACTGCCAATCTCTGCTTGGCCCAGAGAAGCTGACAGTCTGGACCAAGGCTGCACAGCCTCGGCGATCTTGTCAGAGTTAGAAATACCTCTGTACCTGTCTCTCTGGGGCCCTTGCAGGCAAGGAGTGGGATTCAGCTATCCTGACCCCACCAGAAGTTGCTGAGTACCAGGGACAAATCCAGATCCTCCCCTGACTCTGAGCCCCCCCACTTGTGTAAAGTGGAGTACAGGCTCCCACCAGGATATTTAGTGGGACTCGCCTCTCAAGATGGAGGTGAGCTAAAGCAGCTACCCCCCAGCCCAGAACAGCATTAGCATTGAGTCTGCTGCCCCGGATTTGCCCACTCTGCACCCAGACAGCCATACTTGCTCCTGGCTGTGGACACTTTCTCCTGAGAGGCCTCACCTTGCCGTGGTTTCACTTCCCATCCTGCAAACTTGGCTAGTAGCTGCTCCATGCTCATTTTCTGGGCGGGGCGGGCGGGGGGAGAGAGGCAGGAAACTAAGGTCTAGCTGTGAGGAAGAGATTCCTAGTAATCCCAGTCTGGCAGTGGGAGATGCTAGATGCTCATTAGGGGTTCCCACAAGTCACTCCCCAGTCTGGGTCTGGCCAGGGGCACCCTTGGTGACCTCCAGTCCAGTTTGTCTGTTCCAGGACTAGCTTGAGAGTGAGGAAGGGTGGGATGAGCTTGGGCCATGGTGAGATATTCCCTGCTCCCGAGGAGTCCTGCTTGGCCCAGCTCCTCAGGACCTGGGATGTGGGGGGACCATTGATCTTCTAAGCAGGGGGCCGTACACACCAGGCAAGCCATAGCCCATCGACCGCCCAGTCTACACCCGCTCCTTCCGGGCTCCGTTAACAAGCCTGATGGACAGGGTGGCACGCGCATGTCTGTCTGGACTGCGGTGCCTGCCCCACCCGGCTTACAGTGGGGACCGATGATACTGTGCTTGCAGGAGTCCTGAAAGAAAACACCTCAAAGAGACTATCAGCAAAGCCCTGGAACCCAAGAATGGTACCCTAGGAAGGGACTGTCCCCAGCCCCATCGAGGAGCAGGTGGGGAGTCTCCCACAAGGGGATGGGGGTACACAGAGAGGGACCAGACAGCACGGCATGTGGTAAGGGATCTGGCGATCCTGGCCCAGAAGATAAAAGAGGATATACAAGGTTTCTGGGCAGGAAGAAAAAAGATAACCCTGCTTGGGGGTGGGTCTCTTTCCTGTGGGAATAGCGTACCCCCGCTTCCCAGGGGGACCATGTGGAGAGGGCTGAAGTACCCAAGAGGCATTTCAGGTGGCCCCTTTTAGGGGTACAGAAGTGGCTCTGAAGGACCCCACCCTGTAGGCAGCTGTTACAGCCAGCACATAGGGCTCTCAGGAATACCCCTCTGAGTGTCCCCCCGGAACATGCTCAGAACCAATATTCCCCAATATCCAACTGGACTCCCCACTCTGTCCAGCAATTGCCCCCTATCAGACAGGCCTGTGACCTCCTCCTCCACAGCCCTCAGGACCAGCTGCCACCATCAAGCCCACCACAGCCCCAGCAGCCAGTCCAGTTTGAGCGAACACAGAAGCCTGTCCCCATGTGTATCCCAAAAGCAGCAGGACCCGACAAGCAGGAGTGGCGGTCTTGAACTCTAAGGAGCCCTGTTTCTGTGGCCCTTCTCACCTAGCTCCGCCCACAGCTGCTCACAGACCCCGAGCCCTGCCCCTCACCCCCATCTCTAGCATTCCCTCAAGGCCCAGATTCTGAAGCCTTCAGGGGCGCTCAAGGCCGGCTTAGAGACAAGAGTGACAGGGACACCCCACCCGGAAGACACTTGGCCCTCAAGATGGAGGTGAGTGAAAGCAGTTGCCCCAGATCTGCCCACTCTGAACCCAGACGCTCTCTCCTACTTGTTCCTGCCCGTGTGCACTTTCTCCTGAGAGATGCTCAGGGCTCACCTTGCCATCCTGCAAACTTGGCTAGTAGCTGCTCCGGCTCATTTTCTAGGAAGGAAACTGAGGCCCAGCAGAGCAGAAGAGATTTCCTGGTAACTCCAGCCTGACGGGTGTGAAGGATGGTAGATGGTCATCAGGGGTTCTCCACGTCACACTGCCCAGCCTGGGTCTGGCCAGGGACACCCCCGGTGCCTACCAGCCCAGACAGGTGTGTGCGGCTGCCCTCTCCCATCGCGGCCCCATGGCCTATAAATCAAGGGGCTAATCTTTCACCGTCCGCTGGCCTCTCTCGGGGCGTGATGGATGAGCGCCCGGCCGGCCGACTGCCGCGAAATCACCGAGCAGGCTGACAGCTCCTAAATTTGCCCGCTCGGAGTGTTGAAAGGAAGAATGTGTGTTTTCATAACCTACCTCAGTTACAATAAATATTTAAAATGCGCATTAAACATCCTCTCGCGCGCACAATCGGCCTCTGTAGCCCCGGCCCGCGCAGATTTAATTAGCTTCGCTTCCCCCGCCGGCCGCGCTCGCCCGTGGACGGAAGGCCCCTGTTTTCTTAAACTCTCGGCCCCCCATAAATATCAGCCTTGCACAGCTGGGCCCGAACAGAAGCTTTTTGTCTGGCTTTCCTTCCCTCCATCGGGACTCTGGGTAGGCCTGGCCCAGAGGCCTCCTGCACCAGGACAGCTTCCACCCCGACCCCACCCTCCCATACACACACACACACACACACACACACACACACACACACACACACACGCCGCGCGCGCGCCAAGGGTCTGATGGGAATTCTTGGTCGTGTGGGTGCATGTGAGTGAGCCTGGGTCTGAGGGTGTTCTAGCTGTGACTTCTCCGGATGCATTATCGCCAAGGAGTTGGGAAAAAGAGTCCCAGCTGTGCAGACAGAAACTGGCCACTCTAGGATGGAGGAGCTATGTCAGGTTCTTTGTGCAAGGCTGGTGGCAGAAGCTCAGGATCGGAGTGAGGCCAAGCAGAAGCACTTCCTTAACATTTTGGTAGGGCTGGAGAAATCAGTTAAGAGCACTGGCTGCTCATCCAGAGGACCAGAGTTTGACTCCCAGACCCACACAAGTGCTCACAGTGAGTCGCAGGGGACCTGAGGACAGGCATCAGATAAGCACACAATGCACAGACCAACAGGCAAAACACCCATACACAGAAAAATAAAGGCACACAGACAGACCCATACACAAAAAATTAAAACTAAAAAAATATGTTTAAACAACCTTTTAGGGAGTGAATGTGATGGTTGAGCTGGCGAAGGCGCTTGTTGTCAAACCTGGGGACCTGAGTTTGATCCTTGGGGCTCACACAGGAAGAAAAGATACAACTCCACTAGTGACCCTCTGGCCTCTGCTTGTGCACTTTGGCACACTTGTACACACACACACATGCACACACACAGAGTAAATAAATATGAGTGTAATGACAAATTTTTACAAAGAAAAGAGCCCCTGAGATGAGGAAACTGAGCCCCCAAGAGGTAGTAAAGTGGTTGTGGGGGTTCAGGTCCTGGACATGCCTGCAGCACCAGACAGAGCATCATTCATTCGGGCTACGTTCAGATGCCCTGGACGCCATGTTTAAAAGCCGAGTGTGGTAGCATGTACTCCTAGGCCTGGGGTGAACACAGACAAACCCCTGGGCCCACTGAACAGGCAGCTTGGCACGCTCCAGGTCAGAAAGCTCTTGTCTAAAAATATTAGTAATAGTAATAAAAGAACATGGTAAGAAATACCTGGGAGATGACAGCAGAGGTTGTTGTCCTTTGGCTTTGATGCCAGGTCATAAGTGGACCCGCATATTTCTACACACACACACATATACATACACATGCACGTCTACGTATACAGGCATACACATATACATTCACACTCACATGCACACTCACATGGACACACACACCTATATATACAGTCATACACATGTACATTCACACTCACATGCACATTCACATGCACACACGCACACCTACATATACAGGCATACACATGTACATTCACACTCACATGCACACTCAACATGCACACAGGCATACACATATATACTTCCACTCATACACAAGCACATACACACTCATGTATGCACATGTATATACACATGTACACATGTGTACACAAATATATATGCACACACATTCACATGCACACATGTACACACATACACACACACTCTCTTTCACACACTCACACACATGCACACTCACATATATACACATTTATACACATGTACACATGCACACACAGGCACATTCACACATATACACATATACAAATGTGCACACACA
>OU015754.1:10916185-10933222 GCA_907169655.1 Acomys percivali | reverse complement strand
TCTAGGCAGGGGCTCTACCACTGAGCCACACCCCAGCCTCTCACTGGGGGATTCTAGGCAGGGGCTCTACCACTGAGCCACACCCCAGCCCCTCACTGGGGGATTCTAGGCAGGTATTCTACCACTGAGCCACACCCCAGCCCCTCACTGGGGGATTCTAGGCAGGGGCTCTACCACTGAGCCACACCCCAGCCCCTCACTGGGGGATTCTAGGCAGGGGCTCTACCACTGGATCACAAAGTTCATCATATTGTTGTATTGATATTTGAGGAAAGCCTGACCCCTTTACCCCCTATTGCATTTCCTAGACTGCAGGCTTCAGCTCTGTAGCCTGAGTCTGGCTTGTCATAGATGCTCAATTAATACCCACTAACTGGATCCAGGGAGATGGCTTAGACAATAAAAGGCTTGCCTCTCAAACACGAGCACGTGAGTCCTATTCTCAGAACTCACATTTTTAAAAGAGCTGGGCAGGATGGCACATTCTTATATGCCAGCCCCAGGAAGGTAAAGACAAGCTGATTCCTGGGGCTCCCTAGCCAGCCAGCCTAGCCTACTTGGTGGGTTCCAGGCCAGTGAGAGACCCTGAGCCGATAACAAAGTCAATTGTGCCTGAGGACCTTGCAGCTAAAGTTGACATCTCATGCACATGCAGGTATGTACGCACAAGCACACACCTGTGCACCCACAAATACAAAAAAGTAGCTGAAGCAACACACTAATGTATTCATATGGTGCTACATAACGAATTCTTATGTATACATATAGTAGGATCTGTTTCATGGATCAGCCTTGTCTTCTCTGATGCACGCCGATTGCTGCAAATACCCCTTGTTCACCTAGAGTGGGGAAGCTGGGGGGAGCCACATCTGCCCATCTCTGTCTCCCCAGTTCTGGGATTACATGTGTGCATAATCATGCCCAGCCTTTTTTTTTTTTTTTTTTTTTTTTTTACACAGTTTCTGGGGTTTGAACTCAGATCTTTCTGCCTGCAAGGCAAGTGCTTTACTGGTTGGGCCATCTCCCAGGCCGACATCGTCGATCTTATTCTAGCTGTGTAGTCTGTACATACATGCTTACGTTATAAAGAGATCTATTGGAAGGCTTTGGCTGATGATGTCCTGGAGGTGGCATCCTAAGGGCAGCTGGCACCCATCAGGAGGGGGCAGCCACACACACAACAGATTACTCCGGCCTCAGGAAGACACAGGTCTGCTATTAAAATCTTCACCAGAGGACCAGGGAGATGGCTCAGTAGATAAAAGTAGGGCAGAAGGGCTGGAGAGATGGCTCAGTGGTTAAGAGCACTGGCTGCTCTTCCAGAGGTCCTGAGTTCAATTCCCAGCAACCACATGGTGGCTCATAACCATCTATAATGTGATCTGATCATACTGTATATGTAATAAATAAATCTTAAAAAAAAAAAAAAAAGTAGGGCAGAAGTGCCCCCAAAATGTTGTAGACTTCCCTCAGGGGTGGTGGGGCCTAGTGGGTCATTGCCCTCTGGTGTCTTGATGGGTCTGAGGGATGACCCTTGACCCTTCAACACTAACTTCATTCCTTCCCACCCTCCTGTATGCATTCTTTGTGCATGCGTGTTGGAAGCTTCCGGAGCACTGTCTGGCATTCCAAGAGGGGTTAGCGAGCCTTGTGCCTCAGGTGGGAAGCCAGTCCTGTCACAAACACCCTGGCCAGAACCACATAGAACAGCATGGAAGTCTGCCAAGGATGAGGTGTACACAGACCCTGCGTGAGTGCGCATGTGCACGCATGCACAGTGACACCCTCCCACACACATGCACTCTGGACTTGGAGCTTTAAGCACTCAAGTTCTAGTAACACAGGTGAGGACCCTTCTGGCCACCCCAGGGGCCCAGGTGGCACTTCATACCCAGCCCAATTCTGGGGGGGGGGGGGGAGATACAGGAAGTCAGGATGAGAGGCAGCCAGAGTGTTTGGTGCGTACTTTTTTTTTTTTAAAAGATTTATTTATTGTATTTATTGTATATGAGTGCTTTCTCTGCTCTGCAGAAGAGGGTATCAGATCACATTATAGATGGTTGTGAGCCACCATGTGGTTGCTGGGAATTGAACTCAGGACCTCTGGAAGAGCAGGCAGTGCTCTTAACCACTGAGTCGTCTCTCCAGCCCTTGGTGCGTACTTTAATTGGGAACATATTTTTCATTTTTATTTTATTTTGAGACAAGGTTTTTTGTAGCCCAGGATAGCTCTGAGCTCACTATGTGGCCTAGGATGACCTTGAACTTCTAATCTTCTTGTTTCCTCTTCCTCCCAAGTTCTGAGATAACAGGTGTGTGCCACCACATCCAGCTTAAGTGGTGCTTGGGATAGATACAACCCAGGGCCTCGGGGGGTGCCAGGCAAGCACTCTGAGACATACATACCCTGCCCCCAGGGGTGTGCTTATAAACCGTCACAACGGCACAGCCAGGTAAAACTTCCAGACAAATCGCTGGCTGTGATTGGGGAGTGGAAGGTGGTACCAGCCCTTCCCTGGATGGGATCAGAGATGCAAAGGCAGAGGCTCAGAGCCCGGGTTGGAACAAAGACACTGTCAGTGGGTGGAGGTCCTTGATGCTAGAGTAAACCAGGAGGGCTTCCTGGAGTAAGAAACTCCTGATTGCCTGAAGAGCCCAGACTCTGATGACAAGACATGTGGACAGACCCTCAGCACATCTGGAGGCCAGTCCCCCTGCTTGTCTGACCACTGGCAGCTTGCCCACAGGGCAGCTGAAATCCGGCGTGCACGTGAGTGTGTGCCCGTATGTGAATGCACGAGTGCACGCGTGGGCCTCCCTGACAGCCGATATTTCACAGGCGCCTGAGCCAACTCCGGCTCCCGCCCGCCTGTGTCTGTTTATGAAGCGGAGGGTAAGTATTTAATTAGTCGCCTAATTGCCTGGGTAATTGGGAGCCGTACTCAGCTCTCCAAGTAATCAGTTGAAACAGGGCCTCGAAAATATCTGGCCCGATATTCATTAGTGCGGCTCAGTCGCTAAACAGTTATTGTGTTTGCTTCAGGACAAGACCCAGCAAACAGCTGCGCGCCCTGCAGCCGCCCACCAGCTCCTGCTGAGCAGCGGGACCTTCACAGATAGACCGACAGACAGTGGACAGTGCTGGGCTCTGCTGGCTGCCCCCTCCCTGACTGCCCTATGTCTTCCTGCGCCAGAGGAAGGACCCCCATCAGCCTGCGGGAAGACAGCACAAGGCTGGAAGAGAAAGGAGGACAGGTGGCCAAGCCTGAAGAAAGGGGCTGTGCCTTCAGCAGCACTTCCCTGGCACCGCACTTTACAGTGTGTAGGTGGATTGCAGGCCTACGGGTCTCTTGCTCGCTGTATGTACACAAGGACCATAAAGGTGTCCGTTTTGCAGATGGGAAAACTGAGGCCAGGAATACAGAGCACCCTGGGTCTCCCTGTGGTCAGAAGAGTCTCTTGTCCTTCAATGCAGAAACCATTGCCCTGTGAGAAACAGGCTGGCAGTGGGAGATGCAGCTGTGGCCATGTCAGCAGGTCCCTGGGCCTCACATAGAGCAAGATAGACCTGCCAGCTTTGTCTCACAAATGACTGCTGTGGGGACTGAAAAGTCAGGGTCCCCAGAGACCCTTTACTCCCGTTCCTTCACTCTATCCACCTGCTCATCCATCCATCCATCCATCCATCCATCCATCCATCCATCATCCATCCATCGATCCACACACCAAATCAAAGTCTACCCTCCACTCACACACCCTCCATCAACCTATTTACCACGCACCCACCCACCCCTCCATCCATCCACCTCCCCTCCCCTCCCCTCCCCTCCTCTTCTCTCTATTCCCCTCCCTCTCTTCCATCCCCCTCCCTCTCTCCATGCCTCCCTCCATCCCCCCCGATTCTTGTCCTCACAACAAGATTTCCTAGGCCAACATGATCTGGAACTAAGGCTCCAGCAAGGCTTAACTGGAAGAGGTTTTGACCCAGTGACTTAGTGGTTGACTTAGTGAGCATTAGTGGTATGTGATACGTTCACAATGTTGTGCAACCAACACCTCTGTTTAGTAACAAAGCCTTTCCCCGAAGGAGACCTGTGAGGGGACCGGGGGGGGGGGGGCAGAGGAACCATGAGACAGCATATGCAATGGGCCTGAGAAGGAAGGGGGTGGGAAGTTGGGGCCTCAGTGAGTATGGGGGTGGGTGCTTGGGTATGTGAGGTGGGTCCAGGAATGCAGGTACTCTCAGGAATGCCATAACATCAGGAAGCCTTCAGTGGGGTTAGGAGTAGATGAGGCATTAAAAAACTAACTTCTACAAAGAGGATAGTAAGTCCCTAGGGGAAGCCCAGCTGCTTTCTGGAGGTGGAGATGCAAGCCTAAGGAAGGATTCCGTGTGCCCTCAAATCTCGGACCCCAGAGACCCAGTAGGTGTACTGGCCTCTTGTTTAGGAACAAGATCCCAGGGGAAGGCGTTTGCTTTCCAGACCCTGCTCACAGGCTGCCCAGCAACAATCCGTCCTCTGAGAACTTTGCTTGCAGTGACAACCGCCAGCCGCACTCCACCCTGGCTTGCTCCTCCGCTTCCATGGCTTGGTCACACTGCTTCTCAGTCTCGCCACCCTCTCCATAAACAGCCTCATATGCCACCTGTCTTTGCACGAGTTTTGACAAACATCCATATTGGCCAGTGCTGCTCTGCCAAAGTGTAGTCTCACCTGACCACTGCTCTGTGTGTGTCATCTGTCCCCTTCCAGGGACAGGTCTGCAACTTTCTTCCAGGTCTAGACCGGGAATTGGGTCCCTGCTGTGTGAGCTTGAACAACCTGCTTGATCTCTCTGAACTTTGCCTTCTTTTCTGAAAAAATAATGCCCAATAGTGGGGAATTGTGGGAAATGAAAGGAGACATGAATTACCTTGTCCTGGCTAGTTTTTTTTTTCAACTTGACACAAACTAGAGTCACCCGAAAGGAGAGAATCTCAATTGAGAAAATACTTCTATAAGATTCAGCTGTAGCAGGGCGGTGGTGGCGCACACCTTTAATCCCAGCACTCACTAGGCAGAGGCAGGCAGATCGCTGTGAGTTCCAGGCCAGCCTGGTCTACAAAAGCGAGTCCAGGATAACCAAGATTGTTACACAGAGAAACTCTGTCTTTAAAAAAAAAAAAAAAAGATTCAGCTGTAGCTCATTTTCTTACTTAGCGTCTGATAGAGGAGGGTGGAGTCCAATATCCCCTGGGCTTGTGCTTCTGGGATCTATAAGAAAGCAGGCTGAGCAAGCCGTAAGGAGCAAGGCACTAAGCAGCATTCCTCCATGGCTTCTGCATAGACTCCTGCCTCCAGGTTTGAGTTCCTCCTGCCCTGACTTTCCCTCAGTGATGGCCACTTACCTGTAAGCCAAAGAAACCCTTTACTCCCCAAGTTGCTTTGATCATGGTGTTTCATTGGAGCAATAGAACCCCTAATTAATGCATACCTTCAGGGAATCAAAACAAGGTAGGGGGAGGGGAGGTCAGTAGAAACACGAATAGCTGCCATTTGATCTCGATCCAGCTGCCTCTAAGCCTGTCCTGACTCACCTCATTTAATTTAATGCCCACTGTGACTTTTTCCCCCCACTATGGAAGTAAACGTCACATGCTATAAAGCTAATCACTAACCATTAGTGAGCATTAGTGGCAAGAGATACGTTCACGGATGTGGTGCGACCAATCCCTCTGTTTAAAGACAAGGTCTTTTCCCCAAAGAGGACTTAGGGTCTGGTTGCTATGGGTCCCTATCTCTCTCTCCTCAGCTCCTCGAAGCCACCAAAGCCCTAGTAGCATTGTGGGTTTGCTTGTGCTAGGGCACCCATCTGTGGAGCAGCAAAGTGGGAGGCTGTCTCGCACTCAGGTGAATGCGGTCAAGGCTAATCCACATGAGTGGGTACTATTCTTTCTCCTGCCTCAAGGCCTTTCCTCAAGGCTGTTTCACCCACAGAAGATTTTCCCTCTCATCTCCACCAAGCTGACTCTGATGCCTATTCCAGGACTCTGATTCAGTGTTGTGGGGCAATGCCCATATGACCATATTTCTCTGTGTGAAGGTTTAGGAGAGCCATGTAACATCATCTTCTGTGGCTGAGCTATCTTCCACAATATGGATGGTTTCCACCTCTCAGAGTTGGGTCCTTGTTCTTATTTAGGACTGGAAAGAGACTCAGAGAACTGCTCTTGTGTTCCAAGTATTTGGTGAGACCTGGCAGAGATATGATCAGGAAAAGGGAGGCTTGGAGTTTATTCTCTCATTCTTTTCCATAAGATTCCATCTTTAGCTAGCTATGGTGACACATGCCTTTAATCCCAGAACTCTAGAGGCAGAGGCAGGCAGACCTCTGTGAGTTTGAGGACAGCCTGGTATACATAGCAAGTTCCAGGCCAGCCAGAGCTACAGAATAAGACCCTGTCTTAAAAAAAAAAAAATCCGCCGGGAGTGGTGGTTCATGTCTTTAATCCCAGCACTTGGGAGGCAGAGGCAGGTGGATCTCTATGAGTTCGAAGCCAGCCTGGTCTACAAAAAGGAGTCCAGGACAGCCAAAGCTGTCTCTAGACACAGAGAAACCCTGTCTAGAAAACCCCTTCAAAAAACCCTTTCTTTAGTTTTGCTAAAGATATCTGAGTATGACCTCACACTCACACCTCCTTCTCTAAATGCTGGGATTACAGTCATGCAAAGCCATGCCAGTTTTGAGTGTGCATGCATGTGTGTGTGTGTGATGTGTGTGTGTGTGTGTGTGTGTATAAAATGTCTTTACATGTATGCGCACATGTGTGGAGGCCAGACGTCAATGTCCAGTGTCTTCCTCAATCTCTCACTCTCTTTCAACCTTCTGTTTTGAGACAGGGTCTCTCACTAACCCCGGAGCTTGCTGATCCAGATAAAATGGCTGCCCAGCAACACCCCCCCCCGCCAGGGACCCCCTTGTCTCCACTTCCCCAGTGCTTGGGGTACAGGCAAGCTCTGCCACATCTGGCTTCAGGTGTGTTGGAGGAATCAGAACTCAGGTTCCCATGCTTGTGTGGCAAGCACTCTATCCACTGAGTCATCTCCCCAGCCCTGTGGCTTAGATTTTAATTGACACGGATACAATCTCTTGGATAGTTTTTCTCAATTACTTCCACTTCTACCCTCCTAGGGCTCACAGTGCTGTTCTCATGCACTTTGTAGAGCCTCCAAATCCATGGTTACTACTCTGTTTGAATGGTCAATTCTTGTTTAAAGAGATTTGAACGAGGGAAATATGTTGATTTCTACAAATTTGACCATCTGGAGGGCACTTCAGTCTTTTGGCAAACTTGCATATCTGCTGCTGTTATTTCTTCTGCACAGAGGACCCTTTCTAGCTGTTCTTTTTGTTGTTGTTGTTGTTGTTTTTGCTTTGTTTTGAGACAGGGTTTCTCTGTGTAGCCTTGGCTGTCCTAGACTCACTTTGTAGACCAGGATGACCTCGAACTCACATTGATCCTCCTGCCTCTGCCTCCCAAGTGCTGGGATTAAAGGTGTGCGCCACTATGCCCAGCTCTAGCTGTTCTTAAAGCCCAGATCCACTAAGGAAAAATTCTCTTGGTGGTTGCTTGTTGATGATGTCTTTGCTTTGGTTGCAGGTTTGAGAGATAGTTTTGCTGGGTATAGAATCCAGGGCAAATGGATCCTGCAGTCCTTGCCGTCTTCTTGCTTTGGTAGTTCTACTGATAAATCTGTTGTTAGTTAGTCTCACCTTTACCCTGTTACTTGTCTTCCCTCTACTCTCAAGATTTTTTTTTCTTCATCAAGGGTTTTGAGTAATTGCTTTCCTAATGTTTCTTTTCTTCTTTCTTTCTTTCTTTCTTTCTTTTTTTTTTTTTTTTGAGACAGGGTTTCTCTGTGTAGGTTTGGCTGTCCTAGATAGACAAGGCTGGCTTTGAACTCATAGAGATCTTCCTGCCTCTATCCTATTGATTGTTAAACTTGGGACATATTAAAATTTAAGGAAAAATTATTTTATTTTTAATTATGTGTGGGAGTGTGCATTAATCAGATCCTCTGGAGAAACAGAAATTATAGAATTATATATGTGTATATGTATATACATGGAGAGAGAGAGAGAGAGAGAGAGAGAGAGAGAGAGAGAGAGAGAGAGAGAAAGAGGGAAGGATTTATTATAGGATTTACAGGCTATGGTCTAGCTAGTCCAACAATGGCTGACTACCAATGAGAGGCTCAAGAATCCAGTAGTTGTTCACACGAGGCTGGGCATCTCAGAATGTGCCAGCATCCTGAAGAAGGAGGCTCTAATGCCAGTGAAGGAATGGGCTTGCTAGCAAGACTGAGGACAAGCAGGCAAAGGGTGCAAGCTTCCTTCTTCCATGTCCTTTATATAGGCTGCCCAGAGGCTGTGGCCCAGATTAAAGGTGGGTCCTGATTAGAAGTGGATTTTTCCATTACAAATGACTTAATTAAAAACAATTGCTGGCCATGGTGGTGCACGCCTTTAATCCCAGCACTCGGGAGGCAGAGGCAGGCGGATCTCTATGAGTTTGAGGCCAGCTTGGTCTACAAGGCAAGTCCAGGACATCCAGGGCTACACAGAGAAACCCTGTCTCAAAAAAACAAAAAACAAAAACAAAACAAAATATCATTCACAGATGTGCCCAGCCATTTGGGTTTTAGTTAATTCTAGATGTAGTCAGGTTGACAGCTAGAAACAGTTGCTACAGAAGGTATTATCCTTGTGAGTGACGGTACCTCTGCAGAGGGCGTTTGGTCAGCTGGAGCTACAGGCAGTTGTGAACCTCTTGACACAGATGCTGGGAACTGACCTCTGGAGAAGCAGTATATGCTCTTAACCACTAAGTCATCTCTCCAGCTCTTATATCGAGGTTTTAAAATATTCTTCATAGGCGGAAAGTCTTGGGCCACGCCTTTAATCCCAGCACTCAGGAGACAGAGGTAGGCAGATCTCGGTGAGTTTAAAGCCAGCCTGGTCTACAGAGCGAGTCCAGGACATCCATGGCTATGCAAATAAACCTTGTCTCAAAAATATAGATGTGTGTGACTGTATGTATGTATGTATGTATGTATGTATGTATATGTCTGTACGTACATGTGTGTACATGTGTGTAGAAGCCAGAGGTGTCTGCCTCTATCACTCTCCACCTTGTTTTTTCAAACAGGATTTCTCCCTGAACCCAGAGCTCTCCAGATTGGCAAGACTCGTTGACCAGAGAGCACCAGGAATCCTCGTGTCTCTGCCTTCCCAGTTCTGGCAGCCACGAGCCCTGGCTTTTCTTTTTAAATTTCACATGTATGGGGGCTGGAGAGATGGCTCAGAGGTTAAGAGCACTGCCTGCTCTTCCAAAGGTCCTGAGTTCAATTCCCAGCAACCACATGGTGGCTCACAACCATCTATAATGTGATCTGATGCCCTCTTCTGGCCTGCAGGTATACATGCAGACAGAATACTGTATACATAATAATAAATAAATCTTTTTAAAAAAATTTCACATGTATGCGTGTTTCACCTGCAAGTCTGTGTGCTGTGTCTATGCAGTACCCACAGAGGCCAAAAGATGGCAATGGATACCCCCTGAGGATGGAGTCACAGGTGATTAGCCACCGTGTGGGTGCTGGGACTTGAACCCGGATCCTCTGCAGAAGCGGCCAGTGTTTTTCACTGCTTAGCTATCTCTCTTGTCCCACAAACCCAGAACCCACTTAAAAGCCTGGTTCTTGTGCGTGTGTAGCAAGCTCTTTACCAACTGAACCATCTCCCCCTACTGAGACTTTTATTTAAGAGCTCTTAGTTCTCATCACATTTTCCACATTTTTCACTATTAATCACCAATAAGATTTATTTGCCTGCTGCCCTCCAGGAACGTCTCAAAGTTGTTCTGTAGATAACGGATGTACTTTTCGTCTTAAAAACAAAAACAAACAAACAAAAAACCCATCATTGTTGTATGGTTTGACTCTGAAGTGTTCCCCAAGGACTTGGGTTTTAAATACTTGGTCCCCAGTTTGTGGCATAGTTTTTTTGGGGGGGGCAATGGATGTGAGGGTTTTTAGGAGGTGGTGCCTGCCTGGCAGAAGGTAGGTCACTAGGGGTGGGCCCTTGACTGTGAGACCCACCCTGGCTCTAGCCTGTCTCTCTGCTTCCTGTTCATCCGGTTGTGAGTGATCTCTCTCCACCATACACTCCTGCTGCCACGAGCTCACCCATTCCTTCCCGGCCTCCCGCCATGATAGGCTGAAACCCTCTGGAATCCATAAGCCAAACTGAGCCCTTCTCCCCAGAATTTGTCTGTTCCAGGTATTTTGATCACAGTGACACCAAAGTGGCCACCATAACAATTCTAGGTACTCTTCATTCTGTTTCTTTGTTTATTTTTGTTTTTGTTTGTTTTTTCGAGACAGGGTTTCTCTGTGTAATAGCCTTGGCTGTCCTGGACTCGCTTTGTAGACCAGGCTGGCCTCGAACTCACAGAGAGATCCACCTGCCTCTGCCTCCCGAGTGCTGGCATTAAAGGCGTGCGCCACTACCACCCGCCAGGCCCATGACCACTTTTTTTAGTTGGTGTCCTGTTGTTGAGATAAACACTGTGACCAAAAACAACTTGAGGAAGAAAGAGCTTATTTCGTCTTACGGGGTTACAGTACAGTTCATCATCAAAGGAAACCCAGGCAGGAAAACAACGCAAGAGCTGAAGGGGAGACCTTGGAGGATTACTGCTCCCTGCCTGCTCTTGGGCTCCTGTTCCCCTCCCTCTCTCAGAAACCTCAGGCCCACCTGCCTAAGGCACCGCCCACGATGGAATGGGCCTCCTTCATCAACCAGCAGCCAAGAAAAAATGCCTTAGAGACACGTTCAAAGGCCAGTCTAAAGGGGGAAATTCCTCAGTGGAGGTCCCCTCTTTCTAGGTGTGTCTAGTAGTTGAGAAGTAGCCCCTCCCTCTAGTCAGTTCCTTCCCCCCACCCCATCACGTTTGGGCAGGACATCACAGCGATAGGAATACGTAGCCTAGCCGTATGCCACTTCACTTCACTGCTGACAGGAAGCATAGAGAGAGGGGCAGGATGAAAGTAGAGAAAAATACCCTCAGCGACCAGCTCCAGGGACTTCCTACCTCAAGCTAAACTCTGCCTCCTAGGGTACCCCCAGCTGGGACCAAGCTCCCGACAGGAGCCTCTTGGGGATGCTTCATTTCCAATCGTAAAGCGCTTAGGACAGTTACCAGGAAGGAGCGGAAGAGAAGACTCAGAGGTAAGAACACTTGCTGCTCTCCCAGAGTGTGGTGGTTTGAATGAGAAATATGCCCCCTAGGCTCAAGTCGGTCCCCAAGAGGTGCCACTACCTGGGGAGGTGGTGACGCCTTGGTGGAGAGGGAGCAGGCTTGGAGAGCCGATAGCATCACCCCAGTTCACGCTCTGCTTCACGGTCACATTTGAAGGTGTGATTCCGTCAGCTTCCTGCTCCTTCCTGCTCCTGTGCCTGTGGCTTGCTGGCCACGCCCCTCCCCGCCCCCCCCGCACCCCCCCTCATCCTAAGGGACTCTTAACCTCCGAAGCTAAATTGAGCTATTTCTTCCGTAAGTTGCTTTTGGCCGTGATATTTTATGAAGGCAACAAAAAGGAAGGAACTCAGAGAGGCCTCAAGTTCAGTTCCCAGAAGCCATATCAGGCAACTCACCATCTCCTGAAATTCGGGTCCCAGGGACTCAGATGGCTTTGTCTGGACGCCACAGGTACCTACACTCACTCACAGACACATACACATACACACAGACACAGACACACACACACACACACACACACACACACACACACACACACTCATGCATAAATAAAAATAAAGATTAAAAAGAACACGATGATTCAGTGTCCTTGCCTGAACTTTCTAACATCTATGTTAGGTTAGTTTTAGGCCAAGTCCCAGCTCTGAGATTTCAGGCATGTGAGACCACATCCAGCTTTTGTTGTTGGTTTTTGGGTTTTTGTTTTGGTTTGGTTTTTGGTTTTTGGTTTGGTTTGGTTTGGTTTGATTTGGTTTTGAGACAGGGTTTCCCTGTGTAGCCTTGGCTGTCCTAGACTTGCTTTGTAGACCAGGCTGGCCTCGAACTCACAGTGATCCGCCTGCCTCTGCTCCCAAGTGCTGGGATTAAAGGCGTGCGTCACCACACACAGCCACACCCAGGTTTTAATAGAGGTCCTGGAAATCCAAACTCAAGCTCCTTGCTTTCTTTTATTTAATTACATCCCAACCACATTTTTCCTTCCCTTCTCTCCTCTCAGTACCCCAACACACACACACACACACACACACACACACACACACTTCTCTTCCCCTCCCCCATCCACTCCTCCTCCATCTCATCAGAAAAGGGCAGGCCTCCCGCGGAGATCAACCAGCCATGGCGCATCAGGTTGCCTTAAGACTAGGCATCTCCTCTCCTATTAAGGCTGGATGAGGAAAGGGTCCCAAAGGCAGGCAACCGAGTCAGAGACAGCCCCTGCTCCCACTGTTAGGAGCCCCACAAAGAAGACCAAGCTACACAACTGTAATATATGAGCAGAAGACCTAGGTCAGCCCCACGCAGGCTCCCTGGTTGGTGGTGCAGTCTCTGTGAGCCTCTATGAGGCCAAGTTAGTTCACTCTTGCGGGGAGGTTGTAGTGTTCTTGACCCCTCTGGCTTCTACAATCCTTCATCTCCCTCTTCCGCTGGATTCCCCAAACTCCGCCTAATGTTGGGCTGTGGGTCTCTGCATCTGTTCTGTCGGTTGCTGGCTGAAGCCCGCTCTGATGACAGTTGGGCTATGCGTATAGCAGGATATCATTAGGAATCATTTCTCGCTGAGTTTTTTTTTTGTTGTTGTTGTTGTTGTTTTGTTTGTTTGTTTGTTTGTTTTGGCCAGTCATGTTTGGTTCTATCCTAGGTCTCTGGGCTATCCACCCTCTGGGGCCTGGCCCTCCTGGCAGTGCAGGGATGGGCTTCCTCTCATGGGATGGGTCACAAGCTGGACCAGTCATGGCTGGGCCACTCCCTCAATTTCTGGGCCACCTTTCCCCCAGCACATCTTGTGAGCAGGACTCTGATTTCTTAAAAAACAAAACAAAATAACAAAACAAAAAACAAAACTAAGCTTTACCTCATCAGTTGCCAGGTAACTTTGTGTTCCTGTGGCCACATGCAAGGTGCTTGGACACTGGGAGCCTTTCAGGCCTCTCTGATTTTAAGGGCTTTGTGCACCTAGAGCAGAGCTTAGTCTGGTGGGAATTTATTTTCTTCCAGAATATTCTTCCTGAGGCCTCATGCTTAGTGAATTTTTTCCAGCATGAGTCTGTTGAGGGAGACCAGACACCTCACAGTCCCATGTCAGCAATGGGCACTGCTTTCTAGTCCTTCCAGATGGTTCTCTTCCAGTTGAGTGCTGAGCACTCAAGCTATGGACCCATGGAAATCTCCCAGGGCCCGTCTACCCAGCATTCTGCTCATATATATGCTCACTGTGTGGCTTTTCCTGGGAAGACATGGAAAACCATCCACTGACCCTAGGGAGGGCATCAACAGACCAAAGAAAGGATTCCACTCAGGACTGGCTTAGGGAGCCAATGAAGTCACTGGGGGGACTCCAAGGAGCTAGCTGTACCCCTTGAACACCCCAACCCCAGCTAGGTGATTATGCATAAAAACCGCAGCCACAAAGCCCCCTCCCCAGTTAGCCTCCCCACCCCACCCCATACCCCCCACTCCCCACCCCCATCCCATGCTCTCTAGCATCTTCCAGACCCAGGACAGCTGGGCAGGAGGGAGTAGGGGCTGGGGTCCCAGGCGAAGGTCTAGTGAGCACCCCCTTTCCACAAGGAAATGTTAGCAGCCTGGAACTCACTCTGTATACCAGGCTGACTTTAAATTCACCTGCCATTGCTTCCTGAATGCTGGGATTAAAGGTGTGTGCCACCATGCCCAACCTTGAATTCACTACTCATTTAGAAATCTTTTACCATTGCCAAATATTTGTGACCTGATCTCCTTGCCTTCCGTCATGTGACTCCACATGAGGCCATAATTCATGGCTTAAGAGCCTGGATGACAGCCAGACTCAGTTACGCCCAGATTGTTTTGCTTATTTTATTGAATCGTCCCTGTGACTGTAAGTGACTTCTTTACCCACACTCCTGCAAGGAACCCAGAAAACTTATTTGTTCACCAACTTGGATTTTGGTGGTGTTCTTATTATGGTCTGTCACAAGTATTCTATCTTGGGTGAGTAGATGTTTATTTATATTTCTCCAGGTGTGGTATCACAGGCCTTACATTTTCTGTGGTGATGTTTTAAACAGGAGCAAAAGCCAGGCGTGACACACATCTTTAATGTCAGCACTAGGGAGCCAGAGGCAGTCAGATCTCTGTGAGTTCGAGGCCAGCTTGGTATACAGAGTGAGTTCCAGGACATCTGGGGCTACGCAGAAGTCTGTGTCTGAAATAAGATAAAATAATAAAAAATAAAATAAAACAACAGAAATGGTAGGAATTTTGTGAAACAGGAGCAAAAATCTAGTCCTTTCTGCTTGCATTGGGTAGGAGTGAAAATCCTTGGTCAGTCTTCAGAGCATGAGACTGAAGGGCCATCATGGGGGAAAAAAAACCCGATCTGAGACCCAGATCCCGGTAATAAGCGAGTCCTGGATCAAGCCATGTCTGAAGGAGGAGATCCACCATGCCTGAAACTCCAGCTGACAGCAACCCTGTGCTCCTGAACGAAGCTGGTTCCAATGGACCTATTACTTACTCTCCTACCCAGTGACCAAAATTATTGACAACTTAGGTGAGGAAAGGTTCGTTTGACCTCCTGACATTGGAGGGTTCTGTTCTGTGTGGCTTGTCCCCGCCCATCGTGGCGGAAGCATCATGGCGGTGGGGGCACTTGGCAGAAGCTGCTCACGTCACATTACGTCATGTCACGTCGCGGCTGATGAGAAGCAACAAAAGGGCAACAGGAAGTGGTTGGTGCTATTATACAATTCCCGACAAGGGGCCATCCCCAAAACCTTCCTCCTCCAGTTAGGATCGCTTCCCTAAAGTTTCCAAGAAACAGCACTGCAAGTTAGGGACCAAGTGTTCAAGCTATGAGCCTGTGGGGGACACCACAACGTTGGGCTTTCTGTGCCTGGTCCTCTTCTAAAGGAGCACAGCAGCCCCAGCCAGGACCTTAATGGAAAGAAATGCTGTTGAGGGTGCGTAGCGAGTGCGAGGTTTGGCCAGGCAAGGTCAGAGAGACTGTGTGTGTGCATGTACAAGTGTGTGTGTGTGTGTGTGTGTGTGTGTGTGTGTGTGTGTGTGTGCTTGTGCTTGTGTGTGTATTTGGAGGCCAGAGCTCAACTCTTGGTGTCTTTCTCAGTAGCTGTCCATCTTGCTATTTCTTTTTTAAGACAGAGTCTCTCACTGCTCTGGAGCTCACCAAGTAAGGTAGACCAGTTGACCATTGACCACAGGGGTCCTCTTGTCTCCACCTCCCCAGCTCTGTGCATGCCACCATGCCTGGCTTTTATATGGGTTCTAGGAATTGAATCCAAGTCCCCGTGCTTCTACAGCATGTGATTTACCATCTGTATCGTCTCCCCAGCCCAGGCTTTGCAGTCTTGACACTGCATTCTGACCAGGTGAAAAGGGGAATGGAGTACATAGTCCCCTCTCCTTATGCTCAGGATGTTTCCAAATGCTTAGAACAAAGTCCTGAGGTCTAAATAATGACCAAATCTTCATTCGCTCCCCTGCACCCATTACATTGCCTTCCCCCCTTGTCGTAGTCCTGTGGGCCACTAGCTCATTCCCACCACAGGGCCTTTGCACTTGTTCTACCAGCAGCCTGGGTCCTTCTGCCCTTGACTTTATCCATCCTGCCTCCAATAGCCTACCCTGACGTGTCCCAGAATCCCACGTGGAACTGGATACACATGGAGATCAAGCCTTTTCCCCCCTGGGGACCCTCGACTAGGAAGGGGACAAAGAGCAGGGTAACAAAAGGGAAAGAAGAGCCACTCAGTTTCCCCAAGGATCCCTGTGAGCCTGCATCTTCCCTGCCAAGCCTGGCCTGTGGGCCCACCTAACGACTTGGGATGCGGGGCTCTAGATCACCAACCAGCTTCCTGCACAATACCCCCTTTAAACAGCAAAGCTGGGGCAGTGGTGGGGGGCAGGGAGGAAGGAAAAATAATTACTTCTCAGCCCCTAACCTTTCCGGCAAGTGACTCAGTAATAAATAACCAAAGCATCCCTCTAGTGCGATCCATCAGCGGGAACCCCTAATTACTCTGGACTCGCAAGCAGCCGCGTCCAGGCTGCTTCAGATAAATAAAAGATTAACATGGTGAAGCACAGACCCAGGTGTTTGGGTCCCCCTTACTCACCTCTGGAGAAGTTGGCCTGCAATGGAGGCACAGAGCCTGGGGGGGGGGTTGGGGACCATGGTCTGAGAAACAGACTAAAGTTACCATCAATGTCTTCTACCCAAGGCTGAGTCATGGTGTCTTGGTGATGCCCCAGCAGACGCCACCAAGACCCCATTATCATTGTGGGCAGTGTGCGGATCCCAGAGCAGCATGAGAAGAGTGCTGGCTACAGCATCTGCCCCTCCCCAGGAGCTCCTGCCCCCAGCGCAGCCTCAGTGTGACCTTCCTGATCACATGGAGACCTGCTGCTATGACTGTCCCTCTTGGTGGTCTGTCAACCCTGCTGCCCAGCTGGATTTTTAGTATCTCTTGTAGGACCCTGCTGAGCAACCCAGCTGCCCTGAGTAACAGGTCAGCCCTAGGGGTGACAGGGGTAGGTAGCATCTTCTCTGATGATCACCAGATGATACATGAGGAGGCTATGGCCAGACATTGCCCCTCCCACCCTTCCAGCTCTGCTCAGAGTTTGCCAACAATTCTTTTATTTGTGGGAAAAAGATGGGACTAAGAGCTTTACACATCTAGGTAGGTGCTCCACCACTAGGCCATGTCTCTCCCCAGCCCCTCACTGGG
>OU015754.1:10903942-10908392 GCA_907169655.1 Acomys percivali | reverse complement strand
GGGGATTCTAGGCAGGTGCTCTACACTGAGCCACACCCCAGCCCCTCCCTGGGGGATTCTAGGCAGGTGCTCTACCACTGAGCCACACCCCAGCCCCTCCCTGGGGGATTCTAGGCAGGGGCTCTACCACTGAGCCACACCCCAGCCCCTCCCTGGGGGATTCTAGGCAGTGGCTCTACCACTGAGCCACATCCGAAGCCCCTCACTGGGAGATTCTAGGCAGGGGCTCTACCACTGAAGTTCATTACTAAGTCTCTTTTTACTTTTTCTTTTAAGACAAGGCCTCACTAAATTGCCCAGGCTGGCCTTGAATTTATTCAGCATGCAGGCTTGAACTTGTGATCCTTCTGCCTCAGCCTCCAGATTAGTTAAGATGACTTACTTATCCCACCAGATCAGGCTCTAGGCGGTATTCAGTGAATCATCCCACCCCATTCCTTCTTCCGGTGGTTAACTAAGTGGAGGTCCCGGGGCTCTCCACCCCATCTCTCAGCTCTGGGCTTTAGGCATCACTCAGAGGCCAAGACAGTAACCCCTCCAGCCCTGCCAAGTTATTTACTTTCTTTAATTACCAGTTATGAGGGTCCTTGAGTGGCTTGGAGGGGACAGAAGGTGAGCTGGGAAGGCCTCCACTGGATGTGATTTTATTAATTTAAGATCAGGCCTAAGGCAAGTTAAGAAGTGACCCCCCACCCCCTTGGGCTGCACCAACCCCTCACCTCTCCCCCGTGCTCCAGGTGGGGGTGGCCAGCCTGCTTTAATTAAATTCTCCACCATACCTTGGAGGACGGGTGGCAGCCTCGGGCAGGAAAGCTCTCAGCAGCTCCACATGGGAACATTCCCAGGCCCCATCCTGCTTCGGTTCCCGCCTGCCTGCTCAGCTCTGAACAAAAGCCTACATCTTGGGTTGGTTGTCTCTCTCTCTCTCTCTCTCTCTCTCTCTCTCTCTCTCTCTCTCTCTCTTCCTTCCTCTCTTCCTCCTCTTCTTCCTTCTCTTCTTCCTCCTCCTCCTCCTCCTCTCCATGTCCTTATTCCCCTTCCTTTATTTTTGTTGTGTTTTGTTTAGTGTGTATGTTGGAGGCGGGTGGGGGGGGGGCGGTTCACGCATGCAAGAGTGTGCGAGAGCTTGTGGAAGTCAAAGGTCAACTTCAGGTGTCATTCTTCAGAAGTTGCTCATCTTAGTTCTGAGGCAGAGTCACTCACTGGCTTGGAGCTCACTGACTTGGCTAAACTGAGTGGCTAATGAGCCCCAGACCCAGGGACCCACCTGTCTCCACCCTCTCTAACTACACATCTATACATATATACACATATACATATATACACACATACACACTTGATCTGGGGTATGGAACTCAGGTCCTCGTACTTGAACAACAAGTCCTTTAGCTACTGAGTCATCTTCCCAGCCTTTATTTTATTTGAGGGGTGGAATGTCGCATGGCCTAGGCTAGCCTTGGGCTCCTTATCCAGTGGCCACAGGTGTGTACCACCAAGCCTTGTTTTGGATTTCATTTTTCAGTCAGCTTCATGCAAGGTCTAAGGCACAGCATGCAGAGCCCCAGCACCATGTAAACGCCAGGCAGAGATGGCGGCTCACCTGCAAGCTGAGAGCTCCGGGACTAGACAGCTGCGCCAGAGAAAGCTGCCTTCTAGACTAGCAAAACGGACCATCTTGAGTCCAGTTGAGAACCTGAGTTCAATTCACCTGCCTTGGTGAGTAAGATGGAGACAGATCAAGGAAGCCTCCCAGCATGTGGGCCCGCAGATGTGCGCATGCGTTCACACATACGAATACTAGGACACATTCAAAACAATCATTTTCTGTTTTATCAATCAAAACAGATCTGTTTTGTTTAAATTGAGTATTATTCAATTGCATAAAGTATAGTTTATATGTGCTTAAATGCTGCATCTAGACAGTGACAGACACTTTCCCAGGACACCACTGTAGCCAAGAAGGGAGGGATGGCTTGTTGAGTCACACGTGGTGGCTGAAAGCCACACAGCTACCAAGCATGTGCCATGGCTTGCCTGAATTTTAGGATGCTAGGCATGAGAAGTACACATGGAAGTTTCCAAGACTTGGGCCTTGATCTCTCTACCAGACCTCAAAGTCCTCCTGCCTCAGCCCTCCTGAGTCATGGAGCTAGGCAAGGACGTGAGCAAGCGGGGAAATAGGACCAGGCATGAAGTCAGCCAGATCGCAAACCCTGTGTGTTCTGCTTACGTTAAATCACACAAGCTGTTTGAAAACAGAGAGGGCCCGGACTAATGGGGACCGAAGATGTATGGCTGAGGACCCCATGAAGGATCAGGGGACACGCTGTGACATGCCTGAGGTAAGCGACAAGAGTTTGAGCCCTGGGGCTGGAGAGATGGCTCAGTGGGCAAAGTGATCTGCCGTGTGTTCGTGTTTGTCTTCTGCCGCTGCGATAAACAAACATGATTAAAAGTGATTTGCAGAGAAAAAGGGGGTTTATTTCATTTACAGATTACACCCAATCAATCACCAGAGCAGGAGCCCAAGGAAACATCTGGGAACAGGAACTGAAGCAGAGCCATGAAAGAGTGCTGCTTACTGGCTTGCTCCTCGTGGCTTGTTCAACCAGCTGTTATAGAACCCAGGGCCACCCGCCCAGGCATGGCCCCATCCAGAATGGGCTGGGCCCTCCCATGTCAGTCAGTCATTAATCAAGAAAGTACCGAGGGCCACAGAGATGGCTGAGCCGGCAAAATGCTTTCCTAGCAAGCAGGAAGACGTTAGCTCAATTCCCACTACCTACATTTTTGTTTTGTTTTTTTTAAAGCCAAACCCAGCAGTAAGCACCTGCAATGCTAGCCCTGGGGAAGTGGAGAGAGGAGGGTCCCTACAGCTTACTGGCCAGTCAGTCAGTCTAGAGAAATTGGCAAGCGCCATGATCAGCGAGAGACTCTGCCTCAAAATACAAGGAGCCGGGCTGGAGAGATGGCTCAGAGGTTAAGTGTACTGACTGCTCTTCCGGAGATCCTGAGTTCAATTCCCAGCAACCACATGGTGGCTCACAAGCATCTATAACGTGATCTGATGCCCTCTTCTGGTGTGCAGGTGTACATGCAGGCAGAGCACTGTATACATAGTAATAAATAAATAAATCTTTAAAAAAAATACAAGGAGCCAGTTTCTTAGACCAGTATACCACCTAAGTACGACATAAGTGCTTACCCTCATTCCCACAGATAAATAAATGCAGTTCTTGCCCCTTACCAAAAAAGCTTCTTGCTGGGTGTGGTGGTATATGCCTTTAATTCCTGTACTCCGGAAACACAGCCATGTGGAGCTCTGTGAGTTCCAGGCCAGCCTGATATACACAATGAGTTTTGAAATAACTAGGGCTATGTAGAAAGATCCTAGTTCAAAAATCCAAAAAGAAGAAGAGGAGGAGGAGGAGAAAAAGGAAGGAAGGAAGGTAGGAAGGAAAGAAGATGGAAGAAAGAAGAAAGTGCCCTTCAGACTTGCTTACAGTCCATTTTCTCAGCTGAGGATCCCTCTTCCAAATGACTCCGGTAAGCCGGGCAGTGGTGGCGCACGCCTTTAATCCCAGCACTCGGGAGGCAGAGGCAGGTGGATCTCTGTGAGTTCGAGGCCAGCCTGGTCTACAAAGTGAGTCCAGGACAGCAAAGGCTACACAGAGAGACCCTGTCTCAAAAACCCAAAACAAACAAACAACAAACAAACAAACCCAGTGACTCTGGCTTGTGTCGTGTTAAGAAGAAGCTAACCAGCACACCGTGGGAACATGAGGACATGAGCTGAGATCTCCCTCCAGAATCCACCTGAAGTTGGACGCGGTGGCATGCCCGTGGGAGTGTGCCTGTGGAACCCCAGTGTTCCTATGGTAGATGTGAGGCGGAGACAGGAGAATCTTAAGAAGCTAGGAGGGCAGCTAGCCTGGCGCACACCGTGGAAGAAAGCCGCCGCCGCTGCCTGAGCTTGCCCTCTGACCTCCATGCCAGCACTGTGACATGCATACCGTACAAGCACACAGACACAAAGGAACAGAAGAATAAAAAGAGGAAGCAGTACGGGGTCTCAGCCACCCCAGGTCTCTGCACCACAATCAGCTCTCGTTTTTATTCAAGCTTGATACATAACCAAGGCTGGCCTTGAACTCTTGGCCCTCCCGATTCCACCTCCACAGTGCTGAGTGGGAGGCATCAGCTACCAACCACATCTGGTTGATACAGGGCTGGGGATGGAGCCCACGGCCTTTGTGCATGCTAGGTAAGCACTGTACCACCTCCAGCCTTTTCTTGGCCTCCTAAGTGGTGGGATCATAACCCATGCCCTGCCAGAATCTTTGTAGGCTTTTTTTTTTTTTTACATCTTTTATTTTCTTTTTGAGATAGGTGTCTTGCTACACTGCTCAACTTGGCCCTGAACTCATAGGCTCACCTCACCTCATCCTTC
>OU015754.1:10888942-10901442 GCA_907169655.1 Acomys percivali | reverse complement strand
TTCAGGCTCCTGGGGCATCCTGCGGCCAGGGGCATCATCTCTCATTCTGCCTTTGCCTCCGTTCCTTGCTCAGTCTTCCGCCACCGCAGCCCCTGAGCACCGCAGAGGTAAGCCGTTGTGCCCAGAGGATGCCAGCTCAGCACACCAGGGACTGAGTTGCGGAAGCTCTTCAGGCTCTGCTCCTGACATGGCTACCTCAGGGGTGTGAGTTTGGGCTCCTGTTGCGCCCCCCCCAGGACCTCCTGCTCCCACCCTCTGCTCACTGTTTTGCACCAGCACCCTAGGGGAGCTGCTTCCTGCATCTGCAGTCTCTCTGCCCTAGGAAGAGACACCAGCAATTTACCACGGACTCATTTACGTTGGTTAATTTTTAATAATATTGAAGTTTCTGTGTGAGTAATTCAGGTAAATTATTTATTAAAGTGCAAGAGAGAGGGACCGAGACAATTATCAGTTGCCAGTGTTACCTGCAGTGTGGGCAGGCGTGGCCCAGGAGTGTGAACTCAATACCAGCATCCACATACCTCAGGGCAGTGCGCTGCAGCCATTCTCCCACAGCCTGGTCACCCTAGCCCCCACCCTGTGCTTCCTCCTAAGTCCCATATGTCCACCCTCAGTGATGTCTGTAGTCTCGTGGAAGCTCGGCTTACCCAAGCGAAGCCTCGGGGGCACTGACTTCCCACAGCCTCAAGAAGAGTCTGGGTGAAAGTGTCCCATATTTGACCACGTTCCCTGGATGGGGAGGCCTGGTGGCACTCAGAGGAAGGATAGCAGGCTACCAAGAAGAGACTTGACACCCTATAAGCATACACAGGGGGAGGAGGTCCCCCTCAGTCACAGACATAGGGGAGGGGAGTAGGGGGAAAGGGGGAGGGAGGGAGGAACGAGAGGATACAAGGGATGGCATAACTATTGAGATGTAATATGAATAAATTAATAAAATAAAATTTAAAAAAGAGGCCTCTGGGATCGTTCTCCCTTCACACCCTCCTAACATGTCTGGTCCCAACCACTCCTGTCCCCAGTGACCTGGGTCAACCCCAGCCTCTCGCTGCTCCCAAGAGGCCGGTTGAGAACACCCTCCATATATGGCTTTCAGAGGTGAATATTCTATTCCTTCCCAGTACGACAACGACAGCAAAGAAAATGTCCTCAACATTCAGGGATGGTGTCCTCAGGACTGAGGGGGAGTTTCCTAGGCTCAGTGGGGGTCTCAAGTATTTGTGGCACCACAGTGTGGTGCCAGCACTCAGTGTGTGTGTCCCAGGATACTGAGCCTGTATCCATCATTTTGTATGTCCTCAACAACACTCTAGATACGCTGTTCAGGCAGGAATAAGGCTGTAGGGCCTGAGTAATAGTAAGGCACCCAGAGAGGCAGGCTGGTGGCACAGGGCATGCAGGGTAGAGGGGACTTTCCCCGGCTCCTTTGCAGACCCTTGGTGCTTGGCTACCGGTGGACCCCTCAGACCCCTCCATTCTTATAACCGTCCTACATTTCCGAGGACTACGAACCCCTCCTCCGGTCCTTCCAAAGACCGGGAAAACGTCCCCAAATGCTGCTTAAGTTCTGTTCCTCTAAGGAGAGGGCGCCCGTCATTTACTCAATGCCAGCCCATGCACCGACCCCACCTGCTCCTCCTGCCGGCCCGGGTACTGTGCAGCTCTCCAGCGCCAGGCTGTGCCTGCGATCACCACATCGGGCACCCCACCCTGCTAGTGGCTTGATGCCCTTAATCACCAGCATCCAGGCAGCTGGGCGCACCAGGTGGCTTTACACTAATTAAAGCGGAGGGGGGGGGGCGTCACCAGCCCAGCACGGGCCCAGCAGGCAAGCCGGAAACTCTCAGCCGCGGCAGTTCCGGGTCATTCCTGAACTACAGAAGTGACCGGGCTGATGACAGGCTGAGATGAGAGAAAAAAGGGGGGCTTCTCAGCCAGAAAGGCGATAGAGCATGACGTCACCCGGAGGAAGAGCCGCAACACTCTTCTAGGGAGAAAAATGTGAGGCCCCTAAGGGAATACTCGAGGCTTAAGCAAACACTGTGAGGTTCGAGGAAACTGAGACACAGGGATCCCTGAAGACCCCTGTTTGGGCTCCTTCTATATGACACTGGCCCATCAATCAGATCCAGAAACCTTCGGACTCCAGACCTGGCTGGAACCTCGGATTCTCTCATTGCCCCATCTAGTCTGAACATCACCACGGGGACATTTCTATTTTCATCATATGGCCAGGAAGACACTGGGTGGCTGAGCCGGCATCTTCAATGTTAGACAGGGCTGGGCAGGATCCCCAGCGCCACGCCCTCCCCCAAAGAGCTGCTGAGGTACTCAGCTGAGGAAGGGTCTGGAGGTCATCTGGACAGCCTAGGTGAATAAGGGCCACCTCTACCTGGGACTCCTGCCTCCCTGACTGGTCCCTGGGACAGCTAGTGAATAGTCCCTCTTTGCAAGCTTTCCTGCACCTGCTGAGCCCCGGAGGCGGCTTTCTGAACACCTACAACTTGAGACTTGAGCTAGGGTGCCTCACCGGGTTGCACAGATCCCTGGCCCCTGGTGGTCTCCTCATTTGTGAGATCCCACTTGGTGCGAGGGTTTCAGCAGGTGCCCAGAGCCCAACTCTACTACCTGAAGTCACTAGGGGGCCCAGAGTCCTTCTACCCTGCAGCTGAGGAAAAAGAGGTTGGAGGATTGATCAGTAAACCCTCCCCCAATACCAGAATAGCATCCCAGCGCCCCACCCCAGAGAAGAAGTCTGGATGGGCACAGGGATATATCACTGACCCACCCATCCCCAACACCCATCTGCCACCTCCCGACACATCTTCTGAGGGCAAGGGAGCCTCTGCTGGCCTCTCCTTCAAGAAGCGTCCCCGTGAAAAGCCGGCTTATGTGTTTGATTTAATCGTGAACCAATGATTTTTGCAAAGCGGGGCATGACCCCGGTCATTTTGTGAAAATGAATTGCCTGGGAAATGGAAATTGTCACTTTATTACAGGATTTAAAAATTCAATCCCAATTGAATAACTCTGTGAGGAAGGCCAGCCTATGTCCTTCCTTCTCCCTCTTATTAATGAATTAGGATCCACGAAGAGGTGGGTAGGATTGCTAAACAGTATTCAATTTCCTGCCCTAGTCAGGGTGGTCTCCCGTAGAGGAGCATCTCAGCCACCTCACCATCCCTTCCCCTCCAGGGAACATCTCAGCCCTCAGCCCTCTTCAGAGTCCTAGGACACAGCGCCATAAATCTGATCTCCATACCTTTGCCTGGGCTGTCTCTTCCCAGGAAGGTAATTCCATGGAAGCTGCTGGCATCTTCCCATCATGAGTGGAGCCCAGCCCATGGCACTGAGTGTGCAGCCCTGAACTGAGCCGAGTCAGAGATTGAGGACCAATGCCACCATCACACTGGGAAGCTGGGCTCTCAGACCCGTTCCATCCTGTGGGGCTAGGCACGCGGAGGGTGATGGAGCCACAAGCTGGTTCCCACGTCACCAGTGATGTGTCTGCATTCAGTCCTCCCGTCTGTAGCTGAGGGACCCAATTCCAAGTGCCAACTTCTGAGTGGCAAGGCTTGGAGGGCGGGGGTTGTGATGGGTATGCTTGTCAGCCCAGCACTCGGGAGATGAAGACAGGAGGAGCAGTAGTCCAAAGCTAGCCTGGGCTACAGAGGAAGGTTCAGGGTCAAAACAAGAAGGAGGGAAGGGAAAGGAGAGGGAAGAGGAGGAGGGAAGGGGAAGTTCGAAAAACAACATACATACTAAATATATGTGGGCTTTCCATCCCTTCCTTCCTTCCTTCCTTCCTTCCTTCCTTCCTTCCTTCCTTAATGAGACAGGATTTCATGTAGCCCAGGCTGGCCATATGTAGCCAAGGATGACTTCCCTGATTCTCCTAAACATGAGGATTACAGGCACATGCCACCATGCCTGGGGTCTATGCTGCTGCTGCTGGCGCCCAGGGCCTTTTGAGCGCGCTACTGGCTGAGTCACATTCCCAGCCCTAAACTATTTTTTTCTTGTCCCTAAATGATACAGAATGACAGATACTTATAAGGCAAGCTTACTGCCTGAGGGATTATAAATAATCAGAGATTTTTCAAAATCTGAGGAGGGATGCGCAAGAGTTAAATGCAGAGATAATGTCATCTTGTGTGGGGGTCTGAAGTATCTAGAACCATCCTACAAGGAGGCCAAGTGCTCATGCATGTGTGCCTGAGAGTGTGTGAGAAAGTGCATGTGTGTGCCTGAGTGTGTGTGAGAGAATACATGTGTGTGCCTGAGTATGTGTGAGAGAGTGCATGTGTGTGCCTGAGTGTGTGTGAGAGAGTGCATGTGTGTGCCTGAGTATGTGAGAGTGCATGTGTGTGCGTGAGTGTGTGTGCGTTGAGTGTGTGTGAGAGAGTGCATGTGTGTGCCTGAGTGTGTTGAGAGAGTGAATGTGTGTGCGCATGAGTGTGTATGAGAGTGCATGTGTGCCTGAGTGTGTGTGAGAGTACATGTGTGTGAAAGAGTGCAAGTGTGCGTGCTTGTATGTGTGCATGCTGTGTGTATGTGTATGTTTGCATGTGTGTATGTGAGAGAATGCATATATGTGTGTGTGCTTTCATGTGTTGGGGAGAGTGCTGCATATGTGCATGTGTGTCTGTGTGTGCGTGCGTATCGGTGTGTGTGGCGTGATAAAAGGCTAAAGCACAAGCTTGGAGAGATGGCTTAGCAGTTAAGCGCACTTGCCGCTCTTGCAGAAGATCTGAGTTTGGTTCCCAGCACCTGTATCAGACAATTCACAGCTGCCTATAACTCCTGTTGCTGGGGAATCGGTTGCCCTCTTTCGGCCTCTGTGGATGCTGCACTCATGCACACAGACAGACTATCACACAACTAAAAATAAAGGATTTTTTTTTTTTTAACGAATACAGGCTCTGCCTCTCCCTATTATATTTTTATCTACTTCATAGGTTATCACATAGGACATCCTTCCCTGTGCTGTGTCTTCCTGTGACATGGGTGCCACGTCATGCTATTGGAAAGGGTCCCCAACTTGGAACCCCAATCTACAGCACCAGTTCCTGGGGAATCTGACTGGCCATGGGAAAAGGGGGCTCAGTGGGGAAAGAAGTTGCGGCATGGCCGGGCGTGAGGACCTGCCTTTAACCCCCAGCACCCACATAAAGAAGACGGGCAGAGTGGGGCACACTTGTTATTCCAGCCATGGGGAGGTGAAAACAGGACAGCTCTTGGGGTTCACTGGCCAGATTCCAGTAAGTAACGCTGTCTCAAAACACAAACCAACCAACCAACAAACAAAACCAACCGTGGGTGGCACCTGAGAAACAACATCAAAGATGCCTTCTGACGCTCTGTCTCTCTGTCTCTCTCTGTGTGTCCCTCTCTCTCTCTCTGTCTCTCTCTGTCTTTCTGTCTCTGTCTCTCTCTCTGTCTCTCTGTCTCTGTCTCTCTCTGTGTGTCCCTCTCTCTCTCTCTGTCTCTCTGTCTCTCTGTCTCTCTCTGTGTGTCCCTCTCTCTCTCTCTCTGTCTCTCTCTGTCTTTCTGTCTCTGTCTCTCTCTGTCTCTGTCTCTCTGTCTCTCTGTCTCTGTCTTTCTGTCTCTGTCTCTCTGTCTCTGTCTGTCTCTCTGTCTCTCTGTCTCTGTCTCTCTCTATCTTCCCCCTCCCACCCCACCCCCCTGTTTAGCACTGGTCCACCGAGAAAAGCAATAAATGTTCTCATGAACAAAACGGGGGCAGGGGCTAGAGAGACAGCTCAGCAATTAAGAGCAGTAGCTACTCTTGCAGTGGGACTCAAGTTCGGGTCCTCAGGGCCTCACAACCATCTGTAACTCCAGCCTCGGAGTGATCGGACGCCCTCTTATGATCTCTACAGGCACTGCATGCACACAGCGAAGAGACATACATGCAGGCAAAACGCTCATAGACATTAAATGAATATTTTTTTAAAAAAATCTTTAGAAAGAGAATGGGAGGGAATCCTGTAGGGATTCAGGATGATAAACCTACAGAAATCACCCTGTGATCGCTAGCTTGGGGAACTGTGTCCTCTTTGGGGATGGTCTTGGCGGCAGAGGATGAGGCTGGCCTGTGGGAGTTGGACCCAGACAGAATTGGGGATAGGGTTAGCTGGAGAGCTGGCACCCCATCCCCAATTTGACGGTGCCCACAGGAAGGTTGCAAAATACAGCTGAGCAACTATCCCTTCCTGTGGGCACTGCAAACACATATACACTGTGGGAGCAAATGACACCATATTTATTTCTGGCTAGGACACCCCCAAATGGCTGACTCCCCCAGATTCCTCAGGGATAAGGGTGATTGGCACTGTTTTTGGTCCCCACTTGCCCTCAGCTCTTGGATCCGTAAAATGGGACTCACTCCCAGGCCTCCCTACCCCATCGTCTTCTGTCCCTCACCTACACACACCTACCCCGTCACTGTTGCCCCAGTGCCAGGGATTGGTATACGTAAGGGTGTCTTGGCCAGGCCAAGGCACCACACCAGAGGCCCCTCTGGCCAGGAAGTGGGGACTCATTTATTGTTTTCCTGGGTGGGATATTCACAGGGTCCCAGCAGTGCATACCAAGCAGACAGGTGCGGGCCCGGGCAGGAGGTGTTGCCATCAGCAGAACAAAATAATTAAAAGAGGATTCGGGGATCAGACAGACTGCGGCTGGGGGGCAGCCGGCACTTAACTCTTCCCCGACTGGGCTGCAGAAGGGCCAGGCCATTGGCAGAAAGGCGGAGCGTGGAGCTGGCCAGGGACCATGCACTGAGCGTCCATGCCACGTGGGAAACCTCTCCTGTCATGTCCTTGCTCTGTACAGTGGCCTGTGTAGTTGGTGCTCTAAGCTGCCGAAGCACCATGGGGTCCTCTGCTATTGTTTGCTTTAAGTGCTGGGAATCGACCCCAAGTCTTGATACACTGCTCTATACAAGTACTCTATCACTGAGCCACGTTCTCCAGTTCTCATGGTGGTGGTGGTGGTGGTGGTGGTAGGGCATTGGGGAGCAGATTCCAGTCAGGCACACCATCTCGTGATGTGGCACGCCCTCCTCAGGGTATTCTAGGCAAGTGCTGTACCGCTGATCTCAACCCCAGCCCTCTTTTGCTTTGATTTGTGAGATAGGCTCTTAGTTATCCAGGCTGGCCTTGAACTTCTAATACTCAGTTCCAGGAGACTTGAGTTGACTGAACTACCCATCATCCCTAGCTCAGACCACCTTTAATTTCTGTGCCTTCAGGCAGATCTCCACCTCAGCTCTGTCCAGCTATAAAACAGGTAAGAAAGAAAGCATACAGCAGCCCAGCCAGCTCCAACCTTTTCCGGAACTCCTTATGGGGACTGGTGAGTTCCCAACAGGTCTTAGCATGGTAACTGGTGTCTGCTCTCTCAGCCAAGGAGCAATGCCCAGCTTGAGCCAGCTCCCAGCCTTTGCCTCCAGCCATCCTCAGAGGGACGGAAGGGGACAAGGACCTCAGTTTGAGTCGTGTGGTGGCCAAGCCTAGCCAGCCTGTCCCTATGGAAACCGCTGGGAACTCAGGGATACCCTGTCCTCCCAGCACACATGAGGGTCTCCAGCATCTCCTGAGTCCTTTGGAGCCCATGAGGACATAGGCAGGTCACAGCCATATAAGGCAATACAAATATTAGGGGAAAGGCTGATAGGAAAATGTGTTCCTGTAATATACCACCGGCTATCACATCAGACCAAACAGCACCATTCCAGTGTGTGTGTGGATTCTAGAATGAATGGGTCTTCTCCGTGCCACACTGTCAAAGACTCAGTCACAAGCCTGGGGGTTGACTACCTGCTGGTGTTTCCCTTCCATCCCAGGAATTGACTTGGGACCTCGCAGAGCTGCCGGCTTGGCACCTGCTCTCAGCTGCAGGGATTTCCTCACAGCATGGTGGGCGGCTGAGCTCTGTGCACAAACACCCAGGGGAGATCCAGTGCAAGTTTTTTTCCCCTCTGTCCTAGTTGTGGAGGTCGCTAGGTGTCACTTTCTGCTAAGCCACCTCGGCTTGTTTGTTCAAGTGCGTACAGGTGTGTGTGTGCGTGCATGCGTGCGTGCGTCCCACTACATCCAAGGAAGCAGGCCCAAAGTCACAGGACAAGAAGAGTGTGAGGAGCTGGGAGCATGGAAGGCTGCCACAATCAGCTGAAAGGCTGGAGGCAGAGAGGTAACAGAGGAGGGAGAGCTGAGAGTCCAAGGAAAGGAAGCACCCCTAATGACAAAGGCCAGAAGGGGCTCTGGGTTGGTGAATTCCACAAGCCAGTGTAGCTGGAGAAGCGAATGCCAGGGGTAGGGGAAATCATGGTTTTATGTTAACTGCGTGGTCGTCTCCCACATGCCCACCACACGCAGGCAAGACAATCCACTTCCAGCTTCAGCACAGATGCACAAAGACCCATCTGTAGCTTCATGTCAGATGCCATGGACTGCAAGGAGCAACGCACCCCCCCCCAGCTGAGTTCACTCATAATTGGAGACGCCCCCCCAACCCCGCAACCCCCGCAGAAAGGCAGCAGTAAGATGAGCCAGTGTCTGCGGACAACCCCAGGCACTCACCCCACCCCAGGCACAGTTGCAACTTGCATCTAACCGTCCCCTCTTCCCCCCCCCCCATATCACAAATAAAGAGACTGAGGCAGGCTCACAGGGTGTGCCTGGATGCTTGGCTCCAATTCTGTGCTCAATCCACGCCAGGAGAAAGGGGGGGCCAGACATCACTATGGTAGCTAGTGTGCAGCCATCATAGGTGGCATTCCACTTAGCCAGGAAGTTTCTCATTGTCCCCTAAGCACAAACTCACCATCAGTCACCATGCAATCAACAAAGTGAGTCTCCCTGGGGACTGGAGATGGATAAACAAGCTGAGGTGGCCCCTTGGGAGCTGAGCCATAGCAGCGTATCTGGGGCTCTGCTTCTCACCTGCCCACCGGGGAATACCCAGGGGCGCTAGGGCATACAAAGCCTGGGCCCTTGCAGCTTGGTCCTGACCAAGCTTGACCAGGAAACCTCATCTATCCTACAGGCCTGGAGGCTGCCCTGTTAACCTGCCTTTCTAGCCTTCAGGAAGGTTTTGCCACAGACCCTTCCCCCACCCCACCCCACCCCACCCCACCCCACCCCACCCCCATTTCATCCCAGATAACTGGGCTAATTGGCCATGATGCAGTGTTCTGGATAGAAAAAAAATCCAGGATGCCCACGCTCAGGTTGGGCCACAGAGAGGACATTACTTACAGCCTCTTCCCGCCACACCTTCCCCTTCCCAGACCAACCACCACACAGTGGACTGTGTGTGTGTCTGTGTGTGTGTGTGTGTGTGTGTGTGTGTGTGTGTGTGTGCAAACTTCCTTGTTAATTGCCCTAGTAATGCAGTAACACATCTGGAGTTAGCTTTAAGACAAATCCCAGCCTCCATATCATCTCCCTCATAAATACTGCAGCATACAAGAGGGGTTTTCAATAATTCTCCATTTAAATGATGTTGGCTTCTCCTATGATCAACAGAGCGTGTGCTCATGGGACAAAGAGTGGGGTGGGGTAGGGGGAGGCTGATCACCGGGTCTCCCTCAGTGGGTTCTCCAAGGTCTCCTGATCCAACCCTGCACTTTCTCTATACACCCAACCTAAAAAAAAAAAAAAGTCCCAGTGTTGACACCAGCTCAAGACGTATGGGTCCCCAAGGGCTTTGGGGACACACCACTGGTAGCTGCAATTTTCCATGGTTATAAACACTGCGCCGAACATCTTTGTGCAGGAGGCAGGCGTGGTTTTTGAATCATCCTCCAAGGAAGGTTCCCAGACCTGGATTCCTTCATCAAAGGGCCTAACCCAGATTGCTTTCCAAGGAGACACAAACACCATTCAGTTGCTCGTAAATCACGATGCCATGTGCCCCAATGCAGAGGTCACTGAGCATGGAAAATAGGGGTGGGGGGAAGGCAGACCTCTTGTGCACCCCACCCCAGCTATGGTGGTGCGGGAAGACTTTCGGGCAGGCCACCACAACTGTTTTGACTCAGTTTCCCCCATCTGGGAAGTGGTCCAAAATGGCATGCGCTGTGGCTCCTCTAAAGGTTCCCATAACCTCTGCACATAAAACTGTTGCCCACACTGGGGGAGATTGAACAGTCATGATGCTCGACCACTTTAGTGTGACCAGGATTTCCTCTGGAAAATGTAATAACCTTTCAGGAAAAGGGTCACCCAGTCACTGGATGGATGAAGGAGTTTGTTGGCCTTCCTCCTCAAGAATCTGTTTGGCCCCGGGGGAGGGAGGCGGCTTGGCAAACCCAAGCAGGGAAGCCACAGTCTCCCCCCTCACTATCTACTCCTTCATGGACTCAGAGAAAGGATCAAAGGATTCACAGCCTCAGGTGTCCTCATATCCCAGACCCAGCTAAGCCTAACCACCACCTTTGTCCTCACCTAGGCGGTTGCACGCAGCATCCCTGTTCCACAGATGGGGAAACTGAGGCAAGGCACACTTAGCCTTGTACAAGGTTTCCCAGCTAAGCCAGATGGTCTTGGGGCCGCCCCTTGCCCTGCCCAAACAAGACCCAGCTTCCCACCTATTCTCTGAGCCTCTCTGCCTTATCCGACTTGCTCCAAAGTGATGGCCAGATGGGAGCAAATGAAGCTATGGGAGAAATCCGGGCTCGGGGACCTAGGACTGGGATGCAGATGGAAGGAACCCTCCCTGGGGACACCTAAGTACGAATGGGTCTTCAGCCCAGCAGCGCCTCCAGGCCGGCGCAGGTGCCCTTGCTCCCGCTACGGCCCAGGCGGAGTCTCCGCGCGCACAGAGCCAGGACTAGACGCGCAAGGGGCGCCCCCTGCCGATGGCGGGCGGGAGCGCAGACCGCAGACCCCGCACATCAACGATCCTGACCCAAGCCGACCACTGTCCAATGACCCTTCCCACTGTGGACCCTTTCCCACAATGACTGCCCACCAATGGCCTCATCCATCAATTGGTTCCACTCACCTAGGAAGCCATTCATCTAGACTCTACCTATAACTGGGACCTCGGGCCTACCTATACCCTGCATTCTTGGGACCCCAGCCCAGCAATGATGAAGATCACTACACATACCTGAAAATCAGTGACCACAGGGTCACCCTGGCTGTCCTACTGCCGCCTCGCCCTACCCCCCAGGCCTTCAGCGGACTACCCCATACGATGAGAATACAGATTGGCTCAGTACTCCACTCCCAGGCTGCCCGCATTCCTGAGTACTTGCCAGCTTTTAGTCCCGTTTTACAGACAAGCAACCGGGGGGGGGGGGGGGGGCCAACGGTGGTTACATGCTTCATCTTGTTTGACTCCATTTGACTGTTGGGCCGTTGGCTCCAACAGCATGGAGTGTGACTGCCAGTGAGGGGGCGGGGGGGGGGGGGGGGGGGGGGGGGATTTGTTTGTGGGGCGCTGTGTGGCAGAGAGGTGCTGGGCTGACTGGGCTGACTCCCTAGCCTGATGAAGCGGGGAGTGAGAGTCAAGCAGCTGGGGTGAGATGACCCTGGCTGTGGGTGGGCACAGGGGGCTTGAGCGCCCTCCAGTGGTCATCCTACTGGACCCCCCTTCCTGCTTTTGTCTGAGATCTAGGCCTTCGCTTGGGGAAGAAGGGGGTCCTGAGACGCTGGGAGTGGGTAACCACGCCTCAGAGATGGAAGAACGACTGGGTAGTGCTAGGTGGCAAGCTCCTGTCCATCTGTTCTAGCGTCCGCCGCTCCAGAGAGACACAGGGACACGCTGGGACAGACAGCACCCAGCATACAGAAGCAAGAAGGGAGAAGAGAATCCAGAAGGGGGAACCAAGCTCCCCCCCCCCAGGGCTGATGGGAAAGTCCCAAAGCAGAGAGGACCAGGTGGACATAGAATAGAAGTGTTAGAAGAAGGTGTCTGCTTCCCCCTGGTGACCTGCACAGATGTTTACCAATCCCTGTCTGAACCTGCCCATGGCTGAGCCCCTATTGTCAGCAGGGACCACTGTGTGACCAACATGGGGTCAGCAGGCCCTGCTGTGAATATCAGAGCCTGAATATGAGTGTATCTGTTTTATGACAGCCTGGGATACTGGGAAGGCCAAGGCTGCGGCCCAGGCTTGGGCCACAGAGCCAGGCTGCGCACTGCTCAGCCTTGCTTAGCCTGAGACACAAAGGCACAGAATCCCAGCAAGGATTTTGGAGGTGACTTTGGCCTCTGACTGAATGTTCCCACTTGTGGGGAGCTCACTATCTCCAGAAGCACCTCAATTTGTTTCTGGGCAGTTTGGTGACTTGCAAGAAGTTTGTTTCGTTGTTTGTTGGTCTGTTTGTTTTCTTTTGTAATGCTAGGAGTGGAAGGCAGGCCCTTCTACACACTAGTAAAATGCTGTCTTGAATGGCCACACCCCAGCCCCTCACTGGGGGATTCTAGGCAGGGGCTCTACCACTGAGCCACACCCCAGCCCCTCACTGGGGGATTCTAGG
>OU015754.1:10862786-10883942 GCA_907169655.1 Acomys percivali | reverse complement strand
GATAGATAGATAGATAGATAGATAGATAGATAGATAGATAGGTGGGTGGATGGATGGGTGGATGTAAAGAGAGAGATAATGAGAGATAGATGATATATGTGTGTGCACGTGCATGCGTGTGTGTGTGTGTGTGTGTGTGTGTGTGTGTGTGTGTGTGTGTGTGTCCAGATAAAATTTGAAGGTGGGAGTCTTTCTCGGTTTCTCTCCATCTTGGTCTCTCCCTAAGCCTGGAGTTCACTGTTTCAGCAAGCCCTGGAGGTTCATCTGTCTCCACCCGTTAGCTCTGGGGTTAAAGACTCAAGATGTCATGCTTAGCTTCTTAGAAGATTTTAGTTTATTTATTTATTTATGTATGTATTTATTTATTTATTTGGGAGGTTGGCACACGTGCCAAGGCATGCGTGTAGAGGTCAGAGGGCAACTTGCAGGCATCAGACCTCCCTTTTTACCAACTGGGTCCCAAGAATCAAACTCAGGTTGTCAACTTGGTTGCAAGCACTTTTACCAGCTGTGCCCTCTCGCTGGTCCTCACATCTGGCTCCTCACACAGGCTCTAGAGATCTGAGCTCAGGTTCTTGTGCGAGCATTTTGCCAACAGAGCCACCGGCACTGCCCTCCTTGGCCATTTTGGTTTGTTTCTGAGATAAGGTCCCACACTACAGCCCAATCTGGCCTCAAACTCATATGTAGCCCAGGTTGACCTCAAACTCACAACGGTCCTCCCGCCTCAGGCTTCTGAATACTAGATTACAAGCATATGGTGCCACACCTGGCTCACTACTCCACTCTTACCATTCAGGGTCCTGGTCTGGGGACAACCATTTGCTAGTGAGCCTTTTTGTCCTTTCTCCGTCCCATCTCAGTCATGGCTATACGGACACAAGAGGTTCAGGGAGTGAATAATTGAGTCTTAGTCAGCCCCATCCAGTCAGGGAAGGCCAACTACAATAGACACCAGCCAGTTCAGAGCTCTCCCAAAGATGGTGCCTACTGGAACACACAGAAACAGGTTCCCCCAAGATCAGCATAGGAAGGTGACAGAGACGTCATCCAATACTGTGCCCTCTGATGAGCATGCGGTATCCTGGGGCAACCTCTATCGCGCAGCTGATGCTGATGGTTGCCCAGCCTGGGCAGCTCAGGGAGGCCTAGGGACATCCTGGACATGAGGTCCAGGTCCTGCTCCCAGGAATTTCCGAATACAGGTAGGGGAGGCCCATTCGTCAGGGATTCAATTAGTTGGAGAATTGCTGTTAATTTTTGTCCCGGTCAGAGAGGCTGCACCGGGTGCTCTCTGGGCAGCTCTTCCCTCGCAGCTTGGGGTCATCCTGAGTGGAGGCGGAGATGATGCTGGCCAGGGCATTAATGAGATGCCTCTAGGTGCAAATGTGAGTTTAATAGGTGTTACTTAGCGTAGTATGCCTCCCGCACACCCGAGCCCGCTGCGCAGGCCTCCTGCCTCGTTAGAATAAGTAATTAGAGTGTAGGAACACTGGCCCTGACACTTTAATAAAGTGTCAGCCATCACCGATTTGGTATTTAATAAAATAAAATTAAATATTTATTGTATTTTGGGTCTGCGGCGTATTTAAGACACGCTCGACCCCCCACGAGTCCCCCTATCCACCTCTGAGGAGTCTCCACTTGAAAATGGGATATGTGTGTGTGGCAGAGAGAGACCCAGAGGCAAGGGACAGAAGGCGAGAGCGGTGAAGGGATAGGTGACCCACCCTGTGGATAAAAGGGACACAGCATTCCATTTAGGGACCTCACCTTTGTGTCTCTCTTCTGCTTTGTGTTCCCTGTCCCACCTCACCAACGTCCTGAGTCACTTGCAAATTGTCCTCCAAGCACCTATCAACCTAGCAGCCAGTGTCAGCCCAGCTCAGCTGTCCCCAGGCATGCATCTCCAGGCCGACACCGCAGGAGACCCCCCAATACTGCCCAGCCCCACCCACAGCCACTGATAAACAGAGGGTACAGGCATGGCATGGGAACTCCAACATGCAGTGTGTCCCCAGGGGACAGAATCATGAAAAGACCACCAAACTCCACAAGGCCTTGGTACTCCTCCACACCTACTCCACCCCACCCCCCAAAGTGGGGGCCCTGGTCTCCCCTTTCTCCACTGCACTCCCAGATCCCCCAGATCAGGTAAGATCTGTTTTTTGTTTTTATTTATTATTATTATCATCATCATCATCATTACAATGGTGATTAAACAGGAAGCTGGAGAAAAGGACACAGAATGGGGAGAGATGCGTCAGGCAGGGTACCAGCACCAAGAGCATCGCTGAGAAGTGATGGGGGCCTGTCATCCCAGGGCTGGGGATGCTGAGGCAGGAGCATTACAGTTTAAGAACAGGAAGGGAAGGGAAGGGAAGGGGAAGAGAAGGGAGGGAAGGGAAGGGAAGGGTAGACATCATGATGTCTACACCCAAGGATGAGATTCAAAGAAGCATTGAAAACAGGGAGGAATGGTCCCCATCAGCCACCCCAGGAGTCACTCAACCTGGAGCTTCAGGCCACAGATGGCTTCTCTCTGCATCAAGTACAATGAGACCCCCCCAACCCCCCACCCCACCCCGGGGGTCGGTGTACAACTGTCTAGGCAAGAACATGTTTATGGTGCAAAGCTTCCTCTTAGTGTGTGAACACTGAAGATATATACTAGAACCTTCTTCCTGCATCAGCCAGAGTGCTCAGAACTGGAAGCGAGTCAAATAATCAAGCGCAGGGCAGCGATGAGGCATCTTTGAGTAGAATACTATGCAGCCATGAAAAAGCACAGCCACACACATGAACCCTATGGACGTGTCCTAGCCAGTGAGGTGCCAGTCCTGGCCTATCCAAACATTCTCTGTCATCTCCTTTATCTCTCCTCCTCCTCCTCTCCCCTCTTTCCCCCCCATTCCATCTCACTCTCTGCTGTCTCTCCCCTTTGATAGGTGTGAACCCCCACAGCTCACTACTAGGACTGAAACATCCAAGTTTGCCTCTCCCCTAGGAGCTCCCCACACACAGAAACTTGCTTCCCTTTCTTTGACAGGGAAACCAACCATGTCCTGTGCCATGCCTGACTCCTGGTCCTCACCCTGGAGGCTTGTTCGCGATTACCCATTGACATAGGCCTGGCTGTGGCAGATGGAAAGGCCTGGGGCAGGGTTCACAGCCCCTTGGCACCCACCCCCACACCCCGCCTGGGACAGTCCATTCTTCTGGGAGCTTGGAAACAGATGGAGATCACAGCCAGGCCACACTAAACCAAAGAGTCTTGCTGCAGAGCTGACACTGTTGGGATATGGAGGGGTCACAGGTGGGAAAGATCCCACCTGCCCCAGGCCAAGGAGTATCCTAGCTGCAAATCCAATTGCGAATTTTCCCCCCACCAAGCACTGCACTGCGGAGGAGCCACCTGGATGAGGTGGCTCACATCCCAGAGCCTGCCCACCCTTCACACAAGCCAGACAGGGCTGAGGTAAAGCAAGCCGCTCACACACACACAGGAGTGTGGCTCTTGAGGCTAAAGCAATCGCTAGGAAACCCACCAGTGAGCTAGGGAGGCCCAGCTGGCTTGAGTGAACCCCTCAATCTGTACCAGAAAACTCTAGAACTGCGGACTTCAAGGACAACCCCTGCTGAGAGGTGGGAGCCAGGTCTCGGACTTTGGGGTCTCGCATGGTCTTGACCTTGGTAGCACTGAAGCTAGGACTCCCTGCTCCCTCCCTCTTCCTGTCCTCTGGGAGCTGGTCCCCTGAGAAGCGAGATCTGATTGTGGGGATGTCCCTGAGCCCCAGTTGCCAGGCAACTGCCTAGTGCACCCGGCAACGTTGGTCTTGAGCCTCCTCGCCCCAGCGACAGTGTTTCCACTACATCAGCACTGTGGGTCCCCGGAGTCACCTCCCACCCTTGTCCCCAGGGCAGCCTGGATCCTGGCTGTCACAGCTTCACAGCCAGAGGTCTAGGCAGGAGCCCTGGTGTGACACTGTGGGAGACCTCTCTTCCCAGGCCAGAGGGCGATTGCCACCTGTAGGGGGCCTGTCGGCACATCTGAGATAAGGCAGTCCCACACAGGGCCACCACCACCTTCTGCCTCTCTCAGGGAATGAACTGGTTTTCCACACAGGCTTCCAGCCCTACGGTCTATGGGGACATGATGGGGGCCCCAAAGACTGTCGGGTGTCCTGTGGTCCTGTCCTCAGCCCAGGCCTCTGGCTTCAACAGATGTGGAAACCCGTGTTGGAAAGCCCATCCAGAGCGCCACACAGCATCACGTGGAAACTGGTTGCAAAGAGCAATTAACACTTCATTAATAATCAATGAGTTGCCAATTTGCACATCGCCCAGGAACAAATGGCAGATCGGGTTCGGCTGTTGCACGAGGGCTCTGGAGCCAGCAGCCAGGGGGGCAGCCAGAGTTCCAGAGGTGATGGGGGACTAGGGGACTGGGGGATGGGGACGGCTGGCTGGGGCAGGACACATAGGGACCGTGTAGGCATCTCTGTGTGCCTATAGTGTGTCAGAGAGACTCTCGCTCTATGGGGCTCGTGAGGGCGGGCACCCTGGTCCATGCACTCCATAGCGTGAAGTAGAGGCAGCAGTCCCTTCCTCACGGACAGCTTTGAACCATACTGGGAGCAAAGGTGAGATAATACAGCTTTTCATAAAGGCCTGGGCCTTTCCCCTGTGCGGTTATGGGGCAAGTGAGCCTTTATGGAGACCCTGCCGCATACACACTTCCTCTACACGTCAAGCGGGTTTCTCCACTTGAAAGGCAAGGGCGCCAGGTGCAGAGCAGGGAGCTGAGCCTGAGTTTGGATCTCCGAGTTTGGCCCTGCCTTAAATTCTACCCTCTACCCTAACCCTGTAGAGTCTCTCTGCTGATTAACCCTTTCCTAGCAGCCAGCAGCTGCAGCCTCAAGAGTCAAGGAGGGCTCTCAGGAGCAGGAACTCAAAACTAATTACTTCTCAGGCCTCCTTAGCCCTACAGACCAAGCTCTGCCCCGCTGCCTCCCATGTGCCCTTCTAGCTCAGCTCTAGCCAACAGGTGCTCCTGGAGTCAAAACATCCTGCCGGGGAGATAGAGGCACACTGGGGTGCCCCCATGACTTCATTGGCAGTTATTGCCGTGGGGGCGGGGGGTGTACTCTCCCCATGGCTGAGGCTCCAACACAGGTGGTCAGAGAGGTGTAAGAGATCTAGAAAAGTCAAGCATGGAGGCACCTGGAGGGGGTGTAAGCAGCCACATCAGCATGTGCAAAGGCCCTGGGGTGCAGTGTGCACCTGGAGGAGGCGCCCACTGGGAGGTGGATCAGAGAGCAAGTAGGTGAGGCAAGTACGGGGATACAGGGCCCACCACGTCGAGAGTCTGGGTTTTATTTCAAAGTTTTAGGCAAGGACTGGAGCACCTGGCCTCACAGTCACTGGCTGTAGGAGGGTCTTAATGTCCTGAGAGTTGAAGGTGGCACCAGACCAGGTAGGATCAGGCTGCGGGCAGGACCAGAGTGAGTAGTAATCAAACCCTCAGAGTCTCAAGTGCCGTTGGCAGGTGTAAGGTGACTCCCAGTTGGAACCACACAGGACTTCTCAGTTTCCAGCCTGGGGCCCCTGATCCCCCCTCTCGCCTCCCGTCTGCACCCGGCACCCTCGCCGTGAGATTGAATTTACAACGGACGCCAACACATTTAAATCCATTTATTGCAAAATTACTTTTCAATAATTACATCACTGTGCCGACTGTGTTGCATAATGAAATTAGCATGAGAGACATTAGAGACAATATAAAATTATAAGAAATATTGAAATACCGCTTTCCCGTCTGTCTTCACGAGGCCCCATAGCTTAACTGGGGAGCTGGTGAACCTCATCCATGGAACTGGAATGCACTGAGGGTAATTACATAACGCCTTCTCTATAAATTAATTATAACTGTTATTGCAGATTTGTGTTATAGGATTGAAATTTCCCTCCACCCAAGCCTATTAGCAAAGAATGGGCCCTCAGGAGCCAAGTGGTCCTGAGCTCCCAGGAGACCCACGGTGTCAAGAGGGCAAAGGAAAGACAGGGGAAAGACCTGGGCTACGTACTGGGTCGAAGTTCAATCTCTATTCCTGCTGTGTGTCTCCAGTAAGGCCACTCTACGTCTCTAAGCCCAGGTTTTCCTCAAGCCTGATACAAGTTGAAGATCCTTTGTCCAAAGTGCTGGAAACTGACAGTATTTCAGATTTTAGGGTTTTTTTTGTACTGGACTTGGGAATGTTTGTGTAGGCTTTACCTAGATCCAACCTGAATCTGAAAGTCCAAAATGCTCTGAAATCCAAGAATTTCGAGCACTGGTGTGATAGTTTAAACATTTCTGATCCACGGAGGCTTAGGGACAGCTCAGTCGGTGATGCTTGGCATGCTTGCCATGTTAGCATGAAAAACAGAGTTTAACCACCCAGGACCCACATAAACAAGCCAGGTGGTGTGTGCTTGTGACCCCAATACTGGGGAGGCTGAGACAGGAGGATGCCTAGGGCTCTCTGGCCTGCCAGCTTGTCTGAATCTGTGAGTTCCAGGACAGTGACAAACCTTGTCTTTAAAAAAAAAAAAAAAAAAAAAAAAAGGCAGCTGAGCCAGGTGTGGTGGCGCATGCCATTAATCCCAGCAGAGGCAGGCAGATCACTGTGAGTTCGAGGCCAGCCTGGTCTACAAAACAAATTTAGGACAGCTAAGGCTACACAGAGAAACCCTGTCTCAAAAAAGAAAATGGGGGCTGGAGAGATGGCTCAGAGGTTAAGGGCACTGACTGCTCTTCCAGAGGACCTAGGTTAAATTTCCAGCAACCACATGGTGGCTCACAACCATCCATAATGAGATCTGGTGCCCTCTTCTGGCATGCAGGCATACATGCAGGCAACGCGTTGTATGCATAATAAATAAATAAATCTTTTTAAAAAGTAAAAATAAAATAAAAATGGGGAGGGCTCCTGAGGAATGACACCAGGGGTTGACCCCTGGCCTGCACAGGCTAGCATGCGTGCGCACACACATGCACACATGCACACTTGCTGTGGCTGGGCCATGGGTGGTCCCATAGCTCAGTGGCTTCATGTGAGTCATCAGTGGTGGCCACCACCAGAGCTTCTGAGCTAAAACCATTTAGAGGCTTGAGTAGGTACTGGGACTTAAAAACTCTCAAGGCTGTGGACTAGGGTACACATGTCCCCAAGCTGGACAGATGGACACAGGGCACTCAGGGCAATGCTCTGCCCACTTGCCAGCTGAGATCTAGACAGAAGGCTCAGTTGACCTGCTGCCCACAGGCCTCTCTCTGTGACTGCCCCAAACCCCAGAGATGTCCCAAGGCTTGGGCTGGGCCTGGGAGTGTCAGGATTATTCAATCCTGCTCCCTCCCACCCTTCTCCTAAGTCAAGAATGTTGGTCACTGGCTGACAGGGTGGGACAATCCTGGAGACTTCCTGGAAGAGGTGATGTTTCTGTTGAGGTGATCAGTGACAAGTGTGGCCACCAAGGAGCCCAATGTACAGAGAATAAAACAGTGATGGGCTCTTTAAGATGGGGCAGGTGAGTTTCTAGTCCTGCCAAACATGTCATACTGGCCCCAGTCTCCTAGACACAGTCTCTATGTGTCAGAGACCAGGCAAGGCTCAGCCAGGTCCTCTGTTCAGCAGAAGAAACATTACAGGTCACTCATAACAGCTCTCAGTAGGGTAGGAAGCTGCCTCCAGGCTGGTGCAGCCAGAACCAGGTGCCTGTCCTTGCAGCTACAAAAGAGGACTGGAGACCCATCTCTCTTGTTGGACAGCCCCACAGGGTCTTGGGCTGTCCCCAAACAGGGAAGCCACCTCTCAATGCCAGTACAGTCTGTTTGCAGGAGGTCTCTCAGAACACCAATGGACCCGGTGGTCACACAACACTGTGGTTCCACATCCTACGGTTTAGGAGTGGGCATCCTGCGTGATGTAAACTCTGAGAGGCTAGACCATGGGAGCCCTTGAGATCTGTCTGCTGCAGGGGGTTGGCCCAAAGTCACACAGCCCAGCCCAGCTGGCTTTGCAAGCCTCCAATTGTGTTTTCTGCTTCCTGGTCAGAGACAAAGAGAGACACCCACCCAGGTCCTGAAAGGCCTAGGAAGTAGCCAGGGATGTATGTATCTGGCCCTACACAGGCCTACTACCACAGTCTTATGAAAGTCCAGGGTTGCCCAGGGTGAGCCCTATCCATGCTTGAAGTCCAGGAAGACAGTGTCCCATCACAGGGCCTGTAACAAATTTGTGCCATGTTTTCTCACCTCATAAGGTAATCTAGAGTGCCTCATTTATTAATGAAGGCGGAGGCTGAAGTTGTCTTAGAGATTTTAAAAGTGGAGAGTGTTAGAGGCATGATTCAGTGGTAGAGCACCTGCCTAGAATCCCCCAGTGAAGGCCTGGGGTGTGGCTCAGTGGTAGAGCACCTGCCTAGAATCCCCCAGTGAGGAGCTGGGGTGTGTCTCGGTGGTAGGGCCCCTGCCTTCAATCCCCCAGTGAGGAGCTGGGAATGTGGCCATGCAAGACTGAATAAAAGAAAACCAGCTGGTGTGGTGTTGAGTTGAACTTGTGACCTCTGAGAGAGAAGTAAGCACTCTTAACTGCTGAGCCACCTCCCCATCACACCTGTAATCCCAGCCCTTGGAAGGCTAAAGTAGGTGAATGTTATAACCGAGTGTAACATAGTGAGACTTTATCTCAAATTATCCATGACGCAAAGCAAATCAGTGTCTGCTTCCATGCTGGCCTGTGAGGCTCAGGGCATTTTTTTCATTCAGTAGGTCTGACCTTCATGACCCAGATCCCGGGTTCCCATCTGTCACTTTGAGGGTAGGCCATGGCCAGCTCCACCATTCTGGTTCCCAGCCACCCCAGCCCGTCTTGGACACAGTGGAGGCAGTTGCTGAAGTCCTTTGGGCTGACAGATCTCGGCTTATCCTCTGTCTTTGTATGCACGTCATATATACTACCCTCCCATTAGTTACTCAGTTTGGGTGCACAGCTGTGTGCACAGCAGATTCAAGCAGCATCAGCCCAGCAGATAGCTCAAAAAAACAGGCTGTATCCAGGGACAGACTAACAGACATTGACTGAGCCCTAGCTCTTTAACCCGCAAAGGCCCGTCCAGAAATCACCTCCTCCATGAAGGCTACCCTGCCTAAACTCCTCGAGAAGAGTAGCCAGCTCACCACCCTGCTTAACCTGGTCTCTTGAGTGTCATTTGTCACCTCAGGGGCCCTGATGAGGAAGGGACACAGAAATGGGAGACCTACCCTGGAAAGCTCCTGAGAACCTGTTAACCTATACACCTGAGTCTCACAATGTAGCCCAGGATAGCCCCAAACTCCTGCTCAAGCTAGTGTTGGGATTGGGAGCCTGCATGGTGCCTGTGCTAAGACTCATGAGTCATCCCTTTCTTCTGCTTTCAGTAGGAACCAGAAAGGCCAGGGTGTGGGTGGCAGGACCTCTTGGGAGCCCTCTCACCACCACCCCAGCATGCACCTGGGACTCAGATGAATGACACCCAACTTCCCCTATAACCTAGAGCACCACCATGCCAGTCTCTGAGCCTCAGTTTCCCCAGATGCTTAACACACCTTCCCAATGTCCCTCAGGTAGGTCTGGACCTCACTCCCCAGCCTCTGTCACCCCTGGAGCTGACCTTGACTCTGGCTTAGCAGGGAACCTCCCACCCCCCCCACCCCCGCCTGAGAGCACAGGGGAGCAGGCCAGGGTGGGGTGCAGCCTGGCACTGGCTCCTGGTAAGCAGGTCTGTTTGTTTATATAAGCAATTCAATATTTAAGAGCCGGCCAGCCGCAAGCTCTCTGCTTCCCCCTTCCTTTGTCTCTGCTCCCTCCGCCTGCCTTGCACCCCCTCTGCCACACTGGGAGATCCTGATGGAAAATTCATTAGTGGCCCCGTCCCCCTCCCCTCCCTTCCTGCCTTCCCAAGCAGCTCAGCGCGTCAGCCTCTCCATCCCCATTATCTGGAGACGCCAATTTCAAAGAGACATCTTAATAGTGATGTCAACGAATTAATTAGATGTGTTAATGAGCTAAAAGCAACCCAAATTAAATTAATGCAGTAATAAGCGCAGACAGCAAAATTAGCTCCAATTTCTCTAAATGGTTCTGAACTGTACACAACACCTCATCTCGCTAGAACATTACCACCCCCAAGCTAATCAAGAACCGGCACAATTAGCTGCTTAATTACAAACAGGCGCGTGCACAGGCAGGCGCGCGCGCTCTCTCTCTCTCTCTCTCTCACACACACACACACACACACACACACACACACACACACGTTCATACTCAATAAGATAAGAGGGTGAGAGGGTAAGCCGGTGGGGAAGGCTTGACCAGGGGTGGGGGAGAGGGGGAGTGGGAGGGGCCGGGAGGGGATAGAAAGCTGGGGGTGCAGACCCCCTGGAAATAGTGTGGTCACTGTCACCTCCTCCTGCGTTCTCACTATTATGCATAGCAGAGAGCAAGGCCTGCAGAGGATGGCCATGGTCCAAGTACAGTCCTGTTTGCTGTGGACCATGGTTGGTGCTCTCTGCATCAGGCCCTGGAGGATGAAAGAGTGAGGATGGAGGACTGGAGGAGGGCTGGAGGGCTGGCTGGCATCTGGGTGGGGTTGGTCCAGGTGGAGGAGAAGGAGGAGGAGGGAAGGTACTGGAGAGAGAGGTGGGGGCAGGGAGCGCTTGAGTTGTTTACGCATCAGAATCCGACTTGGAACTAAAAAGCTAATTGTCCGGCCCGGTTGATTTCCCACTGGACAGGGAGAGCCGCTAATAGCTTCGTGAGCAGCTCAGGTATCTGATTAGCTGTAATTGCAGAGCCTGAGACAGAGGGGGAGGGGAGGAGGGAGGGGAGGAGTAGGGGGTGTGGAGGAAAGAGGAAGGGAGAGTGGAGAAAGAAGGAATGGGGAGGGGAGGAAGGAGGGGCATTGGAGGGAGAAGGAGGGGAGGAGGGCGGGGAGGAAGGAGAAGGAAGGGGAGGAGGGAGTGCACAAACATCAGTCAGGACCCCCCTAGAAGCTGGGGGTTGGGGGTGGGATGGAGAGAGCAGGTACCAAGCAGCAGTAAAGAAGAGGATCATTGACCACAGAGGATGTAGGGACAGGCCATAGGTGACCAGGCAACCCAGCCGCCAGCAGTCCTCCCTGAGGCCGCCTCACCCCAGGAATCTCCACTCCCTAGATTTATCTGGATTTAGGAACCTGGTCTCTTGTCAGGAGCCAGCCAGAGGTGCTCCACCATCAGGAATAAGGGTGGACACAGGGCTCAGCAGCTGCCCCTGGGGACAGTGAATCCAGCAGGGAGTGAGGAACAGGAGATTTCAAGGGTGGAGCACTCTCAGGACCTACAAACTGTCCAGTCTCCTAAATCGAGGATGAGTCTGTCCCTTTTGGGTGTAAGTTATCGGTGTTGGAAGGAAGGGAAGAGAGGACTGGCTTTTCCCTCCTGCACAGCCCCCAGGACCCCAACTTCAAAGATGGAGCCCAGGGTGGGGAGGCACCCGCTGTCCTGCATCACTACAGGAGCACCCGCACTGCAGGGCCTCCCGCACCCGTCCCTGCACCTTTCCTTGTCTTTCTGCGTTTTCTGTTCACACGCGTGTCCCCCATTTTCTGTTGAACTTAGGACTCTGTGAGCACAGATTGTTTCTTATTCCAAGTTGGCTCCAACATGAGCCCCCCCCCCCCCCCCGTCAAGATCTCTGGCCAAAGTTGCTCCTGGTGGGCGAGCTGCCTCACACCCTGGTGCCCCAAAATGACTGGCTATGTTTTCTGCCCTTGCGGAGAAGGCTCCGGCATGTTATGAGAGCCCCCCTCCCCACCCCTGTGACACTATACTAATGGTGGGGACCTTGTGAGATTCAAGCAATGTAAGAGGGTCCAGTGAGAGTCCATGTGGAAATGTCCTTGAGGTGCCTGGATAGGCGGGTGGAGGTGGGGTACAGGGATATCGTGAGGTGGGGGGCCCTGGAATGACCCAGAAACTTCTAGATTGGGGTTCTCCGAGTTTCCCCACTGCAGTCTAGGCTTGGTACCCTTTTACTCTTGTGAGCACTGGAAGGCTGGGTGAGGTCACAGGATCCTGCATGGAAGAGCTTGGGACTCAAGGCTTACTCTACCCTACCCTCATGCCAAGGCCAGCTGTGGACTGTGGGACCGGCAGGGTCACACCTACCAAATGGGGAAGTCACCATCCCTGATGCCACCTAAGGCCACCCAGGTCACTTGGACAATGTCTCACACAGCATCCATCATGGGTTAGAAGGGGCGGCCTGTGTATGGGTCTGAATGAATCCATTTCCCAGAGGCAGAGAGTGAGGCTGGCGTGATTCAGACTGTCCACCCCAGTGAAGGCCTCTCTCGTGCTCTCTTGAATGCCAGGCTGGGGTGCCCTGATGTGGCGCGCACACACACACACACACACACACACACACACACACACACACACACAAAGTCTTAGTCTCTGAGAATGGAAGGATTGTTTTGCTCAGGGGAGGGCCCTAGGGAGCAGAGCCCTGGGGACAAACCCAGGGCTCTGAAGCTAGGAGTGGGCTCGCAGCCTCTCTCTCTGTCACCTCTTGCCTCCAGCCCTGACACATGGGTGCTTGGTTCATGGGAAGAATCCAGACCCTTCACCTATGGTCAAGCTGTGTGATGCCTATAGGCAGGTCCATGTGTAAGGTCACAGGGCACAGCCAAAGGGAGCTCCAGGCTGTGGGGAGCCGGGGAGCCGTTGCCCTGTCAGGCACACACCTGGAGATCCTCAGACTCCCGTGGCCCACGCCAATTACAAACTCACTTTGCAGTACTTTAATTTGTCTCTGGGGCTTTGGAAGGAAAATCATACGATTATCATTATTATTATTATTTTGGCTGCAAACTCCAGCGGCTATTATATAAATTACATGTAATTGAATACATCGGAGGCAGTTTCCCTTTAAACGTGTCTTCTCCTCCCCAACATGGGGGCCAACCTCATTTGACAACTCTATCAGCGCTTCCTCTGAGAAGAACATCCTGGCACTGAGAGGAAGACAGAGGCGCCTGGGCTGCCCAGGCCACTCCACCCAAGGAAGGAACCAAGAGGCTTTGAGAACAATTCATTGGGGTGCCATGGTTGTGCTGTGTGACCTCGAGCAAGCTGCACAACCTCTCTGAACTTTGCTTTTCTCATCTCATCACTTTTTTTCACTTTTGTAGCCCCTCTCTCAGACAACCTGACAAGGCCTCTCAGCCTGATGGCTTTCAAGCTGTCCTGTGCCTGCTAGGAACAATGCACAAGGTGCTACCTGTGTCAGGTCCTTCACATGCCAAAAAGATACTCCAAGGGATTCCTTGGCTCCAGGATGCAGCCAGGCCAGTTTCGGGTGTCAGACATGAAACAGCTGGTATGACCAGAACCCAGAAGGCACCTGCCCTGTGGACACCCAGATCTCTCAGACAGTAGCAAGATTGACAACCACCATCCCCTGAGGGGCCAAGAAGAGTGTCAGCACCTGGGTAGTGCTGGGTAGTGGATGGGAAAGAGAACGCCTCGGCTCAGAGAGGGAGACCACATGGCCTGAGGTCACACAGGAAATAGAATGGGATTAGTATACAGCCCACATATGGCGTGAACTGTGTCAGAGTCTGCAAGTATCAGAGGACAAGAGAAGGAACCAGTGGGCTAGTTATGGAGGGGAGTGCTGAGGACATTGGGGGGGGGGATAGCGGGGTCAAACAAGGTTGCATGTGGGGAGCATATCCCCCACACGGTAGCCAGAAAGTGTCGCTTTCTGTGTGAGCTTAGACAAAGCTCCACAGCGTCTCCTGGCCTCAGTTTCCCTTTCTGTACTTGGAGGGGGGTGCCCCGGTAACTTTGTTTAGGGGCACCTCCCCCACTCCCACCCTCAAGTGTATGTTCAAAGCCTTCTGCCGACACTAAGGGACAGCAAATGCCTACAGGCTTTCTCTAGTCTGCGGTGCTAGCTTGTAGTGGGGGGGTAGGGGGTCCCCTGAGGCTGGTCATAACAGGAAGAGTTCCTCCCCTGCAGGCTGGCAGGTTCTGAGACTAATGCAGCCAGGTGTTCTGCAGGCACTGTGGAGGGACGCTGAGAGGGGACCCCCCCAGGCCTCATGCCACCATGTGTCACTCCCCAACATTATCAGCCACAGGTCCCAGACCTATAGCTGCTAACATCCAATGGGAAGAAAGAGGCTTTTCAGGTTAACCCCTACTCTCACTTCTGAGACAGTGTCTCACTATGTAGCCCTGCCTGGCCTGGGATTCTCTATGTACACCAGGCTGGCCTTGAACTCACAGAGATGCTCCTGCCTCTACCTACTGATAGCTGGGATTATAGGTGTGTGCCATCACATCCTGAAATTCATCCCTTTGGTACTGCCTAACAATAACAGGGTTTCTTTCTTTCTTTCGTTCTTTCTTTCTTCCTTCCTTTCTTTCTTTTTAAAAATTGGTGTCACAGGCCTCTCATAACATCATTTGGGAGGCAGAGGCTGGGGGCTTAGGAGTTCCATACCAGCCTGGGCTACAGACCAAGACTTGGTCTCAAGAAGACCAACAAATCGGCCTGTGGTTCTGGCTCTGACGGTAGAGTTCTCGCTTTGCATACCTGGAGCCCTGGGTTCCATGCCCAGCTAAGTATAAACCAGGCCTAATGGTGCACACCAGAACCTGAGCATTCAGAAGGAGAAGGCAGCAAGACTGATCAGGAGTCAAGGTCATCCTTGGCTCCATAGCCAGTTTGAGGCCAGCCTGGGCTGTCTGAGGTCCTATCTCAAAAAGAAAAATAAGTAAACTGAAATATAAGGTCATATTCCCTGGTTGTTAGGCTTTGGATCTTACTGCAGTTACTGTGAAGTGATTAGCTATATAGCCCCTCCCTGAGTTGCCCAGGCCTCTGTGGCAGGCGGGGGGGGGGGGGGGGGGGGGGGGAAGGGGGGCCCTAGCACCTAGCACTGCCTTGTATGCCGCCCTCCTCCCCAGTCTCAGCCCCAGCCTCCTTATCCCTCTCAGAATAGCTGCACTCGGGCCTGCCACGCGCTCTCCACCCCCAACTTGTAAAGTAACAACCTGTCACGCTACAACCTCTTTGCGCCCAAACCACTCTCTGATCTGTGTAAACTGCGATTGATGCGGCGCCGCTTGATATTAATATCTTTTGTTTGTGTGTCTGGTTCCCAGAATCTAATTAAGGAGCGTCGCTGCGGAGCCGGGTGCTCCAACACTCCCCTGCACACACCCAGCTGCTGCGCGCACACGCGGCTCTTTTCCCGGCCTGCGGCCCCTCTGCGCGCTTGGGTTGCACGGAGACTGCAATCTGCAAGTCCAGGCCGGTGGCTGTAGGCCTTACAAGTCCAGGCTGACCTGACAGCACGGGGAGGAGCTGTCCTGTGCTGTGGGCGGGGTTTCCTGTGCAGTGGGTTGGGCAGTTCTTGTAGTGGGCGGGGCTGTCCTGTTAAGTGCGCAAGGGCTGTTAGGGTGCTGAGGGAGGGTCCTCCCCTTGGGTGGGGTTGAGTAGAGCCTGCCTGTGAGATTAAGAAGGGCTAGGCTGGGCTCAGTCCAGTCAGATAACGATACTGGGACAGAGCCTGCCATCTGTCCTTGGGGTAAACCAAGGTAATCTGCCATCCCGATGGACAGACAAAGACAATGAGGCCGAGGGATGCTGGCCTCCCTATTTGCAATGGGGCAGCTCTGGGCTCTTCCCTGGCCCTCCAGGCCCCACCCTACACCCCTTAGGAAGAAATCACTTATTCCCAGAGAGACTAAGGAGGACCAGGATCCAGAGTTCTTCTGTCTGAGGCCACTGGCTGTCCAGCTCCCACCCCTCTGACTTAGTTACAGGAAGTAATGGCACTGTGCACCTTTTGAAGCCACCCCTTGAGCCAGCGATCTCACAGCCAGTGCCCTCCTGCCAGGGCTCAAGGCAAGCATGTAACTCTATCCTAATGCCTCCCGGAACCCAGGGCGCCAGATGAGGCATGCCAGGCCTGGGGGCGGGGGCACAACAGACTAAAGCAGGTCCTCATGGTGGCTCAGGGTAGCATGCCACTCGCACTGCCTCTGAGTCGCCCGCAAGGCCACCACCCCACAGAGGCCCGCGCGCTTAGAAACGCCGCAGCGCCACCTACCGGTCGCGCTCGGAAGTGCTCAGCTGGCTGGACTTTGGGGGGCTATCGCGCAAGCCTAAGGAAAGCTGCCAGCCTAATGCCACTCGGTGTGTCACTTAGCCATTCATTCTTTGACTCCGTTTTACCGATGGAAAAAAACCGAGGTGAGAAAAAAAAAAAGCTTAAAATGACCTCAGTTGAAAGCAACCAAATGGGCTCACCCAGTTGCAGAGTCTGACCTGCCACCCTCCAGTTAATTAATAATCATTTACAATGTTAAACCCATGCCAGCCTCATACTCTGTATGAGAATCCAGAAAGTGTCACAAGATCCTGAGCTGTCCCAAGTCCCTTCCAAGTCCTGGCTTTCTGGGGAGGGCTGTAAGAACCTGAGTCAGGAGACTGAAGAATAACGTATACAGGGATGATCCCAGGGCACCAGCTGTGCCTGCAACCTTGCTGAGCAGCGTTCTAAACGGTCTAGAGACCTGTGCCTCAGTTTCCCCACCTGCACCGTGTATGGGGAAGAAGCTACAATGTCTATTTTCCTGCACCTTGGATATGTTAGCAAAAACATCTACAGGGCCAAACTGGGGGCATGGTTGAGTTTGAGGTGGTCCTGTCCCTTGTGGGGTACCCCAACACCTATGGCTGTCACCACTGGCAGGAAGTGCTCCCATCTACCACTGCCCAGAGCCCTCCTACACCCCTCCGGCCTCACTTGGGGGTGGGCATCTCGGATGAACGGTAAGGGACAGATGGTGCCGGCCTGGGTGCCAACCCAGCTGGATCCGGGTAGAGCCTGCTGCTGGTGAGGGCAACTGCCAAGAGCTGTGGCAGGATTGAACTCCAGCTGCACCTGGGGGTGGGAGCAGGGGTTGATGACCTGGGTTGGTGCTGCAAATGACAAGTATGACCTTGGATGGACTTCCCCTCCCCCCATCTCCTCTTCTGCACACACACACACACACACACACACACACACACACACACACGCCGCCAGGTCTCCGCAGTCATGACTCTCCCATTCGCCTTCTACCACATCACCTCAGGATTTTATTACACATGGCTCCCTTCACACCCAGGTAGTGCCACCAACACTCTGTGAGCTTAGGCAGTCGCTTAACCTCTCTGAACCTTATAATTCTCATCTAGAAAACCTAGGTCTTGGGGGGGGGCATGGAGGACAGTGGAGGGGGGAGCCTCTGGGCCTGTTCCCAGCAAAGCCTCCAAGGCCTACAGGATTGCAGGCACTGTGTTCATCTTGCTGTCCCGTTCCACCCTCACAGCCGGCCTTCTTCACCAACCCATTTTAAAGATAGGAAAATGGAGGCTTCTATGACACCCACCCATTTTAAAGATAGGAAAATGGAGGCTTCTATGATGGCAGTTGGGAAGTGGCTTCCAACCCATGAGTCGGGATAGGCAGGGCTTTCCACATGGGTCAGCCACACCTCCCACTCAGGTCCAGGACCCTGGTCACACACTGGGGAGGAAGGAAGAACATACACACCACAGGGGGTTAACACTTGGCCGGGCTACCCCTAGGGAGCAGTTCAGAAGGCCTCCTCCTCAGTGCATGTGTAGGTCAGCAGCTGAGGCTGCAATTAATCTGGGGGAGCCCTGTGCACCCCCAAAGTTCCCAGCAGGTTGTACACACCATGGTAGACGGACCACAGCCACACCCCAACACCACATGGATATACTGGGATTATGTCACAGCAGAATTGGGGGAGGGGAGCCTGCTCTTCTCCTGCTCTGGGTGCATGTGGTCAGCTCTGTCCTTGAGTGTAATGGCCCTTCAGGCTGTAGCCATTTGCCTGACACTGTACATACACACGAAGAGATGTGTGGGTTGCCTGCCTTGCTATGCTGGGTGTAGGTGTGTCAGCCGATTGAGCGCAGTCACACACCTGCACTTTGTGGATTCAAATGCCAGGTGACCTATACACAGCTAGTGGTGACTGGGTAGGCAGATGTGGGGGACACGGAGGATGGAGGACCAGTGCAAGATTGGATAGATGGATGGATATTGGTGAATAGACTGGTGAGTAGATGGGTAAGTAAATGTGGGGTGAGTGGATGGATAGTGGGAAGTTGAGCCAGTAGGTGGGTGGGTGGATGGATGGATGGATAATGGATAGATGATGGATGAATGGATGGTTGGATAGGTAGATGGATAGACAATAAATAATAAACACATAGATGATGGACAGGTGGTGGATAGATGGATGGGTGAATGGATGGATGGATGGATGAATGGTTGACATATGGGTAAGAGGGTAATGAAATCGAATCCTTGACATCATATGGCTGCACTCACAGCCATTGTTTGCTAGTGAAAATGGGCTCCTCTCAATCAGCCCTCCATCAACTGTCCTTCAGCGTCTTAGGGAGCCAAGTATTTCACCCAATTTACTTCAACCCCTCCTAACTCAATGGGGTCAGAGTCTGCTCACTGTGGACTGTGTAGCATTGACTCGGGCTGTGGAGAGCTTGTAGTTAAAAGGGGGCCACCTTAGATGTTCCAGCAGGTTCCAAATCCCAGGTGGTGGCACAAGGAGGTGGAGCTGTAGGATACCAGTCCCTAGGATTGGCCTGTTGCTGGTGATGTCACAGGGGTGGAGCCACAGAAAGCTCCTTTACAGCCTGGGTGGGCTTCTCGAGATATCAGAGAAACTTGGGGCGCCGGGATGAGGGGTAGGGGGGGTGTCACATGCCTGGTGTGTGTGTGTGGTATGTGACTGCAGGATGGATTATATGACCTGAGGCTGAAGGGTACCAGGCAGAAGTGAAACCCAGGGCCCTAGCCTGCTTGCTTCTGAACAGTGAAACTTTTCAACCCCAGAGAAGTGAGGAGATGCTACAGCATTTGCTCGTGTGCCTCCAAGATGGAAAGCAAGATCTTTGCCACATTTTTATTGGACTGGTTGATTTTGGAACCTGGGTCTTGCCACGTAGCCCAGGGTGGTCTTGAAATCCTGATCCTCCTGCCTCCATCTCCCAAGTCCTGGGCTCACATGTGGAGGGGGCCACTATGCTGTGTGTTTGAGGCATGGGGCTGGAAATCAAGTCTTTGAAGTGCTAAGCAAGCTCTCTACTAACTGAGCTACAGCCACAACCTGCCTGTGGCGCATGCTCAGGCCAGAGATCAATTCTAAGTGTCATTCCTCAGGCGCTGTCCACCTCGTATTTTGAAACAGGGACTCTCACTGACCCACATCTTGTCACGTACTCTAGGCCAGCCGGGCATCCTCATGTATGAAAATATGTCTCCTGGCCTTGCTCTTTTACATGGGTGCTTGGAGTTTGAACTCAGGCCATCGGGCTTGCACAGCAAGCATTTTATCCACTGAGCCATCTCCTCCGCTGAACTTTGGCAGCCTTGCAGAACCCAGGTGCCGTGTCTTCTAAGATGGCCTGACTTGGATATCTAAGGCAGTAGTTCTGAAGCGGTGCGTCATGACGCCTTGTGGGGAGCTGATGAGGACCCTTTGACAGCGGTCTCCTATCAGATAACCTGCACATCAGATATTTACTTCCCTAGTCATAACAATAGTGAAATTACAGTTAGGAAGTAGCAAGGACAATGGATTTATGCTTGGAGGTCACCACGTGAGGCACTGTATTGAAGGGCCACTGGGTTAGGGAGGGTGAGAACCACTCGTTAAGAACTCTGTCATGGATAGACCAAGAGTCTCGATGGAGGGGACCCAAGAGATAAAGTCTCTAGTGGCCTCCACTAGGGCTCTGAGATGAACCTGGTCACCCCGAGTGGTGACTGTGGAGCAGCAGGAAGTGGGGGATGGGGCAGGAGTTATGGGCCCATGCCAGCATTCTAAGGAGAGGGTATATGGGGCGGGTGAGGAAGGCCTGCTGAAGCAAGAGACGATCCAAGGGTCGGAGAGGAGCGGGTGTGAGGGGGAAGTGTGAGGTGCGGGTGGCCTGTCTCAGGTCTCACTGGTTGTAATCTGGAGTTGTTGGGGTTGATGGTAGATGTGAAGAGGGACAAGGGGACCTTCTGTTTCTGGTCTGGGTTGCCAGAGCTGCCTAGAAGGAAGGGGAAGACTTGACTGCGGGCACGAGTGGCGAGGCGCTGTATCTGCTCCTTCTCCTGGTGTGGCTCCCTGGCATGGCGCTAGGTAAGGACACAGACCTGAAAGTCACTCCTGAATTCTGAACATTACCCCTCCCCCCCGGACAAGGCCCGGGGACCCTCTGTGGGGAGCTAGGGGCTCTGTCCCATATATATATACACACACACACATACATCATGGGGTCTAGACTGAAGCCCCCTTCCCAGGTGCCTACTTATCCCAAACCCCTTTCCCATAAGCCTCACATCTGCTGGTGCACCCAGCCTATGTGTCACAAGCAACAGAAACCCAAAGGAGCCTAGGACTCTCCAGTCCTAGTGTGTGCACACTCATGAGTGTGTATGTGCGCATACATGCTATATGTTCTTATATGTGGGCTTTATGGATGAGAACATACGTGTGTGTGTGTGTCTGTGTCTGTGTCTGTCTGTCTGTCTGTGTATCCTTCCAGGAGATACTGAGACCGATGTTGTCTCTGAGGCCCTGGGCATGTGCGTGCACACACCTACTCATGACTGTGCACACATTAGGACTGAAGAGTCCCAGGCTCCTGTCTGGTCTCTGTGGCTTGTGACACACAGGCATATGTGGTGTGGCAAACAGGTGACATGCCCTGTGGATATCCTGTGTCTGTCACAGAAAATGCATGGTAATGCACATAGGTGACATGCCCTTTCCCACATGGTGCATGATGGCAGGGCATGCACATGTGTGTATGTCTATGTGTGGCTGCTGAGTCATGGCTTGCTGTGCCCAGGAACCAGGCGCTGTGGCAGGTCTATCAGGCTTGGAACACGGAAGGCATCATGTTAATCCATGAGTTTGCTTAGATGTACCGAGAACCAGGCCTTCCAAACACAGCAACAGATAGAAGGTACAGACTGCGGTGCTCC
>OU015754.1:10841638-10857680 GCA_907169655.1 Acomys percivali | reverse complement strand
GCACCTGCCTAGGGTCCCCCAGTGAGGGGCTGGGGTGTGGCTCAGTGATAGAGCACCTGCCTAGAACCCCCCAGTGAGGCGCTGGGGTGTGGCTCAGTGGTAGAGCATCTGACCAGTGTGCCAGAGGCTTTGGATACAATCCCCAGCATCACAGAAAAGGAGACAGTTCTTCATATTTAATGCTCCTGGCATAGCTTTATTCTTCTGGCTATGATTCAGGTCTCAATAGTAACCTGTGGCCCATGGCCACTATACCATACCACTGGGTGTCGAGGATTCTGTTTCCCCATCAGCAGTGGTTAACCTGCATGTCCCTTGTCATCTGTCACATGTCAAATGATAGCCAAGTACCCTCAGCTGCCAGGACTGGGGATTGGGGAAGTAAAAGCTAAGGCAATTTTTACCTTATGTACTGTAGTTGGAATACAGGGTACCACCCAAGATAGACAAGTGCTCTACCGCTGAGCCACATCCCAGCCCCCACTGGGGGATTCTAGGCAGGTGCTCTACCACTGAACCACACCCTCAATGCTCTACCACTGAGCTATATACAGCCCCAGCTTGTTTTTCTTTTACTTTTGTTTGTTTGTTTGTTTGTTTGTTTGTTTTTTGAGACAGGGTTTCTCTGTGTAGCCTTGGCTGTCCTGGACTCACTTTGTAGACCAGGGTGGCCTTGAACTCACAGCGATCTGCCTGCCTCTGCCTCCTGAGTGCTGGGATTAAAGGCATGTGCCACCACCGCTTGGCTCTTTTACATTTTTGAATGTTAGAGTTAATTACATTTATATATTTATTTGTGAGAAAGCTTGTGTGTGTCCATGATTCTGTGTGCCATGGCACATGTGTAGAAGTCAGAAAACAACCTGTAGGAGTTGGGTCTCTCCTTCCATCATGTGGGTCCTGGGTTTTGAACTCAGGTCTTCTGGCTTGCTAGCAAGCGCCTTTACTCACTGAGCCTCACCAGCCCTATTGATTCTGAGACAAGGCCTCACTTAGTTGCCCAAGCATATTTTAAGAACTCTGTCATATTTCCTCAGTCTCCCTAGTAGCCAGGATGAAAGGCCAGTACCACAAGCCCCTACTTGCAGGACAGTTATTAAAACATCAAAACACCAATCTCAAAGTGGTCCCCTGGCCTCAGCTACCTGAACATACTGACATAGGCACGTCCATTTCACCCAGCATCAGCCCAGAACCCAACATCTCTATCGACAAACGCACTGCTTCTTTCCAGAAAGTTCTTCCCCATAAATAATAAGGCTAGAAATGGTCCATATTGGGTGTCTAATGTTTGAAAACCATTTAATTAAGTTTTACAGGAACATGTGAAAGCAAACACAAAGATTCTTGCTTTCTTTTTAATTTAAGAAGAGAATATGATGTCATTTCTTTCTTTCTTTCTTTCTTTCTTTCTTTCTTTTTTTGGCTTTTTTTTTTTTTTTTGTTTTTTCGAGACAGGGTTTCTCTGTGTAGCCTTGACTATCCTGTTCTCGCTTTGTAGTAAGATGTCACCTCAATCTGAGATAAGTTAGAGGTGTCCTCCAGGCTGCACCTTCAATTGGATTGTATCTGGTGCGTTTTTATAAAGTGCCAGCGGCCTCAGACAAAGGTGTGGGGATTTTCTTTATTGGAAGCTTAATGGGCCACACTTGGGCTATCCATCTCCATCAACAGCTCCACTCACCTGGGAGATTAGTTAATGCAGAACCCCAGAACTCCAACCTGGGAGCAGAGGGTTGTGCCTCCTCGATGCAGCACAGCCCACAAGGAAAAGACACCTCAGTCGACCAGCAACAGTTTCCTGGCACATGCTGAAGGCACCTGGTCAGAGATCTCTGGCAAGATATGGTGTGTGTGGCAAGAGAGGGATGTCCTGAGGCAGGCTAGGTGAGCTGGGCTCCAAACGAGTGAGGCAAGCGGGACCCAAAGAAGTCACCGCAGGGAGGAGCACCTGTAAGGTGGGGAGCACTAAAGGATCTTGCTGGCAAGTGTCAGGCAAGACTGGACTCCTGTCCCTTGGCTGCTGAAGTCCTGGAAGGTTGAAGCATGTCCAGGAAGATGGAACGTGACCGTAGAGTTCATGTCCACCTCCACTGCACACAGAATGTCCCAGGGCTCTGAAGTCCTGAGCACATCTCAGCGACCTTTGTATGCCTCCCATGGTGGGGTATCCACACACAGCTGTGGCTGAGCATCCATGCAGGCAGGACTGAGTCACTAGAGACAGGGACACGGATAAGCAAGCCCACAGTACCCTCCAGCCATGGGCTCCAGGTATGGTCCCCAGCTCTGAGATGCTCTCAAGGAGTCTTCGAGGGACCCTGAGTCACTTTCTTTTTCCCTCCATCCACTCTAGTTTGGTGCCAGGGTGCAGCTTCAAGGTCTCACGGCAAGATGGTGCATGGCGGAGCTCGGCCAGAGTCTGTCTCTGTGCTTGAGGACACTGGCTGCATTGACGTCCCCTCAGGCTTGAAAGGGAGCTGATGGTTCACAACACAGGTCTTTCTCATTTATTCACACATTAAGAAAATACCAGAGGAGCTGGGCATGGTGGCGCACGCCTTTAATCCCAGCACTCGGGAGGCAGAGGCAGGCGAATCGCTGTGAGTTTGCCTGGTCTACAAAGCAAGTCTAGGGCAGCCAAGGTTACACAGAGAAACCCTGTCTCAAATACCAAAAATAAAGAAAAGGAAAAGAAAGAAAGAAAGAAAGAAAGAAAGAAAGAAAGAAAGAAAGAAAGAAAGAAAGATACCAGAGGAGCCCCTATTGTGTGTGAGACATTCTGTTGGCACACAGAGTCCACAGTAGGAGAGGGATGACCGCGTACCCCTACCCCCACCTCAGTGTCATCCACCTTAGACATCAGAAAACAGAGCAATGCCCAAACACGGTGCTCAGGACCTTCTGTGAGAACAGGAAGGCAAAGTTACCCAGAGACCTGGAAGTAGGGAGCCAGTTGTGAGGCAGCAAGTGTATGTGAAGCCCTCGCCCCCTGCCATCCCCCCCCCAGCCCCCAACCCCTGACCCCAGGCACAGGAGCCTGGCAGTAGAGGGGGGGAAGCCAGAGGTAGTGCAAGGAGGTGAAGCTCTGTGAACACAGGGTCATGCCCCTGTGCCCAGTCATGGTGTGCCACTCCCTACTCTCAGCTTGACTCCCTCACCTCTTTTTACACAGCCACTAGAGCCCAGAGCCAGGCCCTATCCCGCCTGCTCCCCAAAGCTCAAAACGTCTTCCAGAAGCTTCTGACCCTCATAGCTGAAGACCAATGTGGACATAAATAAAACAAAGAAGCCCATGCCCAACTCCATACACACACAGGAATATTAGGATCTGGATTAACTCTGGGAACAGAAAGTGCACACATATTAAGCCCTGACTGTATGCACAGGCAACAAAAGAGCACCCAGCTAGGACACCTTGGTTCCCTCAAGGGTCTGGCTCCACAAAGGCCCACTCCCATCCTTGTGAGCTATCCCAAACGGCTTTGGACAAATGGAGTCTGCAGATTCCAAGCTGGGGGTGGCGGGTGAAGACAGCTCCACCTGTCCGCGGAGGCCACCTCAGTGTTCCACAGGCCCTTCATGCTCTGCCTCCTGGCTGAAGAGGCTTGGCCTTCAGCATCTGTGCTCTAAGAATGACTTTCTGGACCGCTCTGTCATCATGCCCTGTAGGGCAGCAGGCACCCTGGAAAATAGCAGGGACACCATACAAGCCTGGGTCCGTTCTGAGACCATTCTATAGGTTACCAAGCACCAAGCTGGCAGCCCCAAGGCTACATCTGAGGTCTATGGCGAGCAGCCTGTATAACAAGCAGGGGGCCAGTGTCCTGGCCCCTCTTCCATATACATAATCTGCAAGGTAGCCATCCCATGGGAATGAGCATCCCCAACCCCCATCCAACCAGGACACAGCCCAGGAGCTCAGAGAACCATCTACCCCTGCGTTCCAACCTCCAACTTGCAGCTGATCTGCGCTGTGACTTCCTGGAGCTACAGAGCCTCCCTGAGCCTCAGAGACCACCCTATCTGAGGAGTTGCTCCTGGCACCTCCCAGCAGCCCCAAGCCTGTTGTGTGCCTGTCTGCCTCCGCTGGTGGTCAAGAGGCTGAACTGCAGTGAGTCACTGCATGTTTGTTTTGTTGTTGTTGTTGTTGTTGTTGTTGTTGTTGTTGTTGTTGTTGTTTTGTGTTTGGTTTGGTTTGTTTGGTTTGGTTTTTTGAGACAAGGTTTCTCTGTGTAGCCTTGGCTGCCCTGGACTCGCTTTGTAGACCAGGCTGGCCTCGAACTCACAGTGATCCGCCTGCCTCTGCCTCCTGAGTACTGGGATTAAAGGCGTGTGCCACCATGCCCGGCAAGAGGATCTCTGTGAGTTCAAAGCCAGCCTGGTCTACAAATTGAGTCCAGGACAGCTAAAGCTACACAGAGAAACCCTGTCTCAGAAACAAACAAACAAATAAACAAACAAAACAAAAAAACTGAGGCGCAGGTGACCAGGTGGGATTAAGAGAAGTCAAGGGCCAGGTACATATGCCCAGACCCATCTAAGCCTTGTGCCCTTAATACAAAAAAGATCCTGGAGCTCCAAGCTGCCCGTGGAGCCCAAGACTCAAAGAATAAGGTGATGAAACACCACACTGTAGCAGCTTCTGCATCCATGGTCCATCACTGAAGGAAGTCAGGACAGGAACTCAAAAAGGGCAGGGACCTGGAGGCAGGAGCTGATGCAGAGGCCATGGAGGGGTGCTGCTTACTGGCTTGCTACTCATGGCTTGCTCAGCCTGCTTTCTTATTGAACCCAGGAGCACCAGGCCAGGAATGACACCACCTATAATGGGCTGGGCTCTCCCCATCCCCCATCAATCACTAATTAAGAAAATGCCCACTGGCTTGCCTACAGTCAAATTTTTTTTTTACAGTCAAATCTTATGGAGGCATTTTCTTTTCTTTTTTTTGGGGGGGGGGGGCTGTGGGAAGGGGTGTTTCGAGACAGTTTTTCTGTGTAGCCTTAGCTGTCCTGGAACTTGCTCTATAGACCAGGCTGGCCTCAAACTCAGTGATCCACCTGCTTGGTCTCCCATGTGCTGGGATTAACGGCGTGCATCACCACACTCGGCAAGGAGGTTCCCTCCTCTCAGATGACTTCAGCTTGCGTAAAGCTTGGGCCATAAAACTAACCAGCACAACTGACCAACTTGACACACAAAACACATCATCGTAAAGCCACAACTTTTGCTTTCTTGTTCATCCCCCAAGACCACACATTTTAATATAAACATCATGATATCAAACATTTTACAAACAAGAAAGTCATACAAATTCAAGCACTCTAAAAATTCAGTCTTTAAAATATATAATCCAGTTTCTTTTAAAGTCCAAAGTCTCTTTTAAAATTGAAAGTCTTTCAATTGTGGGCTCCTATAAAATAAAATAAAATAAGTTAAATTCTTTATTTCAAAAGGGAAGAACCAGGCCACAGTCCCAATCAGATCAAAGTAAAACCAGACTCCAACAGTGTAAATAACTCAATGTCCAATATCTGGGATCCACTCACGATCTTCTGGGCTCCTCCAAAGGCTGAGGTCACTTCTCTGACTCCACCCTGTACAGCACAAACAACTTTTCTTCTAGATTCAGACTAGCTCCACGCCACTGCTGCTGACCTTGGTCCTGGGGTCTGCTGCAACTGGGCTCCACTTTAACCAATAGCCTCTCAAAGGCTTTCTTCATGATGCCAAGCCTCAACATGACCCCATCAGTCCAGGCCTTCCACTGCCACTGAGGCTGCGCCTTCACCAATGGCCTCTCTTGGGTTCTCACAGTGGCCAAGCCTCAGCTGCTCTCCATGACCCCTTTGTACCCTCAGAACCCATAGCACCAGGGTGACTCTCACATAGGACCGAGTTCAGCTACCAGCACCAGGTATAACCTCAGCTGCCTCTGGAACACAGCTTCGGTGTGCTGACCATGAGGAAACGCTTCCCAGAAGACTTCACTTCAGTGACGCTGGGCTCTTTTTAATCAGAGCTGATTCTTCATCCCCGGCTGACCAGCATCCATTGCCCCAGTGAAACAAAGACGTTACTTCAGTGGTTCTCTTACCATGTTAGCTGCAGCTGATCCTTCAGTCCAAGCTAACCAGAGCCACAGATTCTTAACCCCCAAAGAGCAAACGGCTCTAATCACAGTCACTAATGGGCTCTCAGAATTCCCTCTGAAAGTTCACAAGCCAGGCCCCACTGTCTGCACTGCTCTCAGCATTGTTATCTTCCAAGCTGCCATGGTACAGCTCGCTGAAATCTCAACACTCAATGGCTTTTCTAGCCCAAAGTTCCAAAGTCTTTCCACAATCCTTCCCAAAATACACGGTCAGGTCTGTCACAGCAATACCCGACGCCTAGTACCAATTTCTGTCCTAGTTAGGGTTATCATTTCTGTGATGAAACACCAGGACCATTTGGGGAGGAAAGGACTTATGAGGCTTATGTTTCAACATCCATAGTCCATCACTGAAGGAAGTCAGGACAGGAACTCAGTGCAGGAACCTGAAGGCAGGAACCGACACAGAGGGTATAGAAGGGTGCTGCTTCTTGACTTGCTCCTCATGGCTTGCTCAGCCTGCTTTCCTATAGAACCCAGAACTGCCAGCCAGGGGATGGCACCACCCACAAGGGGCTGGGCCCTGGCTCCACCAACCACTAATTAAGCTAATGTCTTTCAGCTAGGCAGTGGCACACACCTTTAATTGGGAGGCTGAAGCAGGTGGATCTCTGAGTTCCAGCCCAGCCTAGTTTACAGGGCAAGTTCCAGGACAGCCACGGCACTCTGTCTAGAAAGAAAGAAAGAAAGAAAGAAAGAAAGAAAGAAAGAAAGAAAGAAAGAAAGAAAGAAAGAAAGAAAGAAAGAAAGAAAGAAAGAGAGAAAGAGAGAAAGAGAGAAAGAAAGAGAGAAAGAGAGAAAAGAAAAGAAAAACCAGGTGTAGTAGTGCATGCCTTTAATCTCAGCACTCAGGGAGGCAGAGGCAGGCAGATCTCTGAGTTCAAGGCTAACCTGCTCTATGAAGTGAGTCCAGGGCAGCAAGGGATACACAGAAAAAACCCTGTCTCAAAAAGAAGAAGAACGATACAAGACAGAGAACAAATGGTTTTTTCCAGAAGCTTCACATTTAAGTATATTTTCATTCCCATCATTAAAACTTTTTTAAAAAGAAAAAGAAAAGGAGGAGGAAGAGAAAAGGAAAAAATAAAACACCCCTACAGGCTTGCCTACAGCCCAACCTTATGGAGGCAATTTCTTTTCTTTTCTTTTTTTTTTTAAAGATATATTTATTACTATGTATAGTGTTCTGCCTGCATGTACCCCTGCAGGCCAGAAGAGGGCACCAGATCACATTATAGATGGCTGCGAGCCACCATGTGGTTGCTGGGAATTGAACTCAGGACCTCTGGAAGAGCAGCCAGTGCTCTTAACCACTGAGCCATCTCCCCAGCCCAGCATTTTCTTAATTGAGGTTCCCTCCTCTCAGATGACTTTAGCTGATATAAAACTAGCCGGCACACTGCCACGCCCAGCGCCATTACTGCTGGCCCAGCCCTGCCTATCCGTGGCCTGACTCCCCCAAGCCTCTCATCCTATTGTTCTTCCTCAAGCCTGCAGAGCAATCCCAGCTTTGAGAAGACACACCTCGCAGCCGCCCAGGGACTCTACCATCAACCCCAGGCATCTTCCGTCCACAGGTCGATAGTGTCCAGGGCAGAGACCCTAGACCGTGGGGACCTAATGACTATAGTATCCCACTCTGCCCTTCCCATATACACAGCCAGGAAGCAACTAACATGTCCAGAGAGGATGCTGGGTAGCTTCTACTGTCAACTAGATACAGTAGAGTCACCTGGGAGGCATCTCAATGTGGGACTGCCTCAATCAAGGTTAGTCTGTAGGCTTATCCTGATTGCTTCAATTGAAGTAAAAAAAAAAAAAAAAAAAAAAAAAGACCCAGCCTGGAAGTGAGCAGCACCATTCCCTGGGGTTGGGACCTGAATTATCTAAAAGTATAAATCCAAACTGAGTCAGGAGTTGGTGGCACGCGCCTTTTATCCCAGCACTTGGGAGGCAGAAGCAGGCATATCTCTGTAAGTTGGAGACCAGCCTGGTCTACGGAGTGAGTTCCAGGACAGCCAGGGCTACACAGAGAAAATGTGTCTCGACCTCCCCCGCCCCCACTCCCTCCACCCACACAAAAGAAAACTGAGCCCCAAGGATGTACATAGCCATGTCTGGTTTTTTTTGACTCTGAATGTGATGCGGCCGGCTGCTCAAAGCCCAGTCACATGACCTCCCTGCACTAACAGACTGTAACCTGGAAGTGGGTGCTCAAACCAACTCTTTCCCCCTTTCATTGCTCTGTTAGAATATTTCTGTCATGGCAACAGAGAAGAAAACTAGGACAGAGAAGAGCACCCACCCAAAGCATCTGGCACAGCCCAGGGCTGGGACACAGGCACCCAGCCCCTGGCACAGTGACATACACAGGCAAATGTGGGAGGGGTCAATGTCTTTATTGAGGTTACAAGGACCCAGAGCAGGAGGCATGGGCCCTGGTACCCCCAAGCATCCCATCTGGGACCACAGCACCGGTCTCTTCCTGAGAAGGGCCAGGGCCCTGGCGCTAGCAATGCACAGCTCACATCTGGCCGCCTTTGCTCTTCGAGGACCAGATCTTGGAAAAGCGGAACTTGGACTTCTTCCTCTGGAGATCTGACGGGAGGACAGAGCCATGGAGCTTCCGGTGAATCTCTGAGTGTTTCCTTCCTGCCACCTATGGGGGCCGCCACGCCCACTGGAGGCCCCGCCCCCACCCAAGCTGGGAAGCGCATCCTCCCAGGGCCCTGCTGGGCCCCATAATTACCCAGGTTCTGGATCATACTCTCCAGCATTTCATCCTCTTCTTGTTCCCTGGAATGGGGAAAGGGTGACTGACTGTGAGGGATGTAGGTCCTGGAGAGCTTCAGAGAACAGATGCTTTCTCCCTAACACCTCATCTGTTTGTTTGTTTGTTTGTTTGTTTTCTCAAGACAGGGTTTCTCTGTGTAGCTTTGTAGATCAGGCTGGCCTCGAACTCACTGAGATACATCTGCCTCTGCCTCCCTTAGTGCTGGGATTTCAGGTGTGTACCACCTCTCCTAGCTGTCTGGTTAAAATTAAGTGCTAAATTGGGCTTGCTGGTGCAGGCACATCACGGCAGCTACTTGGAAGTCCTGGGCAGGAGGATTGAGTTTGAAGCCTGCCTGGGCCAAAGGGTGAGTTCAAGGCCAGCCTGGGCAACTCAGGAAGATCATGCCTCAAATGCCTTAAAGTAACAGTGCTGGGGCTGTAGCACAACACTGGCAGCCCCCAGTGAGGGGCTGGGGCATGGCTGTGTTAGAGTCCTCATATAAAGTAACTTCAGTAGTAGGCTGGGGTGTGGCTCAGTGGTAGAGCATCTGCCTAGAATCCCCCAGTGAGGGGCTGGGGTGTGGCTCAGTGGTAAAGCATCTGCCTAGAATCCCCCAGTGAGGGGCTGAGGTGTGGCTCAGTGATAAAGCATCTGCCTAGAATCCCCCAGTGAGGGGCTGGGGCGTGGCTCAGTGGTAGAGCACCTGCCTAGAATCCCCCAGTGAGGGGCTGGGGTGTGGCTCAGTGGTAGAGCGCCTACCTAGAATCCCCCAGTGAGAGGCTGAGGGTACAGTGGCAGAACACTTGCCTAGTATTCATGAGGCTAAGTTTATTTCCAGCAAAACACACACACACACACACACACACACACACACACACACACACACGATAATTTGTCACTACAACCACTACTATGCACAGAGAAAGTAATGCTCAGCAGAGGGGACATAAGGCCAGAAGAACCCATCTAAGAGGGAGCGCCACAGGGCTGGGCCACTTTGGAACACTCTGGCCAGCCACTGTCCTCACTCTCTAGAAGGTGGCCTACATAAAAACGAAGTTTTAGGGGCTGGGTAAATGGCTCAGCACTCAACTCCCTTTGCAGAGGACCCAGCTTCAGTCCCAGCACCCACAGAGCAGTTTACGACCACCTATAACTAGAGTTCCAGGGGATTTGATGCCCTCTTCTGGCTTTCACAGGCTCTTGCATACATATGGCGTACACATATTCTTGCAGGAACACAGGCACACATTTAAAAATAGTGAATAAACAAATATTTTTTTAAAGCCATTTGAGGCTTAGCTGTTGGGTTTCACAGTCCAAAGACCGTTGGTCTATTAGCCACCCATGGCTGCCACATGGATGACAGGCCATTTCCTTCCTGAGCTGTACGAGGCAGTAATACGGGAAGGGGCCCTAAAGGAGGGCTAGGCTCCCAACCCCAAGTCCTCTTATGTAATGCAATCTGGCTTCCACTGACTAAATGGCAGCCTGCCTGCCAGCTGGGTCTCCTGTCCCTCACCGGAGCCGGTCCTCATCCAGGAAGTCAACGATGTCACTGCGGTCATTCACGGTGTTCACATATTGACTCAGCAGCTCCTGCTCCCGCTGGCGGTCCTGGGGGGACTTCAGACCCTCTGTGGAGACAGCCTGCCATAAGTAGGAGCCCCATTCTCCATTCTGTTCAGGGACACTGCCTGCTGTGGTTGGATCCCCCCCACCCCTGTTGGAGGGGAGTGCTTGATGGAAGAGCTTACAGAGTGGGCCAGATCAAAGAACAAGCCATATAGCCCGAGTGTGGGGCCTCTGGTCTCTCTGGCTTTGCTATGGCTGGGGCAGGGGTCCTACAGCCAGGATATGGTGGGAAGGCTGTTCTCATCGCTAAACAGGCCCCTCCCACGTCATCCTCTTGAACCCCACACTAGTGTGGCGGGGGGAAGGGGACAGGAGGAGCACACTGTGAGGCCCTTACTTTGCAGAGCATCAGACTCAGGCACAGACCAGCTAAGGCATTTCTCGGAGGTCACACAGCCAGAAGCATAGGCGCAAAAGCCTCATGGCTTAGCCACAACCATATCACCATTAGTCTCTCACGGGTCAAAGCAGAGCAAATGGGGAAGTTGGCACACGGGTCTACGGCTCTCAGGCCAGGCTTCCAGGGGACAGGCGCACACCTGGCTTGTCCATTAGCCTGCGCAGCTCGCCCTGGAGGTCCATTTGCCGCTCCTCCAGGTGCTGGTCCTTGGACCTGCAGGACACATACAGCTGAGACTCAACCTGACCAGGCTGTCCCCAGCCCCATCCACCGGCTGGTTCCCACAGGGCACCGCAAGGCTTGGGGGTTCGCACTTGTACATGAGTTCCGATTCGAGCCTCAGCAGCAGCTGCTTCTCATGAATAAGCCGGAACCAGTCCACCATGAGGCCATCCTCGGCGGCATCTGTGGAGAGACACTGCTGGAGCAGGGAAACCACAGAGTGCCCAACACCCACCCTGGTGCAGAAGGGCAGACCTGGGACAGGGAGAATGCTAGCTAGAGGTACTGCAGGAGGAGGGCCTAAAGCCAGCCTGGGCATAGCCAGTCTGCAACTAGCATGGGATGGAGCCGGCCTGTACCACGAGGGGGCGTGGCCAGTAAGGGATGGCCAACCATATGGGGGCGTGGCCAACTCGTAGGGCGTGGTCAGCGGAAGGGTGTGGCCAGTAGTGGTAGGCTAGCCATTTAGGAGTACAGAAAGATGATAAGAGTATGGCCCCCAGTGGGTCCATGGTCAGTAATGGGGCACGGCCACTGGTAGGGGTACCCCCCAAGCTGCTCACCTCCCTCGGCTGCCCGCAGCCGCTTCTCCAGCTCCACACCCCTGAGCTCCAGGGCATCCAGCTGATGCTCAATTTCCTGCAGCTGCCTCTGCAGCTCCTCCTGGGAGATGTAACTGGGGTGTAGCTGAGGGACCAATGGATAATGAGCACAAGCACAGGACCAAGGCCTAGCCGCCCCCTGATGCCCAGCTTACTCACCCTGACTGGGGAGGTCACAGCCTCGCCGGGGGGAACAAGGACACTGTCCAGCATGGCAGGCCTCTCTGGAAAACAGACAGACTGAGGCCCAGAGTCTTGAGGGCACCAAGCCCTACAGAACCCGGACGTGGCCTGACCACTCTACTCTAGGCCATGAGCCCCAGCAGGCATTGCCCCTTTCATCACATTCCAAACAGAATAGCATCTCTGGGACCGACCTCTTGTCCCCCAGGTGGCCGTCTCCTTCTCCTTCCAGCTCCTGGACCGGTCTTCTGGCTTCCTGAGCTCTGACTGGAGCCAATCAGCGGAAACATCAAGGCTGGGAGGGACAGCTAGTTTCTTGCGGTGTGATGGAGCAGGCGAGAGGGCTGCAGGCACAAAAGTAGGGGGAGGGGGCAGAGACACATGTCAAACCTGCTGGCCAGAGCTCTAAGCCTCTACTCTGCCCCAGGCCAGCCAGTGTTGTAATGCCATGTGCCTCCCAAGAGGGCACTCTGTCCTGTCCAGACTGGCCATGTCCACCCAGGGAGGCAGCATCCAACAGACCCAGAAGGCCAGTGCTGCTGACATCACAGATGTGACCCACAGATGGTACAACTGGACTAAAAGCAAGCATGACCCAACACATATATGTTTACAGGCACACCTAAACATGCATGAGCATCCATGCCTGACACATACATGCACATATATTGACTATTGTCTGAACATGCCTCACACACATACATACATACATGAATCCACATGTACACATATGCAGGCCATGTCTCACCCATGTATATCTGATGCCTGAACACACATGTGCACACATATAGGCTATGCTTGAACATGCCTCGTACATCCCAGGTAAAAACACATGTGCACACATTTATCCAGTGTGTAAACACATACATTCACATATATTTTCTATATCTATGCATGCATGTACATATTGATACCTTATATCCAAAAATATATGCCTACATAAGTTCTGTGTCTGAACATGCATGTACACACATCCCCACATATACGTGCCATACATCACCATATATACATAAACACATATCTTGTGCCTGAATACATGAATGCACATTAAACCCATCCAGGAACACATACGTACATACATTCCTACCATATGTAAGCACCCCCTCTGGCTAAGCAGGGCCTCTGCCTGACCTCAGTAAGTATGCATACCCCACACAAGGACACACCTGGATTTCCCACAAGCATTACCTGCAAGGCTGGGCCCGGAACCAGCCGGGCATGGTGTCCCCTTGAGCTGAACGGGAGTCAAGGTGATGTGGATGCTAGAGTCAGAGCTGCTGCTGGCTTTCCTGGGAGTGTCCCCTGTCCTTGGCTCTTTTTGCTCCAGAGCCCTGGGTGGAAAATAAAGTGAGTCCCAGTCCAGATGGGGACCGTTAGGAGTCTGTCTCAAGGCCATATGCCTGTGTCCAAGGTCCACATGCTCTTAAGGAAGCCACCTAGCCAGGCCTGCATCATCCCGGCCTCTAAGTCTAGGACCTGTCTGCTTTCAACCCCAGGGCACAGGGCTGTGGGCCGCTCCGTGCTCCCTGTGGGGGCCGGGGCCTCAGGCTTGCATAGACAAGATGCACTGCCCCCCCCAAACCAGGCAAATGGCTTGGCATGACACACCAGCTGCCCTGCATTTGCCACATCCCTTAAGTCATCCCACCAAAATGAGGTGTCCCTGTCCCCCTGTCCCCATCACCTGACAGGTGAAGAGTCCCAGAACACTCAGGCTGGGATGAGGCAACTTTATCTACAAATACTGAAAGGTCCAAGGGCATGTATGTCTTCTGGCCAGAACTGGGTCAGTCCCCGGGATGGACACGGCCATGGTCTCATGTACAGCACCTGCTGTGTGCTGGCTCAGCTCAGACTGCAGACCCACGAGCACAGGTGCTGCCCTGCCAAGCGAGCCCCACACAGCCACCCCTGCTCACCTCCCAGAAGGGTTTTTTTTATCCACAGGCTTCAGGCGGGCCCTCCATCCTTCTGGTCCCTCCTCCTGGCCTTCCTGACAGGTGGAACCTGGACCTGAGTGTAGGGAACAGATCAGATAGGTAAGACAGGTTGGGATGTCTCCTTATAACTACCTGCACCCTTTGACATGCCCAGAGCCAATCCATCACACAGGACACAGGTGGGGCTTCTAGCCTGGCCGCTGTGTTGTATACTCCTGAGGGCATCGCTGCCCCTTTCTGGGCCTCAATTTCCAATCTGTCAAATGGATGTTGACATGGAAAGAAAGCCCTGTGGACTGACTCTCCATCTGTGACATCATGAGGAATGACTGGGCATGGCTACTTGTCCATAGTCATCCTTAGCTCACACCTCTGTGGCTCAACAGGGAAGTCAAAGAGAAAGTTGCCGAACTTGGGAGGCAGAGGCAGATGGATTGCTGTGAGTTCAAGGCCAGCCTGGTCTACAGAGTGAGTTCCAGGACAGCCAAGACTATACAGAGAAACCCTGTCTTGAAAAATCAAAAAGAGAGGGAAAGGGAGAGGGAGAGGGAGAGGGAGAGGGAGAGGGAGAGAGAGAGAAAGATACCTCTGCAGTGCATCCTGAGCCCCACTCTTCCCAGACACTCACAGATAAGGCAGGGGCATGCAAACCCAGAGTGTCTGGGAAGAGCTGCCGGGGGTACAACAGGACCCCAATCCTAGACAGGCCCATTGTGAAGGCGTATGGGGCCCTCCTTCTGCACCCTGGGGACACAGCTCAGGACAGAACGCACAGTGGCCTGGGTTTAGATATGAATCTGGGACAATGGTCATGGTGTAACCCTGGGAATCCTGGCCACATAGCTACATAGGGATGGCCGATGAAGACCCATAGAGGACTATGGGTGCTGAGAGCTGAGCCATAGAACAGCCAACACCCAGAACACCCTTCAGAGAGAAAGGGCATATAACAATGCATGTTGAGTGGCAGAGCCCAGGGACCCCTCTCCATCCCATAGAAGGGAGCCTTACCCTTTACTGTGGCCACCACTGCTTGTGACCTGGAGCCAGTGCTGGTCTTGCCAAGCCCTGCAGATATACCCTGGCTCTTTTTGCCATCTTGGAGGGTTACAGATGCCCAGAGGGTATTGCCTACACTCGGGAGGACTGTAGACTCAGTCTTCAAAGTGCGGTTAAGGGCCTGGGGGGTGGCTGAATGTGACAGCTTGGCTGAAGGGACGGTTTGTGGCACTTCATTCTTCGGAAGGGTGGTTGGGACAGAGGAAGAGGCTGGGGAGGACCTGCGGTGAAGAGAGCGGGCATCATATATGGGTGAATCAAGGAGTCACACTTCCCAGAAGCTAGTTGCCAGAGTGACCCCAATGAAATGGAGGGCAGTCAACCCCATTTGGCCCATGGCATATGCTTGGGGTCCTTACATGCATTGGTAGCTGTTTTGTACTATTCAACCTGGTATCCTTTGGGATTAAAATGTCCCCCAAATACATCACGCATAGCGTGCCAGAGCTGAAGCACCATAGAAGGTCCAGGCCGGTCTGCACTTGCCTGGTTCAGTATCAACTTACTCAGGGGCTTGAACAGTCCTGCCCAGGTCCTAGCCCCAACCTGGGCTGCATGGCGATAGCTTACCGGCATTGTCTTAAGCAACACACATGCAGGTACACCGCCCCAAGCTCTGCCAAGCCTACCCTGCAGAGGCCTTCAATATATTCAATCTCCTTCTGATCCCAGGACCAGCCCAGGAGCCTCTAGGCACCAAACGGGGGTGTGTTCAGGCAGTTACAAGCCTGGAATGTCCCACTCGGAATACATGGACCAACCCAGGATAGAACCTCTTGACTCACTAGACAGCTATACTGGGTTGAATGGGGGTCCCCTAAAACTCAGATCCGCTGGGGAGTCCCTGGGGAGCTTGGGGTATGGGCTCATTTTTAAAAGGTGGTAGTGTGCACCTTTAATCCCAGCACTCAGGAGGCAGAAGCAAGTGGTTGGAGGCCAGCCTGGTCTACAAAACAAGTTCCAGGATGGCCAGGGCTACATGTAGAGAAGGCTGGTCTAAGAAAGACAGAAAGACAGAAAGACAGAAAGAAAGAAAGAAAGAAAGAAAGAAAGAAAGAAAGAAAGAAAGA
>OU015754.1:10802732-10823086 GCA_907169655.1 Acomys percivali | reverse complement strand
AGAGAGAGAGAGAGAGAGAGAGAGAGAGAGAGAGAGAGAGAGAGAGACTGGATATGCTGGGCATGGTGGCACATGTCTTTAGTCCCAGCCTTTGGAAGACAGAAGCAAGCAGATATTTCTGAGTTTGAGGCCAGCCTGTTCAACAAAGTGAGTTCCAGCACAGCCAGGGCTACACAGAGAAACCCTATCTTGAAAAACAACAACAACAACAACAACAACAACAAAACAAAAACAAAAACAAAAAACAACAACAACAATAACAAATGAGAGAGCGGAGGTGGGGGTGGGGGGCGGGGGGTGGGGGGCAGGGGTCGGGAGTGGGGCAGGGGGCAGGGGGTGGGAGGTAGGGTGGGGGATGGGGGTGGGGGACAGGGGGCGGGGGTGGCAAGACAGCTCATCGGAATCAGGCAAAGGCACCGCTCCCCTTGGCTCATTCCCACAGGATACTATGCCTCTGGCCCCATGGCCCAACTAGAGCTCTATGGCTGCTCATGGTAAGGCCCAAAGGGAAGCCAGCCACATTGTGGCTTCCTACTTTGGGCAGGGCTGCTAGCCAGAAGTGAGGTGGGCTGGGCTGCTGTGCTGGGTGGCAGCCAGCTCTCACCTGGTGGCTTCAAGGTGGCCTCACTGCGGAAATGGTCCTTGTGGGCAGGCACCTATAAACTCTGGAAAATCCAGGCTCTGAGGCAGAGCACGTGGTATGAGGCAGGGGGCTGGCTCAGGTGGCGTCACTGGTTAAGTCTATTTCCTCAGTCCCGTGGGCCTAGCGATGTGGGAGGGACAGGGACACAGCACACGTGAACTCACCGCCTGCGGCCTGGCCCCACCTGGCTGGCTCCATGCCCAGGCTTGCTCCCTCACAGCTGCTCTCTACCAAGGGCCACAGGAAGCACACTCAGCAGGCAGGAGGAACCTCTGAGGTCAGACAAAAGGGAAGGACTTCCTGGTGGCAAAGCTAAGGACAAGGAGACCGGATGTCTACCTTCCTGCTGCCAAAGGGTCTTCAGGGGAGGGAGAAGTGGAGCAGAGCACTGGGGTGCCAGGACCTGCCCTCCCAACCCTGCCAAGATCTGACCTCCAGGCTTCTCAGAGAGGACACCCCCTGTGTACCTGTGGTCCGTCACCCCCACCCCTCACTGCTCACCACCTAGGCCAGAGCATGGCAGGGCACAGACTGGGGGCATAAAACACTGCATAAGACACTGTGCACATGTGCAGGTAAAAATGACAACTTTTGGGAGTCGCCGCTCTCCTCCCATCACGTGAGTCCTGCAGATCCAAGGCAGGTCATCGGGCTTGGCGGCAAAGCCCCTTGACCCCACCGAGCCACCTCTCACCAGCCCACGCTGGGGGATTTTAATGCTTAGCTTCAGATGGCGTAAGCCCCTCCTCCAGCACTCAGCCACACTTTAGTGCACTGGTTCTCAACTTTCCTGACACCACGACCCTTTAATACAGTTCCTCACGTTGCGGTGATCCTCAACCATAACATTATTTTCGTTGCTTGCTTCATAACTGTAATTTTGCTACTCTTACAAATCATAATGTAAATATCTGCAGGGTTTTTTTGGTGGTCTTAGGTGACCCCTGTGAAAGGGTCATTTGACCCCAAAGGGGTGACACAATCCACAGGCTGAGAGAGCCGCTGCTTTATAAACACATCAACTGCTGCAGGTCCTGCCAAAATCTCCATTGCTTCTCCACCGACACTGTTGCACATGGCCGCACCTAGGAATACGTGTCCTCACATTCCCAGAGGCCAGATATCCAGTGTCAAGGCGGAGCAGGGTCATACCCCCTCCAGGGGAGGATCCTAATCTTTCCCAGCTTCTGGAAGCTCTAGGTTGTCCGATTGTCTCGTGTCTCCACCCCTGAACTCCTTAGCTCTGTCACCTCCAAACCCTGTCCAAATTGCACAGAGGTGCCTGGCAAGCTTCTACCACAACTGCTGAATTCCAGCAGCATGGTCTTATCTGGAGGACTCTAGACAAGCCACCTTCAGGTTTTGTTTGGTTTTTCTTTTTCTTTTCTTTCTTTCTTTCTTTCTTTTTTTTTTTTGTTTTTTGTTTTTTTTGTTTTTTGTTTTTTGTTTTTGTTTTTTTGTTTTGTTTTGTTTTGTTTTGTTTTGTTTTGTTTTGTTTTTCCAGACAAGGTTTCTCTGTATAGCCCTGGCTGTCCTGGAACTCACTTTGTGGACCAGGCTGGCCTCAAACTCACAAAGATCCACCTGCCTCTGCTTCCCCAAGTGCTGGGATTAAAGGCTGGTTCGGAGCCAGGCGTGGTAGCGTACACCCTTAAGCGCATTGCCTTTAATCCCAGCACTCGGGAGGCAGAGGCAGGCGGATCGCTGTGAGTTCGAGGCCAGTCTGGTCTACCAAGTTAGTCCAGGACAGTCAAAGCTACACAGAGAAACCCTGTCTTGAAAACAAACAAAAAAAAAAAAAAAAAAAAAAAAGAGGCTAGTTTGGTTTATCCAGACACGGTTTCTCTGTGTAATAATAGCCCTGGCTGTCCTGAACTCATTCTATACACCAGACTGGCCTTGAACTCCTGCCTCTGCCTCCGCAATGCTAGGGTTAAAGGCCTGCGCACAGTATTCTGTCTGTATGTGAGCATGCACCACAAAAGAGAGCCCCAGATCTCATTACAGATGGTTGTGAGCCACCACGTGGTTGCTGGGAATTGAACTCAGGACCTTTGGAAGAGCAGCCAATGCTCTTAACTACGGAACCATTTCTCCAGCCCCCACCTCCAGGCTTTTATATGGCATTAACTGAACTAAAGAGACTCCCCATCATCTCCGGCTCTCAGTCCGGCTGGGAAAGCCAGCAAGGAAGTCAGCAGTGTGTGAGATAACCCACCCAGAGTGGAGCTGAGCAGGCAGGCGCCTCTTCCTCCAACCTCCTTCCTGTCACAGCCTCTTGGTTCCCTGTCATCGCCTTGAACTTCTGTCTCTGAGGCCAGGAAGTTGCTCCCTTCACTTTGGGGTCTGAGGTGATCTTACACAGTATACAGCAGGCTTTGAGGAACTGTCAGTTAAACAAGCAAATATTTGACACTTGCTCATGCCAGCACGTAGATGCACACACAAGCACACATACAAGCATAAACCAACACACCCCTCTGCTTGTACACCTCTCCTACTCTGTGGGGACTATGTGTCAGGCCAGGGGCACACACATCCCCCTGCCTCAGAGCAGATGGAAACCTTGTGTGTCTGCAAAGGCCCTGTCTAGTTACCAACGGAGGGTGCTATGCCAGCCAAAGCCAAGACCATCATCTCCATTTGAAGACTTGTCACATAGGTCTCATCTAGGCTCTGTGCTCTAGATCAGCATCTCGCCTCCACCCCCTGCACCATCTGGAGAGACCTGGCTACCCACATGCCCATTCCAAGTCTATCTTCTAAGGTCCACATCCCTGGCACAGCATCCATCGGGAGCTCAGCTTCCTACTTTACATACGACTGATGGCCCACTGAGCTCACAACATCCATCTCCCTGAGAGTGACTGAGGTTCCTGCCATGGGGCTTCCCCCAAGTAGCTCTGGGAGGTGGGGGGTGGGGGGGATGGCATATTTCAAAACCACAGGGCAAAACAGTAGTTCTTGCTCAAGATTCCCACTTCCTGAGCAGAGAAAAGCTGGGCACAAGGGAGCTGGATATACCAGGCCTGACTCTGCCTGATATGCAATATAACCTGAACACAAGTGTGTGTGTGTGTGTGTGTGTGTGTGTGTGTGTGTGTGTGTGTGACTTTCCCTGTCTGCACAGCAAGAAGCCTAGAGCTTCACTCAACCTCAAGACTTCCCAGGAAAACACCCCCAGACCAGCCACTCTGGCTCTAGCTGTCATGTCTCAGGACGATCAATGCTTTTCTAAGAAGAGCTTGGGCTGTAGGTGATCTTGTCCCATTCCAGGACTCTGGTCACCAACCTAACTTAGGTCCCTGTAACAGATAGTCTGACAAAGAGTTTGCTAAGTGAATAACTGACTGATAGAGCAGACGGAGCTGTGGGCCAAGGTCCCTCAACAAGACAGCCAGTGTGCTTTCCAACTTCCTATGCCAAGACTTTTTTTATAGAGGGCTTTAGACCCCCATCTCCTGCCCTCTCCTGCGACTTTCAAGGACTGTGGTCCAGTCTCCATTGTCCCCTGTCACCCTAAGGTGCTAAAAGGCTTGGGCCTCCCTCTTTGATTGCTTTCCCAAAGATGTCTGGGCAAGCTGGGGGAGGGACAGTAATCCCACTAGAAGCCTCAAGTGGCCCTGATTTTGGGGCCAAACCTCAGGACAGTACAGGGTCTCAGAAGCCACCCCCCGACTCCCGCCCTCAGGAACTGTTTTTTTGCCCTTTCTCAGGGAGCCAGGGGAAGGCGGACGCTGCCCTGAGTCACCACTGACTAAGCCGGCTGGACAGCCCATGTCCTGGCCCCTGGCCCAACTGCACTTGGTGGCCTGCACAGAAGCCACTTGACTGCCGCAGCTTTGGGGTCCACCGAGTGCACTGTGCCTACAGGTCTCTGCCCTGCCCTAGTGGCTCATCTGAGAGGGGTGTGTCCCCAAACTCTGACCAGGATCCAGGGCAGGCGTGACCTCAGTTTCCCGTTTGCAGCGGCACATCAGAGCGGCATAGAAGGGTCAAAGAGCACTCACATAAGGTCAGGCCGGTGTCGGTGCAGGATAGCGCAGAAGGCCAGGCCATCGCGGAACGAGGTGGTCATGTTGGTGATGTTCACGTCCCGGTAGCCCTCGCATTGCTGCCGGCACCATTCTTGCAGGGCTTTGATGGCGGCCATGCGGGCGGCGGGACGGGCCGGCGGCTCGACGAGCTGGCCACAGGCTCCGCTTGGGGCCCGAGAAACGGAGGAGGCCCAGACCCGCCGACCACCAGCCGGGCTGGAAGAAGAGAGCGCTGGGAGACCGGCGCCCTACACTGCAGCAGCCTGTGAGGTCGCCGGTCCCGCCTCCTGGAGGTCCCGCCTCCTTGGGGCCGCCCCCATGAGACCACGCCCCCTGGAGGCCTGGGCCACAAGCTCCAAGGTCCACACAGGCTCCTGTTCCTGCAACCCCGCCCCAATTTGGTTAGGCCACACCCACGCTCCACAAAAGACACGCCCATACAAGACCACGCCCCCTCTTTCCTCGCACTAGGAGAATAGAGGCCCGATACTTTGGGCGGCGACTCCCGCCTTGGCCAACAGCCATGACTCCCAGCAGAGGAGTCGGGGGGGTTTTCTTTTTTTGTTTTCCTTGAGAAAGGGACCTCTGTAGCTCAGACTGGCCTCTAACTTATTATATAAGCAAAGATGACCTTGCGCTTCTGGTTTCCCCTGCCTCCACCTCCTTCAGTGCTTGGATTACAGGCTTGTGCGCCACACCACGCCTGGTTTATGCTGTGCTGGGGACTGAACCCAGGGCTTCCTGCATGCCAGCCAAACACACCACCAGCTGAGTGCGCTACATCCCCAACCATGGTTTTCTTTCTTTTTCTTTTTAACCTCGAATTCTTTTTTATGTGTATGGGACTTTCCCTGTACGTGTATCTGTGCACCATTTGTGTGCCTGGTACCCCACTTGTACTGCCATGTGGGTGATGGAAATTAAACCTCAGGTCCTCTGAAAGAGCAGCAAGTGCTCTTAAACCACTGACCCATCTCTCCAGCCAAAACCCACGACAGTTTTCTTTAAGAAAGAAAGAAAGAAAGAAAGAAAGAAAGAAAGAAAGAAAGAAAGAAAGAAAGAAAGAGAAGCTGGGTGTAGTGGCGCACACCTTTAATCCCAGCAGATGCAGAAGGATCTCTGTGAGTTCGAAGCCAGCCTGGTCTACAAAGTGAGACCTGGACAGCCAGCTGTTACACAGAGAAACCCTGTCTTGAGAGAGAGAGAGAGAGAGAGAGAGAGAGAGAGAGAGAGAGAGAGAGGAGAAAAAGAAGCCGGGGCAGTGGTAGTACATACCTTTAGTCCCAGCACTCAGGAGGTAGATGCAGACAGTTGAGTTCAAAGCCAGTCTGGTCTACAAAGTGAGTTCCAGGACAGCTAAGGATACCCAGAGAAACCCTGTTTCACAAATCAAATAAATAAATAAATAAATAAATAGGGGAGGGGGGTAAGGAAAAGGATTATATTAATCCTTGAAGCTGCCACAGCTGGTCTTGAACTAACTATTGAACTGCCATCCCCCTGGTTCAGCCTCTGGACTTAACAAGTGGGAAGGCAGAGACTAGAAACCTCGAACAAGGGGAGTCCTTGTCCCGGGGTGTACACAGCTGTCTGATTTGAGGCTGGGGTGCAGCTGGGGTGCAGCTTGGTGCACAGAGTGCTTTCCCACCGTACACACATGCATACAACTGTGCATGGCGGCACATGCCTGGAATCCCAGCACTCAGCAGGGGAGAGGTTTGAAGATCCAAACCGCAAGCTCATCCTTGGATACATACCAAGTTCAAGGCTGACGTGGGCCACCTGAGATCCTGACTCACACATTAATAAACTGTCTGGTTTCCCTCCATCCTCAGGGGTACCAAGCCGACCAAAAGAACTCCTCTACATCCACAGAGGAGGAAACTGAGGCTGTGGGAGACTCTCTAAAGCTCTGGTGTGGAGAGACAGGAGAGTCTTAGCTTCCTGCCTCTGTGTGTTTGTGTGTTGCCTACATGTATGTATGTATGTATGTGCAATAGTGTCAGATCTCGACATTACAGACAGTAGTAAGATGCCATGTGGTTGCTGGGAATTGAACCCAGGACCTCTGGAAGAGCAGTCAAAGCTCTTAACCTCTGAGCCATCTCTCTAGCCCCAGATTCCTGCTTTTTTGTTGGGGGTCTGTTTTCTTCAAGCCTCTGTGGAAGCCAGGGGTGATTAAGAAAAGTACATCTCCCAGGTCCTCAATTAGAGCCAGGTGGCTGCCCTCTATGTTTTGGTTGTTGCTTTATTTGTTTCTGAGACAGGGCTTCTCTGTGTAGGCTTGGCTGTCCTGGACCCACTTTGTAGACCAGGCTGGCCTCAAACTCACAGAGATCCGCCTGCCTTTGCCTCCCGAGTGCTGAGATTAAAAGCGTGCACCACCACCACCCACCACCCGGCTATGGTTCCCCTCATCAGGAATCTGTATGTCACCAGACAAGCAGCTATAATGCCAGCAGTGTGAGATGACACCCCCGAGCTGGGCCCCAGGGCTTGTCTAGGCAGGACCTTTAGGAAGGTAGGTGTTTTCCCAAAAGTGGCATCTGGCTTGGAGCCACATGGCTTCCTTATACCCTCCACAAGGAGTGAAAACAGGTTTTCCACGCCCAAGCTGTGGGCTGGCCTCAAGGAGGCACCTGAGTGCAGGCAGCAAGTATGAGGCCTATGAGTGAGCAGCAAGCGCTCTGTCTGAAAGAGAGCCCAAGCCCGTGGCCCGGGATTATAGCCCCAATCCTTCCCCAGTGGAGGCAGCTGCCCTGCCTGAGGGTTCTCATCCAAGGGACAAAGTGCAGCATCACACCCAATTCAGTCGGAGCCTGCTCCCGGAACCAGGGTTTCCTGACCCTTGGGGCAGCAGTTACAAGAACCAGCAAAGCTGGTAAGGAAGGTAACTGCCAAGAAGTGGGGAGAAAGGGTAATCAGAAGACAGAGAGGCCGTGCCAGGGTCTGAGTTCTAAGATCATCTCCAGGGTCACCACGTGACCAGCCTCTGTACACTCCCTATCCCCAGCTCCTGCCACCACAGACAGTAGCTTGAGGACAGCATTTGTGACAGTCCCCTGGGGCCACCAATGGTGCCACCACCAGCACCTCACAGAACCTGCCTTTCCAGAGTCCCCAGAACCAGAACACCCCCATCTCTCCACCACTGTCAGCCTTCCCATGTCTTCCCCCCAAAATGGCACCAGCGCTTTAGTCCACCTAATTTACCTTGCAGAACCCCTTAAATGTCCCAGAAGCCTCTCCTGCCAACTTTCCTTTAAGTAAAGTCCAGGAAGCTTATCAGCCAGGAGAACCTGCCAGCCCTGCTTATCGCGCCTCTGCAAGCCACACCCTGCTGTGTTCCCTCTAGCCCTTGGTCCCCCAGCTGACCACACAAGCATTCTCTAAGAACCCACTGTGCAGCTCCCCGGGGCCACTGAAGTCATTGGCTGTTCCTTTCTGCTCCCCCCTGCCTCTTCAGCCCTCATTCTCCCACTATAGCTTGTGATGCCCCTCCACCACCACCCCCAATCTAACTGGAAGCCTCCACCACCAGTGCAAATTCTGGGCCCAGTCTGAGAATCTTTTCCCCACCCTGTCACCTCTGCCCTGGTGGTACCCAGCCCTAGAGTTCACCAGGACAGCGTTCATCAGTGGTGGCCACCATCTTGGGTAACAGACTATTGACCTGCCCTGGGAGGCCAGGAAAATGGGTATCAAACCCACTTCCTTCCCAACCACCTTCAGCCTCAGTTTCTCCTACTTTCAAAGGAAAGCATCACTTTTCCCCACAAGGGAGCATGCACACAATAGACTCTCAATGAATGCAGAGTCATGGGCTCACACACACTGGTCCCCTGGGTGGTAGTGGGGTGTCTGGACCCTTTAGGATACTTGCTGATTCCAATCTGAGAGGAACAGAGACACAGAGGGACACAGAGAGGCAGAAACAGTGAGAGGGGGAAAGACAGAGACACAGGAAAGAGTGATACAGAGACCAGAGAGACAGGGACAAAGTGCAGAAGGCTGATCAATTTCCGGGAAAAGATTGAGAACTTCCATAGCGGGAGCTGGAGAGATGGCTCATTGGTTAAGAGCACTGTCTGCTCTTCCAGGGGTCCTGAGTTCAATTCCCAGCGACCACATGGTGGCTCACAACCATCTATAATGAGATTTGATGCCCTCTTCTGGTGTGCAGGTGTATTGTATCTGGAGGCAGAACACTGTGTATGTAATAAATAATAAATCTTAAAAAAAAAAAAAAAAAGAACTTCCATAGCACAGCGATTAAAGCTAAGAGCACTGGGTGTTCCTGCAGAGGACCCAGGTTATGTGTGCAACATCCACATGGTGGCTCACAGCTGCCTGTAACTCCAGTTCCAGGGGATTTGACTTTTTAAGTGTGTAAACTAACAGGCGCTAGAAGGATGGCTCAGTGGTTAAGAGCACTTCCAGAACACTTGGGTTTGATTCCCAGCACCCACGTGGTGGCTCACAATTATCTGTAACTCCAGGCCCAGAGAGGCTAATGTCCTCTTCCGGCATCAGTGTGCATTTGTTGTGTGACAAGATTTCATGGGGGAGACACAACACATGTGCAGGGAGCCCACAATAGACCAAAGTATGGATACCACCAAAGTCCAATTTGGTAAACAGATGAGGTTTATTGGGGTTAGTTGCAGGATATGAGTGAGGAGTTACAGGAGCAGAAATGACTCAAAGATAGCCGCATCACCAAAGCACACCTTGGCGTGGGGCATGGGTCACCAACTCTGAGGACCTGCAGCACAGCGCACAACCTGCAGGCAGCCCAATGGGCTGAAGAGTGTCCTTTTCAAGTTGACTCAGTTGGCCAACACCTCTTCTAGACAGCTGGTCTAATCCGAGAATAATCTTTGCAGCTGAGCTTGTCTCAGAAAGATGGAGGGGGGCAGGGGAGGGGGCAGAGGGGTGCCCCAGTGAATCTGATCAGTTTCAGGAACTTCTGGAAGCTGCTTAGAGTGCTTTTACCTTCTGTCTTAAGGAATTTCCTTGCAGGGTGGGATGTTTCAGTCTTGGAAAAAACATCTACACAGCAACACTGTATGTACACATACATACATGTAGGAAAAACACACAAACACTTCCTTTAAAGGGATAGAAGTGTCCTCCAATGCCACTGCATCAATGTCCAAGGTGAGTGCCCCACATCCTCGGGGACTCTTGGACCCTGTGCTCATGTTACCATTTTTGCAGGATTTATATCTTGGTAGCCTTTTTCTAAGGGTTGGGAGAATGGGCGGGCACACCTGTGAGTGAGTTAGGCTGAGTCCAGAGAGCCTTGGGGAGGCAATCAGAGATGAGTCATGGGGACATGTTTGGAGGTGCCCATAGGATCAGCCACATGGCTGTCTCTGGAGATACGCAGTGTACATTACACTCAGAAACTGGGAGTCTCTGGAGGACTCCTCAGGGAGCTCCTGCCTTGTCCTCTTGTCCTAGCACAAATCTATGGGCTCTGCTTGTCACCTGAGGCCACCCTGGGCTCTGAGGCCACCCCTCTAACCAGGCCCTTCTCAGTAGTTCACTCCCTTCACCCTCACAGATCTGAGGCTTCTCCCATCTCCACACAGTAGGTAAGCTCCCTCCCCTCCCTGCTCCCTTCACAGCAAGACAAAGAGCATTGGACCACACTGTCCCTGTCCCTGCTCCGTGTGCCCAGGGACCTGCTACCTGAGGTTACTGTCCCACCACTTCCACAGTCACTCAGGTGAGGCCATCCTGCTACAGAGGACAGGCTACAGCCAGATCCTGAGGCCATTGGTTGCACCCTGGAGTCCTTTCTATCCCAACCCTGGTTGCCTTCCCTCTCTTGCTCTTGGTGAAATTCATGACACGTCTTTTCGTTGGTATTTTGTATGTTTGAGTCAAGGTCTCACTGTGTATCCCATGCTAGTCTCAAACTCCTGGCTCAGCCTCCTCAGTACTAGAATGACAGGTGTGCACCCACCAGCAGCTCTAGTTGGACACTTTGGTTTTGTTATTTTTGCTGCTGGGTTGTTGTTGTTGTTGTTGTTGTTGTTGTTTTGACATTTTGCTGTTGCTGTTTTGTTTTGTTTTTGTTTTTCTGAGACAGGGTTTCTCTTTGTAGCCTTGACTGTCCTGGACTCACTTTGTAGACCAGGCTGGCCTCGAACTCACAGCGATCCGCTTGCCTCTGCCTCCCAAGTGCTGGGATTACAAGCGTGCGCCAACACCGCCCGGCTGTTGTTGTTTTGGAGACAGGGTCTCTCTGTGTAGCCTTGGCTGTCCTGGACTCACTTTGTAGACCAGGCTGGCCTCAAACTCACAGGGATCCACCTGCCTCTGCCTCCCGAATGCTGGGATTAAAGATGTGCGCCACCACGCCCAGCTTGACACTTATTTTTTAAAGCTGGGCATAGTGGCACACACCTTTAATGTCAGCGCTTGGGAGGCAGAGGCAAGCAGCTCTTGGTGAGTTTGAGGCCAGCCTGGTCTACATCATAAGTTCCAGAATAGCCAGATCTTCATAGTTAGATCATGTCTTAAAAAAAAAAAAAACAAGCAAAAATTATCCATTTTAAAATTATGTAGGCTGGGCGTGGTGGCGTGAGCCGTTAATCCCAGCACCTAGGAGGCAGAGGAAGGTGGATCTCTGTGAGTTTGAGGCCAGCCTGGCCTACAAAAGTGAGACCAAGATAGCGAAGGTTGCACATAGAAACTCTGTCTCAAAAAACAAAACAAAACAAAAAACAAATTATGTGTATGTTCATGTGTGAGTTTGTACACACAGATGCTAGGGGCCGTGCAGCCCCTGGAGCTGAGGTCACGAACCTTGGTTGTGAGCCTCCTGACTTGATGTTGGGGACCAAACTGCAGTCCTCTACAAGAGCAGGAAGTGCTCCTCGGTATGTTTCTTTTGTTTTGTTTTGTTTTGTTTTGTTGTTTTGTTTTTCGAGACAGGGTCTCTCTGTGTAGCCTTGGCTGTCCTGGACTCACTTTGTAGACCAGGCTGGCCTCGAACTCACAGCGATCTACCTGCCTCTGCCTCCCGAGTGCTTGGATCAAAGGCGTGCGCCACCACATCCAGCACTCAGGAAGTGCTCATAACTACCAAGCAGTCTTCTCCAGCTCCCTAAACTCACATTCTTGCTGATGAATCCCAGGCATCTGCCTCTGGCCTGAGCCCAACATCCCAGATGGCTCTAGGCACCCCCAAGATCAGTGTTGCTCAAACTCAATGCCTGATTCTCTGGTCCAGAAACAACCATACATAGCTGAGGCCGCCACTCTGGTCAGCTGCTTGGATGACAGACAGGCTGACTCTTGGTCTCTTCTCCTCTCCTCCTCTTTGAGTTTGGCCTTCAGCAACTGGCCCTGATCTCCCTGCTGCGTGCCCTCCCACCATGGCTCCCCTAGTCCTCACCTGGGTTTCTATGGAAACTGCAGAGTGGAGCAGGCTTTCTGTGCCTCTCTCTCTCTTTGGACACACCATCTCTGGTCCCATCCTTGTTCTCGGGAGTCCCCACCCACCTCACTCACATCAGAGCGCTAGGGCTCTGTCCCAGTCCCTTCATCATCCCCACACCCCCTCTGCAGCTGAACCTGGGATGCAGCCCTGCTTTCCTGCCTCAGGACCTTCAGGACCTTTGCCCTGGATGTCCGGCTTGATTGGTCCCGCCTCCTGTTGGCTGTTTGTTCAAATATTACCTTCTTGCTGAGAGCCTACCACCACCCCTGCTTAACACTGAACCCCAAGTGCCTCTCACTGTTTTCCATCCAGTCTGTTGTAACAGCAGCCCCTTGTAGCCAGGAAAGCTGTCTGTGGGTTCCCTGCTGTGTCGCCAAACACCAGGCTAGTGACTGAATCCTCACCAAGAGATGGCGTGGGCTTTGGTGAAACCACCGCCTCTGCTTGGCTCCCTTAGGAAAAGTTAAGCCCTTACTACTAGCACATGTCAATAACACAGTGGCACCATCCATGCATGTGTGTGTGTGAGCATGTGTGTAGTGTGTGTGTGAGATGTACTGTGGGGTAGTGTGTATGTGTGTGTGTGGTGTGGTGTGTTTGTATGTGTATGTATGTGTGTGTGGTGTGTGTGTATGTGTGGTGTATGTGTGTGGTGTGTCTATATGTGTGTATAGTGTGTGGTGTGCAAGCATGTGTGGTGTTCAAGCATGTGTGGTATGCAAGCATGTGTGTGTGTGTGTTATGTGTGTGAGTGGGTGTGGGTGTGGTGTGATTCCACAGGGCCAGATAGCAAAGGCTTCTGGGGACAAAGTGGCTGGGACTGCAGCTGGACCTGTGTTACAAGAGGCACACTAGCACACGTGTAATCAGGACAAGGGTACGGAATGCTGGCAGACATCTCCGGGGAGAGGATATCAGAACTGAGCCCTGAAGGATGTGTGCATCAGCCTCATTTCAGGAGGAGGAAGAGCCAGAGAGCCAGACATGCAAAGGCCCTGAGGAGGGAAGCAGAGGGCCATTTGGCAGAGCACTAGGGAGGACAGCAAGCCTGCCCTGGCTATCCAGCCATCCTCATACCCCATTTTTTTTTCCCTACTCTGGCTGAAGAAAACAAGGTTCCAAGACCAACCTTGCCTCATTCTCAATGTGAGAAAGGGTTTGGAGATCTGGTCAGTCTAGTCGGTGCCTTGTTTTGAGTGGCCCCCCTGGCCTGAGGCAGAACTTCCAGGTCAGCCTCAGTTTCCCTGCTTCCTGCTTCCACCTGTGTTACATGGGTTTGTTGTTGATTTTTGTTTTTTGTTTTTGTTTTGTTTATGTTTTTGTTTTTGTTTTTGAAGACAAGTTTTCTCTGTGCAGCCTTGGCTGTCTTGGACTCACTCTGTAGACCAGGCTGGCCTCGAACTCACAGCGATCCAACTGCCTCTGCCTCCCAAGTGCTGGGATTAAAGGCGTGCGCCACCACACCCAGCAGGTTACATTTTCACATTCTCTTAAGGGAGCAGAGGCAGAGCTGGGGACCCAGGAGGGACAGAGAAGGAAGTATCTTTCACTTCAAAAGCAAGCACGAGGGTTGGAGAAAAGGCTCCATGCAGAGTGCCTGTTACTCTCACAGAGGACCCATGTTTGGTGGCTTACAACCACCTGGGACTCCGACTCCAGAGGGTCTGGCGCCATCTTCTGGCCTCTGAGGGTAGCCTCACATGGTGGGGCCTGTAGACCTAAAACTGGCGGCTGTGCCCCTAAAATGGTAGTAGTTGGCACGGTGCTCATGGGAGCAGGGCTGGGGGGGGGGGGGTGTGCACCAGGATGGTAGAAACTGAGCAGCTCCGAGGGAAACAGACCCGCAAGGCCCAGAGCTGGTTCCTGCAGGAAACTGTCCCAACCCTTAACACCAGGATGCTGCCCAGAGGCTCCCAATGTGACTCTGCTGAATCTGTGTCACAAGAGGCACACTAACTAGCACGTGCGTGCGTGCGTGCGTTGTCAGGACGAGGGTCCGGAATGCTGGAAGACTTCCTCAGGGAGAGGATATGGGGAGGGAGGTATCACACTTGATCTCATGCGGAGTGTCCACAGGGCGTCTTCTTTCCCAACCCCCAAGGCCACTGTCCCTATGGCTGCAGGAGGGAAAGGGAAAGCAGGCTGTGTGAATCCTGTTTGAAGTCCCACTAGCTAATTAATTAGGCCCCATGGAAGAGCGCTGGCCACTGTAGGTCCATTAATAGCTTTGAATTGCCTTATGGACATTCCTTGTCACTTTTTTTTTTTTTTTTTTTTTTTTTTGGCCTCCAGGAGATAGGAGACAACTGGCCACAGCCCAGGCTTTGGCCATGGGCTGCTTCCAACAGCCAAATTTTACATTTCATTATAAATGGCTTTGCCGGGCATGCCGTAACTTTTACATTTCCATTCACTTTATTATTAATGGCTTTCCTGAACTGTTGCAGGCCAGCGTCATGCACGATGCGTTATAAATATTTGATCCCGCATCTAGAGTCGGCCCATTTATCATTTATAACGGGTTACAAAAACATTATAAAACATTTACCGCACATTTATAGATCATTCTCGGCTACCACAACGATGCGCTATAAATACATTATTAATCCTCTTCATACCATTGATAGGAACCCCTTGTAATTGGGCCCGGCCCTCCACACTCCCAGCAAACAGTACTTTGGTGCTGAGGGCACCGTGGATGGAGGGAACCTGCCCGTGCTGTTGGCTGTGTGGCCCAATTATTTCATATTCCCTCTCTGGTCACACAGCACCAGGAGCTGGTGTCCAACACATGGGCTCCCCGAAGCTCAAAAATGAGCCCGAGGGCCCAGCCAGGGGAGAGCAAGGCCATGCTGGCCAACAACCACCAAGGTCACCCACCCTCCTAGGTGACTCTTCAGCTCCCAGAGGGGCACACACCAGGAGTCTTCGCAAAAGCCCTCCAGTCCTGTGCTGGACCACCACCAGAGATGAAAAGACCAGGGACCCAAGCACTGTTTCCCCAGAACCTCCCAGGATTTGTGGCGCATGCAGGAGCTGAGTGCAGAGCCGCTGATGACAGCTAGAGGCCCCTCTACTGAGGGTTTGGTGCCTTGAGCCAGCCCCACTCTCTGGGGTGGCCATGACTCTGGGTGAGCAGGGCTGAGTCTTGCTGAAGGACATCGTCCTATATCAAGAAAGGCGTGGCTCCTAGCTGACCTTCTTCTCCCCTGGGGCCTGGTATCCCTCCCTGGAACTACAGGAATCAGAATGCTCTGGGTGCAAATGCCCAAACAGGGTCAGCGAGAGGCCTATGTTCCCAGCAGAAAATCAACGCATCGGAGAACTTGCCTGGAAAAAAAACTCCTCTTCGCCGGGCGGGCGTTGTGGCGCACATCTTTAATCCCAGCACTCGGGAGGCAGAGGCAGGCACATCTTTGTGAGTTTGAAGCCAGCCTGGTCTACACAGCAAGTCCAGGACAGCCAAGGCTACATAGAGAAACCGTCTCGAAAAACCAAAAGCCAAAAAACAAGACCAAAAAAAGCTTGTCTTTGTCCCTTAAGGTCCCTTCCACAGGCTGCTTCCTCAGGCTTTCTGGGAAGCTGCTGAGCCGGTGAGCCTAAGCCGACTCAGAGCTGAGAACCTGATCTTTCCTGTCTATGGCTGGGTCTACAGGGCTGTGCAGGGCTGAAAAGAGCAAGCTGGGACTTCTCCCTGAGCCTGCCTGTCCTCCTGTGCATCTAGCAGATCCTCACGCAGGACAGAAGAGGCTGTAGCTTTGGGAGTCCTCCAGGCATGGCCTCGCTTTAGATACTTGGCATGCCTGTAGCCTACCTGGTCAGGCTAACTGGGATAGAGTCTGTGGCTGCCCTCAGGAAGAAATGGGGAGGGGCACGAGTCCCCAGTCCCTCCCCGTTCTCAGGTGCTCACACCCAAGGTACAACCTTGAGCTCCCATGGGCCTCCATGCCTCTGTCTAGGGTGCTTATGGGGAGACCCTGAGGATGAGACCAGAACTCTCTCCCCACGGGAAGGTCACAGCCGTCCAGAGCTGAAAGTGGAACCTGAAGGCTTTTTCTTTTGTGAACAAGGAGGAAGCAGGTGTGGTTTATCACCATGACAACACCACACCCCCAAGTCTAGGCACCAGCCAGCAGCCACAGGGAAGCAGACAGGCTTGGGACACTGGCCTCTAACCACCTCCCCTCCCTCCTTAGAATGATAGAGGCTGGGGTGGGGGTGGGGGGCTGGCAAGACCCTGGGGCCAAGCTTAGGGTCTCCGGAGGGTGGGGCACCCACTGCTGCCCCAGTGCAGGGCGCTGACCCGATTCTCCACCCCAGAATAAGCCTGTCCTGTAGTCCATCAAGTGCCCTCAAAACACTGGAATTTTGATGGTGGGGAGGAGGCAAAGCCAGGAGCTGGGGCACTGGCTGTGCCGGGATCTCTGGCCCTGGTGCCTTCTGCATCCGTGTGCACCTGTCTTTGGCTGGCCTGGTTGCTGTCTCATACTATTCAGACCCTAATCCCACTAAACATCCCCTCACTGCCAGAGGCTCTGCAGCCACCCCATTACAGACCAGTCCCAGCAAGTCTGCCCTTCCGTCTCAGCCAGGTCACACTGTGGTCTCCTCTGAACTGGGGAACACAGTGGGCTTTCTGTCCTCCAGAAACTATGGTCGTCATCAGCTTGGTGCACGTAGAGCCAGGCTGGGCCCTGGCCTCAACAGCCTGGCTACCTGGGACATGGCATCCTTATACAGTGAGCATGTCGAGCAGAGCCCCCTTTACCTGGCCCCACCCCTCCCCCACCGTGTCATGGATACAGCTGCTCTGCTCAATCCTGCGGCCTTGTGGGAAAGCCTGAGCTTTGTGTTCTTCACAATGAGAGGGGAAACTGAGGCCAGAGAGGGGCCTAGAGATGACCTTAGCTGAGCACCGGCAGTCCCTCTGGGCTCAGGTTCAAGGCCGCGATGGACTGTTGGACCCCTTCCAGCAGCCAGGTTTACATCCCACCCCCAAGCTGGGTCTCATTCCCCCTCCTTGGGTTGGGGCTTGCGTAAGCCATCCATCCAGTCGGACACTGGCCATCTCCCAGCCCTGTGCCAAACAAGGGAGAGCATGGAACCCGAGGCTGCCTGCAAAGGAAGCCGCACTGGAGTGTGCAGCGCAGACGTCTTCCTGGAGGAAAAGTTTGGACTTTGGAGACACAGCTGAGGGTAGAAGCAGAGAAATGGAAAGATTCTGCGAAGGTCAGCCCTTCTAGTACACCCGAGGCATTCTGGGTGCTTCTTCTTGGTTTCTAGGCCCAGGTTCAGCCCAGGGGAGACTACAGCATAGCTTGCTGTGGATTCCAGACTGACATCAAGCTAAACTTTCAGGCTTCTCTCCTGAGGCCAAACAAGCCTGGAGACACACCAGCCCCTCTACCCTACCCCCGACCCCCTGTGGCCTTGGTGACACTGCACACCCACATCCAGGACCTGGAGTTGCCCACGACCCTGTCCATCTTGTGAGTCGCAGCCCTGGGTGTGGACAAACCCCTGCCCTTGGCACAAGCTACCAGGCTGGGAGCCCTGTGCCTCTAGCTTCTGTCTCCCTATACTAGGAGCACCCCGCACCCCGTACTTGCCACCTAGCTCTTATGTATGACGGATGGTAGAAGCGAGGATGGGCGCCCAGCTATTGGATGCAGCAGAAAACGCTTCCCAGGCACCTGTTTCCGGCAAGCTGAACCCACATAAGCCCTTGATGTCCCCGAGATCTAGGTCCCTGCTGTATTAAGAGTGTGCCGTGCAGCCAGGTGGTGGTGGCACACACCTTTAGTCCCAGCACTTGGGAAGCAGAGGCAGGCAGATCTCTGTGAGTTTGAGGCCAGGCTGGATTACAGAACTACAAGTTCCAAGACAGCCAGGAGCTACACGGAAAAACCCTTGTCTCCAGGTGGGAGGATGGGGAGAGTGCTCTGTGTTAGGAGCCCAAGCCACAACCCATGACTCAGAAGACCAGACTGTCAAGCCCAAGGCCTTGGCAGGGTACCCACGTGGGAAGTGCCCAGGATTCCTGCACCTGCCCCCGGTGCCAGCCACTTGCTATTCAGTGGGCATCGCCCTATACACTGTGGCATGCAGAGTGGCAGATGCAGGCACTGGTATGATGACGCAGCCGCAAAATCAGTCTCAACTCTGGCATCACAGAGTTCTCATCATTTTCCCAAGCTTTTGGGGCAGAAGGTGCCGCTTGGCCTGCTGGGTCACTTAGGTCTGAGGGAAGGTGACAGTGACCCAAGCCTGGGTTTAAGGGTAGTGGGCAAGGAGATCAGATGCAAGTGGTCCCCTGTGCTCCTTCCTGGATGCCCCTGGGCAGGGGAGGGGGTATGCTGTGCAGTGGCCCACACTAGGGGTGCCAGTGGCCTCCATGCTGTGTGGCTTGGGTAACCTTCCAGACTCTGGCGCTGGGTAGGACTGAAGAACAGCCCTGTGGTTCTATTCAAGGGCCCCCCAGGGCAGGGCACAGGTGCCATGAATGGGCCTGGGGCTTCTCAAGAGATGTGTGTACGGGACTCAAGTTGAGGGGAGATGGCCCTGGAACAGAAGCCAGAAGGCTGGGGAGTAGTGAAGTGAGTGTTGGGGTTGGAAGCAAGACACACAGGACCCTCTGTGTCTAGGTGTCCCCAGCCATTCAGGAGGGCCATCACTGCCACCCTACCCATCTGCACCAAGACCAGCTCCTACACATGGGCCTGCTGCTTTGGAGGAGTGAATGGAGGCCTGGCGAGGACGTGGCTAGCTGAAGTTGGCTCCTGCCCCTCATTCTTTTCCTGGTTCTCCAAATCACCCCAAGAACCCTCCCGAGGACAAGGCCAGCCTTGGCCCACTGGGATCCTCAGTCATCAAGTCCACATTGCTGCGGAAGACTCAAGGACAGGAGGCAAGTGCTGCAGCAGCAGCCAGAGAGTGCATTTTGGAAAGGTACGTGGGACAGGCAGACCTAGCTCAGCAGCTGGGACAGGGCTAGGGGTGGTGGGTCTGGGACTGCATAGTACAGGTCATCACCCAAGACAATCACTATGACTTCTGGGGGTGGGGGTGGGTGGGGGCGTTACGTGGGGTTGGAGCTGGTTTTTCAAGGTAACAGTGCCCCCTGGTGGCTAGGAACAGAACAGCCAACACCTGGGATAACCTGTTGGGACAGTCTGGGGAGGAAGACGGCTGCAGGCCGATAACAAATGTCCACCACATAATACTTTGCAATTGCACCAGCTGCCATCTCCCTTTGGGCACCATGCTGTCCACATGGTGGCTGGAAACTGGTGGTTCACTTCTGGGTTCACTAGGGCTGTTTCTGCCTGTACCCCGGGGCTCTTTCATCCTGAGAACACTGCCTGGCTGATCGTGGGGTACAGGGCCCAGGGCCAAGCAAGCCAGAGCACTGGAGCCAGCCAGCCAGTGTGACACCATCAGGGACACCTCAGGCTCTGCTTCCCAATCATCTGCTCAACCCCTTGGAAGTCTTTGCACCAAGAACAGGAAGTCAGGCCACGCTGGCCAGGGACAACACAGGACACCAGGCAGCAAACAGGAACTCGAAGTTTCATTTAAAGTGGCTTTGCTGGCAGAACAGCCTTTCCTCCTCATCTCTCTGGTGACTCAAAGGGATGCTGAGGATTGAGAGAACTTCCAGCCCCAGTCGAGGGCTGGAGGACGCTGTTCTCAGCCCCCGCCCAGCTTCAAGGGGCTCAGGGGATGAGACGACCACAGAGCAGGCTTGCTGGTGTGACTTGGGATTCCAGTGAGCTCAGTGGTTCACATCACAGCCTCCATGTGCAAGATCTTCAGGGCCTCCGAGATCTGGGCGCTGGTGTCCATCTGGCCGTACATGCCCACCAGGAAGGCTCGGTGCAGCAGCACAGGTGCGTGCTCTATGGAAGAGTTGGGGTCAGACAGCTCTGGGCCAGCAGTGCCTCCCGGGGGCAGCAGGTGGGTGCTGGGTGGATAGCTCACCTTGGCAGAGCAGAGTGTACTCTGGCAGGTTCCTGAGGGCCGTCTGTACCACTTCAAAGTCCCGGCTGCCCAGGCAGTACATGAAGGTGGGCAGGAAGTCAGCAGCAATGCTGTTAAGAGACATGTGCTCAAGTGGGTACCGCCCTATGGCCCAGGTGCCCAGGAGGTCAGGCCAGGCCAGGCCCCAGGCTCCCCAGTATGCATTGGCCTCCCATTGCCTGGCTCAGCTAGCTGGGGG
>OU015754.1:10790402-10802722 GCA_907169655.1 Acomys percivali | reverse complement strand
GGGGGGTGGGGGTGGTAGTGCCCTGGATTGGGGCTTTACTTACCTGGGGTTGTGCTGGATGGAGCGCAGCGCTAGGCTGAAGGCCAGGTTGCGGCAAGATTCCTCCGCTGAGCTCATCAGCCGCTGCAAGTTGGTCTGCTCGGGTAGGAGAGGAGTACAACCAGGTAACCATGGAGACTCAGCCTAATGGGCAACTGCAGGACCAGGTCCCAAGGTGCCACCAGGGCAGCGGGACAGCCTGCTTCAGTTTGGGGCAGTGCGTGGCACACACAGCAGGATGAGTGCCACCCTCTAAATCCCAACCTGGGCTCCTCCTAGCCTCACTCACCGAGAAGAAACCCAGGACCTCAGGTCTCCGCCGTGACATCTCATCTATGTCGCTCAGAGTCTCAAGCACATCTGAGGGCAAAGGGCCAAGTTATAGAGTCTAGGAGGACCTAGGGGGACCTCCTTCCTACCCCAAGCAACCCAGAGACAGGAAGGGACAGTCTCCAGGCATCCCGGTCCTCCAGAGCCTCCCCAAGATGCACCGGACAGTGTGCCAGGCTTACTGGTTATCCTGTCACTGTGCCCTCCTCACCATTTGGCCTCATACTGGTCTCTTGGGAGGACTGGACCAGTGGCTCACCCTGGGAAATGGACACTTGGAGCAAACCCCTCTACTCAAGCCCTAGTCCTTCTTTGAAGACTGACAGTCCTACCAGCCAATCCTGTTGGGTCTTCCTTAAGCGCCGCAATGCTTTTTTTGGGGTGGGGGAGGGGTGCAGTCCATTGTACTATCTGAGCAAACAGCCCAGTGAAACCAGGGTGGTTGAGGAGCAGCTGGCTCACTTACCCTCAACAGCCTGGCCCCGGGAGAGCCTCTTCATGTGTGGAGCCACATCAGCTACAGTCAGCGGGGTGCAGAGGGAGACACTGACCAGGGGTAGAGAGCCAGCTGAACGCTCATCTGTGAACGGTTAGTTGGGATCAGGTGACGGCTGGACACCACGGGCCCAGCCAGACCTGCAGTCTCCATGGAAAGACTATGCCCATCCCAGAGGTACACTGGCTACTACCCAGAATGCAACACAGTGCTTGGTACATGTGGTGGTCACGGGGTTGCAGGAGTGTTGTGTAGAGGGTGACGTTCAGGATGCTGGGCTGCCCTGGGTGGCACGGCACATGTTTTCCTTACACCACTTACAGCCAGCCTAGGAGAGCATTCCCCTGCCTCTGCCTTCAAGGTGCCACTCTACATGACAGACTGGTGTCTGTATACAACATGTCCTCTATGATGTACCTTCTATGTACAGTCAGACAGCCCAAGGCCACAGTCAGTCTGGCCAAGACGGGCGGCAGAGGCTAGCTGTAACCAGCGAGGAGCCTCCAGTCATCCTTGGCTCAATGGGTCATCGCCCATCTGCCAGTGACTATGTCAGCAAAGGACAGAGTCCTGCCTGCAGAGCATGTGCCACCACCAGGTGAGCAAGCTGAAAGACCTTCACCTAAGGACCAGCCTGCCTGGGAGCACACATACATCAATCATCCAGAAGGGTAATGCCTGGCAAGGAAGCAGAAGCCGACAGTCCCACGGGATGGTTCCGTTCAGTCAGCTTGGATATGGTACCACCCACACACACGGGTGAGATAGGTGAAGTGTCAGGGCTGGGCTAGACCCAGCAGGACCCCACCCTGCACTCCACTGGAGAGCTACCTGTCCCCTTTACCTTCGCCTTCCTCATCCAGGCCTTGGTCAGTTCTCCCATCCCGGCTGGGCAGGCTGAGCCCTGCCAGTAAAGACTTGAGCATCATCAGGTCACTGTTGTCAAACGACAGGTCACTGTGGAGAGAGCACGGGTCCGCTTTAGAGGAAGGCAGGTGAGGAAAAGGAAGGGCCTGGGGTGAGGTCAGTGGACAAGGAAGATGCTGGGAAGAGGGGCAAGATACAAAGGGGCTGTGGGCTGCGATTCAGACCAGAACATTCCCTGTCTGCACCGTCCCTCCTGGCCAGGCCCGGCAGCTGTGGAGACTCACTGTAAAGGCTCTGCATTCTTCTGTAGGAAGGCCACGGCGGCTGCTGCGCTGCAAGCCACGTACTTGTGGACGAACTGCACGAACTTGCTGATGAAGGGGGCCAGGTGGCGGGAAGACTTTCGATAGTTCTGTAGAGAAGGCAGAGCCACCAGGGGCTTATTCAGACACCCTATATGACACGTGACCCCTCCATGATGGCCACGGGCCCAAAGCCAGGCTGACCAGGGCCTGGCGCTTTGGTTTTCATTGCATGAGTGTTTTGCAGGAATGTCTATCTGTATGTCTGTGCACTGTATGAGCGTCTGGTGTCGAGTTCAGAAGAGGGTGTCAGGTCTCCTGGAATTGGAGTTTCAAATGCTTGTGAGCCACCAAGTAGGGGTGGGGAAGCAAACCAGGGTCCCTTGCAAAAGCAGCCAGTGCTCTCTAATCTCCAAGCTCTCCTTCCAGCCCCCGGGCCTTCCTTTCTTCCTTTCTCTTCCTTCCTTTCTTCTTTTGAGATGGCCTGACCCATATATTGCCTCACAATATTATAGGCAAGGCTAGTCAAGAACTTGCAATCCTCCTGCCTCAGCTACCCAAGTGCTAGGACTTTAAGTGTGTGCCGTTACAACACCTGGCTGGTTTGGCTTTTGCCTTTGTTATATCACAGCAAAAGTGTCGACTGGGGCATCCTACACCAACAAATAGCACCCAGTGGGGCTTGGCGCCAGGTCTAGAATGTGGGGTTCCTCAGGCAGAGGATGCTGGGGCTTAGGAGCCTCAGTAGAGAGCTGGTCTCTCTCCAGATAGTGGAGGCAGAAGCCACTGGAAGGGTGGCCTGGCTTTGGCTCTGGCTCCAGGCTCTCCTGTGGGAGCAGACGGGAGTCAAGCAAAGACAGAAGGGGGCATGGGAGGACATATGGGCTGAGGAATGTGGGGGGACAACCTGCCAGGCACCCACCAGGAGCAGGCCAATAAAGGATCGCAGACAGTCCCACAGCGCCCCCTGGTGTTCGCTCTGGAAGACACGCGGCTGCAGTAGCTCCAAGATGCCCAGCACGTGCAGGAAGAAGGCCAGATGGTTCTGCTGCCGGAACTCCTGGAAGTTCAGGTGTGTGCGGCCGTGCAGGAGGGCTGCGATCATGGGCAGGTGCCTGGGGTGGGGGTGGAGGGACAACAGAAGGATGCCCCTGGTCACATCTTCCCACCGGGCACCCTGACCCCACAGTGTACCCACTGCTGTGACAGCAAGCACCTCAGCAGCAGGATGGGGTGGGCCACAGCCAGCTTCCGACAGGCCATGTTGGCATCAGCCACTCTGCTCTCGGAAGACCGGGAGTCGCTGGTGTCTGCCAGGAGCGTGATGAAGCGATGGATGAGGCCATCCAGCTGCCGGGAGGGGAGACATGAGGGAAGAGGATCTGCCTATACACCATTTGAATTCTCCCATCCTACTCAGGGCCCTGGACATCACACAGCAGCGGTGTGCTCAGCATGGTCGTTCTCGAGATCACACTGCAGGCACGAGCTCATGTGGCCAAGCTGATCCACACTGCTGAGGCTCAGTAGAGCTGACCACAATGGGTAGAGGCAGGAAGGCTCGGGAATACTCTGGGATATTCCCTTCTTAATGGAGGCCATAGCCCCAGTGTCCACATGTTACATAACACATGTGCCAACTCCTGTCTGCCCACTACCTGAGCACACAGTGGCGGGGAGCGACAGTGAAAAGCATCCCTTTGCACCCAGGCTGTATCCAGGGGAACAGCCTACCACAGCAAGCCTCAAGGTTCCAAGCGAGGTGAGGTCGGGCTGATGGCACAGCCTGCCCTCCCTCCCTCTGCTCAGGGTCTGTGGGTGACAGGGCTAGTGCAGGTTGTGTCCCTCACCTTGCAGATACTGCTAGTGGTAGCACCTTCACTTTGTAGCAGGACCTCGGGCACTGGTACCCGGACCTCTGGCCGCTGCAAGTATAGCTGCAACAGCAGGTCTCGGCAGCGCTGGCCTAGCACACTGGAGAGGGCAGAGGGACTCGGTCACTGGGGTGATGTGGCCAGGGGAGGGCCGTGTGCTAAAGGAGCCGCTCCCAAGTGAGAGCCGTCGCCTACAGCAAAGCGACATGGTGGGGACTGAGGTACCTGTCCCCCCACTGCTGGATGCAGCTGGTCAGGTGTTCTGTCACTTTCCCAACGCTCTCATCACTGCTACGGCAGCAGCTAAGCAGCAGGGGCAGTCGGGTCTGGATGAGGGTGCGTGCGGCGCCATCCCCATCCTGGCTTCTGGTCTCTGCCTCGGACAGGATCAGTTCCACCAGGCTGAGCAGCTCAGGGCCGTGAACACGAAGCACCAGCTCCTCCCGCCGCTTCTGCAATAGGGAGGCTGAAGGTCAGCCCCAGGAAGTGAGGCCACCACCCACCGGGCTGGGCCAACCTCGGGACCTGCCTGTGGAGTGCGCTGGTCCCGGCCCTGCCAGATCCGGGGAACATGGATGCAGGCCCAGAGGAAGTCGAGGGAGGCTGAGGGGTCGAGCCTGGGGGGAAGCAAGCAGTCCTCTGAACACTGGAGCCAGGGCCAAAGTCTTGGAAAAGAGGTCTCTGTAGAGGGCTACTACTGTCCTTCTGAGGAGTCCAGCACACTGGCTGGATTGGACAAAACTCAGGGGTCTCCCTGACCCACACACTCCCAGGTGCTAGGTTTGTGCGCTGGGCACCTCAGGGTTCCCATGATACTGTGGGCCTGTCACAGCCAAGGGACCACCAGGCTGGATGGGCAGCTTCTCACAGCCCCTCTGCCTCCTGTACCATGGCATGGACAGAAGTCAAATTCTCCACAGATGAAAATGGACCAGGAGGATGAGAGGGGCTGGATTGTCTACCCCTTGGTGAGGGGCCAAGTGCCAAAAGCAGGACACGGCAGTTGAGGGCACGCAGGTGTCCTAAAGCACTAAAGCATACAGGAAGACCCTCAGGAGGTGCTTGCTGCCCTGAAGCAAGGTATGAGGACACAATTCACAGCTCACAGAGAGCTGTATCTAGGCCCAGAGTCTCCCACGGGGTTCGGGTTGGCCTCACCTCTGCTCCCGGCTCTTGGCCAGAAGGACACGGATGCAGCGGTGCAGTGTGGACCAGCTGGCCTGGTGTGTGAGGAGGGCCAGTAGGTAGGGGCGGAAAGACAGCACCTGGGCACTTATGTGGCCTTTGCCCTGGAGAGGAAAAAGGCCGAGAGGGTCTCAAGTGGGTCCGGGGACACTCCGTTCTGATGGGTCATGTCAGCTGACCATGTGCTGGTGGTGCCATCTAGGTAATAGCAGTAAAGAGCCCGGCCTGGCACCACCTCATCTCTTCCAGGTAGGGCAGGGCCCCGGGTTCTGCCCTCTTTCTCTGTCTTCCCCTGGCCAGGGCTGGGTTTAAATGACACTGTACACCAATACCCTCCCCCCTTCTTATTCTCTTTACACCTCTGGGGAGATTTAGGTTCCTCAGACTTTAGGGTCTGGGGGGCCTGGCTAACCCTCACCCCCTTTCCAGCCCCAGTCCCAGAGGTGGCTGCCAACGTTGACCCAAAGAGACATACAATACCACCAGGGACAGGAAGCCCAGGTCTTGCTAACCCCGCCCCCTGAAGGCTAAGAGACACGGAGGGTACCAGGCCATGTCCCCGTCACCTTTCTTCGTGAGAAGAGCAGCTTCCGCTGAAGATCAGGGCAACTACAGACCACTTCAGGGTCCAGTGTCTCCAGCCAGTCCACAAGCAGCCCAGACGCTGGTCCCAGGCGCGTGGCCTCCTTGCTGCAGGACGGAAGGGTCAGAGCAGAGCCTGGCTGCAGAGCCACGCCCCCTCTCACCCACTGGCCACACCCCTAGTTACCTGGCACCCTCCGCATCCTGCTTGCTGGGGCCCGGGGGCTCCTCCTTGTCCTGCAGCAGCAAGGAGCTCACCACCACAATGGGCCCAGAGGCTGGGCTCAGGCAGGAGGCCTCTGGAGTGGCTGAGAAAAGCGCCATCAGCAGTTCTTCCAAGTGGGGAGAGCGCACCTCAATGAGGCCCCGGAGGACTGTGGGAGAGGAGGCTGGCTGAGCAGAGCAGGGGAACCTGGAGTTCCCCAAAGCACATGCGTGCGCGCACACACACACACACACACACACGCACACACACACACACCCTGCCCCCATCCTCAAGAGGCTCCACAGGGCAGGCACAATGGAGAGGGGTCAGTACCTTTGCTGATGAGCTCTGGCTCCACGGTGCACTTCTCCCCGGACCTCAGGGTGGCAATGACGGCCCGCACGGTGGAGTTGGCCACCTCCAGGTCACGGTGGAAGCTTAGGGCCTCAGCCAGGTGCAGGAGCCCACTGCGCACTGCGGGCAGTGGGACGAACCATGTGACCAACATCATGGCTCTGGTTTGCATGCACACACACAGCCTGTCTCTCTGGCCAGGCTAGCTTGTCTTCAGGAGGCCCACATGGCTCTCTGAATGATTGCCCGCCCACTCCCCACCAACACCAGCAGTCCCCGCCCACCTGCTGCCCCCAGCATGCTCACCATCGCTGATCCTGCGTCTTGCTGAGTAGCGGGTAGCAAATAGCTTGAGTTGGGCCTGCAACGGCCCATCCTCCACAGCAGGGCTGTCCAGCCACTGCAGAATCTGCATGAGCACTTTAAGGAAGAGTGAGGAGAAGCCAGTGTCCTGAGGGACAGCACGCTGTGGGGACAGACAGCCATATGTGAGCATGCTGGCACAGGACTCCAACAGCCCTGCCTGGGGGACAGTCTGCAACCTAGTACTGGAGGCTGAGAGCCAGGGACGGGACCCAACAGCATCCCACTTGCCACTCAAAAGCATGTCTCTTAAATGCCAGGATGACTTTGAAGGGGTTTAAAGACCAGCCCTTTGGGGATGTACCTTCACTAACAACTCATACAGTGGAGGAGAAACACAGGCTCACACACACATACACAGCACACACACAGATGCACTCAAGTGCACATGCAGTCAGGGCAGATGCAGACCACACAGCCTGCAGACAGGGACAACAAAGGAATCTAGGCCTGCTGAGGGAAGCCTCAGGCCTAAGGGTGAGTTGAGGAGAGACCCAAGCTTTCTGCAATAGACAGAGCCATGCATTCTGGGCCACCAGTCTCCCCCTGCCCTTTCCCTCCTGCCAGGGCCCGTGCCAGGATACCTGGTATTGGTAGAGCTGGCGCATCAGTGGGCAGGAAAGGAAGTGGCTGTGGTGCATAGCCAGAGCTAGGGTACCACCATGCGGGGAGCTCAGCAGAGTGGCCATGGCCTGCAGCAGGCGAACTGTGATGCCTGGCACCTCAGGGTTCCCCTGGCGGACGCGAGCCAACTCTTGGCCCAGGGCTTGCTGCAGTGCCAGGGCCAGGGGGCGTGGGCTGGAGTTCTGCCACCGTGGATCAGGGGTCAGTGGGAAGATCTGGAAAGCAGAAGGTGTGAGGAGTGCAGAAGGCCCGTACCCCTGTGGCTCCCGTGTGTACCCTTCCTCGGGTCCATCTGTTTAGGGCTCAAGTAATGGACTTGAGACCTGTGCTGGCAGAGTGGCAAGGGACCCTAATACCCCAGGAGTTGCTGTCATGGACAGAGGTACCTAGAACCCACAGGGACTGGCTGGGAACAGAACCAGACTTCATACTGAGAGCACCGGGAGCAAGCACAAAATAAGAATGTAGAGATGGCTCAGTGGTTAAGAGCGCCGCCTGTTCCTCCAGAGGTCCTGAGTTCAATTCCCAGCAACCACATGGTGGCTCACAACCATGCATAATGTGATCTGATGCCCTCTTTGGCAGATAAAGCACTTATATACAAATAAAGTTAACAACAACAACAAAGAACGCAGAGGTGGCTAGACATACATGCTGTGTGTGACGGGAGGAACACACATGTGCAGGGGTGCTGCTGTGGGGCCCCTCAACACAGTAGCCCTTGTACCTGTAGGAAGATGCCAGCTAAGTCGTCCTCAGGGCTGAGCACCGGGATCTGTGTCCCTGCCCGAGTTCTGCCCTGGCCTGCGGGGGGCTCAGGGCTGCTTTCTGGCTTAGGGACCTCTGTGCTGTCTGCAGAGAAAACAGGAAGCACGTGACCTCAAAACTTTCTGACCAGCTCCTGGCTCTGTTCTCCCAGCGACTGTGACCAGAAAGCAGAGCTGGACCTTGGGCCCACAAGGAGGGTAGACTCAAAACAGGAGCCCTACTGTCTAGAGGCTGGACCAGCCAAGGAACAGCATGAAGGCCTAAAACAGTCCAGGCTGGACAGTAACATGAGGGCAGTGAAGAGGTGGAGGGGGAAGGGGAGAGGTCTTGTACCTCGTCGGGGTGGCAGGGAAGCCGTGAGTAGCGAGTGGAACGTCTGGCCTCCAGAAGCGCCTCTCTCGTGCTGGACCTCAACCAGGTGAGCCATGTAATCTGCAAAACAGCAGCCAGCCAGGGAACCTCTGGGGTTGGGTGAAGCCAGCCTGTTTTCTCACAGAGCACAGGGCTGGGGGCTGGCACACCATGCCCAGCAAGCTCTTCTAAGACTGCAGGAGCTAGCTGGGCAGTGGTGGCACACGTCCTAAGTTCCAGCACTTGGGAGGCAGAGGTAGGCAGATCTCTGAGTTCGAGGCTGACCTGGCCTACACAGTGAGTTCCAGCACAGCCAGGGCTAACAGGGAAACCCTGTCTCAGCAAAACAAAGACTGCAGGAACTGAGCTACGGGATTCTCAGCAGAGGACCCAGGGTCCTCTCCGGCCTCAAAGTCAGTCACAATGGGGGCAGTATAGAGTCAGAGCTCTGGGGGCCTGTCACAGGGATAGGTGTCCACCCCACAGGGCCTGGGTGGGCCGGGGGGGGGGGGGAGGGGCTGCCAGCCTCGTGGCTTACTCTTGTCCATGATGTTTTGCTCCAAGGTCTGGGGATCCTGGGCCACTGCCTGGTCCAGGTACTGCAGCAGCTTGCTCATGCTGGACACAGGGATACCGAAGGACTGCACAAAGAGCAGCAGCTGCTGGGGCTCCAGATCCTGCAGGGCTGCAGGCAAGAGATGCTCAAATGCCCATGGGGGCCGGTTCAGGTCTGTCCTCATCCCTAGCCAGCCTTGGCCTGCTGTCAGATGCACCATCACAGGGCCTGGCTCTGCCAATCTCTACCACATGCTGTGCCCCTGTGGCTAGTTCAAAGCAATGATGTCATCAATGCCCCTATGGCTTGCTGGAGTTACGTCCTTCACTGGGCTTCCCAAGTCCACCCGGTCACTCATTTAACTTTCCTGTCCTGGCCGGAGCCAGACTGAAAGACCCTGCTGGGACCGTCCTCTGCTTAATGCAGCTTGCCTATGGCCCACATGCCCTCCAAAAACTAACCCACAGGCCCTGACACTATCTCTTGTGCCTCTGAAAGTCGGGTCTTTTATAGCCATTTCTTCCTCAGGCCTGGTTTCTGGGCCCTCAGACTTCCTGGAAGGTGGATTGGAAGATGGTTTGGGGTCCTCACAAGGCAGCAGGTGTGAGGCCAGGCCCCTCCCCCATCCCCGCCGTACCAGCATCCACTAGCCGGGGGACCTCAGAGCGGATCATGCGCAGCTTCAGCCAGTCGGGCAACAACAGAGCTTCCTCAGAGGTGTCCACCAGGAAGGCCGTGGGCAGCGGCTTCTTCTCCGGGAACCAGATGTCCAGCAACTCATGGAACTCACTGTCACCAGCTTTAGGGAGGACACAGGGGACAGCTGTGTCATTCGAGGAGCCAGGAAGAAGGATCACAAGCTACCAGGGACTGCACTTCTCGCGGTGGGGAAACTGAGGTTTTAGGGGAAGAGAGAAGGCTCAAATGATGCTGCAGATGAGGACTGATGGGGCAGAGGGCACATTACTCATGTCACCCTGTTTGCTGTATGGTGGCCCATGGCATCCTGGGTTTGGGGTGAAACATGGCTTCTTGCCCAAGGTTACCACGTGCAGACTTATGTGAGCACGAGGACCTCAGCACAAGCTGCCTGCTGTCACAGCGCCTTCAGCTTTCAGCTCCATAGAGCCCAGGGGACCCAACAAGATGAGACAACATGTCAGCCTTCCCCTGACCTGTTCCCTCAGGGCAACACAGTGGACAGACACCACCCTGTAGATGACTACCTTTCCCTCAGGATGGTAGCGGAGCCCACCTACACACCTCATAGCCAGGACATCCTGTACCCCTCCATCCCCCACCCCTTACCCCGCCCCTACCCGCACTTTTGGTTTTTCAAGACAAGGCTTCTCTGTGCAGCCTTGGCTGTCCTAGACCTGCTTTATAGACTAGGCTAGCTTCAAACTTAGAGCAATCCATTTGCCTCTGCCTCCCTGAGTGCTGGGATTAAAGGCCTGTGCCATCATGCCTGTGGTAACCAGGCTCTGGACTTGGCCACTGAGTCCCCAGGCCAACCTACAGGGGACTATGGGACATCCCCTATGGGGATGATGGGAGCTCAGCTGTGCACAAGGCACCGAGTGAGTAGGGAGGGCACACTCACACTACACTCGGCAGCTGTGGTGTGGTGAGCAAGAGCACACCCATGCTACGCCAGAGGGTTCTTCCCAGGCCATCCTGACTGGAAGCCGAGTTGAGAAAAGCCCAGGACAGACTGCTTACCACGAGGCGGGCCCAGCGTCAGCAGGATGACCATGGCGTGGACCACAAGAATGTGCATGGTGGCTGTCTCTCCGCTGGTCCAGCGCAAGAACACTTGATCCTGAGACTCTGACTGTGAGAAATGGCAGTGGATCAGGGATGGACATGTTGCGCCAGTGTCCCCACCCTGTGTCCTGATGTAGCATCACCCACTTCGGAGCTTCTCCCCTAGCTAAGGACCACCTCAGACCTTCCTCACTCCCCAGCTCTGAATGGTCTGTTCCACTGGCTGGGTTGCTGACCCGCTTGGCCCTCACCCAGCTGTAGACTTCCTCGCCCTCCTTGCTCTTGCGCATGCGCCGCACATAGCGGGAAAACACGGACAGCAGGGCACTGAGGACAGCGTCCGAGGCAGTGCGGCAGGAGGGCTTGGAGAACAGGTGAGCCATGATGGTGGAGCGCTCCACGACCAGCCGGGCCACATCCTGAGTGGGGACAAAGGGCTGTCAGAGACTCCAAGAGTTCTGGTCACGTGTGGCCCAACCCCCCTCAGACTCCCTGTTTACACGCTGGTGACACAGCCATCTGGCCCCGCTAGAATTCCCTCACCAGGGCCAGGTCACTGTGCGGTCCCTGCTCCTCAACTGGTGTGTGCTGGGAGAGGTAGATCAAATAGGCGCTGATGGTCTGGGGGTCAGTCTCCATGTGAATGGCCTAGGGAAGGCAGGCAGAGGTCTGAGACAGATCCTGAGGTAGTGTACAACCACCGCTTCCTCCTAGGACTGGCCTGGCCCATTCCACACACACCTGTTGTAGAGCCAAGGCGGTGGTGGTCCTCACGCTGTCAAATAGAGGCAGCCTGGGCAGGTCCCGCAGCAGCCACTGATAGCCCTGCAGTGCATCTGCCTCCCCCACATCCTCCTCCATAGGGGGATCTTTCTCCTCCTTGTCACGAAGGCCACCCTCTGACAGAACCAGTGACAAGCCCTGCAGGTATACACACATATATGGAGCTAAGCCCACCTGCCCTGGTATACGGTGGGTCCAACCTCCTCTCAGAAGCAAGCCTGTCCCCTCAACCACACACACTGCCCCACCCCGCCCCCCCACCACCACAGAACACATCAGCTCCTGGGTAAGGAAATTCTCTGGCTCCTGGCTGTCACTGTAACTGACAGGAGACAAGTAACATGAACTGAGTCCTTTAAACTCCTTGCTTGTTTTGAAGATGGGTCTTCCTCTGTAGACCAAGCTGGTCTCAAACTCACTCTGGAGCTGACTGGCCTGGAAACACCTGCCTCAGCACCTTGAATGATGGAGGGAACTAGGTTGCCCACCACACCTGGCTTAAACTATTTCCTCAAAGCTTTGTTCTTTGGCGCTAGGGACAGAACGGAGAGCCTAAGCCACAGCCCAGTGTTCTACACACCCTTTCTAGATATGGTAAGCATAGTCTGTCCAACCACTTCTCATAGTGTTGTCACTGCCCAGGGAAGGAGCCACGGACAAGAGACAAAGTCCTTGGAGACTGGACTAGTGGCACCCATCCCTTCTGTCCTTACAAATTAGAGGGGAAAAAAAAGTCTGGGAGAGCTAAGTCACTATCCAACACATACACAGAAGGCCTGGCTGTGTGGCTCAGTGGTAGAACATCTGCCTAGAGTCCTCCAGTGAGGGGCTGGGGTGTGGCTCAGTGGTAGAGCACCTGCCTAGAATCCCCCAG
>OU015754.1:10770867-10790094 GCA_907169655.1 Acomys percivali | reverse complement strand
CTCCTCCAGCCACAGCAAGTCTCGCCACACTTACCTTCATGGCCAACACCCGGGAGGCCACCTGTGAGGAGCCCAGACGCCGGAGGAAGTAGTCCAGCACTTCGCATGTGGTCTGCTCATCTGCTTTGGGGCCCAGCAGCAGATCCTGCAGGCGGCCCAGCAGCTGCCGCTGCTTCTGCTGCCTCTGTGGACCAAGAAGAACTGTCAGGGCCACTGCGGGGGTAGACCTGGCAGGGAGGACAGAGGGCATCTCATACCTGTCGCTTCTTGGCCTTCTGCTCCCGGCTTTCGCCCTCATCCTCCTCCTCCCCCGAGGCAGTGGCGTCAGCGGCGTCGTGCAGCAGGAATTCGCACAGGCACTGCACAGGCAGCACATCCAGCGAGCCTTCGCTGGACTGTACCAGATCTGCGAGCCATGGCATGGACTGGGAAGAGGCCTGTGCGGGCAGCAAGGGAGACTGAGCATGTCCACAGAGGCCCCACACTATGCCCCAAATCCTCTGGGCAGCACATGCTCAAGTGGAGCCTCTGTGGAGCAAGTGGCAACGGGCAACAGTCAGTGCACATCTGAACCCATGGTGTCTATGCACCATCGGCGTGCAAGGACACAGTGCTCGCTCTGCATCCCAATGCGTTCTCCCTTTGGAAAAGCCTCTGGAACTTTCCTGGCCTGTGGCCCCTTCCACTATGCCCAGGGCGGGACGCACCTGGCGCTGGATGATGTGCAGGAGGAAGTCCGGGTTCCGGCTGCGGCACAACAGGTGCCCAAGGCGCAAGGACTGGTTGAGGGCCTTCACCTGGTCCAGGATGTGAGGGGGTGGCCTCCGGGGAGGGCCTCTGTGTGTCATGGGGGACATGAGAGTCAGGAGGCCACTCATATAACCCTAAGTACAAGTACCAGAAAGCCACACTATCCCAGCCCTGCTGCCAAGGGGCGGACAGCTCGGCTAACCCCAGCACGCTAAGGCCAAATCCAAGAGATCCACACCATGCTGGGGCAGAGTGGAAAACTCCCAGTCAGCTCTGTCTGCTCCTCATCTCCCTCCCACCAGCTGGGGCAGGGAGGTAACATACTGAGGGTCCAGGCTGGTGAGCTGGGACAGGAGGAGGCTGCTGCTCTCGGTGATGGTCTGTTTGGTGGAGGCAGCAGCCAGGTGACCCTCGAAGGCCAAGATCTCCTGCTTCTCCCGCTGGGAGATCTGGAGCTCGCGGTTAATCATCTCTGTCCGTGTCTCCTCATCCGTCAGCGTGCACGGTGGGTAGGAATAGTTACTGGAGACCAAAACAGGCAGGCTCTGGTACCCACCCTTGCATACGGGTGCCCGGCAGGGTCAGGTTTAGGGCCGGGCACACAAGGATGCTGTTGCAGGAGGGGCACAGCCTGAGCACTGGGCCAGCAATAATGCTATCCAGTTAAGGCCTGGTGGCTGCAGGCTCCAGGAACCCAGTGCAGCCCCTCACAGATGACAGCTACCTTCAGCACAGAAACTAACTAGTTATCAGCCTTCCCGCATCCAGGACACCAGCTCTGCCACACTATGCAGTACCACATCACCCTTCACGGGACCTCTGTTCATTATGACAGCTCCACAGAGACACAGTTGTCTGTGAGGCATGAACATTCCCCCTTATTTAACATGCTCAAAAACCTGTCACCTTCCACAAGGTCCCATGTCCCATTGTCTCCCAGGCACAAACCATACACCCAGTATTCTATACCACAGCCACGCATCTGTTCCCGAAAGCCATGGCCGTACACAAAACCAATTGCCAATGTCACAGTCCCACACCTGGTCTTCAATATCATGGTCACATATAAGCCTGACCCCTATAATGTCATGTCCTTAGGCTGTGACCTAAGGCCACTGCTCTCTGCACAGTGCCTGCCTGGCCGGGCTGGATCTGCTGGAGCAGCGTTACTCACTCTAACCCACATAGGCTTCAGTGCGAGAACCAAGAGGCTCCGTCAGCTGTGGTAACCACTGAGCAGGCCGGCGTGGCTGTGGGCCTCCTGCATACACCGTGGGCCACGCCCACACCCATGCTGGCCCACTGCCTGCCTGGTTTGTCCTCTCCCCAGTCCAATCAGTGTACGAGCTGCCCAACATGTGCACACTGGCCCTATCACCCTGCCCGTGGGACCCCATGGTGACAGCTGGAACCACACTGCCCAGCCCCAGGGAAAGAGCTGAGACCAGTTGAGCGACAGCCTTGGCTTCAGAAACTGCTCACAGGGAGGCGGCACAGACAGTGTTCCTCTGTGCAGCCCCTCCCTGGGCTGAAGGATGCGCATCACTTACTTGGTCATCACCATCTCCATGAGCATCTTCAGGGTGGGATACTCCTCCCATGCGGCCAGACCTAGGGAAGGAGAGCAGGAAGTTGCCTGCAGCACTCTCACCGGCCTCCGCCGCACCATAGCTGGTGCCTCGCTGGGCTCTGGCCCAAGGTCTGTCTCCATAGCCAGGACAGCTCACCGATGTTCTCTGGGTTGAAGGCAGCGACAACCAGCAGCAGGGGCCAGGCCTTCCAGTAGAGGGTGGAGATGGCGAGGTTTGGGGGCTGATACCTGGAAGGCAGGGGCAGCGGCGACAGTGTGAGCTCGGCGCCCTGAGCTCAGGCCAGGTCAGTTCTAGTGCCTAGAACCCAAGTGAAAAAGCCAGACGTGGCTGTACATGCTTGGGATCCTGGTGCTAAGGTGTGGAGATAGAAGGGGCCCTGGGGCCCACTGGCCAGCCAAACGGATGGACTCCAAGTAGAAAAGGAAGAGACCCTGGCTCAAAAAAACAGGTGACCAAGATGGCTCAGTTGGTGCCATCAAGACTGAGGGCTTGGGCTGGAGAGAGGGCTCAGAGGTTAAGAGCACTGTCTGCTCTTCCAGAGGTCCTGAGTTCAATTCCCAGCAACCACATGGTGGCTCACAACCATCTATAATGTGATCTGGTGCCCTCTTCTGGTGTGCATGCAGGCAGAACACTGTATACACAATAAAACAAACAAACAAACAAACAAACAAAAACCAGCGGGCTGTGGCGGGGCACGCCTATAATCTCAGCACTTGGGAGGCAGACAAATCGCTGTGATTTCAAGGCCAGCCTGGTCTACACAGCGAGTCCAAGATAGCCAAGGCTATACAGAGAAACCCTGTCTCGAAAAACAAAAACAAACAAACAAACAAAAAACAAAAACAAAAAAACAAAACTGAGGACCTGAGTTAGATCCCCAGGACTCAAATGGTGGAAGGAAAGAACTGATTCCCACATATTGTCCTCTGATTTCCATAAACAGTCTGTGGCACACGTACTTACGCTTGTACATGTATAGCACACGCACACACACACAAGCACACATGTATGCACATACACCCGCATGGACACACAGCAAACACCTACCTACTAAGTAAAACAAAACAAAAATTTTAAGTAAAAAAGAAAAAAAAAAAGAAGGTTGGGAAGATCGCTTAGTGGCAGTGTTTACCTAGTACACACAAAACCCTGGGTTCAGCTGCTAGCACTGGGGAAAAAAATAATAATTTAAAGAAGCCAGGCATGGAGGTGCATGCTACCATTAGCCCCACCATTCATGAAGCTGAGGCAGGTGGATTGGATTTTGAGAGAGTAGAGCTACACAGCAGCGAGAGACCAACCGAAAGAAGAGATAAGCAAAAGGAAAGAGAAGACCCCCAAAGCCAGAGACATCTCCCCCCAACAATAAGCTACTGGAGAAGGAAGCGTTCACACACACACACACACAGGAATGGTGGGAAACAGTTGTGGGGCTGAGAGCCGGCTCTGCCTGGGCCTTGCCAATGGGCAGGCCGACCTGCCGGAAGTCGGGCCGCAGCCTTACCCCGGCGGCAGCTGGATATTCTCAGGGTGGTGGTAGGTGCACAGGTTCAGAACCGCGTCAATCAGCTGGATCCGCTCCACCTTCAGAACTTCCACGTCTGCAACCCAAAGGCACCTGGGTTCCAGTCTGGCCCAGACCCCTCTGTGGGCAGCAAGGGGTAAGTGGGAAGAGACCCAGACTGCTTCCAGTGGGGGTGGGGTGTGTGGTGTGTGTTTGTGTGTGTACCGATGAAAGGCTAAACCAGGGACTGCAAGGCACTGGCCCTGTAGGTGGCAGGACCCCTGACAGCATCCCACCCTGGGCTGTGAGAAGCCAGAATTGGAAGCACCGTGCTTAGGATCAGTCTACCTGCCCCGATAGGAGAGGACAGACAAGTCCCTGCTGGGTTCCACATTGTGAGAACATGAGTGAACTGCAGAGCCTGAAAGGGAACAGGGGGAACCCTAGGTCCTCAATGTGGGTCCCCAAGCCGCCTCCCCAGAGAACAGTCACAGCTGCACAGAGGGTGTGAGAGAGCTGGCGGCACTTCCGGCTTTGGTGGGAAGTTACCATCAGCCTGCACAGCCGCAGCTCGCTTCACAAGGTGGTCGGCCAGTTCCATGGCATCTGCGGGGCCAAGAGGCAGCTCTCGGGACAGTCCGATGACCAGGATCCGCATCAGGGTGTCCTCCAGGATGGGGACCTCTGAACAGAGGCGTAGGAAGAAACTGCGGGTGATGTTGGGAGACAGGGGCGGTGAGGGGCCACTGGCGTCCTCTGTGGCCAGTGGCCATACTCTAATCCACCTTACCACGGGTATAATCTTTAGTCCGGTGGTCCACGCAGGGAATGTACACTAGCTCCTGGCCTTTAATAGGTAGGGAGAGAATGGGAGGCCACTGCCTCCTTTACCCCACGGTCATTCATGAGTGGATGGACAGGCTGCACACAGCCCCTGGCAAGCAGCTGGAAAATGTAATAGCTAAGGTAGGCAGAGAGCTTGGGGTACAACCGGACAGCAGTGTCTACTACTAGACTGGATAGCAGGACTAGGGGGCAGGGCGGGGCGGGGTGTCCCAGAACATGGAGGTGACCAGTGGGTTGGAAGGGATGGCAGGTCAGCCAAGGAAGGGCAGAGTGGGTGTGGGGAAGAGTCACCCCGGAGATGTGACCAGGGCACAGGGTAGAGGCAGGTACCACTGCAGGTGAAGAGCAGCGCAGGGACTGCAGGGTAGGCCCACCTGCCCAGCATCTGCTAAACACGTGGCCAGGGGCTTCACCCTCTGGCTGCCCTGCCCACCCTGGCACTCACTTGCGGTCGCTCTCGGGTGGCCAGTTGTCCCACTTGTAGTAGGTCTCAGGCTGCTCGGTGAAGAGCACCTTGTGGAGGCTGCAGGGATGGAGCAAGTCTCAGTCAGGAAGTGGCTGTGCAGGGAGTCTCCACCCCAACAGTGCCGCCCACAGGGACAGCTAAGGCAAAAGCTGGCGACTGGAAAAGTGCTTGGTGCTCCTGAGCCTCCTGCTCGCAGGGGCCAGTAGTGACCCAGGGCTGGGGAGCTCTTACGCTCGGGACCGGTGTGTTGTCTTGCCCAGTGTTGGGGCTCTAAGGGTGTGTAGCCAGTGCCTGCATCAGAAGGAACAGCCTCCCAACCAGGTGGGACCGTGAGGCTGAAAGGTGGCCCGATTCTTACCAATGCACATAATCTTTGGGGGCAAGTTTGCTGATGGAGGGGACGACGCTGTGAAGCCACCACACTGCGTCCCGCTGGATGGCCGCAATCTGGTTCTGGAAAGTGCGGAGCACCTCGAGGTCTAGAGGAGTGAGCAGGCTCATGGGTACCCTGCAGCCATGGACTCAAGCAGTCCAAGCCACTACGGAGACCACCCCAGCTCCCTGTTAGGGACCTCCCACCTGACTCTGGGCCTCACAAGCCAACATGATGCTTGAAGTGAACAGGCTTCCAAGCACAGATGGTCCTCTCAGCTAGATGGCATGAGGGGACTGCTGCTTCCCGAAGCCCCTCCGCCTCCTCCAGGCATGCCAAGGAATACCCCACCCCCACCCCTGGTTCTTATGTCATCGTCTGAGGACACCAGTCCCCACCCCCCAGCCCAGCAGGGACTTACTTCTCTTCTCTCCTTTGTCCCAGGCGACTCCAGCCTCTTTCACCTGGGCTGTAATGCCCAACATCATAGACACGGCCAGCACATCCGTGATGTGAACCACAAACCGCTCCTACAGCCATAGAGAGCGCCGAGGCTGATGTGACCAAGGGCCCCTCCCAAGGGTCCCAAGTAGCATAGGAACATGTGTGGAGGGGCACAGCACACACGGACACAAAGCAACTTGGAGAGAAAGCCGGCATGTCCCCAAATCTAGAGACCACCATGTGGTCCAGGAGGGGGCCAGGTTGAGCCAGGTCCTGGTCCTGGGAGGGGACTAACCAACAGAGACAGATAAAACCCTGCCCCCAGCAGACTGCCACCATGGTGGATCACCGTCCTACCCGCCCCAGCCCCCAGCCCCCCAGCCCCGCCCAGGGCCTTGGAGCTCACCCACCTTCCCCGCTTCATTCTGCTTGGCGGCGACCCCCCCTCCCACCTCTTGCTCTGCACCCCCAGTCAATCAGACCTCTTACTCGGGTGCCCTGTCCATCCTCCCAGTCGCTCCACAGCCCTGCCAGCTGCAATGTCCCCATCCATGCTGGGATCACCAGCTCCCCAGCCTGGTCAGCATCACCCCATCCTTATGACGGATGGAACAACACTGCTGAGTTGCCTTCACACTTGGATGCGGGGACCCGAGCCCACGTCTGCACACGAGCCTGGCACGTGGCCATCGCTTTAACAAGATAAACCTGTCAGGGCCAGGAAACAGCAAAGCGGGAGGTGGCGAGCAGGGGTCCCAAGGCACCTTAAATTCCATTTCCAGGTACTGTGGCTCCTTGCGCTCCTGCATGAGGCCCAGGCAGAAAGCTTGGAAGTTGATCTCATGCTTCGTCTGCTTGATGATTTCCCGCAGCAGGGCCCTTGAGGCTCGGAGGTAGTCATCCTTGTTGGTGAGCAGATCCTGGAACACCATGGCTAGGAACTGAGGCAGAGAAAAGCCGCAGGGAACTGGGGTCAATGGTCAGCCAGGTACATGCCTTTGCCGCACACCCCATCCACCTGCCAGGACCTAGGCAGGACCTGCAGAAAGCCTTCCCCAGGAGAACACCACTCCCTGCCCCTGCCAGACAACTAAGCAGCTAACGTGGTAGGACTGTGCCAGGTCCCGCAGCAGCACATCTTGGGATGCCTGTCCTGAGAGGAGGGGCCAGCTTCCCCTTCGTGGATGTCAGTTCTCTTTTCTTTGTTTTTGTTTTTCAAGACAGGGTTTCTCTGTGTAGCTTGGCTGCCCTGGAGCTCTTTTTGTAGACCAGGCTGGCCTCGAACTCACAGCGATCCGCCTGCCTCTGCCTCCTGAGTGCTGGGATCAAAGTTGTGCGCCACCACGCCCAGCTAGATGTGAACTCTTTTTTTTTTTTTTGAAACAAGGTCTCTCTGTGTTAGCCTTGGCTGTCCTGGAGTCACTTTGTAGACCAGGCTGGCCTCGAACTCACAGCGATCCGCCTGCCTCTGCCTCCCAAGCGCTGGGATTACAGGCGTGCGCCACCACGCCCGGCTTAGATGTGAACTCTTAAGAGGAGATCCATGTTGCATTTCACTCTCCTGATAGTTGGCCAGAGGGGAGCTGGTCCTCCGGGATGGGGATGCAGACAGTGATGCTCAGATACCTCAACCCCACCCACCTGGGCTCGGAGAACACTAAACACCAAAGATGCCCTCCCAGGCCCACAACTGCCCGATTAATTCTCTTAAAACACCGAGCTGAGAAGGCAACCAACCATCAGGCGTGGCCAGAAGCTAGCACAGAGCCTAACAGGGTGCTCCTTGGATCTGGAGAGGTGCCAGGCCTGGGACCCACAAGCCAGGACTCTAAGGCCAGGGCCGGAAGACCGTGGAGATGCCTGCTTGGTTTAGAAAAACCCCTAACCAAGGAGGCTGCACCATGCTGGAGCTGGGACAGTAGGGGGGGCTCACTCACTACCCTGCTCCACAGTGTTTACCTCACAAGGACAGTTTAGAAACTGGGAACTAACCGGTCTTCCCACCCTGAGCCAGGACTTTCTCCCTGGGCATCCCCACAAGGCCCTAGCCTCATCTTGACACAAGCCCCAGGCTGGTCCCACGCTAAGCGTCCCCACCTTGGGCGCCAGCTCGGAGCTGTGCTGCAGCACAGTGTAGAGGATCTGCATATTGTTGGGGTTGCGAGCGTTGGACAGCTCGTTGAAGATCACAAACTTGATGGTGGTACCCAGGTTGTCCTTGTGTGCGTTCAGCAGCTCCCTGGATGCACGGGTCGGGCAGGTGATGGGGGCGACGCAGACCAGGTTCCCCCGGTTCCCCCTGGCTTGTCTCCTGACCCTGATGCCCCAGCTGGCCACATACGTACCTGATGCAGAGCATATAGTGGTTAAGGAGCACCTTGGGCTTGAGGCGGATCTTGATCAGGTGAGAGATGGCGTCCATGTCTTCCGGTCCGTGCGAGTTGCAGTTCATACACACGGACATCAGCAGGTCCTGGGCTGGCCTGGTCAACTGCAGGAGAGAGGCCAGGGAGAGACCACTGAGCACTGTGACCACGACTGCCCGGGGCAGCCCCCAGGGAGAGTCCCTCCCCTCACCCCCACCTCCCCCACTCCCCCTCATGAACTCTGGCTTCACCAACACAGCGCACCTTGGGGTTCTGCAGCCACATCTCTAGCCGCTGCACGGCCAGCAGCCGCACCTCCTTGTAGCCACAGGTGGCTGTGAGCAGCCGCAGGAGGTTCCTGGACACGTTGTCGATGGGCTGGCGCCGGTTCAGCTGGTCACGAAGCATATCCAGGACGTACTCTTCCACGCTCTCTGTGAGTTCATCGTACCTAGGCCAGAGGGGGGAGAAGGAGGCCAGGAAGGATGCCAGCTCCGGGTGCCCTCCCTCTGGACTCCTGGGACTGGGGCTGTCCGCCCACCTACCTTGGCATGAGCTGCCCCTCCTGCTCGGGACTCAGCTTCTCCTCGGCTATTAGCAGCTCCGTCTGACTGTCCTCCTCTTCCGTGAGCGAGGGGTGGGGGCTGCTGCCTGAAGGAACCACGGGAGCCAAACGTGTGTGCCTTGTCCCCCGGGGATATGGGGGCAGGGGGAGGGGCGGTGCCCTCAGCCTCCACCCGACACCCTTGGCATCTCTTTACCTGCACCCAGGTCCCCTCCGCTGCGCGCCCCCTCCCCCTGCAGCAGTACGCTTTTGGGTGGCATCTTGGTGTTGAAGGCTGTCTGGATGTTATCCACGAAGGTGCGGCAGTGAGGGCTGTCCACCCAGATGCGCTCACCCAGTGAATCCTCAATGTATACCTGCAGTGAGTCATGTGTGGACCCTGCCGGATGCTGGCCACGTACCCAGGGCGGGCAGCATCCAAGAGGCCCTCGTCAACACCCATGGAGGAGGGATGGCACGTCAGAGCCTCTGTCCGCCCCTCTCTCCCGCACCCTCCCTTCCACAGAGCTCTAGCCCCTAAGGCCCCGGAGAGCTGACCCACCTTCACGAAAATCTCAGGCCAGTTCTCATCCTCCTCATATGCTGCCATGAGCAGATTGCAGGCCAGTACAGACACCAGGCTGTTCCCTTTGGCCTTGAAGTTGACAGAGGCGTCCCTGCGCAAGAGGCTGCACAGGGCCTGAAAGGCAGGTGAAGTTATAGTTGTCACGAGATGCCCCACGCCAGACGGGCGACGGCGGAAGGGTCCGGGGAGGCGGGGGTGGGTGGTGGGGTGGGGGCGTCTCACCTCGATGACACCCTCCGTGGCGAAGATGTTGGGTTTGATCTTGGCCAGGTACATGAGGCTGAGGTAGAGCGTGCTGTCCGGCTTGGCCCGCGTCACCTTCAGCTGTTTCACGGCGCCGCACAGCACTCCCTCTATCCTGTCATCATTACCCTCCAGCTCAGCGGCTTCGATCTCGTCCAGCAGCACTGTGGGCAGAACTGAGCCCGTGGGAGATTCACGTTAGAGCAGGCGCGAGAGCAGAGGGGTCACACCCAGAGCCACAAGGAGGATCGGCCAACTAGAGGCAACACAGGATGGGTCTCACCAGCACCTGGAGGCTCTGAGCTCCCATCCCAGAATCTTTTGCCCCCAACTTCTGTGCTTTATTTACAACCGAGCCTGCAAAAATGGGCCCCCCCCCCAAAAAAATGCTCCCCGTCCTTAAGGGAGAAACAGGGTGTTAAAGGGTCTCTTCCCACTTGAGGACCAGGCTAGGACCACTTGGGTGGCAGCACCATTGGTGCACCTCCCCCCCCCACAGGGGCTCAGTACTGTCACAAAAGGGCCAGGCCGCAGACATGCTGGAGAAGTGAATGAAATTATGAGCTCAGAACAGTGTGGGGACACGGGAGGCGCATCTGTGCGCAAGGTCAGGGAGCAAGCCCACGGGGAGATACCCATTACTGCAGAAAGACCCTGTTGTGCTAATGGAAGGAACCAGCCTGGAAGTGGCCCCGACGGGCACTGGGGATGATGGACAAGATGAGGGAAGTTCTCTGGAAAAGTCAGCAGTCTGACTTACCTTCAATAGGCACCACGGATGGTTCTTTAATGGAGGGAGAGATGGCTCTTTTTTCTGCAACTGCAGCCTCAGCCAGACGACCCAGGGCGCTCAGTGGGGGTGTGGAGGAAAGCTTGGGGCGCTTAGTGAGGCCGGTCAGGGCGGAGGCCCCAGACAAAGAAGCTGGAGCATCTCTCTTGCGCTCTGGAGGTAGCCCAGAAGGGGCTGGCTTCAGCAGGGTAGACGCTGTCTTTGATTCGTTGGCCTGACCCTTGGACCCCAGAGCAATAAAGTCCCCAGGAGGAGGATGCCCTGCAGAAAAAAAGGATACCCACATTTGTGTTACCCACCCTCTAAGCGGATAAACAAGACTCCCCCCTCCCCTGCCTCCCCCAGGGGATGAAAGTAGAGCCTGAGGTTATCCAACAAGACCCCCCACCCACCCCACAGGGGCAGTGATGGCTGATGGTGACCCAGGGCTGACTGGAAACTAAGCCAATCTCTAACTCACAAGTACTTCTACTTAATTCTCAGTGAGTTTCTTCAAAAGGAGTCGAATCCTCAGTTTACAAATGAAGAGACACAGATGTTAGGTAAATGTGCCCAGTGCTACACAGTTACATGGAGCAAGTTCACGACTCCAGCTTAGATCCACCATCCACCGGCCTCGGGGTCTTTGATTCTGATCCCAGATGTTCAGCAAGGCTTGATGGCTTTGTATTTCAGGAGCCGCCCCCACCCCCCACCCCTAACCTCGCACCCCAGGGTAGCTTAGTATGCAGAAACTCTGGATTGGGTGATCACGTCCTGAAGGACTGCTGTTGGATGTTTCGTGACTATGCCTTTCAGTACTCTCACGTTAACTACGTCCTGCAGGAGCCCCTTCAGTGGCCGTACCCTGCAGGACCCAGCCCCACCCCCCTTCATTGACTGTGTCCCGGGAGAGCCACGCGCGCTGGGACACACCTGAAGGCTTGGCGGCCGCACTGGGCCTCCGTACGGTGGTAGGCTTGGCTCGATTCATCCTACCCCCGGCTCTGGCGCCCCTGGTCGAAGCGCCTTCACCTGGGAGGAGGCGGCGGGATTCACTCGCTCGCTCAGTCATTCATCCCTCGCGCCGTGGCCACTGGGCTGAGTGCCCAGGGCCGCCCTCTGGAGTCAGAGAACAGGGCCAAGTGCAGCGCACACGAGGCCGGTCGCGGAGACGGACGTCACCGCAACGAGCAGAGCTCACTGGGGTGCGAGGACCTCTCACCTCAGGTACATCACCCTGCAACCCAGCAGCACGGACACCCCCGGAAGTGGAAACTAATCCGCGATCGCTGCCAGAGCTGAGCTTCCCACATAACCGGAAGTAAAACAAACCCTACCGCGAGGAAGAGAAAAGAGAGGCCCGGAGAGCGTGCGCAGTGTTTGCAACGCCCTCTGGCGGCAGGAGGCTGGATGGACAGTTCCCGCGCCGGTCTCAAAGTTTCTCTTGTCTTTTTATTTTTGGAAATGAAGCTGATCCTAGCTCAAGAAGTCAGAATCCTACTACCCCAGTGATCCATCAGTGACGTGTGTTATGTGCTTAAGAATAGCCGTACACTGACCACTCGAACACCAGACTCAGATTGATGAAAGTTTATTGAACGCTGAACAAAAACTAAAAATAAACTGACCACTCAGGGACATAATCTGGGCTCGGGAGCGAGAGGCTATGATGCCAGTCCGTTTCTAAGGCAGCTTTTTACAAGAAAAACCATAACCAGGTAACCCGGTTGGAAGCAAGAGAGAGGGCAGCATTACATCATTTTGATTAGCTAAATACAATGTATCTAGGTAGCATTTTAAGCTGATTGGTTAAGGATATGGGCTTTGGGGACTTTTCAGTTCCCTATGGTTCCGGGAGAAAGGTGCATAGCAGGGAATGTGGTTTTGTTTAAGTAGAACATAAATTATTAATTCAAGCATAATGTTCAGCAAGTATTGAATTGTAAGTAAAAGGCTAATCAAGCTCCCAGGCAGGTAGAGCCTGAGAACCAGAACTTAATCTTTCTTTATGATCAAAATGGAGACTGGGAGGCAAGATGACTTCTGATATCCTAAAAGCAACAACAGGTGTTCACAGAGGAGCCACCTTTATGCTAGCAACTAAAGTGGGTATCAAAGGAAGGGCTATAGAGTTTAAGCAAGTTACAACAACATGCTCTGAAATCAGGGATGCTAAAGTGTAGAGGAATTTTAATTATATGGCCACTCTAGCAAGAGATGAAATCCAAAGACCTTCTAGGTCTGTGTGATCCAGCTGGAATACAGGCAGCACCTTTTTCCCCAAGAGACAGAGGCAAGCAGATATCTGAGTTCAAGGCCAGCCTGGTATAGAGTAAGTTTCAGGTAAAGAAAAGTTTAGGTGGGGTTAGGGATTTAGCTCAATGGTAGAGCGCTTGCCTAGCAAGCGCAGGGCCCTGGGTTCGGTCCTCAGCTCTGGAAAAAAAAAAAAGACAAAATAACAAAAAGAAAAGCTTAGGTTGGGCTGGAGAGATGGCTCAGAGGTTAAGAACACTGCCTGTTCTTCCAAAGGTCCTGAGTTCAATTCCTAGTAACCACATGGTGACTCACCACCATCTATAATGATATCTGGTGCCCTCTTCTGGTGTGCAGGTGTACATGCAGGCAAAACACTGTATACTTAATAAATAAATAAGTCTTTAAAAAAGAAAAAAGAAAAGAAAAGCTTAGGTCTAGGTGTGGTGGCATATGCCTTTAATCCCAGCCCTCAGGAAACAGGCATGCAGATCTCTGTGTTCTAGTCAGTTCTGTCCAGGAGTTCAGTCCAGTCAGTGAGTTGAGAGTCAGTGCAGTGGAGTTGCGTTCATGGCAGTTCAGTTCAGGGAATTCAGAGGCAGTTTTTACTGGGAGAGTTTTACAAAGAGAGGTTGAAGAGAGAACAAGTTTGTCACAGGTGAAGACACAATGAGCCAGAGAAAGAGAAGGAGCCAGAAGACTAGAACAGATTGCTAGAGTTAGTTTGAGGCCAAGCAGAGCAATTCAGTCAGAAGCTGAGTGAAGCCAGATTGAATCAGTCAGCTTGGAGAGGCATTTGAGCCAGAACAGCGGAGTTGAACCAGCCAGCCAGAGCTCAGAAAGAGCCAGGTGGTGGTGGGACACTCCTTTAATCGCAGCACTTGGGAGGCAGAGGCAAGTGGATCTCTGTGAGTTTGAGGCCAGCGGGTCCAGGACAGTCAAGGCTAAACAGAGAAACCCTGTCTCAAAAACAAACAAACAAACAAACAAAGAAAAAAACAAAACAAAACAAAAACAGAGTTCAGAAAGAACTAAAAAGGGTGAACTGACTCAGCAGTAAGTCTCAGAGGCTGAAAACATTCTAGGCCTTGATAAATTGTACAGAAGCTAGAAGCTTCCAGGACTGAGCCTAGGCTGGTAAGATGACAATTACATCAGGTAAATAAAAACTGCCTTTACACTGAAGGCCTCCTGCAATGGCTTTTGGATTTGACCTGATTTGGGCACCTCCCTCTGCATAGAGACCAGAGGCCAAAGTCTCCCTCAGGATAGATCCTGTCTGTCTTCTACCTCCATGGAAGTCCCAAGATCTGTTCTCTTCTTCCTAGTGATGAATACTTGGGCAGGCTGCCCAACTGGTGGGACAAGGACAAAATTCTAGACCTTTCTTTAGGATCAACATGGAACAGAGACGTGTGTGTGTGTGTGTGTGTGTGTGTGTGTGTGTGTGTGTGTGTGTGTATACATGTATGTATACATATATGTGTGTATATTTTATATATATATACAGCTCCAGGAAGAGACCTGGTCTTCTGTGTCAAAAACATGCCTTCAGATGCCTGCCAATGCCTGCAGTTTTTGGGGTCTTTCTTATTGTGTGACCCCAATACCATTCAAAGGTCAAAGCCAGCAAGGTGGGTGAAAGAGCTTGCATAGCAAGCCTAATGTGTGTGTGGCTGAGAGTATGTATGTATACATATAGTGTGTGTGTGCATGCCTGAGAGTATACATGTATACACACATATAGATAGATACATAGATATTCCGAGGAGGAAGGATTAGGACTGGGAGCCCAAGACCAGGCCCCCCTCGCTAGATTGTCCCCATGGCAACCAGCCTCCTTGGTGCCAGAAAGCCCAGAGTTGTAATAGTAAACATCTGTGGGCCGAGTGAAGGATGTGTGTGGACGTCCTGGCACAGAGGGAGCTCCAGGAAGAGACCTGGTCTTCGGCATCAAAAACATGCTTTCTGATGCCTGCCAATGCCTGCAGTTTGGGGTCTTTCTTATTGTGTGACCCCAATACCATTCAAAGGTCAAGGCCAGCAAGGTGGTAAAAGAGCTTGCACAGCAAGCCTAATGACCCAAGGTTAATCCCCAGACACACATGGAGAGAGAAGAAGAGATCTGAGTCTACAAAGTTGTCCTCTGACCTACACGTGTGCTGTGGCATGCATGCCCATGCAGTCATACCATGCGCACACATACACACAATAATAATAAATAAAAATAAATAAAATTTAGATTAAAAAAAAAAAGATAGCCAGGTGTGGTAGCACATGCCTTTAAGCGCAGCACTCAGGAGGCAGAGGCAGGTGGATCTCTGTGAGTTTGAGGCCAGCCTGGTCTACAAAGCAAGTCCAGGACAGCCAAGGCTACACAGAGAAACCTTGTCTCAAAAAAACAAAAGCAAAAAACTAAAAAAAACAAAACAAAAAGATGAGCCAGTGTGGTGGCACGCACCTTTAACCCTAGTACTCAGGGAGGCAGAGGCAGGTGGATCTCTGTGAGTTCGAGGCCAGCCTGGTCTAGAGAGTTCTAGGACAGCTGGAGCCACATAGAGCGACTCTGACTCAAAACAAAAACAAACAAGTGATGAAAGGTCTGTTTACTCTACTGAATTCTAACCTAGTGACAGTGGGGCCCAGCTCAGCCTGAGCTCTGCTGAGGACCTTAAGAAAAGTTGGACAGAGAAGCCCCCAGAGCCTAGGTAGGGGTGCTAGGAAACAACCCCCAAAAGACCTGCAGCTGCTGCGGTCTAACTGCCCCAGTGACAGGAAGCAGGTGTCCCCATCTGCCAGCCTGAGCCTCACATTGCTGGGTCTGGTGGTAGACAGTGTCCCATGGGCTCTGTGGCTCCCTGCATGGGTCTACTGTCGCCAGATCAGTCAGTTCAGCCTGCATCACTCATAGGATCTCTCTCTCTCTCTCTCTCTCTCTCTCTCTCTCTCTCTCTCTCTCTCTCTCTCTCTCTGTTACCAGCTTCAGGCCGTGCAAAGCCATCCTCTCCCTGTCCCCTCCCTGCCCCCATCCCCATGGAACTCCTCACCACGGGCAGATCCATATGGAATACCAAGATGGGCCCCGTCAGATGTCCTCATAGCAGGGTCAGTGTAATGATTAAAAACTAGATGCCAGGCAACAGATGTGATGTGGAGAAGTTTGTTTGTAGAAGCACGGGAGAGCAGGAAAGAGGGAGGGGCACCCCAAGGGGAGAAAGGGACCAGGGACCAAGAGAGAGAGAGAATGAGAAAAACAGAGAGAGCAAGAGAAAGAGAGAAGAGGAGAGAGAGAGGGAGAGAGAGAGAGAGAGAGAGAGAGAGAGAGAGAGAGAGAGAGATTGAGATTGAGAGAGATTTGCCCTTTTTATCCTGGGCAGCTGGCCTGTCTAGTGACAGGCAGGTAGTGATGTCATAGGTTGCTAGGCAGGCTGCGGGCAGTACGCTAACAGCCAGAGCACCCAGGAAGTTCTGGCAGGTAAAGAGCAGATGTCTGTCTGTCCTAGCATCTGTTTGCAGACATGAGAAGTGGGGACACCCAAGGAAGAGGAAGGAAACCAGGAAGTTCAGACTTACAAGACATTTTGTTTGTTTGTTTGTGGGTTGTTTGTTTGTTTGTTGTGGGGGTTTTTGTGTTTTAAAAAATATTTATTTATTTATTTATTTATTTATTACCTATACAGTGCTCTGTCTGCATGTACACCTGCAGGCCAGAAGAGGGCATCAGATCACATTATAGATGGTTGTGAGCCACCACGCAGTTGTTGGGAACTGAACTCAGGACCTCTGGAAGAGCAGTTAGTGCTCTTAACCTCTGAGCCATCTCTCCAGCCTCGTTTTTGTTGTTGTTTTGCTTTTTGGGTTTGTTTGTTTGTTTGTTTGTTTGTTTTGAGACAGGGTTTCTCTTTGTAGCCATGGCTGTCCTGGAACTTCCTCTGCAGACCAGGCTGGCCTTGAATTCACAGAGATCCTCCTGTCTCTGCCTCCCATGTGCTAGGATTAAAGGATGCTGAATGACGACATTTTAAAGAGACTTGTAGCTCTCCTTTGGACTATCAGACTATTGAAGCAATAAGCTCCAAGAAGTTGGAGCGTCTCCAGGAGTACTAGAAGAAAAAGAATCTGGAACCCTGGTGCCACCTAGAGTGGGCTCTCGTCTCCCAAGAAGTAGATATCACATACTTCTGACAGTTTATCTGGCCACCTGGCAGAGGAAACTGGAGCTGAGACAATGGTGAGTCCGTGATGGGCGGGGACTGTGCTGCCATCAGGACTGCTTAGCTACACACATCTCTGCCCTGGGTTTAAACCTACACCTCGGGCCGATGAGATGGGTCAACCAGTAAAACACCTACAGGGAAAGCGTGGAGACTTGAGCTCAGATCCCCCTAGCAACCGGGGTAAAAGCTAGCACGAGAGCTGGGAATGCTGGAGCATGTCTTTAATCCTAGCACTCGGGAGCACCGGCTGCTCTAATAGAGGACCCGGGGTTCGATTCCCAGCAACCACAGGGCGGCTCACAACCATATGTGTAAATCCAATTTGAGGGGATCTGACGTCATCTTCTGACTTCTGCAGGCAGCGGAACTAGCTCTGTAGACCAGCCAGGCCTGGAACTCAGAGATCCACCTGCTTCTGCCTCCTGAGTGCTGGGATTAAAGGTGTGTGTCACCAACACCGGGCTTAATCCAGATCTTCTGCGGTGGGATGGTCCGCCTTTAATCTGGGCCACAGGTTCTACTGGCAGTCTATGTAAAGGACTGTTGTTCTTTCTCTGTCTGGCAAGTTTACTCCTTCAGTAGCATTAGAGCCAACTTCTCCAGGCACACACTGAAGACCACCTGAGGGAGCCAGCCTTGTGAACTGAACCACTACTGGGTCCTTGGACCTTCCGTTGGTAGACAGCCATTGTTGGACTAGCTGGACCACAGCCTCTAAGCCACTATAATAAATCCCTTTATATCTATCATTTTAGAAATATATATATATATACATATATATTATACACACATAATTTATATATACTTATATATTATACATATAATATTTATATATAATTTATATAGATATAAGAATTAATTCTAGCCAGGTGTGGTGGCGCATACCTTTAATCCCAGCACTCGAGAGGCAGAGGCAGGCGAATCACTGTGAGTTCGAGGCCAGCCTGGTCTACAAAGTGACTCCAGGACAGCCAAGGCTAACACAGAGAAACCCTGTCTCGAAAAACCAAAACCAAACTAATAATAATAATAATAATAATAATAATAATAATAATAATAATAATAATTCTTTCCATCTTGCTCCTCCCAAGAACTCTGACTAATACAGTTAGGCATCCAGTTACTTGCAGAAGGTGACATCTGGGGCCAGGATGGCGAGGCTGCCTGAAGTTACCCTCCCCTCTAGTGTCTCCACGTGGCTATGCCCAATGCACTAACCTTCCCAGGAGGGGGCCTGGCTCTTGAGGGGCTCATGCCAGGTAGCGACAAGGCACAGGATGTCCGGTGTTGAGGTGGGGCTCACCAGTTACTGGATGTGTAGTATTACGCAAGTTTCGCCTCTGGCTCAGTTTCCTTACCTATCAAATGGATACTCAGGGCTGCTGCTGCGAGGTCCGGGGAGAAGCTTCATAGTGGTAAGGCCTGGGATAGAGCCCTGGATGCCCTGGATGCCCTGGATGAGCTGTTCCTTCCCCAACCTCTCTGCCCACTAAATTTAGAATAGTTTCTCCATCTAGGAAGCCTCCTGCTGACTGCGTATCAGAGCTATAAGCCAGCAACAAGTCTGTGTCCCCCCGGGAGAACAGCTTGGTGCCCATCTGTAGTCCAGGATTTCCTCTGCGGAAGAATGTTCCTAACTGAGGGCTCAAGGTAGGCTAATTAACTTCCCTGCTGTAAAACTGCAGCAGCAACAGCAGCTTCAGGACGTACACAAGGCAGGCGGGGTGGTGCACCCTGTAATCTCAGCACCGAGGAGGGGGGGTGAGGAAGGAAGATCTTGAGTTCTGAGCAAGCCTGGGCTACATACAAAGCAGGACCCTGTCTCAAAAATCCAAGTGTAAAGTGTTTGTTATGGCCTTAGGGGTCACATTTTTTTCAAAGTATTTGTTAAATGATGAATATGTTGCTAGTTTTTCATGATTTTAAAAGTAGAGGAGGCTACACCAGGTGTGGTGGCACACGCCTTTAATCCCAGCACTTGGGAGGCAGAGGCAGGCGGATCACTGTGAGTTTGAGGCCAGCCTGGTCTACAAAGCTAGTCTAGGACAGCCAGGGCTACACAGAGAAACCCTGTCAAGAAAAACCAAAAATAAATAAATAAATAAATAAATAAATTAATTAATTAAAAAAAAAGTAGAAGAGGCTGGGATGTGGTTCAGTGGTAGAGCACCTGCCTAGAATTCTCCAGTGAGGGGCTGGGATGTGGTTCAGTGGTAGAGCCCCTGCCTAGAATCCCCCAGTGAGGGGCTGGGGTGTGGCTCAGTGGTA
>OU015754.1:10742709-10765219 GCA_907169655.1 Acomys percivali | reverse complement strand
CTCTCTCTCTCTCTCTCTCTCTCTCTCTCTCTCTCTCTCTCTCTGTGTGTGTGTGTGTGTGTATGCTTGTGTGCACACACATTCTCACACAAATTCCTCTGAGGTCAGAGGGAAAGCTCATCTGTAGTTTCTTTCGTGCTACCCACTTTAAAGCCTCTTACTGGGACCCTCTCCCAGTGCAGAGAGATGTGCACCACCTCTGGTTTGTTTGTTTGTTTGTTTGTTTTCAATTTTCTTCTGTGTACAGTGTTTTGCCTTCGTATATGTTTGTGTGCCATGTGTGCCCAATGCCCTCAAAGGCCAGAAAAGGATGTAAGACACCCTAGACCTGGAGTTACAGGTCTAGTTACAGATAGTTAGCAAACTGCCCCCAGTCTGCCTAGCAACCTATATCATTACTTGACTGCCACTGGGTGTGCCAGCCCCCCAGGATATAAAAAGGGCAAAGCAAACCCACCTCATCTCTCTCTCTCTCTCTCTCTCTCTGTCTCTCTCTCTCTGTCTCTCTCTCTCTCTGTCTCTCTCTCTCTCTCTCTCTCTCTCTCTCTCTCTCTCTCTCGGGTCCCTCTGTGTAGCCTTGGCTGTCCTGGACTCGATTTGTAGACCAGGCTGGCCTTAAACTCACAGAGATCTGCCTGCCTCTGCCTCCCGAGTGCTGGGATTAAAGAATGCGCCACCATGCCCGGTGACCTCTTCCTCTCTCTTCCTCTCTTCCTCTGTCTCTTTCTCGGTCTCCCTGGGGCACACTCCTTTCCTTCCCTTTCCATGCTTCTACAATAAAACATACCATGAATCCCAGCACTCTATGCGTTGCCCTGACTGTCCTGGAGCTCATTATGTAGACCAGGCTAACCCTGAACTCACAGAGATTCACTTCTGCCTTTGCATTCTCAATGCTGGGGTTAAAGATGTGAGCCAGCACTCTTGGCTTTTCTGGATCTCTTGCTTGAAGGAACTAAGGAGGAATAAAAGCCCAACAAAAACTTACGAGAATAGGCTCATGGAGTCAGAAAAAAAAAATCGCACAAAAACTACCTGACCCCTGCGAGTGAGTTCCTCAGAGAGGACCAACTGGGACAGGTCCAGCTGTGCACGTAGAAGCATCCTTCAGATCTTGGGGAATAGCTCTGAAAACATCCTGGTGATGGGCGTTGTTGTCACCTCTGTTGTTTATTGGCGGAGGTCATAGCTGACACAGGCAGTCCTGGATGGCTCCCCCTGGTGGCCAGAGTCAGAAGAACATTTAGGAGCAAGAACAGACAGGTCATAGTGCCTGCAGCATACTGGGCTACAGCGTGGAACTGACCACACAGAAAGCCACGGGCTTCCGGGTACTTGGGCCTGTTGTTCCCCAACATATTTCCAGAGTGCCTCATAGATTCACTCCAGAAAGTCCTGAGAAGGCCCAGTGTGTGGCCACTGTTAGTAGGACTGGGGTGTGCCTCCTGCTCATCCGGTTCTCAGCCCTGGGCATGACTTAGGTCTGAAAGAAGGGTGTTAAGCTGCCTTCTGAGTATTGTCTCCCAATCAAGGGTCCCAGGGCCATCATCTTCCAGCTCTGCCTTTCCTCTGGAGCAGGAAAAGGAAGATGGCTCCCGTCTAAGGATGGCTCAGTGGGTAAAGGTTCCTGCTCCCAGGCCTGATGGCCTGAGTTAGATAGATCTCCGGAATCCATATGGTGAAAAGAACTGACTCCCTAAAGTTGCCCTCTGACTTTCACACATGCGTGGTAGCATGATCACGCCAACACACACACACACACACACACACACACACACACGTATAAATTAAACACGTTATAAGCGTTCCAGGCCAGTCTGAGCCCACAGTGAGACGGATAGATCAAAAGGTGAGGGTGGGGGTCAGAAGAGGACGCTAGGACACCCTGCAGACTATGCCATGTAACTGACCCACTTCCAGGCCCCCAGCTCACTTCGCCACCTTGACGTGGATTTGGTGTTACGTCCAGAGCATATGGTCAACAGCCAGCTGGCCTCCACTCCCTCTGCCAAGGCTCCGGGAGGCTCCAGCAGCTGCGGTCTCAGGACTACAGTGGGTAGCACAGATGACAGTCGGTGGCATAGAGACATAATATCCAAGCCAAAAGTTCTGGGAGACGTGAGGCGCAGACACCCCTGGGTGTGCGTCACGCTCGCCTGCCATCCCTCACCTTGTGAAAGTAGCATTGACCCTGTCCCGGGTGTGCTGGAGATGGACAGGGCCACGGGCGTTGGGGGGGGTGGGGGGTTTCAGCATCGAGACAACTGCACGTGGAAAGATCTAGGTGGAGCCAGTGACTGGGGCAGCGAGGGGCGTGGCCACCAGGGGCGTGGCGCCGACGGGCGTCCAGAGAAGGCGTGGTTGTAGCTAGCGAAGAGGCGTGAGTAACAGGGGCGTGATCAGATAAGGGGCGTGGTCATCGCGGGGGCGGGGCGGTGACGCGCCTCGACGCGCGATCCCGGAAGCGGTGTCAGTACTGGGGAGCCGGTGGCGGGCGGCGGGCGGCGAGGACTTGTTGTTCTTCGCCGAGTCGGAGCGTGGAGTCCGGAGCGCGCAGGCGGAGGCGGCGACTACGGGGAGCGTGAGAGCAGAAGCGCGCGTGGAGAGTGCGAGTCCACGAGGAGCCGCCGCGCCCGGCCCCGCGCGCGACCCGGGTGAGTTGAGGGGCTTCGGGTACTGGATAGGGGGACCCCGAGTTCGCGCACCTGCGGGAGGCGCACCCTGAAGGCCGCGGGCCCAGCCTGGGCCTTCGAGCACGTGCCACGCGGGACCTGGCTCAGGGCCCAAGCGGGGCCAGCCACGTGCGGGAGAGGCACCCGGGAGCCGTGCGCACCTGGTCACTTCCGTCGGCCTAGGACCCCCCCCCCCCCCCAATCTCCCAGCCGCGACCCCGCAAGGGCCTAGGTAACTGGTGTCACTTTTTAATCAGCTGACCGGCCAGCGGTGCCGGATGTGGAAGCTGTGGGTGGGGACCGAGGCAGGTGACCGTCCTGGCCAGCCTATTGCTTCCGCCACTTTCTTCAGGTGTGGTTGGGGGGCCAAAGTCTCTTCCAACTCCAAAGTGTGAGGTTCCCTTGTAGGGTGAGCGCATAGGTGTGTTAAGAGTGTGAGGCGCGAAATCTAGCAAATTACAGGTGGAGAAAGCCTCCTGGGTCCTAGGTGCCTGATTTAAGTAAGGTCCCTTTGGGAGAGAGACTCCTCTTCTGGCATCCTTATAACCGGAGATGGCAGTCATTCCGGCCTCCCAGAACTTGCCCTGTTCACAGGCAGTCGGTATTTGGGAGGCCAGGCAGCTTGGTGCTCTTGTTTCTTTTGTGAAGTTACGCTGTGCCTTGCTTTTCACACAGCCCTTACAGCTAAAACAGATGCGCTTTAACAATTCACGACCAATTGTCAGACAGGCAGTCAGCCATCTCTTGTCCCAAAAACCTAGTGAATGCCACAGCTGGTTGTTAGTTGAGCCTTTCCCTTTCTGTGGAATCATCAAAATCAGCTTTGGGACCCCCACCCTACCCCCCACCCCCGGGTTTGGCCCTGCTGTGGTCTTACTGTGACCACGTTTCCGAAAGGTAGGTGGTGACGTGCACGTGGGTACTGTGATGCCTCACGCTGGTATTTTCAAGTCTGGTGGTGTAGCACCAAGGAGCTTCTTTAAAAGGTGTTGATCTAAAGCTGTTATGTTATGGTAGTGCGTGCCCGTAATCCCAGCACTCTGAGGTCTTAAGTTCGAGGTCATCCAAGACTACATAGGTAGTTCAAGACCAACTTCAGTTACATAGAGAGACACAGTCACAAAAACCCACACCAAAACAAAGAAGTATGAATCTAAGCGTGTGGACAGAGTCAGGAAAGCTGTGGATAAGGTAGGACACACCTATAGCCTGTCGTCAGCACTCACTGATGACGACAAAAGCCTTCCTCTCTACTTAGATAAATCAACAGGAGAAATGTTGAGTTTGACCTTGGTAAAGGAAATGAATCTAATGTTATAACTTAAAACTAACTCCTTGTGACTCCAAAATAAAACATTTATTAGAGGGGAAAAACAAAACAAAACAAAAAAACACGCCAGATTTGGCTGGAGCGCGTTCCTGTCTTGTTCTTGAGCTGAGCTGGGCTTGCAAGGCCGTGTTCCAAGTTCAGGGCTGTGTACTTTCCAGGTAGTTGCTAAAAATGGGAGTTGGACAGAGGGTCCTGGGAAGCCGTGCTCCTCGGAGAGTCGGCTCTTTCTGTGCCCCAGCCCTTTCTCTAGCACCCTGAAGGCTTCTGGTGAGTCTTTTCCGGTCATTCTGTCCCTGGGACCCTCAGTTTTGAGTCCCGGGCTCTGCCGGCCCAGGATTTGTTTACCGTCTCCGGCAACTCTTTTTTTTCTCGCAGTCTAGACCAAGAAGTTGTGTCTGCTTCTGCCCTGGCTGTTCCGAGTCTAAAGGTTTCTTGGAGCCAGTTCTCTGGATCCCGGGTCTAGTCCACACGGGAAATGGAAATCAGGCCAGCTGGGAGGATTCTCTGTGTGGCTGATCTCTGGAGCTATAAACAGTGACTCATTCTCCCGCCCCACCCTCCCTGTCCCCCGTTCCTCCGGGAAGATGCCTGGTCACTCCGTATTTACTTTTGCTTTTTATAAGTCACACATGTGTTATGTTTCCTCTTTCCTTGCAGTTGCAGGGAACCGAAAGTGTTCTCTGGAAAGCCGTAGAATTTCACAGAGGTAGACCTGAACCCTAGGGATTGTGCACCACACTACCTGGTGGGGGTGAGGGTGCCAGGGATACTACAGCCTATGTTGCTTGATGTCTTGGCCTGAGGTCAGAAGTCAAGGTTAGAGGCTAGGCGTGTCTTCCCCTCACCCCCATGTCTGATGACACACCTGCCAGCTCTTCCTAGGGGCCATCTATATGGCTTCCTTTCCTGTCTGAGTCCCTGCCTCAGTCTGTAAAGCAGACCCTTTTTAGTGCCTTCATACCCTGAGGGAGCTGGTGTTAGGAACACAAGTTCTCTGCCTGACAGGAGCTTGTTGTGCAGCGAAGCTGCTGAAAGAAAAGTCTAGAACCGCGTCTAGGCCCAGGGAAAATTCCGGCACCCCGAAGAGAGCAGTTAGGAGGGCTTTGTGGAGGAAGTGGAAGTAGAGGGTGGGGTGGAGACCCCTCCCCCCACATCCACCACAGCCAGGAGCACTCATCAGCCAGAGAAGGAAGCTCAGAAGGGAACCCCAAGATCTGTGCTAGCTGTAGCTCTAAATTTGAGACACCAAGATCAGAGTTGGATATCTGTTACACCAAGGCTACAGCCCAGAGAGAAGCTAGACCATGCTTGAGACTGGGTAGGTCAAGAGCTGGTTCTGTAATTCCAGCACTTGGGAGGTTGAGGCAGGAGAAGGTCATTTCTAAGCTAGCCTGGGCTATGTGAGACCCCGTTTTAAACAAACTAACAGGTCTGGAGAGATAACTCAATGATGCGCTTGCTTGAGCCCACACAAACAGGTTAGATGTGGTAGTACACTCTGTTATCCCACCGTTGGTAAGGTAGAATCAGGAGGATCATTGAGGCCTTCTTGTCAGCTAGCCTAACTTTATGGTTGGTTCCAGGCCACTGAGGGACCCTGTTTCAAAAAAATAAGGTATGGCCAGTGAGATGGCTCAGGTGGTAAAGGTGCTTGCCATCAAGCCTGAGGACCCAAGTTCAAATCCCCAAGACCTACATCTTGGAAGGGGAAAACTGACTCCCACAAATTATCCTCCAACCTTCTCATCCACTTTGGCAAGTGTGCACCTGCACTCTCACGCTTTTCTCTCCCTCTCTCCCTCTCTCCCTCTCTCCCTCTTTCCCTCTTTCTCTCTTTCTCCTTACAGAAACTAGGCTGGCCTCAAACTCCTAGAGATCAACCTGTCTCTGGGGCCCAGATGCTGATATTAAAGTTGCGCATCACTATATCTAGCAAATACATGTAAGTTTTAAAAGTTAAAAGGGGTGTGGGGGGCCGGGGAGAAGGGCTGGAGAGATGGCTCAGATGTTAAGAGCACTGGCTGTTCTTCCAAAGGTCCTGAGTTCAATTCCCGGCAACCACATGGTGGCTCACAACCATCTATAATGAGATCTGATGCCCTCTTCTGGCATGCAGTTGTACGTGCCGGCAGAGCACTGTATACATAAAAAAAGAAAAAGGAAAAAAAAAAAAGCTAGGTGGGAGGTGGTGGTGCACTCCTTTAATCCCAGCACTGGGGAGGCAGAGGCACGCAGATCTCTGAGTTTGAGGCCAGCCTGGTCTAGAGAGTGAGTTCCAGGACAGTCAGGGCTACACAGAGAAACCCTGTTTCAAAAACAAACAAACAAACAAACCCCCAAAATACGAGGTAAACAATCTGAGAAAAGACAAACACACACACACACACCTGGGCTTAGCTGTTTCCAGGGGGCGTCCCCAGTGAGACTTGAAGGTTAAAAGGTGGCTGAAACCCTAGGACCACCTGGTGGCAGAGAGGACCACTCAGCCGGCCAGGCGGGGTGAGGGGGTTGGGGATGGGGGGAGGTCTGAGTTAGAGGCAGAAGGAGGGCAGCCACATGCAGCCTCGAAGCTGCTTGAATCACCTCTGTGTGGAACTGGGATGACACAGCTTCCCGAGATTGCAAACGCAAGGTGACCAGACGTCCTCTAGGCCAGGCAGACAGTTGTGGCTTATGGGAGGGCAGCCAGCCAGCCAGAGCTGGGCGGAGGTGCCCAGCGCTGTGAGAGGACAGCGTGGTGAAATCTTAGTGGTCCACAGAGGTAGGAGCTCATTTGACCAGCTGTGGTGTGGTTCTTCAGCATGTGCCCACTGGGTGCTGGGGGTGTGTCAGCCCCATGGACCCTCAGGGTCCTGGAAAGGGTACTTGGCTCCGTGGACTTGTGAGAGGCTCCCAAGCAGTGGTCGCCTCATCGTTAGTGGCTTTAGGCTCTGTAGCTCGCAGCCGTCAGCGTGCCACTTGCTGTCTGGGGGCTTGAACCTGTTGCCTTGGACAGAATGGGTTTCTCATCGTCCTCATCGCCCACCCGGCTGCCTTTCCCCATTTCGGGGGACCAGGAACCTGAAGAGCACACATCCTTGTCAGCTGGATTGGGGGGTACAGGAGCCGCAGCTGCCATCACCCTATGGGACGGGGTATCATTCAGAACCCTCAGGTTGTTGTCACAGTCGCAGCAGAGAGTGAGATGGGTGGTCCGGGTTACATGTTCCTCAGGGAGCATGGAGACCCTTGGAGACTGTAGGACCTTCCCTTTTGACTCGTCAAAGGCCTGGCAGCAAGGTCCGTCCCCAGGGTTCCCTGTCGACTTCTCCTTTGGCCCCGGACATGGTCCTTGCTATGTGCTGGGATGCCAGGAAGGGGTGCAGGGAGGCAGGCCTGAGGCTGTAAGTGCACTCAGGGCAGCAGGGGGCTGAAGGACAGCTACTGGGGTGTGAAAGTAGGATGGGAGATGCTATGCCTGGCTCGCTTTCTTTCTGAGAAGGACAGTCTACTAGTGCCCGGCCTACCTGCTGTCCCTGCGTAGCAGGGTGGGTTCCCACGCTCCGTGGTGTGCCTCCCTGCTCTTTATGCACAGAGCCTCTTCTACCCCAGTCCATCCTCAAATAGAGCTGGCCGCCCTGTCCCCTGCTGGCTGTGTTTATCAAAGGAGCTGGGCCAGGTCTTCCTGGGTAGATGTGCCCAGCTTGGATTGGCAACTTCTGAACTGCCACCCAGGACCCCTGCCTTGACTCCCACTTTTAAATCTCTTGGTGGCTTTTCAAGTTGTAAAAGGCAACAGGAAATCTACTTGTTGGTTGAATGACAGGAATGGGTAAAGCAGCTTTTCTGGTGGGTTCCTGTGGCTCAGCAAGGAGGCCTCGAGGCTCCCCTGAGAGTTCACGGCTTACAGCAGCCATTAAGAGTAGTTGACTTAGCCGGGCGGTGGTGGCGCACACCTTTAATCCCAGCACTCAGGAGGCAGAGGCAGGCGGATCGCTGTGAGTTTGAGGCCAGCCTGGTCTACAAAGTGAGTCCAGGACAGCCAAGGCTACGTAGAGAAACCCTGTCTTGAAAAAAGCAAAAAGCAAACAAAAAAGAGTGGTTGATTTGCTGGGCAACGGTGGCCCAGGCCTTTAATCCCAGCACCCGGGAGACAGAGGCAGGTGGATCTCTGAGTTCCAGGCCAGCCTGGTCTACAGAGCGAGTTCTAGGACAGCCAGGGACACACAGAAGAAGCCTTGTTTGGAGGGAGGAGAAAAGAGTAGTTGATTTGTTTTTGTTTAGAGACAGGTTATCTAGTAGCCCAATCAGACCACAGATGACCTTGAACTCCTGATCATCCTGCCTCTACCTCCCCGGTGCGGTGATGATAATAACTACCATTGTAACAATAGTTATATTTTATATTAATATAAGATAATATTACTATATCATTATTCTTGTTATTGAGATAGGATTTCCCCATGTAGCCAGGCTGCCTTTGACCTTGCAGCGAGTCTCTTGCCCCTGTCCCAAGCTCTATGAACCACGTGGTTTAGTGTTCTGAGATCACATTTGTCTTAACAGAAATCTGTTACAAATTCGGGGCTCTGGTGCTGGGGCAAGCCTTGGTACCAGAGGCTTAGATTGCTCTAAGTCCTAGGGTCTGGTCCACCCCTAGCACCACAGGAGACCCCCAAACAACACAGTCCCCCCTTTTGGATGCCTTCACGGTCCTTGATTTTTTTTTTTTAAATGGTTCTGTGGATGGATGCATACATTAGGCCCACAGCCTGCTGTTGAACTACATCCCTGCTTTTTACTTTGAGGCAGTGTTGTTCCGGCTGACCTAGAATGCACTCTAACTCAGGCCAGCCTTGAACTTGTGATCCTTCAGGCCCAGCTTGACCTTTGATGGGTAGGTTGGGACTGTACCCATGTGCTTGCTGTATTTGGGGCAGAGATGCTATCCTAGCCACACACTGAGTTGCTGAAAATCTCTGTCCCCTGGATTGTCCCCCGTGATTAACACCAGGCAGAAGGGCACACCTCTGACCCAGGGCCAACGTGTGCCTCACCTTTCACCTGGACAGACTTGTACAATGTTGGCCACGCAGGATGGGTCTGAGTTATCCTGACAGACAGGAGGTCGAGGTGGCCCTGCTGAGCATGGTTCCAGGAGCAGGCGCCTAGCTGGGGCAGGGTAGGTGTAGGTAAACACATTTAGCTCAGTATGTGTGTACCCAGGACTCCTGAGTTGAGGCTTCTCAGCCAATATCACCTGCCATCTCTGGGGCCTTTCTCCTGTGCTCTTTTTCTGAGGAAGTGACCCTGAACATTGAGAAGGGTTGGCATCTGTCCATGGCTCCTAGGCCTCACATGGTGTCATCTTTAAGCCAGCTGAGAACTGATGACAAGTCTCTGAACTCAGACCCCAGCAGGAGCCCATGAAATGGGTATTCATGGAAAGAGCCGGGAAGGGGCCCTTCCTGCTGGCCAGGTGGTCTCCATCCGGAGTCATGGGGTCACCTGGGGGCGAGCCCCTGCCCCTGTGCACATTCTGGTCACCTGGGTGTCGCAGCACCACCATCACTGGAGTGGAAAGAGTCCTGCCCCAAGCTGGGCCCTGGCCCGCACATCTCTCTCAGCACGCCATGGGGTCTAAGTTGAGTCCCCTTTCTTCCCCGGCACCTTCCTTTTCCGCTGGCAGTGGCCCCTGGGGCCGTGAGCATGCGGGTAGGAGGGGTATCCTTGTGTGGGAATGTGAGCAGGCTCTGTAAACAGCCTGTGACTCACCACATAGCTATGTCACTGACGCTGGGGTTGCAAGTTGGAAGAGATGCCCAGCCCCTCCTCCCTCCCTAACAGGGAAAACTTTCTCAGGGCCCCCGAGGCTCCTAGGCGCCTGACTCCTGAGAATTCAGTTCGCAATGGAGCTACAGAAGCCTGCGGACTTCTCTTGTGCCACTGTAACCCAGCTAGGGCTGGAGGTGATGTGTGGATGCGTACGTTCGTTGCCCAGATCCCCATGTGATCTCTTATCACCATTAGATCACCCCCACCGCCTCTAGTCCAGCTCAGGGACTGTGTCAGACGCATGGTGCTTTACCTGAGCATCCTGGCCCTGCCCCTGCCCCTGCCCTGCTCTACCTACTGCCATTGCCCCTGAGAGTGACCAGTGATGTCACCAGGGTGCCGGGTGTTTACTGCCAGAGTCAATGCCTTGTGTCTCGCTGATGGCTTCCTGGCAGTAGGGGTGGTGGGCAATGGGGACAGGACCCCCTACCCCCCTTGCATCAGAGGTAGGATCGCAAGGTTAGAGAGATGGTCCCTGAAGATCTCATATCTGTGAGGGGAGGGGACAGTGGAGGTTACCCACTGTCTTGTTTGTGCCTGTCCTCCATACCTTCCTTTGTGTGATTCCCCTGATGTCCCTCGTTCTGTGCCCATCTTCGCTTTGAAATAGAAGAGGTGGGGGTGTGTCCCACAAAAGCCGTCCCTGTCCGTCTTGCCCCTTCCCCAGTTGTCAGGGAATGAATGGGTTTTTGTTTACTGCCTGAGCACCTCGTGTTGTCTTTCCACATAGGCTTGACCCACAAGTCCCGAATGCTTTTGGGCTTCTCTGTTGCCATGGCGACCTTGGGATGTAGCCAACCCCCCACAGTCACCATGGCAACTATCAGAGGGGAATCATGCTTGGGATGCTTTGGCTGGCTTTTTCATGAATGATGAGGGTGTGTGACACAATGCAGACTGGAGAATGAGAAGGGCGGGCAAGGGGGCCGGCGGGCTGGCCACGGGGACAAGTCCTGCCAGACAGCCCGGTAGCTCTGCCAGGTGGCCGTAGGTCTCTGGCTGGATCCTCTGAGCCCGCTATCCACCCGTAGCCCCCACCCCACCCATAGGGGCCTTGGCTTCACTGTGAGGGGCTGGGGTGGCCTGGGAGGACTGGTGATGTCACAGCTGCAGTGTCCTTCACAGCGGTAGGTGTCCCATGGGTGGCAGGAGGGCGGGGCTGGGGAGGAGTGGCAGATGTTCTGTACCCCTCTGTCTTTGAGGGGTAAATGAGGTTTCAGGAAAGGGCCTTCCTTCTCCCTGGTGACTCAGGCTGAGACCGGAACACAGGAGCTCTTGCTTGTCCCAAGGCTGTCCCAAGGCCCTCCTTCAGAGCTGGGTATTGCTGCTTATAGAGCTGACTCTGTGGCTGGCGGGTCCCTCTGTTCTTGAGGATGCATGCAGCACCTGGTATCCCATGTATGCTAATGTCTTGTCTGTGGTAAGGGGGGCATGTAGAGCAGGAAGCAACGTTGCTCGTGATGGGCAGTTTACTCCACAGTGCTGATGGGTTCAGTGTGAGCTGGATCAGGGACAGGATGGCAGCCCCCAGTGACCTAGGGGGTCCTGTCTGAGGCTGATGCTGGATCACAAGGAGTGGTTGGGTCTCACTTGCCCTGCTAGGCAGAGGCAGGCTGCCCAGGGTGCCTGCTCCAGATCGCTTAGGGCTGTGATTCTCAACCTGTGGGTTGCGACTCCCTGGGGAGAGGGTCAAACGACCCCTTCATGGGGGGGGGGGGCGGCGCGTCACCTAAGACCATCAGAAAACACATTATGATTCATTATAGTAGCAAAATTACAGTTATAAAGTAGCAATGAAAATAATTTTGTGGTTGGGGTCACCAAAACACGAGGAGCTATATTAAAGAGTCACAGCATTAGGAAGGTTGAGAACCACTGGCTTAAGGGCAGGCCTACCCCGTCTCCAGTACCCAGAGGCAATGCCCTTAGGTCGCTAGGTCCTAACCCACGCTGTTTCTGTGTCTTTCCAGCTACGATTTCCTGGTGGTTCCGTCCTGGTGACAGGGCCCAGGTTATGACGACTAATCCCAAGCCGAACAAAGCATTGAAGGTAAAGCGGGCTGAGCCAGCATGGGCTGTGACCGGCAGTGTCCTGGCATGGCACAGAGACAAACCCCCCTTTCACAGCACTGCCCTAGAAAATGAGGTCAGCTTTGTCCTCAGGAATTGGAGAAGGATCCCAGAAGGAGAGGTGGGACAGTGACCCAGAAGAGCCGGGCCTGATGCCCAGGGAGGTAGCTCACAGGTAGAGGGCAGTAGGGCAGGTGCGGAACAGAAGCTAGCTACCTAGGGCTGTACCCACAGGCTCTTCCTCTGCCCAGACTTGTCCCCCGATGCCAGGTGGGCTGGGTGGCATCCCGTCTACCAGCCTTCACTACCTGCCGGGTCTTCTCACCCTCGGGTCGCTAGAAAGCTTTAGAAGGTGACAAAGACCTTATTTCTCAGGGAGAATGGCTGTCTGGGTTCTCCCTGTTCAAAGAGGGGTCATAGCAACAGCAGTGAGGCTGTTTGTGGGCACCCTGCCATGAGCGTAATCCTGCATCCCACGCTGTCACCATGGTGCAGAATAGGGATATAGGGCAGGTGAGAGGCACTTCCGGGCCTTTGTTGTACCAGACCCCAGCCTTTGGTGACTGTGTACCAGTCCCATGAGTCCCGTGTGCCTCCTGTGCTGACCACTGCTCATGTGGTTCCTCAGGTTAAGAAGGAGGCGGGCGAGAACGCCCCTGTGCTTAGCGATGATGAGCTGGTGTCCATGTCCGTGCGGGAGCTGAACCAGCACCTGCGGGGGCTCACCAAGGAGGAGGTGACTCGGCTGAAGCAGCGGCGGCGGACACTCAAGAACCGGGGCTACGCGGCCAGCTGCCGCATTAAGCGTGTGACCCAGAAGGAGGAGCTGGAGCGCCAGCGTGTAGAGTTACAGCAGGAAGTAGAGAAGCTGGCCCGTGAGAACAGCAGCATGCGCCTGGAGCTGGATGCCCTGCGCTCCAAGTACGAGGCCCTGCAGACCTTCGCGCGCACCGTGGCCCGGGGGCCTGTCACACCCACCAAGGTGGCCACCACCAGTGTCATCACCATCGTCAAATCTGCTGAGCTCTCCTCCACCTCCGTGCCTTTCTCAGCTGCCTCCTAGTGTCTGCTGGGGCCGGGCGGGGCGCGGGCAGTGGCACAGCCCTCACGCCTATCCCGGGCTCCCTGGCACAGATTCCTCATGCCCACCTGCCTACTGTGGACCCTGTGGGGCTGAGGGCAGGGACAGCAGGGGACAGGCAGATACAGGATAAAAGGGAGGCTCTCGTGAGCCAGTGCCACAGGCAATGCCCACTCACATCGCTCCTTCCCCCTGGGGTGTGTTTGTAGGAGCTGACAGGAACCACGTGGGCCAGGATAAACAACTCCAGGCCCCTGTGGCAGGGTGTGAGGACTCACCTTCCGCCTCTCTGGTGCCTGCCTGTCAGCGCCTTCAGTGCCGTCCCCTCTACGGGCCTCCAGCCGGGGTGGAAACCATACTGACCCTTTCCGGGTTCTGGCCTTCTTGTCTTTGTCAGAGGGCACTAGAGCCACACCCATGTCCTGGGAAACAGTTCCCCTGCAGGGGCTAGTGCATGTGTTCCCGTGTGTCCACAGACTGCAGACTGCCATCACAGCCTGTGAAGACAGGAAGCCACTGGCCGGGCGGCCACACAGGAGAGCCTGTCCAGTATATGTGCTGAGGGGCGCGTGGATGTCGTGGTATGTCCCTGGAAGCGGGGTGGGAGGTCCGTTAGGTAAAGAGGCTGCCTATTGTGGTACAGGGGCCACCTGTCCACAGAGCCAGCAAACAGCCGGGCTCGGGCTCTCTGGGGCTTGGCAGAGGGGAGCAGGGGAAGCCTAAGAGACGTTGAGGGATATGGAAGTGGCAGTTAAGATGTACCTTGTTGCCGGGGGTGAAGTGTGCGGGGGAGGGAGGTGGAGAAGGATGAGGTGGAGTCCTGGCAACCCAGGCCCAGGGGATGTGGGAGAGGCTGGATGGGCATAGATTGGAGGAAGGGACAAAGGGTGTGTGCAGAGGGCCTTGTGGACACATCCGTGTGGGCAGGTCAGCTGGGACCCAGGACGGACTATAGGCGCAGATGCTCTGCAACTTTGGTGCCCAGTTGTTACCTGCCTATTCTTCCTTCATAGAGTTCTGGGCCACTGGCCATCTGTGCTTTCTAATGAAGGGACTGATTGTGTCATCGGGGCCCTGAGAAGTACGGTAGGCAGGGAGTGGGGCAGGCTGAGCCACAGCCAGTCACGTAGTAAGCGCTGTCGGAACCATAGCCGTGGTAGGTAATCCATATTGGATATCAATAAGGACCATGGGATATTTAAAGAGAGAGAAGATATATATATATAATTATATACACATTTTATCGTACAGATTTTTTATAACAATTTTCTTTTCCAGTTTGATACTGTAGATCTTTATTAATGCAGAGTGGGTTGGACAATGGGGTGGAGAACGGAGGCCCAGGGTGCCAACAGTCTTTCTGTGGTGGCGCTAGGCACGCCGGGTCACTGGTAAAGCCAGGTGTCACACTAGGTGAGTGGTTGCAGAGTGGGCTACAGTGGTAGGCAGGTGATCACTGTGTGGATGGCTGTCCAGTCCTGGCCTATGGTAGTCTCTTGGGCCAAGGCTCGGTACTCTTGGCCTCCAGGATAGGCAGGGCCCTCAATGTCACCTGGAGCACCTGTGCAGGGCACCTGCCTGGAGGGGGCTGGGAAGGGTGTGAGTGCGCCCCGTGGCTTTGTGTCACTGAAGTTTTCGTTGTCACAATTTAATATATGGATGTTTTTATTTAAGATAAAAGTGAGCTTTCTGTCTTGTTCCTCCAACTTCTCAAAGCAAGCTTTACTTTTTCAAAAGGCAACAGGGACATATGCTGACCGTGCAGAGGCCTGGCGTCCTCAGCCACCTGCCACTTGGCAGTTTCATTTCAATATTTATTTTCCTAAGCTTTCTCCCCCACGTCATAAATTATTGAGACGAGATCACAGACTGTTGGCTCCCTGCCTGCGCCCCGCCTCATGGCCACCACCTAATTTATTGCTGTACATGTCGCAGTGACTGCTTTTGTATCTTTGCAATAAAGAATTTCCTGTTTGAGATGCTTCCGGTGTATGGATGGTGATGTGGTTGGGAAGCCGGCATCCTGCCCCGCAGCCTGGGCTGGCCCTCCCCTGAGGAGGCCTAGCTTTCTACTCGGCACACCTGGGCCCTCCCCTGGCCGTGTCTGGTCAGAATCCCAGCCTGGTCTCCTGAGATGCAGGGTCTACCACAAAGTGACACCTTCCAGCTGTACTCCTGGCTCAGCAGCAGATACATCCTTGAGTGTCCAGGTTATGCTGGCCAGAGGCCTCTGATGGCCAGTGCAACTTCTGCCTTATAGTTGGGAGCCTCAGGGACATGACCCATCCCTTCCTTGTAGGGTGGGCTATATCACCTGCTTGCTCCCCACCCCCACCCCTGAGCAATGTTGGGAGGAATGTAGGATGAACGCGCAGGACACAGCAGGAGAGGCAGGATCTGAGTGGGGCACAGAGCAATACTCAGTGAAGCTAACAATGTTCTAAGAAGTCTGACTACAGCTGGGGATGGCTCAGGTGGTTTGGTAAAGTGCTTGCTTTGCAAGCACAGGGACTTGGGTTCAATCCCTAGAAACCACACAAAAGCCAGGTGCGTATTTCTAATCCCAGTGTTAGAGAGGCAGAGATAAGTAGATCTCTGGGGCTCATGGGCCAGTCGTCCCATTCTACTTGATGAGTTTGAAGACAGAAACAATCTCTTGCCAGGCTAGATTTCTCTACCTCAGACCCCGGAATCTCCTGGCCCCAGTCTATAGCCTACCTCTCTGGTCCCTAATTGGCAACCAGCCTCTGGACAGACAGGCTATAAAAAGAGGCCCTGTCCACTCATGTTGCATAGCCACACGAGGCCCACTCCATGGCCCTCAGCACAGTGTAGACCACTTCAGGTTTTACTTGGGCCATCCCACACATGGTGACCCGAGGTTAGGACAAGTTCAAAATGGCAGAGGCCCTTCAGGGTGGCTCATACCTGGTAAGTCCCAGTAGTTAGGAGGATGAGGTGTGTGTCTAGATCATTCCAAGTTTGTGGTCAGCCTTGGCTACATAGTTCCAGGCCAGCCTAAGCTACAAAGTTAAGACTCTCAAGGAGTGGGGGCTAGTGTGGTAACTCAGTTGAAGTGCCTACCATCGAAGTGCCAATCGAAGACCTGAGTTCAGATTCCCCAACACCGACATAAAGAACTGTTGCGCGTGTGAGCCCAGCAACTGTAGGGGGAAAACAGGCAGAAGCTGAGGCTCACTGGCTAGCGAGGCTAGCCAAATTGATGAAGCTGTACGCTTAGTATGAAATCCCATCTCACAGGCCATGGTAGCATGAGCCTTTAATCTCAGCACTCAGGGAGGCAGAGGCAGGCGGATCGCTATGAGTTCGAGGCCAGCCTGGTCTACAAAGCGAGTCCAGGACAGCCAAGGCTACACAGCAAAATCCTGTCTCAAGAAACAAAGGCCAGGAGTGGTGGTGCACGCCTTTAATCCCAGCACTTGGGAGGCAGAGGCAGGTGGGTCGATGTGAGTTTGAGGCCTTCCTGGTCTACAAAGCGAGTCCAGAACAGCCAAGGATGCAAAGAGAAACCCTGTCTCAAAACAAAACAAAACAAAAACAAGTGGAAAATAACTAAGGAAGACACCCAGCACCAACCTCCAGCCTCCTTATGAATGTGCACTCACAAGCATGCACACCTGCGCACGAGATGGCAGCAGGTTGTGCCAAGACAAACCCAGGTACTGCCTGGCAAGCAGCCCCCTCCTGGGGTCCCACGGGCTGGGCTTGCAATAGGTCCTTTCACCGGTGATGAGACCAGAGTCACACACCCCTCCTCCCTGGTACTTTAACCACTCTCTATTGTTCTTCGAGCAGCCTGGCCTGGCCAGATCCTTCTGTGTCAGTCTGTAGCCACCAGAGCCCTGGGTGCCACTTTATTCCTGGCCTGGCTTTGCTTTGTGTCGATGCAAGTCTGAATGCAGGTAGTGCGGGAAGAGGGAAGCAAGGCACAGTGACCCCTACTGGCTCAGTAACCTTGGACAACTTGTTTAATTTCTTCTGCACACCTTCCCTGGTGTCAGGGTACGGAGATCTCTGGTGCATGTGTGGGTGTTTAGTGATGTCAATTTTGCCTTACCTATAAAGTGCAGACTCCAGATACTGTCCAGAGCCCAGGAGCCTACTTTGTATCTGGGCTCATGGGACAAGCCCCTAGCTTGTCCGAAGGCACGTGGCCTCTCCAAGGACACAGAGCAGCCCCTTGCTGGCCAAGCCCTAAACTTTTTCTCATATTTGAAGGCCAAGACAGAGCCTGGCACAGCCTCTGGGGTGTAAGGGTCCTGGGCCTGCTGACTCTGTGGGCTTCAGGGCCAGCCTGTGTGTCTGCCTGTCCCAGAAGGCAGATAAGTAAATGTGGGTGGCTTTTTACAGCCAGGTGCAGGGAGGGATAGAGTTTATCTTATCAATCCAAAAGGGGCAGGGAGAAGCCAATGTCCTTGACTACTCTTGTCTCTGGGCCCCGAGAATAAGAAAGCAGGGAAGTGTATTACCCCCCCCCCACACCCTCCCCCCACCCCCCTCACATACCACGTCTGATACTTTGAGCTATGGGAACTGACAGCAGGACAAGTGTTGGCAAGTGATGCTGTTTCTGGGTGGTGCCCAGTGGGCATTTCTGTCTGGTTGCCTGCCTAGCCAGCCGGGCACTGGGTCCCTCCCTGTTTCCAAGGCCAGTCTAGCTGGGGATACTGAGCCTATCACAGATCCCCTTGGCACTGGACTTGGTACACAGAAAGAGGAATGAGAGAAGGTGGGCTCCCAAGCCTGGGTTCCCCACCCCCATTCAGGGCATGCTAGGCTGTGCCACAGGCCTCATCAACCACTTTAGGGTGGGGCCAACCTGAGGTTCAAAGGGAGGTAGGTGCCTTGCCCCAGCTCCCGTCATGGCACAGAGCTGGCCATCTGGTGGCAAAGTCCACACTCTTTGCCCTGTACCGCTCCGAGCCACATCACGATGTGTGTCTTGGCTGTGGCTGACACCAAAGCCTCACTCCACAGGCCCCAGTGAAATAGCATTTAGTGACCCATCACTCAGAAGACAAGCCCGGGCAAGAACAGAAAACACAACAAACTCTAGAAAATGCAAGGTGTTTATCTATAAATAAGCAGCTAATAGCTGGCGTGCTGGTGCACTGGCAACCCTGTTGTGCTAAGTAGGCTAGGCTGTCCCTGGGAGGGCCTCACCAAGTATCTGTGCTAGAATGCGGGGCAAGGGGCCTTCTTCACGCACTCAAGAGAGCCACAGCCAGGTCCAGGCTATGTGGCTCCCCAGCCCTGGGTAACTGGACTCAGTTCTCCCTGGCCATCCCTCTCTGTAGCAGCTCAGCCTGGGACTTAACCATCTGTCTCTTCTGCCTATGGAAGGGATGGCCAACTCTAAGCTCCACCTGCAGGCTGTGACTAAGAAGACATCCATCCCACTGGGTCCTTGAGTTTGTCCAATTCACCGGGGTGGCTGCACTCTGGGAGCTCTACACAGAATAGAAGAAGCCCCATGAGCCCCACAGCGAGGCTCTCAGAAGAGGCGGGGCCTCTGTCAAGAGATGCTGGTAGGTGGGGGACCCCTGTTAGCACCCCAGAAACCCAGGCAAGCTGGATCCCCAGCTAGGCTCCACACACCCCATGCCACTACAGGTCCTCTGAGGGAATCAGCATACGTTTCTCTATGTTGCGGCTCCTCTTACCCACTCCTGAGCCACTGGCTGGGCCAGGGTGGGTGCTGGGTGATGGGTGCCCACCCTGGCCAGGCCCAGGAGCTTCGTGTGTAGACTGCTGTGTGTACTGCTGGTAGGTTGGCGAGAAGTTATGGATGGCATCCTGGACAATGTCTTGAGGGCTGATGGTCTCCTTTAAGCCACTGGATATGCTTTGCATAGGCGCTGGTGGGGCTGGAGGGTACAGTGTGTGGGCCTGAGGCACAGGTTTCCCTGGTCCACAGCACCCTATTCATCTACCCGCTCCCTTAGCCCTGTCTCTCCCAGGCCACCTTGGGCCTGGGGATCCTGCATATCCAGGCCCTGCCATCAGCTAGCAGATGACCTCAGACACCCAAGATCTGGGTCAGCTCCCCCATCTCAGCATTGGTCTTAGGGCCTGTCCTTGAAGGGCCCAGAGACAGAGACAGCTCTCCACCTTGAGCAGGTGGGAACCAATATGGTATTACACACACTAGGGTAGCTAGCTCAGCCCCTCTCGACACCTTCCCCAAGCACCAAGGAGGCCTAAGAGAGTGGCTGCCTCCAGCCACATCTTTCAGAGCTTACAATCCCCCTTGTCTGCCTGGCTCAGATACCCATGAGGATGTCCCCCTGATCATCATGGCTGAGCTGTGGCAGGTGCCCTTGGCTGGCGGGGCCCAGCTCACCTGGTGAGTTCTTCTTCTCTGAATACACTTGGCTGGGGAAGGCATAGCGCAGTGCAAGCGAGGCAAACAGCATCTCAATACAGATGAGGAAGTTCTGGTAGCCAGCGGCCAGGGTGCCGGCCCCCACTCTGGTGCCGTCCACGGCCTGGACCTCGGGGATGACCCCACACCTCTCCAAGATGGCCAGCAGCATTCCTAAGGACAGTGACAACCACTCAGGCCCCACCTTTGGATGAGAGTTGATTCCCGCCACAGTTCCTACTGAGACCCAGGGCATGCAGGGGAAAAGGCTGGCCTGATCCCAGAGCATCTTTGATCCTGACCACATTGGTGGATGGGGTTATGACTGACAAGGGCTGGGAACCTCAAAGTCAGGGCTCCCAGGTGCTCTTCCTGACATATCCAACTTGGGCCATCATCCATAGTGGGGCACTGAATTTTTGTTTTTTCGAGACAGGTTTCTCTGTGTAGCCTTGGCTGTCCTGGACTCACTTTGTAGACCAGGCTAGCCTCAAACTCACAGCGATCCACCTGCCTCTGCCTCCTGAGTGCTGGAATTAAAGGCGTGTGCCACCATGCCCAGCGGAACTGAGTTCTTATGGCCTGCTGGTGGCTGGGCAGGGCCCAGGGCTCAGGAAACTGAGGCATAGCCCCCATCCCCTGACAGACCTCACTGTGCCCCCACACACCCACCCACACTCCAGGCTCTGCCAGCTCTAAGCTAAGCAGCGGAGTCACTGACTTTTGGTGAGGTTAGGGAAGATTTGAACCCAGTTCCAAGGGTGCCAGTCCTGGCCCCACACCCTCGCCCAGCCAGCTCACACACCCTGCCAGAAGGAGAGGAAGATGATGGCTTTGATGGTGAGGAACTTGAGCACTGGCTCGAAGGGTCTCAGGAGGTCCCGGGTAGCGAAGTAGAAAAGGAACAGAGCGTAGAGAGCCAGGCTAACCGAGGCGTTGTAAACGAGGGTCACGTACAGGTACCCGCTGTGGATGCTGAGCCAGAAGAAGTGTTGGTTAGAGTGGTCCCTGCCTTCCATACACATTCTTTTTAGTCTGTCTGCTTTCTGGCTGGGCCCTGCAACCCCAGGACAGCTCCACCTAGGCCCTCCCTCCCTCCAGGGCCTCAGTATCAAAGGGAGCAGTGGTTGGGGGCCTGGAGTTCCTGCTGAGGAGTAGGGCATGCCTCAGGTCCCTCCCCTATCCTGGGCACTCCCACAAACTTAGCAATGTCCTTTTTTTTTTTTTTGGAGTCTTTCCTCACGTAGCCCAGGCTGGCCTCAAACTTGTTAGACTAGGATAACCTCCAACTTTTAATACTCCTACATCTACCTCCCAAGTGTTGGGATGACAGGGATGCACCACCACACCTGGTTTATATGAAGTTGAGGGTGGAACCCAGAGACTTATATATGCTAGATAAATATTTCACTAACTGAGCTACACCCAGGGATGGGGATGGGCTACTTGAGGAAGGACATGTGGGGAGCCCTGCCTCCCATGGCCCCCAGTGAGGCACCTGCTCACAAGCCCCCTTACTTGAAATCCCCATCATGGTATTTGTCAAAAGCCTGGAGGATGATGGTGATCAACGCCATGACAGGTTTCACGATGCAGAACTGTAGGGTGGCCTAGGAGGAGTGGGGGGGGGGAGGGAGTGAGGCTGAGGTGGGGTGGGGCAAGGGCATCGGGGTGGGGGTGGGGTGGGCAGGCCCCCTCACCTGTTTGCAGAAGCGTAGGAAGGCAATGGAGTAGGACATGCCACGGAGGCAGCAGGTCCCATAGAAGCAGCTGGACCTGGGTGTAAGGAGGAAGTCATTAAAGGGCTACCAGGAAGACAACTGAGCGTTCTCCAGTGCGGCCTGGCGGGATCCCGGCCGGAGCGGAGCCTGGGGGTGGGTTTACCTGATAGGTTTGCCTCGGATCTCAGCCATGATGGCGCTCTCGCCCCCCAGATATTGGAAGCACAAGGTTAGGAAACTGTAGATGACAAATGCTGCAGGGGGGTGGGGGTGGGGGAGACAAAGGAGTGACAGTGAGGGTCAGTCATGGAACCCCTCTGCATACAGGCTCCATCAGATACACTCAGCATACCCGGAGCGGGGAAGGAGGGGGAGAGGGGGTGTTACTCAGACTATGAACCCCAGGCTGCACACAGTACAACCCCTGAAGCAGGGGATGAGAGAGGGGGATGGGGCACCTTGGGGAGGACGGGGAAGTGCGTGCAGGTGTGTGTGTATCTGTAGCTGAGGTTCCCCCAGCTCCCCTCCCCCACCCCACTCAGCATCACCTTCGTAGCAGTCGCGCACAGAGTCGAAGTAGACGTAGTAAGGATGGCCCCCGAGGAGGAGGAGGCTGAGCCATGAGTCGAAGGCGTAGATGGGCACAATGAAGAGGAGGCGGATGACGAAGCGCTGCTCTCGCGGGACGGTGTAGGAACGTAGGTGGGAGTAGATCTGTGGCAGAAGTGTTCTTAGTGGCACCTCTGTCCCCCGCTGTCCACCACATGGGTGCCAAGCAAATGTGAGAGGCCCTACAGGCAGAGGGAGCTCCAGGCTGCTGTCTCTCTCCTGCACTGCCTAATGTTCTTTCGAGGACAAGAGGAGGACGAGTACAGAGGTGATGTAGCGTACAGTGTTAGGGGAAGGGTCAGACCTGCTTATGACAAGAGCATCGTGGGTGGGTGCAAGGCCAACTTAGCATCCCCGTCTCCAACTAGGAAGTGGGACTGGGGAGGTGGCTCCATTGGTAAAATGCTTTCTTTGCAAGCCTATGGAGCTGAGTTCAAATCCCCATCCCTCATGGACAAAACTTGGTGTAATTGCTGGGCAGTGGCGCACATCTTTAATCCTGGCACTCAGGAGGCAGAGGCATGCAGATCTCTGAGGCCAGTTTGGTCTACAGAGAGAGTTCCAGGACAACCAGGGTTAGTACACAAAGAAGCCCTGTCCCGAAAAAAGAACCAACCAAACAACAACAACCACCACCACCACCTAGTGCAATGATCTATGCCTGTAATCCCAGTTCGGGGGTGGCAGACAGGTTGCTCTGGGAAGCTCAATGGCCAGTCAGATCAGCAACTCAGACTGTCCCTAAAAGCAAGGTGCATGGTATCTGAGGAACAGCATTGGAGGTTTACACACACACACACACACACACACACACACACACACACACAC
>OU015754.1:10725511-10739804 GCA_907169655.1 Acomys percivali | reverse complement strand
TGTGTGTGTGTGTGTGTGTGTGTGTGTGTGTGTGTGTGTGTGTGTGTAGGGGCCCCGTGGGATGGTAAGAAGGCTGCTGGCGTCAGAGACCAGCTCCTTATCAGTCCCTTCCTCCCTTTCCCTCACCAGCTGGACACAATGTAACCAGGCAGCGGGAGACCTTTCCCTGGCTGGTGACCTTGGCAAGCTGCTGCCCTCTCTTGCCTCAGTTTCTCCATTTGTAAATGGAGGTATTGATCCCCTCTCTGTTTAGTCCTTACTACTCCCAGAGGTCTTCCTGCTAACCCTAACAGTGAGGGCTAGTCTCCTGCCACCACGTGGCTGAAACCTTTCTGGCCTGCCCTGAGGCACAGATCTGTTGCCTGGTTACTGAGGCACACCTGGACAGGTACCAGCCAGCAGGTGTCTGTCATAGGCAGAGATGTTTGCTCTTCCTACCTCCCCCCCCATCTTCCACCTTGCCCCAACCTACTGGCTCAGGCCCTCCCATGGTGCCAAGTGGGTGTTCCAGAAGGCCTGAGGCTCTCAAGGACTCCAGTTCCTTGGCTCTCTAGCTCCACCTCCCCAACTACCCTCAGATTCCGGCTCCCCAGCTTCCATTCCCAGTTTAGCCTCTCTCTGCCTGCCCAACCCCCACCCCAGCTCCTTACTCCCACTACTACAGAAGCTCCTTCTCCTATTTTCCAGCCCACCGTCCCCAAACTCCTGGCTGTGTGGCTTGAGGTTCTCTGTAGAGCGAAGTCCAGGCCCTGATCATTCCTGGAGGGAAAAGGCCCTTTCACCTCCAGCTGTGTGAGCCTGGGGAAGCCCCGGGTCATCTCCGAGCCTCGGTGTTCTTGTCTGTGAACTGGGAACAATCACCAAATTCCGGGAGCAGAGTGAGGGGCCTCAGACATGACTGGGGGTATCCACCCAGCAATCTGCTATCTGCCTGGCAGAGATCTCTCACCTTAAGCTTGCCCTTCCCCCTCCCCCCGCCGCCGCCCCACCATGTTAACCCTGAAGAATGGCCATAGACGGACATCATGCCTGGGGTCCTACCATGCCAAAGTGTCTGGTACTGGGGGCTGTTCCTGGAGGTCCCATGAGGCCAGCATCTGTGTCAGGTCCCATAGACACTGTGAGGTTTATGGGGGTGCGTGGGGGTGTAGAGGGGGTGTTTACCTGGTGGCAGGTTAGCAGCAGAGCAGTCCATACAAATACGCCTGACACGCCTCGGGCCAATGCGCTGGTGAGGAAGAGCTGGGGGGCCCCCTGCGAGCCGTTGTCCACGCGCTCCATCTGTGGCCCGGCTGCCACTGTGGGCATTGCCGGAGGGGGGCTGGGCAGAAGCCAGGTCGCTGACACCAGGGGGGCTCCAGCTGTTTTCAGAAACCCTGAGGCATTCCTCATCTGCAGAAGCCAGGAGAGGAGTGAGGACCCAGTGCAGGCTCCCGTGGGAGTGGAAGGGGCAGGAGGTGGGGCAAGTGGTGGGCACGGCCATGTGGGTGTCACCCAGGGACCAGATCAGCCCACTGCAGCTTCTTGCCACCCTGGCCGTCACCCTTACCGCCCTACCCATCATCCACAGGATTCCTGGAGGCTCATCATAGCCACCTGTCCCACCCACTCTTGTGGCTCTGGGCAGCTTTGGGCTCACACTTGGAGAACAGAGGCCTGGCTGCTTTCCCACCTGAGGGTCAGATCCTGGGATGATGTCCTGGGAAGGCTCCTTTGTAGCCTGGGCTCTCAAGACCGCTCCTTCAGAGGAGTCAAAGACTGCTTCTAGCCAGGTGGTGATGGTTCACTGCCCCCCCTCCAACTTTCCCGCCCCAAATCCCAGCACTCCAGAGGCTGAGGCAGGTGGGCTGTGAATCTGTGAGCATAAGGGCCAGCCTGGGCTACCTAGTTACTCTGTTTCAAAAAAGAAATAAAAAATCTTCAAAAAAATTCAAAACCACCAAAATTTGTTTCCGCCATGGGCTGGGAATCCACCTGCCTGGGGCATCTGGTAGGAAAGACCACGATCTCCATAATGTCCCCCCCCCCCCTGCCCGGCCCCCCCCCCCCCACCCCTGCCTGCCTCTGACCCTGACGGATTACTCCTTAAGTGTCACACAAGGGCCAGCAGCAAGCAGATCATGTGGCTGCCCGAAGGCAGCGACATTGGACCTCCTTCCTACCCTCAGTTGTCCGTCGGGGGCGGGAGCCTACCTCTGTGAGACGGAAGCTCTTTGGCTCAGGCCTGGGAGGTCTAGCCTCCTCTGGGGAACCCTGGCTGGTCATTCACGGAGGCCACGTGGCCCCCCCAGTGGAGGGCAAGCTTTGAGTTAGGGCAATGGAAAGGCGCGCAAGGGCCTCACCTGCCTTCAGGCTGAGGGAGGGGCGAAGGGAGGAGAAGCTGAGACTTGTCCCCGCCCCTGTCGACACTCTATCCCTCTGGGGCTGTTTGCTCAGCAGCAGCTGGCTTCCAGGAACTGCCTGGCTGGCAGGTGCCTTTCACCTGCTGGCACCAGGTAGTCAGGTAGTTGAGCAGGCAGGGATGGGGGTGGGGGGGGGAAACTGCGTGAGCTACATCAGCTCAAAGGAGAAGGCCATGGGTATTCATCAGACACAGGCCTCGTTTCTGGATGGCGAGAAAATTCTAGAACAGAGCCTTTTTAACCTTCTTCCTGCTGCAACTCTTTAATATGGCTTCTCAAGTTGTGGTGACCCACAACCATAAAAATTATTTTCGTTGTTACTTTGTAACTGTAATTTTGCTACTGTTATGAATTGAAATGTAAATATCTGTGTTTTCTGATGGTCTTAGGGGACTCTGGTGAAAAGGTTGTTAGACACCCCCCAAAGAGGTTGCGACACCCAGGTTGGGAACTGCGGCTCTAGAATTAGACAAAGTGGTGGTTATATTTTGTGGGTGTCCCTACCGCTTTAAAAGTATGCAACTTAAAACTGGGCAGGACTGAGACTATGCCTCAGTTGATAGAGCACGTGCCTAGCATGCATGAAGCCCTGGGTCCTGTTCTCTGCACTGCATAAAACATGCCTGTTGTCCCAGCACTTGGGAGGTGGAGGTAGGAGAATTACAAGTTCAAGGTCATCCTTGCTGCATACTGCTTTAGGCCAAATTGGACTGTATGAGAGCCTGTCTCACTGAATGAATGAAAAAAAAATGAGTTAAAAAAGGAGGGGAGGGTTAAATTTAACCAAACCTCATGGCACAGGCCTCTTATTCCAGGCACTTGGGAATCTGAGACAAGATTGATAATTTAAGACCAGCCTAGGATACAGAACAAGTTGAAAACCAGCTCGGAAAACTTAGTGTGTGACTCTACCTAAAAATAAAATGTAAAATGTGTTCTGGGAATATAGCTCTGCATTAGACTGCCTGCCTAGAATCCCCCGGTAGGGGCTAAAGGTGTGACTCAGTAGGAGAGCACCTGCCTAGAATCCCCCAGTGATGAGTTGGGGTGTGGCTCAGTGGTAGAGCACCTGCCTAGAATCCCCCAGTGAGGGGCTGGGGTGTGGCTCAGTGGTAGAGCCCCTGCCTAGAATCCCCCAGTGAGGGGCTGGGGTATGGCTCAGTGGTAGAGCCCCTGCCTAGAATCCCCCAGTGAGGGGCTAGGATGTAGTTCAGTGATAGAGTGCTTGCTTAGCATTCAAGCCTGGGGTTTTATCTCTAACACTTCACAAAGGGTCTGGAAGGGGCTAGTGCATGACACTTGTACAGAAGAGGCTTACTTGCCCTGGTTTCTGGAGTAGTGGGGGCTCTGGCCATATCTCAGGCCTGCTCCGGGTCCGTATGGGCCTATCACTGTGGGTACTGTTATAACATACCCTCCCTCTTCTGGTCCTTTGTGCCATCTGACTCTACTGATGACTTAGCAGACAAGGCTTCTTTCCTCTCGGAGTCGGGATGTAGACACTGGGGGCTTGTCTTATATAGGACACTCCAGAAGTAAACAAGAGTCCCGGACCGAGATCTGGCAAGCCTGTGCTTCCCTATTACTCTATCCATGCTTTCTCACCGTGGATTCCTGAAGGTCGCACATGCCATGTTCCTGACATGCAGGCCCTGGAGCATGGCTGCTTCACCTAGGCCAGCTCGCCTCTTAGAGACACTGCTAGTCTGCAGGGGGCCTTCTGTCAGTTCAAGGACCAGTGCTCCTTCATCCCACCACTGTAAGCTTTCTCATCTGAGATCTGTTTGTGTGCGCTTATCTGTCCTTAGTGGGAGTTTCCGGAACCTGGGGCTGTGCCTGGCCGGGTCATGGATGGCCTTGGGCTATGGGTCTCCACTTGGCTGGAGTTGCTACTCCAAAGGGAGTTGCTGCTGTCCCGAAGGCGCATCCTCCCCCAAGCCCCATCAAGACACTGTTCCGTGTGGGGGGGACAGACTGTCATCCTTGGTAACGATGCTGAAGGCCAGAACCGGCTCCGCCCATGGCTTTCTGGCTTTGTAGGAACTGGGATTCACCTCGCGTTACCCACTTCTGCTACAAAAAGGGAAACTGAGGCCTCTGGCCTTTGACCGCTTTGTTTCCAGAACCCAGCACAAGAGACGAACCCCAGGGTCTCTGTTTAGGCCAAGTGGAGGGACAGACTAAGCAGACCACAGGAAGTACTCTGTATGTCTTGACATCAGGACTTCCCTGGCTGCCATCAAAAGGTTAGGCTTCTAGGAAGAGGCTACCGGGCACGAGGCCTGATGAGCAGGGAGGCCTGCTTACTGGGACTAGGGTCAGTAGCGTCACCAGAGCTGTCCTTGACCCTCGGGAAGCCCCTTCAGTCATGGCCTCTGCCCTGGGAATGGGCGCCAGGCCCAGTGGCATGCCTCTTGTCCTCATGGCTGTCCTGCCTCTGGTATGTTCATGCTTAGCTATCATTTCAGGAAGGCCTTGGGGGAGTTCATCTCTGCCTATGCCAGGCCTTAAAGGCACTTTAGAAACCCAGGAAGTATTGGCAGGGGCCCCTGTCATCTCTATCCAACTTCACGTAGTCATTTCCAGAAGTGGCCTCAGCCCCTCAGCCCTTTATTCTGCCTGCCTGTGATCATGGACCCTTTTGTCTCTCTAAGGCCCAGTTTTACCACATGTAAAGTAGGTTTAGTCGGGAACTGGGCTGCCCAACTGGCCTCTCTTTTTCGTAGCAGAGGCTTCTTTCTTATCCTCTCCAGCCAGGCAGGGCAATGTGGGGACATTTTTATCAGGCCTGGTAAACACTCTGGAATTCTGGGTGTGTCTGAGTCTCATTGTTCCCACCTGCAAGATGGGACAGCAATGACTGCCTCTGGGCTGCTAGGAAGAAAAAGTGAGATATACAGTCTGACCCACCTTCTCTGCAAGGCACAGAAACCCACCCATTCCTGGGTATCCAGATTGCCCCCTGCTGGACACCTGTGGCCACTGCAGCATCTTCCCAGAGGGATCCCAGGCATGCTTGTGAGGTATCATTCAAGGTAGGAAGGTTTAGGGTATCCAGGTCTGTAATTTTTTTTTTTTTTTTTGAGACAGGGTTTCTCTGTGTCTCTCTGGCTGTCCTGGAACTCATTCCATCGACCAGGCTGGCCTTGAACTCAGAGATCTGCCTGCCTCAGCCTTCCAAGTGCTGGGATTAAAGGGGTGCGCCATCACTGCTGGACCCTGTAACAGCTTTGATGGAGATGATGGCACCCTTCTGCTTGGTAGAGCCCCGTTTCTGGCTCACACCTAGAACAGGTGAATTAGGGATGGAGATGAGCCTCTGCTAGGTGCACAGTGTGCATTTGGCATACACGTCCTCATCATGGCTAGGGCTTAGGACCATCTTTGCTACCTGGCTCTGGGACCAGCGAAAGGCTTGCCAGATGAGGAGAGGGAGCCCATAGTCTCCACATAGGACCACATCCCGGGAGCTGAAGAACGAGGGGAGGAGCTGTGGTATACGGAGCACAGATACCACCCCGGTGCTGGGAGAAGTGTGGGGTCCCAGGGGGAAGCAGCAAGAGAGAGGCTAGTCTCTCATCCCTGCTTTTTCACACCTTACTGAGTAAGGCCTTGCCAGAGGTCAGTCTCATAGGCCACACTCACAGAGGGCTGGACTCTGGCCACACCCATATCAGGATGGACCTGCTAGCCCGGATGGGGCAGAAGGACCTCTGACCACTGTTCACTGTGACCATGACACCAGAGTCCTGGTCAATCTGGAATGCTCTGTCTCACGGCCTCCATTTCTGATGAATGCTGAGGCTCCCACACTTGGCTTAAGGCTGGCCTATGACGAGTCTCTAGGCAGCTATCTAGTGTCTCTTCAGAGTAGGGGTCAGGCTTTGTTTGCCCTGGGGTTTTACGGCCACTCCTTAAGTAACTTCCTACTTGTAGCATCAGTTGGCTGAGAGGACAAGTCCAGGTCTGGCTCTGCAGAGTGGGCAGCACAACCTTGGCATCCAGTCGCCTCAGGCTGGCCTCCACATCCTCTGGATCCCCTGCTAGTGTCTACTAGGACCACAGTGAGGTTTGTTTCCACTAGGGTTCTGGCCATGATCCAAGTAGCAACCACACCTGAGGTGTGGCAGGGTGGAGATGAAGCCAAGAGTTCCTTGTGGGTCAAGGTGCTCAGATAGGGCTGAGAGGCCATGGGTGTCTCTCTCTCTCTGTGCCCTTCTTTCCAGGTTCCAGAAAGCCTGGGTGATGAGTCCAGATTGGTGGCCTTCAGTTGAGGAATCGTACAGTCATCCCTTCTCTCTGCCTGTGCCTCCTTCTGGTAGACATGACTGAGAGTCTAGAATATATACGTAGTGCTCCTGGTGGCAAGATGGGGTCCCTCCCTTGGCGAGGCACAACCCTGAGAAAAGGATGCAGGGCCAGAAAAATCAACAGGACCAAGCCTTGCCTCAGTGCCCTCAGGCTCTCTGAATCTCTGGTTATGGGTCTACAGAGGGTCTGGACACTTGGTAGGGGACCTGAGTTGCTAATAGTAAGTGGCTACAGGCCCTCTTACCAGGCCAGTGAAGGCCTGAGACTCAGCCCCCAGCCAGCTCAGCTGCCCTAGTGTTCAATGAAGTACAGGTGGATCCCTGGCTTCCACCCATGGGTCTGTCCAGTGGGCCTAGACCCCATGCCAGGCTACCCTCCTTGCTCATCCTGCCAGCTGTGCCCACTCTCCGCTCCTGTGCCCACCTCCCTCTCCAGATTTTAGTCTTCAGAGAATCTGTTAGGGCCTGTCCGTGCTTGACTTTGGCCCAGAGCCAGATGCTGGGCTTGGGGGCCTTTCACTTAAGAGGTGGGCAAAGCTTTGCCCTTGAACCTGAGACCCTTTATGGTAAGTAGAGAGTCTGGACACAGGTGGAGAAGGCCGGAAGGGAGGGCATACTGATCTGACTCTTGGCAGCAAGTATCTCCCCACCCAGTTGGTGTCATGGGGCCCCAGTTTGGACACCAGTCTATTCCTGAGCCAGCCCCACATGCATACACCCTCACACCCACACAGCTCACCTCCCCGGTGGCTCTGGGCAGCTGGAAGGGCCCACTGGGCTGTTGGCGTTGCTTTGGTTTCTCAGTACACACTCTCCAGTTTCTGGGCCGGAGGAGGTCCGCCTCAATGTGGTTTCCAGCCCTCTGCTGTCCTTCTCAGCATCTGGGGCAACCCAGGCCCCTTGGACACCACTGCTGCTTCCCAAGCATGGCTTCTCCGGAGGCCCAGGAACTCCTCCCAGTCCTGCCTGGCCTGCCCTGCCTGCCCAACAGCCTTGTCAGAACACACCCATCAGGCCACACCCTCTGTCATCCTGGATCCTGGGATCGGCCTTTCTTTCCCTGTCCTGGTCAGTGGTGCCCACACACCTAGGCTATAGAGCTAATGAGGCCAAGACAGGCTTGTGACCATGAGCCTGGTGGGAAGCTGGTCTCCAGATCCAACCTGGGTTCTCAGGGAGGGTCATGATGCCAGTGACATGTGTGGACTGAGGGACAGGGATGATTCTAGGTTTCCCCCTCTATTCAGAGGGCTCATTCTCCTGTCATCTCTGAAGCAACCGAAAGAGGTAGAGGGCACACTCACATCTAATCAAGGTCACTGACATCTGTCACAGGATGCTGGCAACCGGAGACCCAGGCTAAGTAAGTGCTGACCATGGTTATCCAGGGCAGTGGGTGGGAGTCGAGCAGTGGTGGCGCACGCCTTTAATCCCAGAACTTGGGAGGCAGAGGCAGATGGATCTCTATGAGTTCGAGGTCACCCTGGACTACAGAGTGCATTCCAGGACAGCTGTCAGAGCTGTTACACAGAGAAACCCTGTCTCAAAAAACCAAAGAGGAAAAAAAAAAAAAAAAGAAAAGAAAAGAAAAGAAAAGAAAAGAAAGTGGGTGGGACAGGGTGCTATCAGCGTAATGGAACCAGCAAGATGGCTCAGCAGATAAAAGAGCACTTGCCACCAAGCCTGATGACCTGAGTCATCTACCCACATGGTAGAAGGAAAGAAGTTACTTCCTACCTGTCCTCCATATGTATGCATGGGATGTACATGCCCACATATGTAAATATTTTAAAAAACAGTAATAAAAAAATCTTATGCTGGCCGGGCATGGTGGCGCACGCCTTTAATCCCAGCGCTCAGGAGGCAGAGGCAGGTGGCTACCTGTGAGTTCGAGGCCAGCCTGGTCTACAAAGTGAGCCTAAAATAGCCAAGGCTACACAGAGAAACCCTTCTTGAAAAGCCAAAAAGAAAAACAAAAACAAAACAAAAAAACAAACAGAAACAAATAAACCAACTCCCCCTGCCCTCACAAACACAAAAACAAAACAAAACAAAAAAACCCAAACCAAACTCTTGTATGCCCCACATTTGATACAGCCTTGGGGAATTACTTCTGAGATATGGCCAGTGCCAGAGCATTGGTGGTCCTGCCCTGCCCCCAGCTCCCTGCAATCATCCTTTATCCCCATGCCTTCACCTGTGTTCAGCCTTTTGGGCCCACCATGATGGGGGCAGTCTGTCCTCGCCCTCCAGGCCATTGCGTCTATGTGGTGAGGGTGGGTGCAGTGCTGCATGCAGCCTTATGCGCTGTGTCCACTTAGCAGTGGGCTCTGGGGCCTGGTTTTCTTCAACCCGTCTGACTTGGGATTTTATCTAAAGATTTCTCTCACTTGAGCAGGGCCCTGGGGTCTTCCATCTTGTGATCCTTGTAGGGACTATTTAGTGCACTATTTAGTGCAGCCGAGCCAAGCACTCTTGACCATCCTACAGACAAGCCCTGACATGTGATGGCACACTGTAAGCTGTGGTGGTAATTGCCCTGCGGTCACCCTGTGCAGCACATAGGCCCCTGACACCACTCCCCATTGGTCCCTGCTCCAGCTGCTAACTCAGGGCTTGCCTTTTATTTATTTTTCTTCTAGTATGTGGGGTGTGTGCGTTTCAGGCAGCTGTTTCGTGTGTCTGGCTTTTCATGGGTTCTGGAGATCTGAACTCGAGTCTTCATGCTTGGTAAGCCCTTCACCCTAGCTCTGGGACTCTTGGTTTCCCAGTTCTCAATCTTCTTTTGGTTCTTCAAGACAGGGTTTCTCTGTGTAGCCCCGGCTGTCCTGGAACTCACTCTGTAGACCAGGCTGCCTTGAACTCACAGAGATCTGCTTGCCTCTGCCTCCCAAATGCTGGGATTAAAGGCATGCGCCACCATGCCCAGCCCCAGTCCTAAACTAGGCCAGTTGACTGGTCTAGACCAGTGCTTACCAGTGCACTGGTGTGCAACTCATTTGGCTATAGGGGAGCAGGGTGGGGCTTGGTCAGGCGCCTGGAAAGGCACCTGGAGGGACCCCTGAGGACAGCTACATTTTCCTGACCTCTACAGTGCCAAGTCCCTGGCTGAGCAAGGGCACACTGTCCTAGCCACTGGGGTGGCTGCTTGCTAACAGACCTCATGGTAGTGAATTTATGTCTGTTGGGAGGCGGCACGCGCTGTGATGTGTGGCAGGTAGACAGCGTCCCTATTGCAAGCTTTTCATGAGCTAGGGGTTGACTATAGCTCTACCCTGGGTGTGCGCTACGTGCAGACCCTCTATCCACAGGACTCCTTTCCACCCAGAAATTGCTGGCACGGTGGATCTCTTCAGGGTGACACAGGCCTCTCCTGAGTTATGGTGGTATCAGAGGAAGCCCTGGCCGGGTGCCGTCTCTGGTAGAGCCTTGGCTGATTTACACAGATCTGGGCAAGGGATACTGGCTTAGACGATTAAGGCATCTGGGATTGGTCTGTGTTTTATGGCTAGCAGACAGTTGTAAATACTGCCCATCTTAAAGGGGGAGCAGGTTCAATTACAGGTCAGTTTCAGTGCCCCTTCCTAGGCAGGCAGGCAGGCAGCTACTAGCCCTGCAAACGAGGTGAGTGAAGCTGCCTTTATGTCTCCCATAAGGCTGTCACTTATGTAGATACACTCTGACCCTCCTAAAGATCAAGTGTCCCCGTCACTTGCCTTTGGGGGGGGGGGGGCTGAGGGGGGCAAGGAGATAGCTGGAAAGAAAGCGGTTTGAACCAGAACTAGAGGCCTGGAGGCAAACCCAGCATCTCCGAGCCCTACTGACTGACAGAGCTGGCACCAATGAATGAGCTGTCACAGGGCCTGGTGGCGGGGAGCAACTGGGCAGGTGCCCAGGTGTTCCATCTGGGCCCAAATCTCAGCTCTTCCGCCCGGGTGCAGCTGCTGCATGCATGCCTCTCTGGGGCACAGGTGTCATGAACAGGTTGTTGAAAGGGAGGTAATGGGTCACCAGGTGAGCTATGGAAGTTGGCTTTGTTTGTCTGCTTAGGGACCAAAGGAGAAAACCAAAGCCACAAACCTGAACTTGGACCCGGCCTTGAGCCCCACCCAGGGTCCTCTCTATCTGCTAAGGCGGGGAAGCCGGGCTTGCAAGTTGCAAGATTACTCATCTGTATAATCACAGGCTGACACCGGAGACCTTTGTGCAGCGCCACCCACAGGGCTCCCCTGAGCATGCTCTGCCCTAGCTGGATCTGCCGGCTGTGTGTGCACCCACACTGGTCCTTCATCTTTGAGGCCTGTGAGATCCCTGATGGGTCATACTCTCCAGAGGCTGGTGGCACCTGCCAGGCTCCAACACAGGCCTCACCCAGGGACATAAAGGAGAGGAGAACCAGGGTCAGGGGAAGGATGGACAAAGTGAAAAGCTGTGTGGGAGCGCTGCCTGCCGGGAATGGGGGGGTGGGTGGGGTGTAGACAGGGTGGTGGTAGAGAGCTGCAGCAGGGACAGGGCTGGCAGAGGTTCTGGGACACTACTGTTCTAGGCAGTGACTTTTCTTTCAGAAAGCTGAAAGGACTCCCTACTCTGCCCCCAGCTGAGATGGCTTCGGCCTACAGCCCTCCCCATCTGTCCCTGTAGGGATCAGAAACTTCCCAAGGGTAGGAGAACAGGGCCAACATAGCAGGCATCGGACCTGCACAAGGATCAAGACTTGAGAGCCGGGCGAGGTGGCGCATGCCTGTAATCCCAGCACTCGGGAGACAGAGGCAGGCGGATCACTGTGAGTTCGAGGCCAGCCTGGTCTACACAGTGAGTCCAGGACAGCCAAGGCTACACAGAGAAACCCTGTCTTGAAAAACCAAAAACCAAACCAAACCAAACCAAAAAGACTTGGGGCTAGCCAGTCCCGACCTAAGTGAAAAGTGGTCACTCAAGCTCACTGGACCTAGGGGACACTTCTGAATCTTTCATTCAGAGACCAAGTCAGCAAGTCTGTCCTCACTTCCTGAGCCTCTGGAAAGACACTGGTTCCCACTCCACTCGGGGGATCTACCAGCTTCCCTGTGGCCTCTTCTCCACTGGAGACCATTAGTGTCAGAGTGGACTCTATTGGCTCAGCCACGCTCAGGGACCACCCCATCCATCCAGGATCTCAGGGTGCCGTCCTTCTGAGGAATGGGCACCGATGGGCCAACTTTGGGCACAAATGCCAGCCTAAGGTCAGAACCCTGCTCTCTGGGCTCAGGATTGCACTTTGCTCTCTGCCTGCCACCCCACGGATTTCCCAATCAGCCCATCCTTGGGGATCCCCTGAATGCCACCTGTTGCAGGATATTTGATCCCAGTGTGATCCCTGACGCTGTGAACTGTAAAAACCTGTCTTTTGTTTGGTGTGGTTGAACCCTAACACACACCTTTAATCCACGAGCTTTCTGTACACAGGATTTAATAACGTTAACCCTAGGTCAAGAGGCGGAGCAAGAAACCAGCTGACAGGGGGTAAAAGAGCAGGAGGGACTTTGAGTTGAGGGGTGTTTAAGACAGCATGTAGAAGCAGAAGGGGTCTTTAACTTTTAGCTCTTTCGCTCTTAGCTCTTGAGCTCCTCAGCTCCTTGGCCTCTGGCTTTGTGGCTTCCGCTTCCTGGGCCTTTTGGGCCTTTCCCATTGGGAAGGTCAGCTGGGGGCTTTCTCTGCCTCTAAGTTGGGTTTTTCACCACAGCATCTGGCTCCTGAGTCTTTATTGGTAAAACAGAACGATCTGGGAACGTCAGTTACCACAACAGCACCCTTGCCCTGCTAGTCACATGTTCAGTGTCCGCACGTCTGTCCCTTACTATATCCTGTCACTTGAGGCTCTGGCCCACGCCCCCAGCACAGGAAGGACAGTACCCAGTGCTGGCTGAACACAGGCCTGGGATCTACCTCACACCCCAGCAACCATGTACTGGGCTACTGCGGAAGAGGAGGCTTTCGTGCTCCCTCAGGTGCCCTGAAGTGAACCTACAACATACGACTACAACGTCTTGGGATTACTGAGAAGGCCAGGCAAGTGTTTTACATTTATTCTTAATAATAATAATTTTTAAAAAAGTCTTCCCACAAGTGCTGCCGCACCCCATGGGCTGCCAATCCCCCAAACTGGCTGCTGATTTCCACTCAGCAGATGCCCCTGCCTCAGCCCAGAACTGTTTCCAGTGCCCCAGGCAGAACACAGTAGCCACGCAGGGAGGGTCCCCTGAGACCTGAGTGTTGGTTCCAGCTTCGAGTGCTAAAGCCAGAGAATGAGCGGGTATCGAAGACGCTGCTGGGCGTCCACCAGGCCCGAGTGTCACGCACTGCTGACTGACGGTCACCAAACCTGACACACCCGGATCACCTCCTTCAAGGCCTTCAGCCCCTCCATGCTCTTGTCCTTCATAGCCATGGCCAGGAGAACGGCTCTGTTTCCAGCTTCTTGGGACACGAACGCCACCAGGTTCTTCGCAAAGACATGGATGAGAGGCTGGGGGTGGGGTCGGGGAGGACAGGGCCATGACTGCAGGAAACCTCACCTTTTTAAATTTTAATTTTTTAAAAAGACAGGCTGTCATTTTATGTGGTATCTTGGAACTCATGTAGGCCAGGTTAACCTTGAACTCATGCCAATCCTCCTGCCTTAGCCTCCTGAGTGCTGTGATTCCTGGCATATGCTATCACACACAGTTTTTGTTTTTAAGAGTGTGTGCAGGGCCAGGCGTGGTGGCGCACGCTTGGAATCCCAGCACTTGGGAGGCAGAGGCAGGCAGATTGCTTTGAGTTTGAGGCCAGCCTGGTCTACAAAGAGAGTTCCAGGACAGTCAGAGCTACTACACAGAGAAACTCTGTCTCGAAAAACGAGAAAAAAAAAAAGTGTGCATGTTCAGGGTATGAGGCGGCCTGAGGATAACCCCAGGAATCATCCTCAGAACACCAGTTCATCTACTTTGAGACAGGATCTCTCATTGACCCGGAATTCACCAATTAGAGTAGGCTGACCAGCAAGCCTTCTATCTCTGCCTTCTGGGGATGTACCCGCCATACCTAGGTTTGTTTGTTTTGCTTGTGTGTGTGTGTGTGTGTGTGTGTGTGTGTGTAGGGTCTCTCTATGGAGCCCTGACTAGAACTTGGTATGTAGATGAAGCTGGCCTCAAACTGCCTGCCTCAACCTCCTTTTTTTTTCTTTTTTAAAAAGATGTATTTATTTATTTATTAAGTATACAGTGCTCTGCCTGCACGTACACCTCCATGCCAGAAGAGGGCACCAGATCACATTATAGATGGTTGTGAGCCACCATGTGGTTGCTGGGAATTGAACTCAGGACCTCTGGAAGAACAGTCAGTGCTTTTAACCTCTGAGCCAGCTCTCCAGCCCCTCAGCCTCCTTAATGCTTTGAGTAAAGGCGTTCACGACCAAGCACCCTTTTTAGGTGAGTTCTGAGGATCAAACTGAGGTCATGCAGCAAGGACTTGATGAACTGAGCTATTTCCTCAGTCTCCATTGTTTAGATCTATCTATCTATCTATCTATCTATCTATCTATCTATCTATCTATCTATCTAT
>OU015754.1:10714314-10725501 GCA_907169655.1 Acomys percivali | reverse complement strand
TATCTATCTATCTATCTATCTATCTATCTATCTATCTATCTATCTATTGAGGTGAAAGCTCACTTTGTAACCCTGGCTGATCTGGAACTTGCTACACAGACTAGGCCCGCCTTAGTCTTCCAAGTGCCAAGATTAATGGTGTGCACTGATGCACATGGTGGTTAGTCTCCACTCAATATATCCATTGTGTGTATCAGAGTACAACAGTGGGTACACGGGACTGAACTCAGACCATCAGGCTTGCACGCCAAGTGCCTTTACCCTCTGAGCCATCTCAATGCTCCCTGTCTTTTAAATAGGGGGTATCTCATGTCGCCCAAACTGGTCTTATGTAGCTGGGCATGGAACCGAACCCTTGACACCTCGCTCCCACCTCCCAAGTGCTGGGACCACACCAATGCGCCACCATATTCAGTGTTGTTTTAAGCGGGGAGAACAGGGTCTGTCCCTAACTGGCTTCCAACTCACTCTATAGCTTAGTCTGATCACAAATGTATAGCAATCCTGCTGCTGCTGCTGCCTCCCGAGTGTGCAAACGCTGCGTTTTCCTCATGCTTTAAGTAAGCACCCCTCAGGACCCAGGCCAGTTTCCCATGTTTTTCCCTGAATCACCTCCAGGGGGGCTAAGATAACAGCGATTCAGAGAGCCAAGCGGACTGTGCACAGTAGACATAACAAACAGAAAGCCTTTGTCAACATATAGCTATCACGATGGGGTCAAACTGACGTGATGGCCGTACCATAAAAAACCAATACCTCAGCTGAGTGCTGAGTAAAATGCTGACATGCTAGGAAAGCATCAGCAGGGGCACCCTGAGATCTGAAAAGTCTTGGAAAATGCTGACCGTGTCCTTGTCTGTGTGTGTGGTGGGGTGTTTAGCAGATACCCATATCCTATGGACAAAGGACACCAGGAAAAAAAAAAAAGTATTCTCCCAACTCTTTTACCTCGTCAGGCCCGAGGAGGACTTTTGTGGTGAGTACTGGCTTGCTGATGTCATTGGCCACATTGCTGGGCTCCAAGGAGACTACTGTACCCATCTTCCCAAACTGGGTCACCACAACCAGGATGTGGCTGCTGAAAGCCGTGCAGACCACCTGTGTGGGCACGCCGCACACCACTTCTGTCTTCTGTTTAGATACTACTAACGGCTTGTCTTCCATGGTCCCGGTCTTCAGTGAAGGCTTCCGTTTTAAAAGAAAAAAAAGGGGGGGGGAGGATGGAGCAGTCAGAGTCACATACAACCTGGAGCTCCAAAGCAGAAATGTTAAGCGGGCCGTTCAAAGCTGCGAGTGGTGGCACATGCCCGTCATTCCAGCACACGGGAGGTGAGCTTGGAGGATCCCGAGTTAGAGGCCAGCCTGAGCTACACGGGGGAGACCCTATTATCCACACCACGCCCCATCATCTCAAAAGCAAGGGTGGCGCATGCACACGCACGCTTCTGTTAGTTTTGTCCCGCCGAGCTGCCTGCGAAAACAGCCATTCGCCTAACCAGTCTAATTGTCTCCCATTTCTAGATACCAGGGATGAGGGAAACCACGGGGCTCACCGGGGGACCCCGACTGCGCAGGTCTGAAGATGGCTGGGTCACTATTGCCGGAAACCTGCAACAATAAGCGCTCAGCAGCGTCAGAAAGAGATTATCAATGACCAACTCGTTAGCTTTGGCTTAGCCGAATCGCCGGCAAGGACTTCCGGTTCCCGTCCGCTGGGTTATAAGGTCCGTGGGTTGGTGCAGTCCCAGAGCATTAGGTTCCGCGCTGCAAAGGAGACCGCTAGGCTTCGTGTTAAAGGGACACTGCTCCTCTGGGAGCTTCAGGACTTGGTGGGCGGTGCTTGGACTCTAGTGTAGGGAGGGGGCTTTGTGTCCCAACTGTGGACTGGGATGGAAATAATATACAGTTAATAATAATAATAATAGTTAATGTTTATTTTTCACTTAATGTGTACCTGGCTTTGGCTATGGCACACTTAACATAGTCTGTTTTTTTGTTTGTTTGTTTGTTGTTTTGTTTTTTTGATTTTGTTTTTGCCTTTTGAGTCCGGGTATCTCTGTGTAGCTCTGGTTGTCCTGGAACTCATTATGTAGACCAGGCTGGTCTAGAACTTACAGCGAGCTGCCTGCCTCTGCCTCCTGAGCTCTGGGATTATTTTCTTCTTCTTTTGAGACAGGGTCTTACGTACTCTAAGTTGGTCAGGGAAAAGCTTGAACTCCTAATTCTCTTGCTTCCACCTTCTAAGTGCTGGGATGACAGGGATGCACCACCGCACATGGCTTGTGTGGTCCGGGGATAAAAATCCAGGAGTTTGTGCAAGCTAAGCAAGCATTTACCTACTGAGCTAAATCCCAAACCCCTTTTAATCTTTTTTCTCCTTCTCTCCTTCTTTCATTTTCCTTCTTCCTGTATTTCGGGTATTGAGGAACAGGCTTACTCATTTACATTTGGTATTGCTCATCTTGTAGAATAATTAAAAATTAAACAGTATTTATTTGTTTGTTTATTATTTGTATGGGTGTTTTTGCCTGCCTGTATGAATGTGTACCATGTACATGCAGTACCAGCAGAGGCCAGAAGAGGGCGATGGATTCCCTAGAGCTGGAGTTACAGACAGCTGTGGACTGCCATGCAGGTAATGGGAACTGAACCTGGTCCTCTGCAAAAGCAGCAAGTGCTCTTAATGCTCAGCCATGACATTAAAACAAGTTTTCCCCCTTAAAAGTATAGATTGCGGGGTCGGGCGTGGTAGCACACACCTTTAATCCCAGGACTGGGGAGGCAGAGGCAGGTGAATCACTGTGAGTTTGAGTCCAGCCTGGTCTGCAAAGCAAGTTCAGGGAAGCCAGGGCTACACAGAGAAACTCGGTCACGAAAAAACCTTTAAAAAAACAGTATAGATTGCAAATTGAGCATATTTCCCTATTCCCTCTACCTGGCCTTTTCTCGCCTCCCTTACTGTTGGTGCTCTGTTTTCCTAAACAAATCCATTTTTTTCATTTAATACAGACACACAGACCCCCCACACACACATAGAGACACAGACAGACACACAGACACAGACACACACACCCCATACACAGACACACACACACTCACCACACACAGACACACACACTCACCACATACAGACACACACATACATACACCACACACACACAGACACACACACACTCACCACACACAGACACACACACACACACTCACCAAAGACACACACACACTCACCACACACACAGACACACACACACTCACCACATAGAAACACACATACACACACCACACACACACACACATACACACCACACACACACACACACACGGACACACACATAGAGACACATACAGACACACACACACCCCACACACAGACACACACACACTCACCACACACAGACACACAGATACACACCACACCCAGACACACCACACACACACACACACACACACACACACACACACGGTTTAATGTGACTATGTAAAGTCTAGGAACCACAAGTGAGAGAAAGCATGCACCAGCAGTCATTCTGAGACTGGCTTAATTTGCTTAACATGATTATCTCCTATTTTTGTCTATTTTCAAGAATGACCAGTTCTTATTCTTTTGTGTGCAGGTTCCTGTGTGTACAAGTGCACATATGTGTGGAGGTCAGAGGTCAGTTTGGGTACTGTTCCTTGGGGGCTGTCATCTTCTTTCTTTTGTTCTTTTCTTTCTTTTTCTCTTTTTTCCTTTTTCCTTTCCTTTTCTTTCTTCTTTCTTTCTTTCTTTCTTTCTTTCTTCTTTTTTTGTTTTTGTTTTTGTTTTTTTTTTGAGAAAGGGTTTCTCTGTGTAGCCTTGGCTGTCCTGGACTCACTTTGTAGACCAGGCTGGCCTCGAACTCACAGCGATCCGCCTGCCTCTGCCTCCTGAGTGCTGGGATTAAAGGCGTGCGCCACTACGTCCGGCTACACCTTGTTTCTTGAGCCAGGGTGTGGAGCTCACTAGTTAGCACAGGATGGCTGCTAGCAAGCCTAGGGATCTGCCTGTCTCTACCTCCCCAGTGCTGGGATTTCAGTCTGTACCAGATCTCCAGGCTTTTAAATATGACCTCTGGGGAGTGTGTGTGTGTGTGTGTGTGTGTGTGTGTGTGTGTGTGTGTGTGTGTTTGAAAGGCAAGAATTTACTGACTCAGCCATCTCCCCAGCCCCCGTCTCCTTCTTCTTTATGGCCGACTCCTCACTATGTATCCATTTTGTATTTTCCTTACCCATTCATTTGTTGTTTATGCCTAGATGATTTCATCTTTGCAGCTCCCTTAGACAGAAACACTGTGAGCACCCTTTGAAAATCGGAAGCTCAGGCCTGGAGAGATGGCTCAGAGGTTAAGAGCACTGACTGCTCTTCCAGAGGTCCTGAGTTCAATTCCCAGCAACCACATGGTGGCTCACAACCATCTATAATGAGATCTGGTGCCCTCTTCTGGCCTGCAGGTGTACATGAGGCAGAGCACTGTATACATAATAATAAATAAATAAATCTTTGAGAGAGAGAGAGAGAGAGAGAGAGAGAGAGAGAGAGAGAGAGAGAGGGAGGGAGGCTGGAGAGATGTCTCAGAGGTTAAGAGCACTGGCTGCTCTTCCAAACGTCCTGAGTTCAATTCCCAGCAAACACATGGTGGCTCACAACCATCTGTAATGAGATCTGGTGCCCTCTTCTGGCTGCAGTCACACATGCAGACAAAATGCTGTATAAATAAATAAACAAATAAATAAATAAACAAACAAACAAATACATATTTTTAAAGAAGAAAATAGAAAGCTCAAATGCGTGAGTCTGATTCTATCCTCACCTTCCCTGTCGTTCAACTTGAGGCCTGGCCTGGTCTGGTCCCTGACCCTGGCTGAGACCCAGGGGATGCTGGAGCCTGGTTCCTGACCCTCACTGGATCCCAGCTGATGCCTGCAACCCCTGACCCTCATTGAGGCTCAGGAGAAAGCAGGAGGAAGCCCCCGGCCTGCGGGGGGAGGACAGAAAGTTCAACTCTGATTCCCTGTTGGAGGTTTCACTGACTGGGAAAGTCTTGGGCAGATACTGGAAGAAACTTCAGCCATGAGCCCCTTTTCCAGAGGCGGCTAGCCATGAAAACCCCACCTCAGAAGTCTTTCTGTGGACTCTGCTGACATCTCTGAAAAAAAAAAAAAAAAAAGAAAAGCCACACTTCTGCTTACACACTAAAGTCCTTAGACAGCTCAGGCATTTTTTTTTTTTTTCTCAGCAAATTTACTACCCACCCCCTCCCTTGAGTTAATGACTCCTTATCCAAGCTCCATCGAGTCGTATGACGACGCTCGCTTCTCCAAACTGATTTCTCGGTGGTGTACAAGAAAGGGCATGCATACAAAGCATGATGGGAAATAGACCCAGATGGGGAGGAAACTCGTTTCTGAGCATTCTTGCAGTTGGCATGTGAAGGGGGGAAGATTAGGGTCTCATTGCACTGATCCTCAAGAGGCAAGGAGAGTATAGATTCCTCAGCAAAGTCTCTTTTGTCGGTTCTAAATTTAAACACCCAGTCCGCCCACACACCGCAAAAGCAAATTGCTGGCGTGTTGCTTTGCCTGGAGAAATCTTCAAAGGCTTTTGATCCACCTGGTTATGCGTTCTTTCTCTGAGGCAGAGAAGTCCTGGAACTCTGCCTCCCCAGCACATGGGAGCCCTGGAAATAGACCCATCACCTTGGCAAACGGGAGACTGGAAAACAAGGTGGACGGCATCCTTATGACGTCAGCGGATCTTGATCTATTGATAAAGAGCAAATCAGGCTGAGCGGCTGCCATTTCAGGAAGGCGGATGAGTGAGCCTCACTCTCGCACACTCAGGGCCCAATGAGAAAAGCACTTTCTGTGCAAGCGTGAAGACCTGAGTTCAAGTCCCCAGAACCCCGTGCAGGAACCTGGGGAGGTGATATGTGTTTGTAAGGGAGAGATGGGCGGTGCCGACAGGAAAATCCCTGGCAGCTCGAGGGCCGGCTAGCAGGGCATGTGGAGGAATCTCTTTACTGGATTGGCTGTCCTCTAGCATGTGTTGGAGGGATTGTTGCACTGGAAAGTAAAGGCGTCCCTCTTTTTTTTTTTTTTTTTTTTATTCCAAGACAGAGTCTCACTATGTAGCTCTGGTTGTCCTGAAACTCTCTATGTAGAGCAGGCTAGCCTTGAACTCACAGAGTTCAAGCCTGTCTCTGCTTCCCAAGTGCTGGGCTTCGAGACATGAGCCACTAGGCTAGGCTGAAAAGCAACTTAAGTAAACACATTTAAAATAGCTGTTGTTGGGACTGGAGAGTTGGATTTAGTGATTACAAGCATTTCTCTCTCCTGTTCTTGTGAGTTTGGGTCCCAGCACCCACACAGGGTGCCTCACAACCGCCTGTAGCTCCAGCTCCAGGGAATATGATGGCCACTGATGGCATTCACACACGCACGTGTACACACACACACACACACACACACACACACACACACACGTAGAGGTCACAGGACAACTTCAGGTGTCCTTCCTCCATGCCCCTTTGCTTTTGAGACAGCATCTATTGTTGGCCTGGAATTCACTAAGCAGGTTAGGGTAGCTGGCCTGGCTGCTTCTAGAGATCCCTGGAGGCCGCTATCTGCTTTCCGTCAGTAAGTCAACCTCTTTTAGACAGTTTGTACAAAGGGTTCCTACAGCCTGCCGGCGTTCTTCATCCGGCTTTTCCCTGAGCACCACATCGTAGCGTAGCCTGTGTCTGCACTCCCTTCCTTCTGGGTGGATCCTTGCAGAGATTAAACGACACCCCATTTGCCAAAAGGCTTCATTTGGTAGATGGGGCGGCTGACACTTTCGAGGGCCTTGCTAGAGTTTCCATCCCTTCTCAGGTCGGTAGAAGCCATGGACGTGTAGATGCAAGTGGTGGGTCAGCGGCTAGCTCTCTGTTCGATCCACTCATGAGCATTTGTAAGAAATAGAAGTATGAAGCCGGGCGTGGTGGCGCAAGCCTTTAATGCCAGCACTCGGGAGGCAGAGGCAGGTGGATTGCTATGAGTTTGAGGCCAGCCTGGTCTACAAAGTGAGTCCAGGACAGTCAAGATAACATAGAGAAACCCTGTCTCAAAAAACCAAAATAATAATAATAATAATAATAATAATAATAATAATAATAATAATAATAATAATAATAATAAAAGAATAGATGTATGGCAAGTCAGGCAGGTGGGCACGCCTGTATTCTCAGAACTTGAGAAGCCAAGACAAGAGAAACATGAGTTCTAGGTAGCCTGGGCTACTTAGTGAGACTTTGTGTCATGGTTATTCTTGGTTGTTTTTTTTGTTTTGTTTTGTTTTTTTGAGACAGGGTTTCTCTGTGTAGCCTTGGCTATCCTGGACTCCCTTTGTAGACCAGGCTGGCTTCGAACTCACAGCGATCCGCCTGCCTCTGCCTCCCGAGTGCTGGGATTATAGGCGTGCGCCACCACCGCCCGGCTTATTCTTGGTTGTTAATCTGAGAGGATTTTGAATCATCAGCCAACAGGTAAGCCATTGTGCACACTTGTGAGGGACTTTCTTGATCCATTTGATTGAAGTGGAAAGACCCATCCTACCTGTGGGTGGTACTTCCCATTGGCAGCACAGATGGAAAGAGGCCTGAGAACAAAAAGCTTTCCTCTCTTTTGCCTGCCCGCCTTCATGGAGTGCTGGTAGGTGCATCTACTTTGTTGGCATCTTGCTGCCATTGCCTCCAGAACCCAGCTTCTTTAGCCTTCCAGCGTGGACCAAAGACCAGCACCTCTGCAGGAGTTTTCTGTCTTTAGCACTGACTGGGACTGCTGAGACATCCAGCCTGGGCGTAAACTAGGCAGATAACAAGTTCTCATTCTCATCAGTGTGAGGCAGCTATTGTTGGACTACCCAGACCATCTCATATAAGCCAATCTAATAAGTCTCCTTTTAACATAAAACTAACAGCTATTCTGTTACTGTAGAGAACCTTGGCTTATTCATCCTGTTTCAAGAAAAAAATAAATAATTCAAAGAAGGACAAGTGCTGGAGCGTGGGAAATGTACTGTCTCTGTAGCTCCTGCCCCAGGCTTGGTAAGCCTTAAATCAGCCTCAGAGATTCAGCTCCATCTTCTAGAAGTGCTGGGATGATGGCTTAGAGGTGGGTAACAAAGAAGGAGCCAGGCCATGGGGAGAGGCTGCCTTTGGAGCCTTTTCCACCTGGCCACTCTGCAGCCAAAGGCTGATGGATGGATGAGTGGATGGGTTGGTAGATGGATAGATGGATAGATGGATAGATGGATGGATGGTTGGTTGGATGGATTGGTGGATGGATGTGTGGGTGGATGCTTGGGTGGGTGGATGGGTGAATGTGTGGATGGATAGATGGATGGATGGATGAATAGGTGGATGGTTGGGTGGGTGAATTGATGGACGAATAAGTGGATGGGTTGGTGGATGGATGGATGAATGGATGGATGGGTAGATGGGTTGGTGGGCGAATAGATAGATGAATAGATGGTAGGTGTATGGATGTCTTGTCCCCCTACTCCCATCCCAGACTCTGCAGTTGACACTCAGCCTCACCAATGCCCTTGTTTGTCTCCTGCTGTGTGACTCTGAGGGTTTCATTTAGCGTTCATTTACTTAATGTGCATAATGTGTGTGTCTGATATGTGTGAGTGCTGTGGTGGTCAGAGGACAACTTTCTGGACCTGGTCCCTGTCTTTCCACTTTGATTTTTGTTTGAGGAATGTGGTTGCCATGAAGTTTTGAGGGGAGAAAAGATTAAAAGCAACCTATTTTAAATGATGCATGTTTAAAAAAAAAAAAAAAAAAAAAAAAAAAAAAAAAAAAGAACAAAGCCCAGGGCTGTCTACATCAAATGCCACGTACTCCCAAGGGAAAGTGTGAACTCCACTAGAACCAGATACAGCTTATAAAACTCTACGTCAGTGGTTCTCAGCCTTCCTAATGCTGCAACACTTTAATCTACTTCCTTATGTTGTAGTGACCCCTCAAGCATAAAATTATTTTGTTACTACTTCATAACTGCAATTTTGCTATTGTTATGACTTGTAATGTAAATATCTGTGTTTTCCTATCATTTTAGGTGACCTCTGTGAAGACCGACCCACAGGTTGAAAACTGCAGCTCTAGTGAGAGAATCATCCAGAAACAGGCTAAGTCCCACACCCAAGGAACACTCACATATCAAGTCTGAGCCAGCTCGCAGAGGGTCAGAGGTCACCACATCTCTTTCTACGGAGATGAGTCACTAACCTGGAACTCATGATCCTCCTTTCCATGTCTTCCAAGTAATGAGATGACAGGCATCTTCCACATCGCCTGGCTCTGACTGCTGACTGTGTGTGTGTGTGCACATATGCCACTGCCTACATGGCAGTCAGAGGAGAACCTGTACATCTTGAACTGATCCCCTTCCTCCATCACATGGGTCCTGGGGATGGGACTCAGGTTGGCAGGCTTGCTGAGCCATCTCACCAGCCCTGAACTATTTTCATAGACTATCACACAGTTAAGAGATATCAAAGACTGTGATGGTTGCACACCTGCAACCCCAGCATTTGGCAGGCAGAGGCACAGGGTCCAGGAAGTCAAGGTTCCTCGGGATTATAGAGAGGATTTGAGGCCGGATTGGGCATCATGTGACCCTATCTATATATAAAAATAAACTAGATGTGTCCAGAGGTGGTGGTGCAGGGTTTTAATCCCAGCACTAGGGAGACAGAGGTAGGCAAATCTCTTATAAGCCAGCCTGGTCTACAGAGTGAGTTCCAGGCCAGCCAGGGCCACATAGAGCAACTATGTATGTATGTATGTATGTATGTATGTATGTATGTAGTTATGCATGCATGTGTGTATGTATGCATGCACTGGTAGGAGTTATTTGAGTGCTTCATGCACAAAGCCCTGGCCTTTATCCCCAGCACTGAATTAAAAAGGTAGTCCCAGCACTCAGGAAGTAGAGGCAGGAGGATTGGGCATTCAATCCAGTTCAAGGCCAAAGAAAAGAAGCCCCCAAGGAGGGAAAACCCCACAAAGAGCATCCTTCTTGTCAGCCTGGATCCCACAGTGGCACAGATTTGAGAGTTAGCGTGTCACCTCGCTTGTGCCTTAAACAAGCCAAGCTCAAACACAACAATCTTTTTCCCTCCTCCAGCAAGGCTCTCTGCCTTCAGTCCTCCAGATATTGGAAATTACCACCTTACGTCTGGAACTATTTGTTTAGCTCTCTAAGAAATGAAAGCTTGAGCCATTCACACTTGCTGGAAGCCTTTCCCCTCAAATATTTTAAGAAGGCATTTCCCCTAGCGAAGAAGAAGCCGCTCTTGTCAGTCTAAATGCAAGCGTCTTGCTGCGAGTGCTTCCCACCCCTCCCCATTCCCCACCATCCCCCACCTGCCCGCCAGGAGGTGTGGATGGGCTGGGGCATAGCTCAGCAGTAGGACGCCTGCTTAGAATCTCCCAGAGTGGGGGGGGGGGGCGCGTCATGACTCAAAGGTTTTGTATTTGCTTAAAATTAATGGCAATCCTAGTAGTAGAAACCTTGGGCCATCTTGCTATTGTTCATCTCACGGAAAGGAAATAGAGGCTCTCAGAAGAGAATAGAATTATTCTAGGGCCATGTGGTGGTGGCCATCGCCTCAAATCCCAGCTCTAGAGAGGAAGAAGCAGGTGTATCTCTGAGTTCAAAGCTGGCCTGGTCTACAGAGTGGGTTCCGGGACAGCCAGGGCTACACAGAGAAACCCTATCTCAAAAAACAAAACAAAACAGAACAAAATATTTTAGGGCCTCAGAAAGCTACTTCCAGGGTAGAGAGGGTGCTATATCTGTCATTTCTGTCTCTCTTTTTTCTTGCCCCAGGCCATAGCCTTGGAGTCATGTTTGCTCACTCCCCCTGAACCCCACCATGATGAGAAGTGAATACAGATACTTGGCCGCCTAGGTCTATTACTGAGGGAGTCTAGGCAGGTCGTCTATTGTAGAGCCATGACCCCCATCCCACACTAGGGGGCGCACTGCTAAGCAGGAACTGTACCCCTGAGCTACACCTTCAGCCCTCTTTTTATGATTTTGAGACAGGATGAGTTGCCAGGCTGGCTCTGAACTCATTGTGTAACTCAAGTGTGCCTTGAGCTTGCAATCCTCCTGCCT
>OU015754.1:10703237-10714304 GCA_907169655.1 Acomys percivali | reverse complement strand
TCCTGCCTCAGCTTCCTGGGGAGCTGGGATTCCAGGCCTGGGACCCCAAGCCCAACTGCAGGGTTGGTTCCCCGCCCCCCCCTTCAGGAGCAAATCGGTGTTGTAAAGTGGGATGGTATGGTGTGATCCTTCTAAATGCCCTAGCTGTATCCCTGGGCTGGCTGGCGCAGAGGCTCATGGGACAGCAATGGAGGCTCAAGAATGGGCTTTCTGGTCCTGAAACTTTCAGGAAGGCCATTAAACAGAATCCCAAGTGTTAATGTGAAAGAAAGACTCATAACTGGGGCTTCGGCGTTTTGTATGTTTGGAAGGCTTTCCCACATTGGAGTGTGTACAGCGATGCAAAGAGTCAGGAAGGCTTTCCCACATCCAAGCGTCGACAGCACTCCAAGTTAGAGTAAAGCCAAACACTCACCACCAGCCAGCTGCTGCTAAAACCTGCCCAAGCAGAACAAATGTGATGCTGAAGAGAAGCCAAGCGCTGACAAGGGTGCAGAGCACCCCGAACACCGACTGCCGCTGGCAGGCATGCAAACAAGTACGGATTTACTGGAAGGCAGTTGGATAACCAGTTTTGTTTTGTTTTCAGGGCTGGGAATAGAACTCAGAGCCTCACATGCGACGTGAGGCGAGTGCTCCACCACCGAGCTCCACCTTCGACTCTGCTTCGGCAGTTTGCTTTTTCAGTACTGGGGATTGAATTTAGAGTCTCACACCTGCACATTTAGACAACCAAAGCTGGTAAAGGTAAGCACTTTATCAACTTATGTCATCTCCAGCTTCGTAGATTAATCTTAGAGCTGGGCCTCTGGGCGAGCCTCGGCGGGATTAGCTTGGATGCATTAACTGAGGCGGGGAGACTTTTCCACTGTGGGTGGCACCATTTCCCTGGCTGGGATCCTCACTTGTATAGGTGGAGAAAGGGAGCCAACCAATAACATGCATTCATGGCTTTCTGTGGATACGGTGTGATCAGCTGCTGCAAGATCCTTAACCTCCCAGCTGTGATGGACTGTGCACGCCATAATAAACCCTTTCTCCCTTAAATTGCTTCTGTCAGTATTTTCTGACAGCAACAGAAAAGTAACTAAGATGCCAAAGTGCTTGCCTTGTGTTGTGAGGACCTGATTTAGCTCTAGAAACCATGTGGGAAAGCCGGGCATGGAGGTATGTGTCTAGAACTCCAGGGCAAAGCAAGCAGAGACAGGAGGATCCCTGGGATTTACTGGCCAGCCAGCCGGCCTAAGTGAACTGGTGAGTACCAGGCCAGGGGAGGAGTCTCGTCTCAAAAAACAAGGTGGGTAGCACTCAAAGAATGACATCTGGGATTGACCTCTGACTTCCACATGCTTTTGCACACACGTGTGCCCCTGCACACAGATGAACATAGATGCACAAAGAATTGCAAGTGAATCTCAAAGAAGGCATTTGCGCACCCACGTTCACAGCTGCACTGATTGAGCAAAACCTCTCACCTTGTGAGCCAGAAGGCAAGAGAGAGGCAGGAGGCACTGAGTTCCCCTACTCTTCAAGAGCATGCCCCCCAGTGACTTGAAGACCTCCAAATTGTTCTATCACCCACAAAAGGACCATCCTGGAGACCTGTTTTTTTGTTTTGTTTTGTTTTGTTTTTGTTTTTCAAGACAGAGTTTCTCTGGGTAGCCTTGGCTGTCCTGGACTTGCTTTGTAGACCAGGCTGGCCTCGAACTCACAGAGATCCACCTGCCTCTGCCTCCCGAGTGCTGGGATTAAAGGCGTGTGCCACCACGCCCAGCTTGAGACCAGGTTTTAACTCAGAGTCCCTTGTGAACTGATTTTGGCAGTTGCTGTTGTTTGTTGATGCCTTAAGAGATCCCAGAGCCTCTGATCTCACCAGCTACTGGCATCCTGCCAGCATGTCTTTATCCTCAGTACCTCAGTTCACACAGGCCGCTTTACTATGGCTGTGCCTGCATTGCACTGCTGGAAGCATTTTTGGAAAGTGCTGAAGTTATTGACCCAGCCAGCTCCCCACCCACCATCCATCCTTCCATCTATCCATCTATCCATCCATCCATCCATCTATCCATCCATCCATCCATCCATCCATCCATCCATCCACTAATCTAACAACCTATCCATACATCTATCCACCCCTCCATCCACCCACCCACACTCATCCACAAATGCATGCATCCACCCATCGACATCAATACATCAATCTGTCCATCCACCTGCTCACCCATGTACCCATTATCCATCCATCCACCCACCCATCCATCCACTCACCCACCTATTCATCCATGGATGCACCCATCCAACCTTCCATCTACCTACCCACCATCCACCCACCCATCCACCCATTCACTCACCCACCCACCCATCCACCCGTCCACCCACCCATCCATTACCCATCCATCCACACATCTGTCTATACATCCACCCACCCATCCACCCAATCTACCATTTACTTGCCTATTATCCATCCTTCTACCTGACCGTTCACCCACTCATCCATTTACTTATCCACCCAGAAGAGAGATGCTTGCTTGTCTCTTCAGTGAGAGATGCTGGTCCAAGGTCTTGCCTTGTGCCACCATAGTGGCACAATGCCTGTGCCTAAAGCCACCAGTCTCTATAGGCTTTAGACAGAGGCTGAGCCAGCAGCCACAGGGTCTGACAGTGTAGGGTGAAGACAGTAACAACTCACCTCCAGTCAGAGCAACAGGCAATAACTTAAAAAGGTGAAAAGAATGAGGAAACACACCCCTAGGAGAAGAGGCATCAAGAAGCAGAGGAGCCCTGGAGGTTTATGACTTCCTGCCTGGTGGATGAGGCTGGCGGGGACATCATACCGCCAAGATCATTTAGGGCTCCCGTTTTCATGTTCACACGTGTATGCCATGTGTTTGTTTAACCAGATGTGGTGTTGCAGTCCTGGTATCCCAGCGCTTGGGAGGGGGAAGACAGGAGGATCTGGAGTTTAAGGTCATCCTTGGCTAGATAGGAAGTTTGAGGCCAGCCTGAGCTACACGAGACTGTGCCTCAAACTACAAAATCTATCAGATTCTGAAAGCACAAATAGAAAGCACAAAACAGCTAGTCGTGGTGGTACACGCCTTTAATCCCAGGATTCGGAGGCAGGCAGATCCATGTGAGTTCAAGGCCAGCCTGGTCTACAAAGTGACAGCCAAGGCTACACAGAGAAACCCTGTCTCGAAAAACAAACAAACAAGCAAGCACAAAGCAAAACTAAGCAAAAATGTATTTAAAGCAGGAAGTGTTTATTTTGGCTCACAGTTTTCAAGGACATCGTCCCCTGTGACACGGCATGGGCAGTAGCAGTTCTGCGGTGGTGGTAGCAACTGGACTCCACATCTGGGCTTGGTAGGATAGATACTGTTTCAATTTATTTCAGAGGCAGGATCTTACTATGTGGCACTGAATGGTCACTATGTAGACCAGGCTGGCCTTGAACTCACAGAGATCCATCTATCTCTGCTTCCGGAGTGCTGGGATTGGAGGCACACACCATCATGCAGGTATTAACTTATCTTAAATCAGAAAAATAGGGCAAGAAAGAAAAAGGTGTTGCAGTCCTTACAGCCCGGAAGCCTGGGGATCCACCCTGGGCGAACCTAGGGAGGGAGCTAGGGTGGATCCGGGCAGATACCCTGCTGAGTAAAGCGGCAAGATCACAGACCTGATAAAGAGCATGAATTAGGCGGGCAGTGGTGGCGCAGGCCTTTACTCCTAGCACTCGGGAGGCAGAGGCAGGCGGATCACTGTGAGTTCGAGGCCAGCCTGGTCTACAAAGTGAGCCCGGGACAGCCAAGGATACAAAGAGCACGTATTACCAGACATCACCTCTAGGGGGAAGCAGAGGCCATACAATACTGAAGCTTGCTAATTCAGGCCTGGCGAGTTGAGAACCTGCTGAGGGGAGGGCGTGGGGAGGAGGGGGCGTGACTGGGGCAGGGAGAAGCTATGGGTCCCACTCCTTCCTCTGGACGCATCAGGAACATGTTTATCTTCTGGGAGGATGGGAGCCAGTTCTGTACCTCTGTCGATGTTCCTTCCTCCCTCTCTCCATCGTTTCTGATGTCGCTAGGTCACCTGTGTCCCTCAAAGTTGTGGGCAGTTATATGTCCCAGACACCTCCTCTTCCTCTTCTTCTGACAGGGTCTTAATAGGAGGCTGGCCTCAAATTCACAGAGATCCAGCTGCCTCTGCCTCTGGAGTGCTGGGATCAGAAGCATCCACCATCATGCCTGGCTTGCTTTCTTCTCTTTCAACTATTTTTTTTAATGTGTATGTATTGTATGTGTTTGCACACGTGTGCAAATGTCCATGGAAGCCTGAAGAAAGTATCAGATCCCCTGGAGGATTAGAAGCTTCCTGGAGTAGGTAGACCTTCCAGATGTTGCTGCTGGCAACCGAACTTTGGTCCTCTGGAAGTGGAGCAAGTGCTCTTAACCAGTGAGCGGTCTCTCCCCAGCCCTTGGCTGGGAGACTTTTGAAGCCCCTCATGATCCTGCAATTTCTCTCCAGAGAATTTGAGGTGACAGGACAGGGCTGGGGCCCTCTGATGTGCTCAGTCCCTATCTGTACACCCCCAAAAGACAGGCAGGAAGATGTGCCTCTGGGGCTCAAGAAACAAGGGACCTTTTTCCCTGGGATTGCTTTTCTTCCTCCTAAAAGATGATTTATTTTACTGTTTCTGCGATGGTGTGTGTGTGTGTGTGTGTGTGTGTGTGTGTGTGTGTGTGTCTGTGTAAATGTATGTCTTGTGGGTTCAGGTACCTGAGGAGACAGAAGAGGGGCTCAGAGGCCCTGGAGTTAGAGTTATAGGCATTGTGAGCCACCCAACATGGGCACTGCAAACTGAACTTGGGTCCCCTGAAAGAGCAGGAAGTACTCTTAGCCATGGCTGTCCTGGACTCGCTTTGTAGACCAGGCTGGCCTCAAACTCACAGCAATCTGTCTGCCTCTGCCTCCCCGAGTGCTGGGATTAAAGGCGTGAGCCATAGTGCCTGGCTATGTTTCTTGCTTTTTGAAACAAGAACTCACTATGGAGGCAAGGCTGGGCTTAAGGTCAGGCTAGCCTCAAAACTGTCCATCCTTCTGCCTCAGCGTCCTGAGCACTGACTGAATCACTGTTGATGTCACCATCACGTCTACTGTCATTGTTGTTGGTTTGTTTTTGTTTGCTTTGGTGCGTGTGTGTGTGTGTGTGTGTGTATGTGTGTGTGTATGTGTGTGTGTGTGTGTGTGTGTGTGTGTGTGTGTGTGTGTTTGGTGTTTTTCCAGGCAGAGTTTTTCTGTGTTCTCTGTGTAGTCCTGTCTATCCTAGACTCACTTCGTAGACCAGGCTGGCCTTGAATTCACAGAGATTCACTTGCCTCTAACTCCCAGAGTGATGGGATTACAGGCATGTGTCAATGTGCCTGGTGTTGTTGTGTTTTTTTTTTTAAACTAAAAAAAAAAAAAAAAAAAAAAGGTATAATTTACACTAAGCAAAGGTATTCTTTTGGGGTACAGCTGTACGAATTTTGACACACGTTCAGCTTTAGGCTACAGCTGAGACCTGGGCCTACGTTGCCATCTCCCCAAATCAAATTCCATGAGTCACTTCTGCAGTCAGCCAGTCCTGACTCCCATGACCCTGCTGTGTTTTCTTCATACGTGTGTGTGTGTGTGTTCTATTTTGTGTGTATGAGTGTTTTGCCTGCATGTATGTCTGTGCACCACATGTGTGCCTAGTGCCTGAGGAGGTTGAAGAGGGTGTTGGATCCCCAGTTTGTGAGCTGCCATGTGGGTGCTAGGAACCAAGCCTAGGTTCTCTACAAGAGCAGCAAGTGCTCTTAACCACTGAGCCATCTCTCCAGCACCCTCTTCGGTGTTCTGTAGTCCCATTTTCCAGAATATTACCCTAATAACCTAAACAAGCAAACAAATGCAGTAATTAGTTAATAAACAGGGTTTCTTTTTTTAAAGATTTATTTATTATGTATACAGTGCTCTGCCTGCATGTACACCTGAGGCCAGAAGAGGGCATCAGATCTCATTATAGATGGTGGTGAGCCTCCATGTGGTTGCTGGGAATTGAACTCAGGACCTCTGGAAGAGCAGCCAGTGCTCTTAACCTCTGAGACATCCCTCCAGCCCCCAAGACAGGGCTTCTTGTAGCCTAGCCTGACCTTAACTTTGCTGTGTAGCCAAGAATGACCGTAACCTCCTGATCTTCCTGCCTCTATGTCCCGAGTGCTGAAATTGCAGGCATGGGCCACTATTCTCAGTTTTTTGTGGCGCTGGGAATGGAGCTCAGAGCCTCCTGTGGACAAGGCCACACCCTGTGCTGACTGAGCTCCGAGCTCAGCCCTAGACTGCCGTCAGGCGAGCTGCTAGAGTGGACACTGGCCATGAGCGAGTGCACAGTCTTTCAGTCACCATACAGTTTATTCAGGATCTCTGCATTCGAGTTTACTTCTCTCTGGCCCGGTGTGGTCAGGACAGGCTCTGATCTGTCCTGCGTGCTCCCTGCCCGGTGGGCAGTCCTACCACCTGTCGAGATCCTGGTGGGGCTTGTGTTTGGTACCCTGCCATCTCCCTCCCAGCCTCTGTGTCTGTGGTGGCCCTTGTGTTACCTCCCATCCATCATCCTGCCCTAGGGCCTCTTCATGAAGCCTACTTTTTGGGAATTAATAGCTACAATGTTTCCATTTCCCCCTCTCTTCCCCTTTTCTTCCCCGTCCCTCCTCCTTTATCTCTCTCTTTCTTTTTTACCTTATATCTTCCTCCCCCGCCCACCCCTCCACCCCCCAACTCCCCTCATCCCCCCAACCCCACCCCCACTCCCGGAGACTGGCTTTCTCTGTGTAACAGCCTTGGCTCTCCTGGACTCACTTTGTAGACCAGGCTGGCCTCGAACTCAGAGATCCATCTGCCTCTGCCTCCTGAGTGCTGGGATTAAAGGCGTGCACCACCACCGCCCGGCTCTGCATCCTTTCTTGAGCACCGTGTCTTCCCAGCTTGGGACAGGGTAGATGGGCAGTGGTGACTGTGGTTGTGGCACTGTCCTCTGGCCACCTGCCCTGCTGGCACACAATCCAGGCTGTGACAGAATGATGGGTACAGGTCTGGGTTTGTATGGGTCGGAGTTAGGGTGCACATCACCCAGAAGGTCAGGTGAGTCAGGGTCCACGTGGAACATCTGGGTCACAGCTGTCTTAAGGCCTTTTCACTTACACCCACTCATAGGGCCTCCATCACACAGACACCAAGCATGCTGGTTTCCAGCACGGTTTGTGTGTGGCCTTGGCCGGCAGGAGCTGGCCCGGCTTTCTAGTGCCAGGAGACCTGTGCAGAGGCCCAGAACAACCTGAGGTTGCCCTCAAAGTACAGCACTGTGGGTGGAACCCAGGAACCCTGGAACACTGGGCAGTGACTACCACTGAGCCACTTCCCAGCTATATGGCTGCCAGGAGCATTCATCAGATGCATATTTATTGCAGGTGCATATTTATTGCAGGATGGATGAGTGGGGACCAGGTTGCTGCTCTTTTTTGTTTCCCAAGGGCCAGCTGCCTGGCAGTGAGTCCTTCTGGGGCTGCGGGTGGCACTTCCACCCCTGCTAACTACACTTCCACATCCGTTCATGAAGCTTCCCACACCTGCCCTCCCCATAGGCTCTCCGCATTTCCCTCCTCCTGCTCCCCCCTCCCCGTCTGCCTTTTCCTTGCACGTCAGCCAAAATCCAATTCCCCCAAGATTCTGCCTCATCAAATATCCTTTGTCCTCATTACCATAATTTTGCATTTGTAGGTTAGGCCACACCTGGGGTTTCCGCAGCTCACTGCTACCTCTCTGGCACCCACAGAACTTCAACATCCAAAAGCCTCTCCCTCCGTGGCCTGCCCCTGCTCTGAGATCTAGGAGGTGGAAGGGAGGAGAGAGAGAGAGGGTGGCTGGGTACAAGGTGGCTGGGAGGCCATGCCTGACGGCACTTGTGTCTAAGGGAGATGAGTGTTTCTAGGCTCCTTGACCACTCGGCAGAACTGTTCGCCATGGAGGCAGCCGTGGGGCAGAGGCCACACTGGCAGCTGCAGGGAAGGCAGTTACTTCCCCCCATCTGCATCCATCCTTCCAGCCTTTTGGAGCCAGGGGTTCGAAAGATCTGTGGGTTCAGATGAGAGGTCACTGCCCTGGGAATCAAAGTGGATCTCTGCTTGGGGATGGCATCTGTATCCCTAGCAAGAGGAAGGAACCTTGGGAATGGATGGATCTCTATTATTATTATTATTATTATTATTATTATTATTATTATTATTATTACTACTACTACTAAATTTTATTTTATTTTATTTTTTGGTTTTTTTGAGACAGGGTTTCTCTATGTTATCTTGGCCATCCTGGACTTGCTTTGTAGACCTCGAACTCACAGCGATCCACCTGCCTCTGCCTCCCGAGTGCTGGGAGTAAAGGCGTGCACCACCACAGTCCGGAGAGCTGACAGATCTCCAGACTCACAGCTTTCAAGCTCTGAGAGCTAGAGGCATATAGCTCCAGCCTCCAGAAGCAGAGACTGATGACTAGCTCAAGGTAGAGGCTCCGAGTGATCTGGAGCTTGCCAGCTAGCGTTCCTCAGTGGAGCTGAGAGTGACAGCAGCAGCAGTGCCTGCTAGCATTGTAGGTGGCCTTTGGTATCCAGCTTCCCATACTTAGAGGCCCGGGTGTGCCACCTCCTCAGATCTATGGTGTCTAGACCCCGAGCCCTTATGCTCAGAAGCTTCCTGACCGCTTCCCAGCACTGGGCCATGTGCTTTCCTGTCTTTGGCTTTCCGTGGCCTTCTCTTCCTTCAGTCTCAGATCTGCTTTCTCCTCGTTTCCAGTGTTACCAGTGGTTGGGGGCTGGGCCGAATGTTTCCAGGCCCTTTGGCCTCTTAGCCAAAGAATTCCGAACAAGGATTCACACAGGTTTGTAGAAGCAGTAAAATATTTTTTATCCAGAGTAAAGCGACAGCGCAGGCCGCAGAGGGGCGCACTGTCAATACTGACAAACCACATATGTGAGAGTGAGAATACTCAAAGGCCCCAGGGTGCAGCCCATGTCTCTTTATGGGGCCTAAAGGAAGGAGGGGCTGGTTACTAAGGGGGCACAGTTGGGTAATACTCTATTTTGATTGACAGATTAGATGGTGTAACCATTTTCTCCTTTGCATATCCTTTCCCACAATGCACCTGGTTTTAATAATATGCATGCCCAATTATGCATAGGCATAGGCATAAGATGGGAAATAGGTGATTCTCTCTAAAAGGTTACAAGAGGACGCCGATCTTGCTTTTGAGTGTGCATTCAAAACCAGTTCAAGCCAGATCAGCCTTTTTAGTTTTCATAAGCTGGAAAGTTGGGGAAACACTTGAGTAGAAACTGTCTAAATTTGGTTGTTGGCAGGGGCAGGAGTTTTACACTATGGTTGTGTGATGGGAGTATGTGCAGTGTGCCGCAGGTGTATGGGAGGGAGGGGCGTTCAAAGTGTTCCCAGGTTGCTAGGCTCATTGTTTTCAGAGAGATGTGTGCACAGGATGTGCATGCGAAGGAACTGGACTGCCAAGGGCTTGATTAAAAGGGGTACCCCAAACCAAATGGGAGTCCCATGTTCTTTACGTTTGGTTGCCTCACCAATATCTCCTGTAGTCTCCATTTCCCTCCTGGCTTTATTGTTTGTTTATTTTTTGTTTTTTGAGACAGGGTTTCTCTGTGTAGCCTTGGCTATTCTGGACTTACTTTGTAGACCAGGCTGGTCTCAAACTCACAGCCATCTATCTGCCTCTGCCTGCCGGAGTGCTGGGATTAAAGGTATGTGTGTGCGCGCGCACACACACACACACACACACACACACACACACACACACACACACACACACACGACCATGCCCGGCCCTTGCCTGAGACTCTTTAGTCATTCATCCATTCACTGCTGCTCCCTACAACCCAGGAGGGTTGTCACCTGCTGTTACTTTTCCTTATGTCTCCAGCTTGCTTGCTCTTCTGAGCAGTGCACGACATTTGTTGCATCAAATGCTAAACTATAAGGCAGGCAGCTCAGGGGCGCTTCTCTTGGCTAACTGCAATAGTGAGCCAAACACCCTACATACATAGCTGGAGAAGGGGTTTAACAAAGGATATTTGCACCAATCCAAGTACAGGCTTCATGCAAATGAAGGATTGTATCTTCGCCAATCACAGCATAACAATGCTTCATGCAAATGAAATAAAAACATCTGCACCAATCACAGCACAGTGCTGCATACAATTGAATGCTTGTGTTAGCACCAATCGTGGGTCTTTCATTGAGCCTGCATGAGAGGCCCTTGAGGTGTGTGCTGAGCAAAAGCCTAGTGCAAAGCGTTTGAGACAGCTGTGGCCGGGGACAGCTCTCTCAGCAGCCAGGGTCATGCATCAGCAGCAGGAAGCAGTTGTACGTGCTGTGCAGCTTCCTCAAGGTACCTGGTGCAATGTTCAAAGCACTGCAGCCTCCTGCTTGGCTGGTCGTCCTCAGCTCAAGACAGCTGAGCACCAGGGAAGGGTCTAGAAACTATCAGATTAAAGAGTCAAATTGCCTGGACCCCCAACGACTTGGCTTATTTAAGGGCAAAATAGACATTAAAATGAACACATGATGTAACGGCGTTGAACACGATTCTGCTCTTAGCCAAATACCTTTGGGGGAGAGTTGAGTCATTTTCTCTCTCTCACCTGGACCACCGGAAGCTGTCAGGAGGAGGAATGGCCGGGGAGCCATAGGGAAGAAAAGCTGGATTGTTAGAAAACCTCTGAGGTCAGAAACAGGGTTGCTGATTTTCCCAAGCTCCCCAGCCTCCCTTCTAGGAAAAGGCTGCAGCCGCTGGCCAAGGATGCTGTTCTGCCTGTTTGGCCCTTTCCCACCCTCCTTCTTCTCTCCCAACCCCCTCTCTCTTTTCCTTTCTTCCTTCTCCCCCCTCCTCCCCATCCTTTCTTTCCATCCACCCACCTCCTTGCACTAGTGCCTCCCCTCCAACATCCCCCTCCCCCGTGTGCGCCCCCCC
>OU015754.1:10681419-10695761 GCA_907169655.1 Acomys percivali | reverse complement strand
CTCTACCACTGAGCCACGCCCCAGCCCCTCACTGGGGGATTCTAGGCTGGAGAGAGGCCTTCTACCAGCCATCCCAGGCCTGGTGGTGTCCTGGATGCTTATCCCTGAGACCTACTTCCCTTCCAACCACACTGATAAGGATAAGAGACCAGGAATCACCAATATCCTTGAGGCCCACTCAGACTCTGCCAGGTGATCCATGCTGTGGGGATGCCTTCAGCTTTCACATTAGTGCCTCAACACCCACTTTCCTTGCCTGGTGAATCGTTCCAGCAGAGCAAGCTGGGTATCGGTCTCCTCGTGCCTTTGTGTGTCTTTTGTGACTGGTTCCTCTCCGATCGTGTTACTTGATGCCAGTGACCCCGGCTGGTGCAATGGGACCAAGCAGAGCCAGATGGAGCTGAGGCAGCCTTTTCTGTTTGTTATTTATATTTGAGTCAAGGTCTCACTCTACAACCCTGGTTAGCCTGGAACTTGCTATATAGCCTAGGATGGCCTCAGATTTAGGCCCCGCTTCCTGGCATGACACGAGTGCGCCACCATTCCTACCTTTGAAAGACTTTGGAGCTTTGACCCAGAGTGTGTTCAGAGGCGACTGTGCCAAGTGAACAAGCAAATAGCCCTTTCTGCACCTGTGTTTCCTCCTCCTTGGGCTTCAAAATCCTGTATGATACAGGGAGAATGTTTGCACACACCTGGTTTCCATTACAGACGACCATTCACCCCACTGCTGTTGGACAGGAAATCAGTTGAGGCTAAGGGTTATGAAGGTCTGAAGTCTCTTCATGTGGCCCAGGCTCCATCACAGCATGGTGCCCGTCCCTCTCTGTGGTAACCTGCCTTGGGCATCATCTTTGGTCTATCATGAATTGATTTGTGTCCCTACAAATTCCTATGCGGTAGCCCCAAACCCAGACTCTAAGGCTACGTAGACTTTAATCCCATCTGCTTGTTATGCTATCGGAGAACAGGCTGAGTTTAGTGGCACAGGCCCCTCAACCTAGCTACTTGGGAGACCGAGTCCAGAAGGTTACAAGTTCAAGGCCTGAATAGGCTTCAATTTGAGTTCAATGCCAACCTGGATAATCAACTGAGATCCTATCTCAAAACAACAACAACAACAACAACAACAACAACAGTAAAGTGTGGGAGATGTGCCGGGTGGTGGTGGCACATGCCTTTAATCCCAGCACTCGGGAGGCAGAGGCAGGTGGATCGCTGTGAGTTTGAGGCCAGCCTGGTCTACAAAGTGAGTCCAGGACAGCCAAGGCTACACAGAGAGACCCTGTCATGAAAAAAACAAAAAAACAAAACAAAACAAAAAAGTGTGGGAGATGTAGCTCAGTGGTAGAGCCCCAGCCTAGAATCCCCCAGTGAGGGGCTGGGGTGTGGCTCAGTGGTAGAGCACCTGCCTAGAATCCCCCAGTGAGGGGCGAACCATGCTTAACACGGTTGAGGAACAATCAAAATCATAAAACAAACAAACCAACAAACAAGAAACTCAACAACAAAAAAAACCCCTATTTCTCCTCTAAATGGAGGAATGACCCTGTAAAAGACACAGAGAAAAGGAGAAAAAAAGAATGTGTGTGTGTGTGTGTGTGTGTGTGTGTGTGTGTGTGTGTTTCAGAGCCTTAGGACAGGAAGGCTCAGGGTCTGTCTGAGTGTTCTGGATCTACAGCTCATTGTTATAGCTGTACAGCTCAGGGACCTGGCTGTGCCCATGAGGCTCTCAAGGTGCCACCCGCAGTGGGGACATTTGTAGCTTGGCTGGGGCCTTATGGGGCTGACTCTTGTAACACCTCAGAGCAGCTGTTTAATGCTGATCCCTCCTAGGCAGAGAAAGCACAGAGGTGTCACCTGCCCAGAGCCAGACAGCCCCCCATCACAGAGACAGTAACCCCATAGATCCGTTCCTGAAGCACCGACTGTGGGGACAGGGGCCCCCTAGTATCTCCTCTCTCAGCGTGGATGTCTCCCACTGCCTTGTTGATCCACAAGAAGCTTCTAGTATTCTGCCTTTATAAGTACAGCGTTGTGTGCTAGGTGGGCCTCAAGGTCCTGTGTCTCAGTAGGTTTTATTTCTCTCGTTATTTGTGTAATAGGCTGTTACTGCTGCGTCTGACAGTGAGGAGAGAAAAATTGCACCTTTCTGGAGATGTTGTTAAAGAGAGAGAGGTGGGAAAAGACCACTCAGTGGAGAAGTCAGTGCTCAGCTGAGGCCCCTGAGCCACAGACAATGCCAGCGAGATCCCAGGGTCATTTTTCAGGGTCTTTTCCCGCATCCACCCAGCCACAGAACCTCCGGCTGTCAGCCAAAGCAGCGTTCACCTTCAAGATGGCTAACACACAAATTTCTCTTTTGGCCTATCTGTCTCCTCTTCCCTCAGATCACCCGTTCATTCATTCATTCAGCCACTCATTAAGTCATTCATTCATGAAGAGCCTACTGGGGCCTCAGGACATTATGAATGAAAAGCATTTCCAGTCTCCCGGGGTGAACCTGTCAGGACTGTGCCCTGAAGGACACACACAGTTCTGTCTCCTTGCTTTTATTTTCAAAATAAACTCCTTTGAAAGCAGTTAAACAGCCAGTGCCTGAGCCAGCCCTACTGCCTCTAGTCCATCCCCGAGAGCAATGAAAATACTCACGTAGGCATGACCCTACCATGCTCAGTATTCACACGGCAAAGCTGGGGAGGCTCTCAGTGTTAGCTTTCCATTGCTGAGACAGAGGACCAAAGCGGGGAAAGGCTGTGTTTGGCTTATAGCTTTAGAGCTTTCAATCCATGGTTGGCTGTCTCGCTCGCTTTTAGGCCTGTGGCAGGGCTCAAACGCTGGGTGAAGGGGGCAGAAGAGGAAAGATGGTCACATTATGGTGGCCAGGAAGCAGCCAGAGAAGCAGTATCTTCCTGGACCCCACTCCCACTGAGCTGGCCCTACATCTAGTGCCTTCTATCTGTTCCATCAAATTATGGCCGTATCATGGAACCAGCTGGGGAGATGGTTCAGTTTATAGCGCTTGACTTACAAGCACCAGAACTTGAGTTTAACCCTCAGAACTGTGGAGAAGAGTCAGGCATGGCGAGTCTAGCCTATAATCCAAGCACTGGGGAGGAAGACACAGGTGGATCCCTGAAGCTCACTAGGCACCTAGCCCATCCTCCTGGCTGTCTCGTGTTCTGGGCCCCTGACAGAGCCTGTCCCAAAGGAGGAAAGATGGTACTTATAAGGATGACACCTAAAGCTGTCTTCTGGCCTCTGTATGCATGAGCACACGTGTACACTTGCACACACCAAGACATTGTCCTAGGTAACATTAGCTGTCAACTCAGCATGGCCTAGAATCACTCGGAAAGAAAAAAAAATATTTTAATTGAGTGATTGTCTTTGTCGGGCTATTCTGCGGGCCATGTCTGTAAGGGATGATCTTGACTGTCTTAAGTGATGTAGGAGGGTCCAGCCCACTGTGGGCGGCGCTATTTCCCAGGCAGGTGGCCTTGGGGTGTATAAGAAAGTTAGCTGAACACAAGCCAGCCTTCCTCTTGGTTTCTTTCTACTCGATCTCTTTCACTGACTTCCCTCAGTGCTAGAGACCTGAAAGTATAAGCTGAGGAAACTCTTCCCTCCCCAAGCTTTTTTTCCCCCTCAGATGGATATGCACATACACATCTATGCATACAAATCATAGAAACATCTGTGAGTTAAGCCATGGGTGAAGTCAGAGTCCTCATGATCTAGCCCAGAGCTCACCTCTGACCATGCTACGCTGGGAACCCAGCCTGAAACTCGCGAGCATCTCGTGGGGGGGGGGAGGGCTGGAGGGGGCGACACTCATAGCATAACTGTTTCCTGCAGGTGGAATGTGACTGTCCCATTTTGAACTCAAGCATCTGTGATGACCCGTGTGAACCCCTGGCCATGGCAGGACTGGACGGAAAGGAGAAAGCGACCATGAGCACCAGCACCCACCTCTCCCTGCTTCCTGACTGTGATTGCCATGTGACCAGCCGCCTCATGCTCAGGAGATCCTCCTGAGGTCCCTCTGCTTCCTGTGGTCAGCACAGAAGTAAATAACTGACAGGGGTAGGAACTGATCAGTGATGATGCAACTGTCCCAGAGGCACTCACACTTCTGGAAGGAACCCTAATAAACTCATTGGTTTACAAAGCTGGATTTGGGTGGAACCCTTCCTTTCTTTGGTGACCTCTCTGTCTGGGTGAAGAAACATTTCTTTACACATACCTAAGAAAAGTCAGCCCACCTCCTATCAGAGTTAATGGAGCCGAGACACAAAAGGCCACATCTGTTATGGGTCCATCAACACGAAATGCCCAGAAATCCAGAGAGATGGGAAGTAGATTGATGATTGTCTGGGGCAGAGCTGAGAAGAAGCCATAGAGCGATGGTCAAGGGTGCAAGGTCTCCCCATGGATTGATAAGAATGTTTTAGGGGCTGGAGAGAGGGCTCAGTGGACAAAGTGCTTGGCACACAAACGTGAAGGCCGGAGTTGGTGTCTTCAGCATCCACATGGAAATTTGGACATGGTGGCGCATTCCTGTAAAAACAGCACTGAACAGGCAGACACAGGGAAGTCCCCAAACTCTCTGGGCAGTCAACCTAGCCTGATTTATAAGCTCCAGGCCACTGAGAGACCCTGCCTCAAAAAAAAATTGTAGAAAGAGATTGAGATGTGTATGCAAAGTTGACCTCTGGCTTCCACCTGCATGTGGACACACATGAATGTGTGCATGTGCTACACGCACACCAAGTGTTCTAATATTGGCTAATGGTGACAGATGCTAGTGGCTGTGGCTATGTGAAATGGCATCAGACTGGATTGTTCCCTCCAACTGGACATGCAAATTAGGTCTTTTTTTTTCCAAGACAGGGTTTCCCTGTGTAGCCTTGGCTGTCCTGGACTCACTTTATAGACCAGGCTGGCCTCGAACTCATAGCGATCTGCCTGCCTCTGCCTCCCGAGTGCTGGGATTAAAGGCGTGAGCCACCACGCCCGGCTGCAAATTAGGTCTTAACACGCACGTTCTGATATATTGGTGCCAGTTGTTTAGAAGGCTGGTTGCTTTCTGTAAAATATTTTAAATATTTCCTGGCATATGTTGTTAAGTGTTCAATAAACGTTAGCTATTTTAAAAGAATAAATCCACGACTAGTTGCTCGGGAGGCTAAAGCTGGAGGATCGATTTCGGATTGATTCGGTCCTGGAGGTGGAACTGGCCTGGGACCATGGCGAGACCCTGACTCAAGTCATGCGAATGAAACAATATTAAAGCTGTCCTCCATCTGTCCTGGGAACCCTCTTTTCCCAGGAAGGCAGCTGACCCTGGAGGAAGGTACACAAGGCGGACGGTGAGACCCTGCTACCCGCAGGCTGCTGGGCCCTTCCCATCCCTGCGTTCTCTCCGTGTTTATGCTCTGTGTAGGTATGCATGTTCACATGTGTGAGTGCAGGTGCATGTGTGAAGGGTGTCCTCACTGCCGGGTGTGTCAGGAGCTGTGAACTCCTCGGCAGGTTCCTGTCCTCACCTCCTAGCTCACCGTAGGAGTGCTGGAGTTACACATGTGTACTACTGTGTCTGGCTTCACCTGGATTCCGGGGCTCCAAACGCAGGGGCCAAGCTTGCGTGGCAAGCACGGTGTTCACTGATCCATCTCTCCGCACCCCGTGCCCCCCCAGCTCCTTTCCTTTTATTCATTTGGCTTGAGGCAGAGACACTTGTGTGTGGATTTATAGCCACGTGGGAGAGCCCAGCAATGACCTCCTTTGCCTCTTTCTGTCCTCTCTGTCTTCCCTTCCTCTTCACCATCTTTCTTCATCTTCTTCCTCCTCCTTCTCTTCAACTTCACCCTCAAATGCCCAACAGCTAACATGCTCCAATGGCATTCTCCTTTTCTGGTCTCAGAGTCCTAGCTCTCCTAACATCTATCTAAGCCAGAGGAGGCCATGTCAGCAGGCATACCTGCATGTGCACGTATGTGCGCGCACACACACATGCAGGAGCACACACATGCATATGTGCACACTAACATGCTGACTTGTGCGCACACACACATTTGGACACACTTGGACACATGTGCACAAACACATACATGAACATGTCCACACACATATGTGAACACACATGCCTCACACACATGCATACACAACAGGCATGCAAGCGCACATGCACACAGATGCGCACACCACACTCATGCAAACACACAGGCATACACACATACACACATGCTTGTACATATGCACATGCACACACACAGGGACACACATGTGCATGCACACATACATGCATATGCATACATGCACACTCACAGCCCACTGACCTGTGCACACATACATACATTTGGACATACTGGACACAAACAAATGTGTGCACACACATGCACAGACCACATGCACTCAAACACATACATATGCCTGCATGCACACATGTACACACATATACACACATGCACATACATATTCAGGGCCACACATGTACACACACAGAGACACACTTGGTCACATGAGCATGTACACAAACAAACACATGCACATGCATGAACAAAACACAGATGCACACATACTTGCATGTACACACACAGGCATACACATGTACACACATGTGCACACAGGTGCATGCACGCGCACCCACGCGTGCACACATCCACACCCACACACACCATGGCTTCCCAAGACTGGAGCTGGCCCAGTCCCACTCCCTGCTGGTACTGCCTTAGTGAAGTAAGGCACGTACTGCTTTGGTGGCACGTGGCAAATCCATCGAGAGAAATTTGCAGATGAAATTAAACTGACAGGAGGGCTGATAATATACTCGATGTTAAAGCCATCCAACATTGTCGGAGTAAATTAGAAGAAGAAAATAAGGCTTATCCCCAGCAAAGCTGGAGCCGCTTTAATGGAAGAAAGGAGTCTGAGTAGAAACAGAAGAAGTTTGGAGCATCGTGATGAAGGAGGGCTGGCGGTAACATGGATATCAGCGTTAAGCATGGCAGTGAGACGCTCCAGAGCCAGCATTGCCGCGGCACGACAGGGGCTCTCCACCTTGCTTGGCTCTTGGTGGTCATGAGGTAGCGCTCAGCTTCAGGTCCCAAGAGATGCGTGAGATGCAGACATGCAGGCTCAGTGTAGCAGGTGTACCAGCTTCATCTTCAGCATTTATTGAGTACCTACTGCATGCCCAGAGCCCTTTATAATTTTTAATGGGGCTGGAGAGGTGTGTCTTCATGAAGCCTAGAGGTCAGGTTTGACTTTTATTACAGGCTTAAAAAGCTCAGGTGTGATGGTCCACACCTGCAAGATGGCCACTGGGGAGACAAGTGGATCTTTGGGGCTCCCTGGGCGTCTAGTCTAGCCGAGTCTGTGAGCCTCAGGTGTCGTCAATGACAGCGCATTTCTCAAAATCAGGGTTGATCCTGAGAGATGGCTCAGTGGAGAAAAGCACTTGCTGGACAATCCTAGTGCCTTGAGTTTGGTCCCCACAACCACATACTTACTCCAGGAGAGAACCAATTCCACACAGCTGCCCTCTTACATCACACATGTATACTGCGGCATACCTCTTTTGTTGTTGTTGTTTGTTTGTTTGTTTTTTGGTTTGTCGAGACAGGGTTTCTCTTGTAGCCTTGGCCGACCTGGCCTTACTCTGTAGACCAGGCTGGCCTCGAACTCACAGAGATCCGCCTGCCTCTGCCTCTCGAGTGCTGGGGTTACAGGCATGTGCTACCATGCCCAGCCTCCTGTCCACCTCTTTCTGAGAGAGATATGTACACAATTTTAAAAAAAAGATATATGGGTCTTGAGGAGCAACACTGAGGTTGACCTCTGGCCTCCACGCCACACATGTACACACTCACCTGCATACACATGAACATGGAAGCACACAATCACACATGAGAATGTGCACACAAAGCTGTTGATGGGAACAGATAGAAGCTGTGTCCTGGGTTCCAGACCATAATATAAGGACCCATAAAGGCTCCAGGATGAAGCCCTGGACTGGGCTGTCCCTGGGTTCTGCATGTTTTAGCCCCGTGGTTCTCAGCCTTCCTGAGGTTATGACCCTTTAATACAGTTCCTCCTCAAACAACATACCACACACTTATTTTGTTGCTTCTCCACGACTGCAATTTTGCTACTGTTATGAATCGTAATGTAAAGATCCGATGTGCAGGGTATCTGATACGTGACCCCTGTGTAAGGGTCACTCGATCCTCCCCTCCCCCCACCAAAGGGTTGCGACCCACTGGTTGAGAACCGCTGATCTAGCCGCCCAAGCAGGTGAATAGCAGGACCTTTGTCTTTCTACAGGGCTGGCCACACAAGGACTGCGTCCTGCCAGTGAGTCCTGTGTGGGCATGGGAAAGCGAATGCTTTAATGGTGGAGGGAGGGAGGAAGGGAGGGAGGGAGGAAAAAAGGGGAAGGGAAGGGAGAGAGCAGAGAAGGAAAGAAGGGAAGGGAGGAAAAGAGGAGGGAAGTGGGAAGGAGGGAAGGAAGGAGGGAGTCTTTATCATCCAAAAAGAACGTGACCATCTTCCCAGGGTGGGGCATACAAGCCCAGGGGCTCCCATCCCCCACGCAGGAAAGAGTTACAGTGGATACAGCTGGCTGAGGAGAGAGAGGCGAGGTGGAGTGAGCAGCTGAGGCCGAGGCCCCAGGAGGGACAAAGCGGGAGGATGGGTCTTCACGGAAGTGCAGAGGAGCATTAGTGACAGTCTGGTGTCAGGCAGGCAGGCCCCACGGCTCTCCCCACACTGGCATCTCCAGCGGCCCCATGCCAATTAAAGATGAGTCGAGCGCAGCATTTGTTAGCTTCCAAATCGTCAAGAAGCCAATTAAAGGAGCCTTAGATCCACTTGACCGAGTCTGCCGATTGCCAGCCTTGGGGGACTGCTGTTCAGGCGGGGGTGGCCCGCTAAATTGGCCTGGGAAACCGGATCCAGGCATCACTCTGGCTTCGGGCTTCTCTGGTATGGTCCTAGGTTTGAGAGTCCTTCCTTCTGGAGGGGATGGGCTACCCCAGGGAGAATTCCCTGAGAGGCAGTACTGACTGCCACCTGTCAGAATTGGCAGTCAGGCCAAGTTTAGAGTGCGAGAAACAAGACCCTAGGGGTGGGGGTCGCATTGTGTGTAGCCCTGGGGCTTGAAGACTCTGCAGAGGACACCTTTAACTCATCCAAGTGGCTTCTTATCTGTCTACATATTTCTTTGTTTTTCTTTTCTTTCTTTCTTTTTTTCTTTGATACCGGTCTTATTCTGTAGCCCAGGCTGGACCTGAACTTATTGTATTTTAGCCCAAGCTGGCCCTGAGCTCACAACATCCTTCTGCCTCAGCCTTTCCCAGTGTTGGGATTGCAGGGATATGCCTCCATACTTATTCCTCAAGGGGCCATCTAGGTTTTCAACAGCAGCAGCCTGCTCTCACAGGTTCCACCTGTGCCTGACAGTTCTTTTCTAGAAGGAAGCAGAGACCCAGCTAGAACTTGCTGAGGTAAGAAGGAAGGTAATGTCCTGGAGATTTGCATATATGAGAGGGCTGAGGCTGCACACCATGGCTCCACTATATACCTGTGGCTCTTAGCACACACGGTCCCATTAGGAGCAGCTCCTTCCCCTGGAGAGGCAGGCTGCAGAGACAGAGCCCCTCAGAGCTCAAAGCCTCAGGCTACCCTGGGAAGCTCTTGCTTCCACTGGAAAAATTATTCTGGAAAGTGCTCTGATCCGTGGATGGCTGGGCGCTCAGTGCAGTGACAAGTGGCCGATCCACGAGAACGTAGAGGTAGGAGTTGGTGGCCAGGGTCTGTAACCGCACTCCCGGGAGGCAGAGGCTGAAGGATGGGTCTGAGCCACATGACATGATCTGGGGGGACAAGGCTCAGCCCACGAAGTGTGTCCCATACAAGCATGAGGACTGAGCTCCACCCAGAGAACTCGTGTAAAATGTGGGGTGTTGTGATGTGTGGTTGTGATCCAGGGATGGGGGGCGCAGAGGCAGGAGGAACCATGGGCCCACTGGCTAGCTACATAGTAGAATCAGTGAGCGTCAAGGCAGTGGACATCCTGTCTCAAAAGACATGGTGCCTTTTGTCTGAGGAATGATGCCAGAGATTGTCCTCTGGTCCCATACATACGTAAACATATACATGTCTCACATACACATATGTACCACATACACGTACACATGCATGCTACAGATATGACATATACACAAACCACACACATGCCACATACATAAAACACACATACACCACACACATGTATACCACACACCTTTCCTACCCACATATGCCACATACAGATACATATACATATGTACACACCACATAAAAGAATAACACACACACAAGCCATGTACATAAAACACATATAACACACACCACATATGGAATATTCATACCACATACATACAATTGGCATATATATGCTATATAGATACACACAACACACTCTCTCTCTTTCTCTCTCCCTCTCTCTTTCCAAGCCAAACATGAGAACCTGTCTCAAAAAAGAAAAGAAAAGAAAAGAAAAGAAAAGAAAAAAAGAAAAAAAGTTGATTTTTATCCAGTGTTGCTAAGCCTGGACCAAGTGCCAGGCACTGCCCCACTCTTAGACAGAACATGCCAGGAAGCCAGAAACAAAGGGAGCCCCAGTGTAGCTGGGAGCTCTGAAGACAAGGTCCCACTGTGCCCTACGTGTGGTGGAGGAGAATCCGTCCACTTGGGCTCCTGTAATGAAACCCCGCAGGCAGGGAAACTTATCCACAGCACACACACTACGGTTTCTTACAGTTCTGTTCACAGCCACAGCACTAAGTGGATTTAGTGTCTGGTAAGGGTGGTACCCTCTAGCCAGGTCCTCCCATAGCGGAAGGGGGCAGGGGTTCTGTGTGTTCGTGCATGCACTGTATTATATGCTACATGTGTGCGACATGTGTGTTGTATAGAGCATGTGCATGTAGCACCTGTGTATCGTGCATAAGGCATGTGTGTATGTATGCATGGTGTCATGTGTGTATGTGATCAGTACATATGTGCTGTGTGTATGTGTATTGTATGCATGTGGGATATGTGTACATATGTGATGTGTTTGTGTGCTGTGTGTGTATGTGGTGTTTATGTGGTTTGTGTGCATAACATATGTGCATGACTAGAGGCCGATGTCTTCATGTGATGTCTTCATCACTTTTCATCTTATTTTTCAACACAGGGTCCCTCCCTGAGCCCAGGTCTCACCCTTCACTGGTTCAGTTGGGTGGCTGCAGTGAGCCCAGGGGTCCCTGACTCCACCTCCCTGGTGCTGGGATTATAGACACGTATACTGCTGTGCCTGGCATTTTTATGTGGGTTATGGCGACCCTGCCATTGAGCCATACCCCAGCCCTCTAAAAACAAATCGTTCCACGTGTGTGGAAAACCCAGGGTTTGGTCCTGCCCAAAAGTCAGGCATCTGCTGGGTCTTAGACTGGATCCCCTACACACCAGGAGGGGGAAGAGGTTGTCCAGTGCAATTGAAACAACTTGCACTCTCACCAAAGAGCGCTCCTGGGGGCTCTCGGTTCCCACCATAGCTCCGCTTAGCTTGGTGGCTGGCAAGTCCCCACTTGGTGCTTTGGAATTGGTGTGTGTGTGTGTGTGTGTGTGTGTGTGTGTGTGTGTGTGTGTGTTCCCTGCCTCCCCGAGTGTTACATGGCATGCCTCTTGTTTATGGAGTGTACCCTAGGCCCTCTTCCTGGGTCCCCACTTGCCCTTGCCCATCCCCCCTCAAGCCTTCCACCGGGCTGTTCATCATCTTATTGATTTGTGGGCGTCCTCCTAGAACTGGGACATTCATACTCTCTTGGTTATGTAGGATGCAATCATCCCGCCCGCCTGTGGCTGCGTCTGTCTGGCGGCTTTGTTGATGGTGCAGTTTGTCTTACAGAGGAGATTCTTAATTTTACTCTGCTGGGTTCTGAGTGTCTTTGCCTTCATGATTTGTTCCTTGGGTGCTTGTGGAGGAAGCTCCTGCTGCCTGGAGGCAGCAGAAAAGTTTGCTTTGCTGAGGCCTGCAAGCCGCCTCCGACCGCCTGTGTTTGCCTGTGTTTGGCTGTAGGGCTCCTTCGCGTTTCCTTCGTGTGGCCACCAGGAAACAAAGCCCGGGTGTTGATTCCCGCTCTCCATCCTTTTTCCTAAGTGTGATTTATTACTATTCTGTGTGTACGATGCCCATGTGGTTGCACATGTACTTACACACATGTGTGGAGGTCAGAGGACAAGTCTGTGAAGTCACTTCTCTCTTTCCTCCTCTGCACGGGTCCCAGACCTGGAACTCGGGTCACCTGGCTTGTGTGGAAAGTGTTTTGTTTTTTTTTTTACTGAGCCATCTTAGCTCTCTGGTTTGTTTTTTTGAGACACAGTCTCTCCCTGATCTTGGAGCGTGCTAATTCAGCTAGGTTGGCTGGCCAGCAAGCTGCAGGGATCCGCCTGCCTCCACCTCCTCAGTGCTGGGATTGTTAGTGCACACAATCATGCCTGGCCTTTTATGTGGGTTCTGGGGGCCTCTAACTTAGGCCTTTGTGTTTGCAAGGCAAGCACTGCACTGACTGAGCCATCTCCTCCCAAACTTCAAGTTTCCTACCTGGTTGGCTTCTAGTACAATCTATCGTTACCCGACTGGTGAGTGTTGGATCTTGGTTTGCAGTGTTTACCACATGGCATAAGGCTGATTTGAGAATTGGGGAGGTGAGCAGGGTTGGGAGTCAGAGACATGGAGAGTGGTGGGGAGTCTGTGAAGGGAAGAGAAGGCAAGTGTTAGTGACTGGGCCATGGGGGAGAGGTGGCTTCCTGTGTTGGGGTGGGGAAGGAAGTCTGCCTTTGCTACTTTTTTCTTATTGCTGTGATCAAATACATGGCAGGAGCAATGTAAGGGAGGAAGGGTTTATGTGGCTCACAGTTTGAAGGGAGACAGTTTATCACACTGAGAAAAGCATGGTGGACAGAGGCTCATGGAGGTGGGAGTTTGTAGCCACTTCTTGCTACTGTCTTGGTGGATCAGGAAGCAGAAAGGGTTTGGGGCCATTTTTTTAAAACCACACCCCCCTGCCCCCTGACAGCAACCTACTTCCTCCAGCTACGTCCTACTTTGTAAAGGTCCCACCCTCCCAGAATGCTACCAGCTGGAGGCCCAGTGCTCAGTAACAGGAGCTTGCTGGGGATATTTCATCTCCAAACGGCAGGGTGTGTGGGTGGGAGGGGGGAGAGTAAGGGGGAGCGATGGAGAGAGGGTAGCAATAAAAACCGATACAAAGGAGCAGTGTTTACCTTCTTGCCTGTCTGAGTCACGAAGAAGATGGCAGCATCCTGTGCCTCCCTTTTGGTTTGAGTGTGCAATGTCCCCCATAGGCTCATGTGTTTGATCAATTGGCCCCCAGCTGCTGGCAACGTTTAAGAATGCTGTGGAGCCTCTGGTGCTGGTGTCCTTGGTAGTTGTGAGCCACCTGGTGCAGGTACTGGGTGGGGTTTGGAGGTTGTAACCCAGTCCCACCTACAACCTGAGCTTACAGAGAGGTCTTGCCTCTGCCTCCTGAGTGCTGGGAGTGCTAGGATTAAAGGCGTGAGCCACCATTACTTGGCTTCCTTTCATTATTTTTAATGACGTGTATATGTGTGTCTTTGAGTGTGTTTGTGCATGTGAGTGCAGGTGTCTGTGGCGGCTAGAAAAGAGTATCAGGTCCCTTGGAGCTACAATCAGCAATAGTTGTGAGCCACCTGGTGTGGGTACTGGGAACCCAATTTGGGTCCTCTGAAGGAGCAGCGCCTGCTCTTAATGGCTGAGCCATCTCTGCAGCAATGAAAAAAGAATGAGCCGGGTGGTGGCGGCGGCGGCGGCGGCGGCGGCGGCGGCGGCGGCGGCGCACGCCTTTAATCCCAGCACTCGGGAGGCAGAGGCAGGTGGATCGCTGTGAGTTCAAGGCCAGCCTGGTCTACAAAGTGAGTCCAGGACAGTCAAGGCTACACAGGGAGACCCTGTCTCGAAAAACCAAAAAATAAAAAAATCAAAGGAAAAAGAATGAGTACAATTCCTTGACTTTCCTACGGGAGACCTTATGACTTTCTGGGAAGCACAAGAAAGCGGCCACCACCAACGGTCAAGTGTCCCTGATGCTCTGTCCAGTTTCTCTCTCTTTACTCAGCTAGGAATTAAAGGCTCAGCCTGGAGGGCTGTCGAAGGATCTAAGGAATCAAGGTGAAAATTAGGGGATGTCCCAGAAGTCACTCTGGGCAGAGTGAGTTCCACCTGAATCTCTCTCTCTCTCTCTCTCTCTCTCTCTCTCTCTCTCTCTCTC
>OU015754.1:10634102-10645294 GCA_907169655.1 Acomys percivali | reverse complement strand
GGGGTGTGGCTCAGTGGTAGAGCACCTGCCTAGAATCCCCCAGTGAGGGGCTGGGGCATGTCTCAGTGGTAGAGCCCCTGCCTAGAATCCCACAGTGAGGGGCTGGGGTGTGGCTCAGTGGTAGAGCCCCTGCCTATAATCTCCCAGTGAGGGGCTGGGGCGTGGCTCAGTGGTACAGTAATTGTTTGGAATCCCCCACTGAAGGGCTCTTTGGTAGCATGTTTGCCTAGCAAATTGGTTCTCAACTTGTGGGTCATGACCCCTTTGGGGTCACTTAAGACCGTCTGAGGATAGAAATATTTATATTATAACTAATAACAGTAGCAAAATCACAGTTGTGAAATAACAAGGAAATAATTTTATAGTGAAGGGGCATGGTCGCAACCCTGTATTAAAGGGTCTCAGCACTGGGAAGATTGAGAGCCGTTGGGCTAGCACATGCAAGGCCTTGGCTTCAGCTACCAGCACAACAAAATAAATACATCAGCAAGTAAGAGGAAAGCCTTGGAGCTGGGCTCTGAGTGTCCGGTCCCTCTCTGCTGGCTGCCCTGCTCTGCTGACTGTGCTGTGATGCATATAAGTCCTTCTTCATCTGTGGGTATTTAGGACACCTCCAGTCTGCAGCTGCTACACAGAGCGCCTCAGCAAACAACCTTGCACAGAGCCATAGATCACTTTTTTCATTCGTGACAAGCATCTAGAGGACACATTCCTAGAAGAAAATGCCAGGCCCAAGGGTGTGTGGCTTTGGAATTCTGACATTCGCTCAAGAATTCCGGGAGCATCCACTTTCCTTTCGTGTGGCCTCAGAGTAGCTGTAAAACTTTCTAACCTTTGCCCTTGGGAGTTTTCATTTGCATTGTGTTAAGTGTGGTGACTTCTCTATTGTCAAGAGACCCTTTCTCCCTTCCTCATTTTCTGTTTGTTATCTCCGCCCACTTTCCATGCCTTTGCCAATTTTTTTTTCTTATTGAGTTGTAAGAGCTCTTTATATATGAGGAAACTGGCTCTAGCATTTCTTTTGTGGCTTTGGGGTCTTCTGGAGGGGGCGGTTGTGGATGTCACCGGGAAGTTCTGGGTATAGGAGGGGTGGTCACCATTTTTCTCTAGGCATCAGTTTCTTTGGTGGCATGTGGAAAGTCTCTTTCACATTTCTCAGCTTTCTGCAGAAATGAGATCTCAGGGTCTCAGTGGATATAAAGTCATCCCTGCCCCCCATCCCTGCTGGACCTCTGCTCAACCAGCAGAAATCATGTGGATGGCTCTGAGCCTGGGGTCCCACATGTGCCCAGTGGGAGAGTTGGGCCCACCCCTCTGAATCTATTCTCAGCTCCTTCACCCCCATCTAAGGAAGAACAGCTGTCATGGCTGCAACTGTCCCTGTCTAGAGACAACCTTGCCAAGTGCATGTGTGCGTGCATGTGTGTGCATGCATGTGTGTGCATGCATGTGTGCATTTTTGTGAGTGCATGCGCGTGCATGCATATATGTGTACATATATGCATGTGTATGTGCTGAGTAAACATATGTGCAGGGACCTGTGTGGGCACAGATAAAGAAATGCCAAGGGCGAGCTGAGCCTGATGGCACACACACCTATAGCTCTGGCACCGATGCAGGGTACTGGAGTTGTGGACTGGCCTGGGCTGCAGTGTGAGAGCCTGTAGATGGATAAGGAGGAGGAAGAAGAAAGGGGGATGGGGTAGCAAAGAGGTAAGGGTGGGGGGGCTTTCTTTTCTTTCTTGGGACCTGGTCTGATAGACCATGCTACAGACATCTGGTACCTCTGCATTCCTAAGAATGACTTTTGCACTCCCACACCAGTGTATAAGCTCAGGTACCCTGCATGTTCCCTCTGGACCCCCAGGGTATGTGTGACCCTGGAGCAGAGTGGGGTGCCTTGGTGACTACCTTCAAGGGTTCTCCTCTGTGACTTCTCAGCGAGGATCCCGGGTGTGTGTGTGTGTGTGTGTGTGTGTGTGTGTGTGTGTGTGTGTGTAGGAGGGGGCTGTGCTTCCTTCCAGAACTGATGTCCTTCATGAGGGTGGGCGGGCTTAAAGCTGTTCTGCACATGGGTGGGTACCGTATACTTGATGCCCACACTGCAGGGTTCTCTGAGGGTACATATGTCTGGTGGTGACAGGGTTCAGGAGAATGGGTGAGGGAGGGATGGAGGGGGGGGCGAGGATAAGACTCAGGAGAAAGCTAGGAGAAAGCTAGCCTTCCTTCAATCTCATCCCTGTGGCTCTGACCTGAGGTTAGCTTTGTAGACTTGTCAGCTTGAGGGGATCCTGGCCCTTTTTGTGGGTGCATCATCCTGGCCAGCCAGCCCCAGTGAGGGTCTCTTTTTCAACATCATCATAAAGAGCTGTCTGTGGGGGTGGGGTGCGGTGAGGGTAGATGCATAGCTTAGGCTAAGGGCAGCAGCTCTTTCCTGGCAGGGATAGTTAGCTCCCAGGAGGAGTCAAATTCCAGAATGCTGGGAAGGGGTAGGTGTTGGAACAGGTCTAAGTTACTGGCGGGTAGATTCTGAGAGGCCCAGCAAGAGAGGCCCCAAAAGTAAGTAGCCTTTGGGCCTTCGGTCCCAGTGATCCTCTTGAGGTCTGAATGCCTTGAGCTGAGTAGACTGGAGAGCTGTCCCCTTGACCATCATATTCTGTGTCCAAGAATTCACCGGAAAGGAGACAGACCTTTTCCTCTACCCTCAGCATCAGCTGGAGGTTCCAAAGGAAAGATGGGCTGGGCGACGCCTAGGGTCCTGCCAAGTGTGGGCCGCCTGCCTGGTGCCGCAGGCTGGATGGAGTTTACGACCTGCAGAAGATTCGCAGGACAGGCCACAGGACCCGAGCTCGCGGATGCCCATCCCAATCCTATGGCCGCGCATCTTCACGCCATTCCCGTGCCCATCCCTGGTGCTATGGCAACCCCAGGGGCGAGCCCCTAGCCCCCAGCATCCCCTTGCCCATTGCCGGATGTGCTTGGCCCTACGCAGAGCCTCCAGCCCACCCCCCTCCCTGCTCTGTCTTTGTTGACGCTGCTTCTTGAGGGTCCTCTTGGCTAAGAAGCGGCATCCGAAAGGGTCGCTCTCCCTCTGACCAAAGGGGGTCCTTCAGCTCAGCAAGCGCACCGAGCCTCAGAAGATGCGCGCAAGACCTTAGCCCGGCGAGGGCGCTCTTGAATTTGATTTTGAATTTCAACCCAACGCGAAAGCTACCGGCTGGGGAAGGGGCGCGGTAGGGAGTGGGAGAATAGGCGGCCGGCTCTGTCAGTGTTCCAGGAATGAGGAGTGGGGTGGGGGTGGGGCGGACTGCCCGGGGCTCAGAGCCCCAGGGGGGCGACTTGGATCCCCAGAGAATTAAGAGAGAGGCTAGTGGGAGGGGAATCCGCCACTCGGAACCTTCCGGGAATGGGAAGGTGCCAGGCTGATCTCACGCCTCCGGGTCTCTCAGTCCAAGGGGGTGGTAACAAGCGTTGCAGGAGGGAGGACTGTGAAGAGGGTCGGTGACCTTAGGGGAGAGCGAGTCCCTGGTGGGAAAAGGGCGTGTTGCATCTCAGAGGGCCTGAGAATCTTGTACCACCTCCTACTTGTCCCTCCCCGCCGCCCGCCCCGTGAAACAACGGTCCCTGCGGGTGGTGCTGTGACACACGCGCTTACACGAGGTCTGACTTCGGGGTCAACTTCTACATGGCTTCGTGCGTGTACGTGTGTGTGCACAGCCGTGACTGTATGCGCGTGCACATCCTCGCCTCTCGTACCCACCTCCCATCGCCACGAAGGGTCCCAACCCCTTGACACTCAGGGACTTGGACTCCACGGCTCGGCTCATTGGCCTGGGCGCGGGCAGGGGACGCAGACAGGGCCAGGGAAAGGAGGTGAGGTTGTGTCGCGGCGTCCTGAGATGTCCCCACGGCTCCAGCCAACTTCCCCTCGGGGAGCCCTCACCCTCTCCCCGGACCACCGATGGACGTGCTGCGGCCCCTGCCTCTGCTCTGGTCCCCTCCCTGCTCGGCTCCCACGTCCGACCTGCCTCGCGCTCACAAAATGAACCACCGCCTCGCGTCGCCGCGGCCGCTGCCGCCGCGCCCGCGCCCGAGCTCGAGAGCCGGAGCCGCTCGGCCCCTTCGGTGTCGCCGGCGCCGCGGCCGCCCCGCCTGCCCGGCCGGTCCGGGGATGCTCCGATCGCGAGGTCCCCGCTCTTGACGCAGTGAGCGCCGCAGCCCGGATCCGGCAGGCTCCTCTCCGCTCCCGGCGAGAGGCCGATCCCCAAGCCCGGCGGGCTCCGGGAGGGGCGGGCAACGCGGGAGGGGGAGGAGGTCTGTCTGGAGCCTGCGAGAGCCCCGAGGAGGAAGAGGAGAAGGAAGCAGGGCTCGCCACTGCTGCCGCCACCGCCACCGCGGCGCTCCCGGGACTTGGGCGCGAGCGCTCCGCTAGCCAGCGACTAAGCTTTCAGCCTTGGGGGCCTCAGCCCGGTTCAGGTAGGAAGGGGTGTGCAGTGGGTGGGGGTACACTCTGCCGCAGACGCGGGGTCTACAGGTCCCCGCCCCTGGAGGGGGAGGGGCAGGGAGGATGCGCTCTCACCGGCTTCCCGAGTGGCGCTGGAGTCCCCAACGGCTCCCGCAGCCCTAGTCACCGCTATCGTCCCAGTCCCCCTCACCTTGTCCAGGGTGTCCGCACCTGGGCCGAGTCCCTTCCTTGCCTTTGGGGCTTTGGATGCGGTGCGTTTAGTCTGAGACTCCAGGGCGCCCCCCACTTACCGGCGTTCACAAGGGGGGGTGTACCCGAAGTTCTCATCGCTGAGCTCCGACAGGACAAACTTCCCTTCTGGGCTCCACAGATAGGAGAGCCTGGGCTTGGGACCCCACCTCGGATTAGGAAGCACCATCCGGGACCCGAAACTTTGCTGGGCATGCTCCCTACGCGGTGGTGGGGTCTCCTTGCTGTAGGGTGCACGGGATGGCCGTGGTGCCCCACGTTGGCCCAGAAGCTGCACCCCTCCCCCAGTCCGAATACCTTCACTCCTAGTCCAAGGAGGGAAAAGTGGGTAGTGGGGCCTCGCCTTCGTGTGGCACACTGGTCTCCAGGCTCTGGAGCCTTGGGAAGGGTAGTGTAAGACCCGCGGCCCGACCTCAGCCGGGTGCCCGAGCTCTGTCCAGCTCCCTGGAAGGACCGGGCTCCTAGTTATTAATAGGCGCCTGTGACAAGAGCCTGTAGGGATTGGGAAAGCCGCTGGGTTGGGTTTGGCTGCGCGTTGTTGCCAGACCTCAGCGAGAGGCTGTCCCCTCCTCAGTTCTCACTCGATCACCAGCCCGTCCTCTTCTCCCATTCTTCCCCTCCTCAGACCTCGAGGCCTCCCCTCCCCCTCCCCTAACTTTTTCTCTTCCCAGACAGCCCGGTATGGACTGTGACCACCCGAGGTCAAGAGCCTTGGCTGATCTCTCAACATCAAAGCACTTTCTAAGTCCCTCAATGTGAAGTCCCCGGAGCCACCCTGACAGGCATGAGCAGGGACCACCCCCAACAGCTTCAAGTCCTTGCGACCCATCGCCCACGCGTGACACATTCACAAGCAGCTGCCTAGGGGCTCTGGGGAGCAGATGGGCCTGCGAAGCTCCCGGAAGGGTTTGGGGGTGAAGTGCTCCGTTCCCTGTGAGGAAAGGAGCCAGTGTCCTCTTGCCAACCCCTCTGGCTCCCCCGCCCCCCGCCGCCGCCCCTTCTCACACCCTGATGTATCAGGAGGATTCCGTGCCCTCTCCCAGCCTCATCCCAAAGCTCAGGTCAGAGCCTGAGTGAGCCCTAGTATTTGGGAACAGGGGAGTTGGTCACTTCTTCCTGTCTGGGATGGGAGGTTGCAAAGCACAGACCCCAAACAGGGGAAATCTTTGTCCCAAGGGTGCCGCGGCCCCGCCCCCTTTAGGTCCATCGCTGGCGAGCTCGCTTCGGCAACCTCAGAGCTTGGAGAGCTGAGGTGGCGCACCTTTTTCCGCTGTTCTGGGTCTGGGGAGCAGCGGGGGGCGGGCATGGAGCACAGCGATAGGCCCCTGACAGATGTCCTCGAGTGGCGGCGCCGGCGTCTCTGTGATAGAATTAATGACTTTACAAGCAAACGGCCCGATCTGTCCTGTCCCGGGGGAGGGGCGGCCCCAGGGACTCCCGGATCTTCGTTCCAACCAGCGGAGCAGTTTGGAGATTGGAGGATGTTACCTGGGGGATCTGACCCTCTACTGGTCGGGTCCCAAAATCAGTCTTACCGGCCTCCAAGCTGGACGCTCCAATATTGGATGTCCCGGGGACCCTTCCACCGAAGGACGACTACCCGAAGGACGACTACCTGTGTTTCCCCTCCTTTAAGCTGACCCCCTGGGATCTTCCTCCCCTGCCTGCAGACTGCTGACCCTGGGAGGCCACAAATTTGCCTTGAGGGTAGGTTGTAATGGTAAAGGGTCCCCTAGGGACCTGGACCCCCGCTTGCTTGTTCTTCGTAGAAAGGGTCAGAGGAGCAAAGCACAGGGAATCTGGCAGTACAGTGCTTCCTGCTACACAAACCACACTCCTCCTAAATCTCAGATTACTACCAGACCTTCTCTCTTGGAGTTCACTTCCTGAGACGGATGGTAGGCGTGTCAGGCCCCTCCTAGTCCCGTACACAGAACTGGCTAGCCCCAGAATACCGCCCAAGAGTGACCAGGAGACCCCAGGCACGGTCTTGTCCCTGGATATCAGGGCGTTGGAGAACTCTAATTTTAGATATAGCTGAGGAGATACCCTACAGCTCCCATCCAATATCCATGGACCACGCACCGCCTAGAACATTCAGCTAGCAGTATTTAGGTATTTAATGTCCTTGTCCTGGGCTCAGGCCATGACAGGAGGCCAGGTTGGGGAAAACTATAGATGCCCCAAGGGCCCTGAGGCCCTTTTGCTTCTCACCTGACCCTACCTGGTTACACATTTCAAAGACATAATCTTTGCCCAGATCTGCTGTCCCTTCCTGGGAGCCCCACCCCATAAACACTGGGAGGGTACACAGCCCCTAATTTCCGAGTTCAGACAGTGCTTGAAGGAAGGCCTGGCAGGGGGAAGGTAGCTAAGAGCCCACAGTCCCCTTCCAGGTACTGTAGGTACCCAAGGCCCAGTCTTGCCACCCCAGAGCAGGGCCAGTCCATACATAAGACTGTTTGGTGCTATGGGCGTTCATTCACTTTCCGTCTTCAGTCCCCACACACTATAGGATTTATCTTGATTTGCTCTGCTACTGAATTGAGTCAACTCTTTTGTATGCTCGGTGAATTGCCCAGCTGCTGGCGAGAAGCGGAGGAGCTGGGAGAGAGCGTGCCGGGGGTACTGAGGCCGGGAATCAGGAGCGGGCGGGGAACAGGAAATGGGGAGGGGGCGCGCCGCGTGGGGACGAGATGGGCCGTGTGGGGAGACTGGATCTGGCAGAGGCACCGGTGGGGCTGCGAGTAGGATTTATGGAGGACGCTGTCATCAGCGTGCTGTCCAGAGCGACGAGTCCATAGAGCTCTGAGCCTTGGGTCTTCTGGGGCCTGGTGGCCTGGGGCAATCCTCTCCTGACTCGGTTTCTCTCCTGGTGCTTCCTCACAAGCAAGCGCACGTCGTCGGGACTGGTAGGCTAAGCTGGAGGGCTGCTGGAGAGCCAGCCCCGAGTCCTCTCAGAGGTTGGGATGAGTGAGTGAAGGATGGGGGGTCAGAGTCAGGAGTGTCGTTCTGCGCCCCCAGGTCCCAGCTGCCTGGAGTCTGGGACAGATTCATGGGAAGACCCGGGTCCTGAGGAGGAGTTCTTAGTGTGATGATGGTGATGGGGTCGTGCGAGGCCTCTGCAAAAGTAACATATACCCCCTCCTACTTAGACGTGTAGGAGGGACTGTCAAGTGCCCCCTCGATCTCCAACTCCCGCAAACCAGATCCTGAAGACGATCCGAGCCTGGAGCGCAGAGGGGACCAGGAGGCAGGGCGGAGGGAGGGTGAGCGGCTCTCGCAGCCGGACTGAGCGGCGGAGGAGCGGGTAGAGGGAGCCGGCTGGTGGCGAGGGCGGGCGGGGGAGGGGAGGGAGGACGGGCGGCGGGAACCAGCCCCCCCGAACCCCCCCCCAGGCCGCGCTGCGAGGGGCGGGGCGCGCGCGCAGATCGATGGGCGAAGCTGGGGAGGAATTTCAATCCGAGAGCGAACTTAGAGCTTGAAGGACGGCAGCGGCAGCGGTGGTGGCTGTGGCAGTGGCAGTGGCGGCGGTGGTGGAGGGTGCAGCCCCGGAACGCCGGCCGAGCCGGGCCGGGCAGGTAAGCTCGGGGATCTCGCGTCGCAGCGTGGCCCGAAGCCGAGCTTGGTCGCACGGGACCCCGGCCACTCCGCGGGCGACCCGCAAGCGACATTGCGCTTCTCTCACCCCGGCGCATACGGTGCGCCCCTTTCCCCCCTTCCCGCGCTGCGCCCCAGGCCCTGCTCACAAACAGGGAGCGCCGCTGCGGCCGGTGAAGTTGTAGCAACTTGGCAGTGGAAGATCCGAGCGGGTTCAGTCCTACAGAGCCAGCAACCAGGGGTCCTGATGTCACCTCAGTGTCACTGCCGCAGCCTTCAGCCTGTAGTGGAGCAGCCCCCCTCCCCAGCACTTTGCTTCGCTGCGTGCACCCTGTCTTGCTCCCCAGTGCCAACGACCCTCCACAGCCGCTGCCCTGCGTGGAAATCTTTGTGCTGGCCACGCACTTCCTCACCCGAGCCCCTGACCCCCATTCCGCCTGTCTCACCATCCCTACCCTGTCTGTCATCCTTCCCATGGTTGGTGAGCCTACTGGCAGGGCACCTGGGACTGCTCAGTCGCACATCCGTGAGATCAGGGTCTGCACCCAAAATCGGTGGATTAAAAAACCCCCAGTATGGGAGTTGAGGACTTTGCCAGGAGCTTGGTGGACCCTCCACACAGACTTGGAGCTTTCCCATGACCTAGGGGCTGGGGTGAAAAGGCTGTGAACCTGATCACCCCTAACCTGTATCTTCCTTAAGGTAGTGCCAGGGAGTGTCTCAGGCTGTGTTTACAGCCACCCTCACACCCCCTTCCCTCAGGACCCCACGGAGACATCTGAGATCAAAATTAGCTCTTCCTCATAGAGGTTATGCCACCTCCAGGCACAGTGAAGTCTCTGAGACTCAGTTTTCCTGTCTGTAAGATGGGGATAGGATGATACCTTTAGAGGCCCAAAGGGTTAACAAAGATGGATCTGGAGGACTTGTTTTCTCCAGCCTGGGGCAGAGGAAAGCAAGGGATGCATGCGGACTCCAAGAAGGAGCTGTTGGCTAAGACCCTGACCCTTACCTATTGAGGTTGTGAGGGCTATGAGAGAACCATGCCCAGGAGAGCCTGGGATCTTTGGGGACAGGAGCTCTGGAAGGCGTCCGAGCTGGGAGCAGGTAGAAAAAGCATGCCCCAAAGACATACTCTGAAAAGCCCTCACCCAACCTGAGGCAATCCTCAAATTGGGGTTATGTCACTGAAAGGCCACAAATAATCTCATCTTTTCTGCTTCTGCTGGCCTCCTCAGCTGTCACCTTGTAACTGAACAAGTGTCAAAGAGACAGATTCCTAAATCCCACTCTATCTGTGTGTCCCAAGAGAGTTAAAGTCGAGATAGCGGAGGGCAGTATAAGGGAACACTTTCTTCTCCTTCTGGACTCAGGGGTGTGTGGGGTGTGTGTGTGTGTGTGTGTGTGTGTGCGTGTGTGTGTGTGTGTGTGTGTGTGTGTGCTGAGACCTTAGCTTTATCTTTTGCTTTCCCTGGGACCTTCAGAGAACCAGGCAGGTTGAGGAAGCTCTGAAGGGCCCCCACTCTGTACAGCAGAAAGCCCTTAGGGTCTCCAGGTGAGAAAGGTCTGAAGTTATGTTCTTTCCCCTGTTTCCCTAATTCCTGGTACACCCCCTAATGCCTGGTATATGGTGCACCCCCTAATGTTATGGTACCTGGCCCTTTGAGTGTACATCACTCAGCATGATACAGCAGGGTGTTCTGGACTCTGAGAAAAGTTGGGGTGAACCCCCACTTTGAGGCTTGAAAGAGAGGGGAGAGAGATCAGGGAACAGAGTTCTGACCAGAGGAGGGAGGGCGGGTGAGCAGCCCAATCCTAGGGGATCCTTCCTTCACCGAATAACACTGATTCCCCCAAAGTGTCTTGGCTTTGGGTTTGCCACACCTGGGTTGAGCAGTCTGCTAGCCCTTTCTCCCTTGACTCCCTCTCCAAAAAAAACTGCAGGTGGTTGAGGCCCCCCCAGATTAGCCCCGAGTTCAACCGTGGCATTTGAATCACCGAACCTAAGTCCTTGAATTCAGGCTCTTTAGGCCGCGCTCTGGTAGGTAGGACCAAAATTCTGACAAAGTTGGACCAAAGAGCACAGTAGGAGGTCTCTCTCACTGTAACCATTGCCTGTGCCCAGGGTCTAGATGAGACCTTTCGATTCTAGGGAACTTTCCTGAACACTCACAAAGTCATTCTCAGATCCCGTTACACCACCATCTTACCCCCTGAGGAACCCAGTTCTCATCTGTAGACAACCATATTCTAAGTGGCAAGACTCAAAATACTGTAGCTTCTGGGTTATTTACGAGCAGAGAGGCCCTGGCCCCATGGATTCATATTTCTCAGCTGAAAGAGGCTAAGTCTTGTCGTCATCAGGATGGGGGGGGTACAGAGATAGAGACAGAAGGAGCGAGATGAAGAAGTGTCACTGACTGACAGGCAGGAGAGATCTCCAGAGCAGGCGACGGACGGGGGCCATAAATTTCCTGTAAACTTGGAAGCAATGATGTGTTACAGCAGACATTGGATGCCTTTGTCACCACCACCACCACCACACACACACACACACACACACACACACACACACACACCACATTGTTGTTCTGCTTTTGTTTTCTGTCCTGGATTTAATTTCTCCCAACAATGTGTAGACTGTCACCTGGCCTTGAGTGAGGTAGGTAGCTGATGACAGGTGCCCCCTCCCCTGGCAGGAAACTTGAGCACGATCCATTCCTAAGGTTCATATGAGGAGAGGAGGCCCAGAGAGGATGGTGTCCAGAGTTGCACAGCAAGCCAGGTTGGGGGGGAGTAGCTGGTTGTTCAGGCTGCTGGCAAACACCTGGGTGTGTGTGTGTGTGTGTGTGTGTGTGTGTGTGTGTGTGTGTGTGTG
>OU015754.1:10581561-10599670 GCA_907169655.1 Acomys percivali | reverse complement strand
GAGAGAGAGAGAGAGAGAGAGAGAGAGAGAGAGAGAGAGAGAGAGAGAGAGAGAGACTAACCTGAGAGATTAAGACCTTAAGACCTATCTAACAGTGTGGGAAGCATTTTCAGGGAATTGAGAGCCACGCCCTAAGGTTCAGCACTCTATGCTGTGGCAGTTAGAGTGTGTAAAACAGAGACCTGTACTGTGGGGCTGAAACCCCAACAGGGCGGCTCTTTCTCATGTGAAGAGCGTGGTGATGGGGCACCGTCCTCAAAACTAGTCAGTGATTCTGGTTCCTGCTTGGTAATCGCGAGCATTTGTCCTCATGGCCTAAGATGGCTGCTGTACCTCCAGCCACTGCATCCGTGTCTCAGGCAGGAAAGAAGGAGATCTTAAGAGAGAAAAAGGAAAAATCTCATAGACGCATCTGTTTCTTGTTGCCAGGAAGGCAGCTGAGCCCACTCTCTGGCCGATCAGGTTGAATTTGCCAAATATATTAGCACATGCACTGTTGTAGCCCATATTTCCTAATCGCTGTGCCCCTGTTCCAATGCCCCCCCAACCCAGCATGCCTCGGGGCAGCACTGTGTGCTGCGTTGGAGCTGCAGGGGAGGGCAGGCCTTAATGAAGAAGGAGGGGAGGGGGCTGGAGTGACCCATGGTGACCTGAGTGGCAGCCGACGGAGGCTGTCGCCAGCTGTGATGTGATGTGGGTAGCCATGGCCCAGAGCTGGGAAGCGTCCTGCAGGAGGAGGCAGCATTCACTTAGTGTGTACTTGGTTAGCGTCAGCACCTGAGCCCTGCTGTCCTGTTGCCTGAGAGAGGCACAGTGGCTCTGAGGACACACAGGGAAAGGAGCTGGCGCCAGCGCAGGTGTCCGTCTCCAGCTTGGTTACCCACTTGTTGCGCCAAGATGGGCCACCTGCTGATCCATCTTGCTAACCCTCCAGTTTAAAGGATATGAAGACAATAGAAGTTGATGACCAACCAGGATTCTTGGACATAGATTCTCCATGGATGTCCAGTAGGAGACAGAGGACACAAGGGTGCCTTAGGAGCCCAGGTAGGGTCATTTCCAAGGCTCTCCGTGGCCTTCTCTTGCCAGGAGTTCCTAAACAGTACACTTACGAAAGCGAAGGCACTGGAGAGATGAAGCCAGGTATTCAGCCTGCCACCTGCACAGTGCCTTGGGGTAGAAGGGGGCCGTTAACATCACATTGAAGCCCGTAGGATGTGCTTTCAGATCGAGAACCTTCCTTCCATCGTCTGGCTGGGGATCCAAGCCTTAGGTGACAGTCAAGTTCCTGAGAGAGGCTGGGGAGGCCGCTCAGTAGGTAAAATGCTTGGCATGCAAGCACGGGGACTGAGTTCAAAGGCCGTGTGGCGTGTGTCTGTCCTCCTTGCCCTCCTACGGAGAGACAGGAAGTAGAGACAGGAGACTACCGAGAAAGCTCATGGCCAGCTAGCCTGGTGCGTGTAGGGCAGAAAAAGCCTTGAACAAGGCAGAAGGCAAAGACTGACACTTGTGTGGTGACACAGTGCTCTCCCTCACACACGTGACTGTATATGCATTCATGCAGAGCATGTATGTGCACATACACACACACACACACACACACACACTAATAAAGTTAAGGACAGCCATCTGAGAGTTCCAGAAAAGTCTGAGTTCTGACACCTCTCAGTCCCCCTCAGAGCCTTGGGGACAGAGCAGGGTGGGGGATGGGGAGATGGGGGCGGGGAGTCCACCTGCAAAGGAGTTGTCTCCAGGCCTCTCCAGGCCCCATGTCATTGAGAAGGGACAGAGATGACATAGGAGGGCCTCGATTGCAGCTCTCCTATTTCTTCCTTCCTTCCTTCCTTTCTTTCTTTTTCTTTTTTCTTTTTAAAAGATTTATTTATTTAATGTATGAATGTGATGTACACCCACAGGCCAGAAGAAGGCATCACATCACATTACAGATGTTGTGAACCATCATGTGGTTGCTGGGAATTGAACTCAGGACCTTTGGAAGAGCAGCCGGTGCTCTTAACCACTGAGCCATCTCTCCAGCCCAGCCCTCCTGTTTCTAACCTAATCTGGCTGTGTGTCCCCAGGAAAGCCCTTCACCCATTCTGGGAAGAAGCCATCAATTGTGGGATCTTAGGGCAGAGGCTGAGGTGGACAGGTGGCTCCTGGGTTGCAGGAGAGATAGATGTGTCACAATCTGGATGGAGCTGACCGGCTGAGCCCATCTGCACTCTGAGCAGCAGTGGTTCTCAACCTTCCTAGTGTTACGACCTTTAACACAGTCCCTCATGGTGTGGTGACTCCCAGCCCCCCATCCCCACACCCCCCAACAGCCCCAACCATAAAATTATCTTTGTTGCTACTTCATAACTGTAATTTTGCTACTATTATAAATCATAATGTAAACATTTGTGTTTTCGGGTGGTCTTAGGCGCCCCCTGCCCTCCCCCTCAACCCCTGTGAAAGGGGTTGAAAGCCATAGTTTGAGAACCACTGCTCTAAAGCTGCATTGGCCAAGTTAGGAGGGTAGAGAGTTGAAACACCCCCCCTCCGCCTTCAGAAGGGGGGTACAGCCTCCTGGAACCCACAGCTCTTCTGTGCTGTGCTGCATGGCCAGTTTCGTCCCTGGCCAGCTGATGGAGCTTGTCCTTGCAAAGGCAACCAGATGGACTGAGCTCCTGCCCTGCGCTGCCCGGAGCCCCTGTGATGATGTGGTGCCCCATCCTGGTCCTCTGAGGGAAAGAAAACTGCGTTTCTCCAGAAAGGCCCTCAGCCAGAGCTGGAGACAAACAGACAGACCAGATCGTGACCCCCACTCCTCACCTACCCCAGCAGGACCCCCACGTGTCAGTCCACCTCCCTCTGAGACTCAACAACCCCCCTTGTGTCCCTCACCCCCCTTTCTGCCCAGGCAGCCAGCCTGTCCTTGCACACCTCCACGGACGGGGAACTCAGTCCGAAACCACAAGCCGTGTTCCTTTTCAAAACGTTTTAAAATTTATTATAAAATATTCAAGACATCTCAAATATTTAAGGAATCCCTAATAAATATTTCACTAATTATAAAATATTTACTGTGACCAAAGGTATAAAGAATAACACAATGGCTCGCCTCCCGCGTGGCTTCTCACTCTGGCGGCTTCCCGCCACTCCTAGCGGCCCGGCCCGTCACTCTTCTCTGCTTGTCTTTCAACTTTTAACTTTGCTGAAGTCCTCGGAATAGCAGTTGCCATCATAACATGGGGTGAAGGTGGCGGACGCAGCATGGGCTCTCTATGTTGCTCAGGCTGCCTTCAAACTTGTAGTCCTCCTGCCTCAGCCTCCTGAGTGCTAGAATCATAGATAGCTCTTAGTCATTTCTCTTTTTTCTTTTCTTTTTCTTTTTTCTTTTTTTGAGACAGGGTCTCTCTGTGTAGCCTTGGCTGTCCTGCACTCACTCTGTAGACCAGGCTGGCCTTAAACTCACAGAGATCCACCTGCCTCTGCCTCCCGAGTGCTGGGATTAAGGGCGTGCGCCACCACCGCCCGGCTGCGTGTGTTTGTATGAGTATGTACGAGTGTGCATGCATGTCTGTGTGTGCATGCACGTGTGTGAGCTGCATGCATGCACGTGTATGTGTGTGCCTGTATGTGCATGCTTGTTTATGTGTGTATGTGTGCTTGTGTGCATGTGTGCATGTGAGTGTACACAAGCATTTGTGTGTGTGAACGAGTGTAAAGGCCCAGAACTGATTATCTCATGCCATCATATCTTTTGAGACAAGGCCTCTTCCTGAGCCTGGAACCCACTGACTTGACTGGACTCTCTGGCCAGTGAGGCCCAGGGATCTCTTGTGTCCTCCCCCCTCTCCCCTCAGAGGGGCTTTTTACGTGAGTTTTGAGGACTGAACTTAGCTTCTCATGCATGTGTGGTACTTTATCCACTAAGCCATCTCCCTAGTCCCCATGAGCTGGGGACCTTCCCCCACAGCCACTGGGCTGATGAATAAAGCCACACAAGCCCCTCCCCCTTCCTTAATTCTCTGCTTCTTAGTCTCACACATGTTTACATCTACACTTACCCTACCTAGCCCAGCAAAGGGCACTGATGCAAATTCTAAAACTTAGGCATGGGGAACAGTGGAGCAGGTGTTCTCAGGAGCATGCTTTTGACTGGGCGGTTTGTTCCTTTTCATGGCTGTATAATAGTCCACAGTGTACACGCACTGCCATGCTTTCACGTGATTCTCCGTGGGCTCCTGGAGTCCCTCTCTGGACATTCTGAACAGGACTGCTGTGTGCATCCTCCGACACCTCTTCCAGCTACATCAGGGATTTGACCCAGCCTGGGATTTTTAGCTCAAGGCCATGTGTCTTTTCCTCTAGTTTTCCACTCAGGTGTGCATGTTCCCCACTCATTAGGCAAGCTTGGAGAAGTCAGTACTCACCTGCAGCCTGGGGCGGTGGCCCCGCACATGCTCTGTGAACTCCAGGCAACCCCTTACTTCTTCCCACTACCCATGAGCCTCTCTGTCTTTTCCCATCGGCGTAGCCCATTCACCCTGGATCTCACACTGTTAACCTGCTGGCCTTGTGGCCTAAGGTCATTCATAAGCTCTGCTCCAGTCTCCTTGGCTTGAACTCTGACCCCTCACCCCTGCTGCTGTGGAAACCCACACAGGAAAACTAGCCTTTTATGTGTGCCTCCCAGGATGACTGAATGCTATGGATGTATGAACAAATGAGAAATTCTCAGAACGGCATCGGCTGCAGAGCAGGGGTGATATGAGTCGGACTTCACGTCCCTCAAGATCAGAGCTGAGTTCAGACGAGTGCCAAGCAGTGCTGGACCAAACTCTAATCAGGGTCAATGTGGCTGCACCATGACCCGTAGGCAAAAGCAGTGAGGGCAGGAACCCGGAGGCAGGAGCTGATGCAGAGGCCATGGAGGGATGCTGCTTACTGGCTTGCTCCTCATGGCTTGCTCATGGGCCTGGCTTTATCAGGACCACCAGCCCAGAGATGGCACCACACATGATGGTCTGAGTCCTCCCACGTCCATCACTGATTAAGAAAGTGCCCTGCAGGCTTGCCTGCCGCCTGATCTTCTGGAGGCATTTTTTCAGTTGAGGCTCCCTCCTCTGCGGTAACTCTACCTTATGTCAAGTTGACACAAAACTAGCCAGTACACGGAGCACCCTCTCCTCTTCTCTGCTCATTATATCTCTGACGTCAACCGAGTTTGCCTCTTGAAGTTCGTCTTCTGTCTTTCTGTTTCCCGTGGGTGACATGGGGCCACACTTCTCTGCCCACACCTTTGTGGTACAAGTTTTGTTGCATAGGAGGACAGCGTGGCTGGGTGAGGACAGAACCCATGGTCTCAGCAGGCCAAAGAGAGTGCAAGCTGGGAGCTGGGAAGCTGTGCGGGGCGTGGGGGGCAGTGCGGTGGGGGGGTGTCTCCCAGAGCAGAGGTGGGAAGTTGAGCTGCCCGCCTCCCCCAAGGTGGGTGCAGCACACTTGCCTGGCACTGTCAGAAAGAACCTAGGGAGTGAGGCAGTGGCCTCAGAGGAGGGCTGCCAGCCTTAAAACCTGCCTCAGAAGCCAGGCGTGGCGGCACACGCCTTTAATCCAAGCACTTGGGAGGCAGAGGCAGGTGGGTCACTGTGAGTTCGAGGCTAGCCTAGTCTACAGAGAAAGTCCAGGACAGCCAAGACTATACAGAGAAACCCTGTCTCAAAAAAACAAAACAAACAAAAAAATCTGCCTCAGCCATCCCTGAGGTCTTAGCAACAGTATGAGTCTTCCTCACAAAGCAGAAAGATGTGTGTGTGTGTGTGTGTGTGTGTGTGTGTGTGTGTGTGTGTGTGTGTGTGAGAGAGAGAGAGAGAGAGAGAGAGAGAGACAGACAGACAGACAGACAGACAGACAGACAGACAGAGACACAGAGAGAGGGAGAGACAGGGAGGGAGGGAGTGTGTCTAGGGGGCAATTGCATGGCCTACAAGCTGCCCTTGCGTGGCAGGTGACAGACAGGGACTCAGAGACATGGGCAGATGGGCAGGGAGCCACGGGCCAGGATTAAATCCCTAAGGGCTTTATCAGGAAGCAAGCCCTGCTAGACCCCGAGGCTGTGCTCACACCCCAGTTGGGTGGTTTCCAGGCCCAACTGGGACACCAAATATGGAAGGTTCCCAGCTGCCAGGTGACAGCAGCTGAGCTCCTAACGCTAGAGAGGAAACAGTGTCATATGCAGCATGTGGCAAGGCTAGGCACAGCAGGAATCAGGGTATAGGGGTGCATGCCTGCTTGTGTGTGAAATCATAGGAGCATTCACACTGGCCCTGGCGGGTCTCAGGATAGAAAATTCTGGACTTGTGACTCCCATCCTGGCTCTGTCCTAGGCTGTGGCCACTCCACCCCAGGAGAGTGAGGGAGATAGACTTTTATTTTGGTGGGGAGATCTTCTTAGGCCCTGACATTGCCAGAAGCTGTGTGACTTGGCCAGGCTTTTGTTCCTTCCTGTGAAAGAGGCTAAAGGGACCTCCTAGGGATGGCTCTGCAATGCCTACAGTTCTCACCACCCCCTGAAGAGGGTGTCTCTCCCCATTCTCTGACTCCAAATTCTCCCATTTGCCTGGAGGCTCCAGCCTTATCCTCCCTCAAGCTCCCTAGTAGGAACCTGATGGTCTGAGAAGCTGGAACTCCAGGGATCCTGACCTCTGGGCTCCAGGCCTCAGAAGGGTGCTGTGTCCTTAGGGATTGTATATATGTGAGCCCGAGGCCAGGCCCACTCTCTCATGACCTCCACAGCCCATCTTCCCAGGCCATACAGATGGGGGATCAGATGGTGCCTCGCCCTCTACCTCTGCTTTGTCCCCTCATATCTCTGCACCCCCTGACACAGCGCACCACTCTCTGCGCCCTCCCTGCTGTAAACACCATTCTCTGGGTTATTAGTTGGTTTTGTTTTGTTTTTTGACTTGGAGAACTATGCAGCTTTATGGAAAGCCATACCATGCTCCAGCTGGGTACAGTCTCTGTGTCCCGCCCTCCACCCCCACCCCCACCCCCAGCAAGTCACCACACTTGTCCTCATCCATCCTCTTCCCTCCAAAACCTTGCCCTCTTTCCTCATCATCCCCCTCCCACAACAAGTAAAAGAGCGTAAGAGCCATCTTGAGGAACGCTGATGTGACTGTGGGAGTTCAGTGGGTAAGTGACTCTCTTATGAGGCCACACTTTGTTTTGTTTTGTTTTTCGGGGGGGGGTTCTCTGTGTTAGCCTTGGCTGTCCTGGACTTGCTTTGTAGACTAGGCTGGCCTCAAACTCACAGCCATAGCCATCCGCCTGCCTCTGTCTCCCTGGTGCTAGGATTAAAGGCCACCACGCCCAGCATGAGGCCACTTTCTTGTCCCCATTTCTTTAAAGGAGACAGAGATCAGAGTGAGTAAACACTTTCCCCTTAGGGAGCTGAAGGTCTGCAGCTACCCACCCCCGTGCCCAGTGTAGGATGACACTGGTCCTTTCCCTGCGCCCTGCACAGACACAGAACCCTAAATACCAGCTGGCATGGTGGCCCTGGTCACAGTGACCAACTGGCCCACTTGTCGGAAAAGTAAAAATGAGGGTTGGAGATGTCTAGGAGCATCCTTGGGGCTGAGGGGGAAGCGTGAGGTCCTGAGTTGAGGTTCCCAGCACCCATAGAAAAGTCTGGAAGTGGCTGGAGAGATGGCTCAGAGGTTAAGAGCAATGATTGCTCTTCCAAAGGACCCAGGTTCAATTCCCAGCAACCACACGGCAGCTCCCAACTGTCTGTAACTACAAGATTTGACACCCTCACACAGACATACACGCAGGCAAAACACCAATGCACATAAAATAAAAATAAATTAATGAAAAGGCTGGAAGTGGAGGCCTATGTTTATAATCCCAGAGCTGCGGGGCTGAGACAGGAGGATTCCCGGAGCTCTCTGGCTAGCCAGCCTACCCTATCTAGCTCCTGAGAGGCTCAGTCTCAAAAATAAGGTTGACAGAGCCTGAGGGATGAATGCCTACACTGTCTTCTGTCCTCCCACTCCGACGACGTCCCATATACACAGAAGAAGAAGGAGGAGGGAAGGAGGGGAGGAGGGGAGGAGGAGGAGGAAGAAGAAGAGAGGTTATTGTTGCTATTGTTTGCAGGGAAGCCTATGGCTGTCAGGTACCCAGATCAGGAGGCAAAAGGCTCAAGAGCTCAAGGGGTCCTCGCTAACTTCCAGCTAAGCACCAGGTATAAGGGGCTGCTCAGGCTGGCTCTGAGGGCTGGGGATTCCCCTCAGCAGGGAAGCTGGGAAGTGGGAGGGAAGCTAGGAGGTGGGGCCACCACCTACCCTGTCTCTGTTGCTGCTCCTGCTGCTGCTACATAACAAGCTGTCCACCAGCTGTTCCACATTCAAGTGCCCAGGAGAGGGCTTGGTGGCACGTTTGGATCTCCTCAGCTGTGATGCTTGCCCCCAGCTAGGCATGAAGGGGCCCTTGGCCCATCCCCCAGTTCCCACACATGCACCTCTACATCCACAGCAGGATGGTATGGAAGTCACTTCCAGGACAATGCTATGGAGCTACTGGCCCAGCTGATTCAGCTAATGCCGTGCCCTGGTGAGCCCCCCCCCGCCCCCCCCCCCCCGTGAGCCTGGGTTTAAGGGTGCCAAGGTAGAGCCAGCCAAGGAGCAACAGGAGGTGACACAGGTGCTGTAGTTCATAAGCTGCCCTAGCTGGGAGCGCTGACACTGCCGTGGTGTCTGTCCTTCTTCTAGGAGGGATGAGGCAGAGGCCCAGTTAGGATCATCCATTTCTTCTTGTGTATCTTCAGTGCCCCTGGGGTGTGTTGCAGTTACACGTCCATGCATGGCTACCCTGGAGCCTAGCCTTGTGGGCCCTGGGGACTGGTGCAGAGAGTGGCCCCCAGTTGAGGTTTGTGTCCCTCCAAAGTCCCCATGATCCCCCTCACTGCTCTTGCATCTACCAAGAACAATTCCTTCTACGTTTCTAATGTGTTCTCAGAGATCACCCTGTCCGCTGCCCTACTGTGGGCCGACCCCAGATGGTGATGCTCTGTGTTAGGTCTATGTTAGTAATGTTCACCCACACCGCTTCACAGAAAGACCCCACGCCTCTGAAACCAGGGACTCCCCTCCAAGAACGTCAGAGGCTGAGGCCACGACCACCTAAAGGAGGATGTAGAAAAGGCCACACACTCCCCAAGTGGCAAAGACACCCCAGCAACGAAACTCCATACCATCCTTCCCCATGAATGCCGTCAAAATCTCCTTGGGAAGACAAGAGCAGACGCGGTCTCAGATTTGAAGAATATTAGAGAGATGATCCGCCTTGATTATACAGGATTCATACAAAGAATTCAGAGACGGCTTTGAGCTAGAGCAATCTATTAATATAATATATAATATCAGTCAGCCAGCCAGCACGCCGTGTTAACAAACGACAAAGGGCGTTTGACCAAGCCCTGGTGCCAACTTCTGGTTTTAAAGGAACAGCTAAAAATAGGTCTGGAATGGTACTTTGCTATCTGACTGAAGAATCTACCTCAGCGTCACAGGCCAAGACTGTTCCAAATGATGGCATTAAAAAAAAAAAATCATTCCTGTTCTAAACCTTTTATTAGAGAAAAGACAGCACCTCTCTCTTTGTAAGAGATGGTAGACATAGCAATAAGACAGGAAAGCGAATTGAACGTCTCTAGGAAAAATTTTAATTATTTGCTGTCAGTGTGATTTGAGACCCGAGAGAAGCAACTGAAAAATAATTTAATATACGAATTTAATATAAAGGTACAGAGCCAGAGAGAAAACACGTAATACAGATCAATAACTTTCATTTGTGCTAAAGAACAAGTGGTTGGAACAAGTAATGAAATAATTGGTCCCCACTTGAGATGGGTACAATAAAACAACAGCACAGAAGCCCCGAGGAGTTTCTCGAAAATTTGACAAGAAAAATTTAGGATCATTATAAAGAGCTCGATACTGACTTCCGGAGGGACAGGGAGGAAAAAAATAACAATGCGAAGAGGCTTGCCGGAACCTTCCGTGGGAGTTACTCTAGACTTAATTTACAGTCTGAACGCAGTTCCTCTGCATCAGGTGGCCAGTTTTGAAAAGCAGGAGAGAATTGTCCTCAAGGCCACCTGGAAGGATATTCAGAGCCGGGTGCAGTGGTCTCCTAGTGCCCAGGAGGCTGAGGCAGGAGGATTGAGAGTTTCAGGGCAGCATGTGCTACATAGAAAAACATTGCCTCAAGACAATTGTCTCCCCCCACCAAACACACACACAAAAAAATGAATATTCAAAAAGGAAAATAATGAAATGGAGCTAGGGATGTGGTTCAGTTGGTGGAGTGCTTGCCTGCTGCACAAAGCCCTGGCTTCCACCGTCAGGACCATGTAAACAGAGTGTGGTGATACACACCCGCAACCCCAGCCCTTGGGGGATGGAGGCAGGAGGATCAGAAGTTGAAGGTTGTCCTTGACTACCCTTGGCTCGAGGCCAACCCAGGCAACACAAAATCCTGTCCAAAAAAAAAAAAAGCAAAATTAAGAATCAGAAAATCAGAATATATAAACAATTTAGTTATAGTGTTTGTCTTCCTAGATATGGAGCTAAAACTATGAACAACAATGGTGACCTGTGACAGAAAGTGTACAGTTTTGGTGAAAGAGGAGGGATGGGGAGTCTCCTGGGAGACTGTGCCACCAGGCCTCCTTCTGTCGTGGCTCTGCTGGTGGTACAATTCTTATCATTTGTTCATTTAGTTGAGTGTGTAGTGTGTGTTTGCACGCAAGCATAGAGTCCAGAGGTCAACCTCAGGTACCATCCACCTTGCTTTTTGGGGAAAGGATCTCTCCCTAGCCTGGCGCTCACCAGTTAGGCAAGACTGACTGGTCACAGAGCCCTAGGGATCCCCTTGGCTCTGGCTTCTCAGCTCTAAAATCTCAAGCAAGTGCTACCAGGCCCGGCTTTTTATGTGGATTCTGGGGAGGGGTGTGTGAAAATCAGGCCTCTTGCTTGCACAGAAAGTGCTATACTGACTGAGCCACCTTCCCAACCCTTGTGGGAGTGGGACTCTTCGAGATGATACGGAACTGTCCTAGGGGATGCTTGGGAGCTGTGTAAGGCTGTGGAGGGAGGGAAGGAGGGAGGGAGGAAGGGAGGGAGGGAGGGCCAGATTGGAGAATCAGAAATCAACCAGAAGGAATAGATTAATCAATACATCTTGTCAGGACCATTTGCTGCTACTTAGGAAGGGGCTGATAGAGTCGATTTGGACCCTTTCCCATGCGGAGGAAAACCTCCCATGTAGAGTGAACATTAAGTATCAGAAGGGGCAAGTGTAAGGCAGCGTCCCCTCTGAGGGCAAGCCAGTGTCCCCGCTCTGCAGAGCTGTGGGAAGCAGGGCTGGGGTCTCAACCCCAGGGACCTGGTGACAGTGAACTCACAATCTTCCTGCTTTAACCTCCTGGGAGCTGGGAACCACCACACCCGCCCAGCTCAGGGGAGTCCTCCTTGGTGGCTGCACACCAGCCCCTGGTGCCTGTCATGGGGGGACGTGATGTGGCCTCTGAGAGACGGCTGGTGGCCGTGGGAGCTTCCCAGGAGACAGGTCATTCTGGTGGTGGCGGCAATTGCAGACACCACCGGGTCCAGAGAAGCCGAGTGATCCCCAGACAGGAGGACGGCCTTCAATTCATCTCCCCAGAACTCGCTGCGTGCTGGTGGCTCTCAGAACAAACGGAATGTAGGCAGCCGTGGGTGTGAGGGGGTGGTGTCGGTGCCTCTCCTCCCCATCCCCTCTTGCCAGGGCTGTGGACTCTGTCAAGAGGTCAGACACCCGTTTCTGGCGGAGGTGTGTCCCACAGAGGGACAGCTGGAGGCTCAGATACACGCTGGTGCCAGCCACTCGGGTCTCAATGCCAATACCCTCGGGATAGATTTCGTGTGTTTTCTTAATTTCCCTAATTAATGTAATGTTGAAGGACTAATTGCTCATTAATTAACTGTGTGTGTGTGTGTATGGGGGGGTGTCTAGCTGTATGCAGAGGCCCACATCTAGTGTTCTCCTCAGTCACTCCACGTTATTTTTGTTTTGTTTTGTTTGAGACAGGGTTTCTCTGTGTAGCCTTGGCTGTCCTGGACTTGCTTTGTAGACCAGGCTGGCCTCAAACTCACAGCTATCCGCCTGCCTCTGCCTCCCGAGTGCTGGGATTAAAGGCGTGCGCCACCACCCCCGGCCTTCCACGTTATTTTTAAACAAGGTCTCTCACTGAACTAGGAGTTCTCTGCCTCAACTAGACTCTGTGGCCAGCAAGGCCCCAAGATCCTCCTGACTCCACCTCCTTGGTACTGGAATTACAAGCATGCGCCATGAGGCCTGGCTTTAATGTGGGTCCGAGGATCGAACTCGGGACCTCAAGCTTGCACGGACAGACGCGCTTTACCCGCTGATCCGTCTCCTCAGTACCCCTTGTGTGTTGTTGTTGTTTTTTGTTTTAATTGCCAGATAACTGTAACATCTGAAGGCTAGTGATCTCAGCTCAAAACAGTGGTCCTCCAAATCTTTAGTGCGATGACAAACTGCCAGGAACGAGTGCAGATCCAACAGCCAAGGTGGCAATGGCCCGAGAGTCAGCCTGACCTGGTGAGTGGCTTGCGGATAGTCACTTGTCTGTACCGGGCCTGGCGGGCACAGTACAAAGTGAGGTCTGGCCCATGTTGTTTCCCCAGGACCAGCCAGCCTCATCTACAACAACTCCTTTCCTTCCCACCAGGCCAATACCAACGCCCCCTGCCCCCAAATCAGGCCAGAGTTCTCGAGATCAGGAGAACCTGACAGGGTCTTTCCGGAGCTCAGACGCTCTCATAGGTCAGCATAACGCTGGAGGAGAGTAGCAGTTCTCAAACCGGCCTTCCCTCAAAACAGCTGGAAAGATTCAGGTCAGACTAAAGATAGAACCTCCTGGCTGCCAGAGTTATGGTGTGTGTGTGTGTGTGTGTGTGTGTGTGTGTGTGTGTGATGGGGCACCCAGACCCACGGTTGCTTTCAAATGAATCTTTCCCTCTGACAATGGGGACCATGGCAGAGTTCCTGGAGAGGGTCACACATTGTCTGTCCTCTTCAGGGACCAGCTTGGCACTCTCCTCCAAAGGCGCCTGCCAGCACTTGAGCAGGGAGCCTTTGCGGACTGATTTCTCCCTCCAGTGGCGCAATACATCATCTTTTTTAATTTAAAAAGATGCCCGGTGGAAGCTTCAGAGACCATTAAGTGTTTGGGTCCCTAATTAACTTCAGAGCAGCCTGGAGCAGCAAAGGAAGGGAGGGAGGGCCACAGGGAGTGATGAGGAGGTGGGGGGCAGCTCTAGTTGGGAAGGAAACTGCAGACCAGACACCCCCTCCCTGCACCTCCAGGCCGGAGCCTCCTGGGGTGGAGGGAGGGTGGTTGCCTTGTACATCTGGCTCTAACTCCACAGCCCCCTCTGGAAGTTTCAAGTGAGTCAGGAGACCACTTTGCTGCAAAACTGCCTGCTGGATTCTTTTGCTGGTCTCTGCAGCCTGGCTGGCTTTCCTTCTCTGAGCCTCTCCACCTCTCTCTTCCCCCCACCCCCGTTCCCTCCCTCCCATCTATGTACCGAGATTAACAGTGTTGGCTTCGGTATCCAGTAGGTGCTCAATAAATGCAGATGGGGGGAGGAGAGGAGAAGAGAATTGTCCTGGCTGCGTGCATGCAGAGTGTTTCTACTCTAAGTACATGGGGTGAGACCTGAGGGTCTCCTACAAGGCCATTTGGCATTAGACAGTCTCCCTGTCACCTTAACTCTCCTTGGTGACCTCTGAGCTATCACAGAGAGAGGCACAGTGTGGGCAAAAGTATTCTCTAGTCTCCAGTCTCTGGCCAGTTGGAGGACAAAATCAGGGCCAGCCAAGGTCCAGGGCATGCCAGGCCTGACCCTGTGGCCAAGTCCCAAGGCGCCAGGCTGCTGATTCAGCCATTCTACACTATTACCCATGTTGACCTTGAGTCAGAGGGTCTGGGAGTGCAGGCAGGATTCAAGCAGCCTTGGTGGGCTATGAGGAAACACTCAGAGCTGGAGGGGTTCCCTTGGGCCTTTCCTGTGTGAAGGCAGGACTGCACATAAGCTCTATTCATGCAGGCTGTTTACAAGGCCTCTCCTTAGATCAAGGAGGGTCCAGAAAACCACCCATGAAGAACAGAGGGGGAGAGAGAGAGAGATGTACAAAGTTCTAGAAAGCTTGAATAACCAGGAGCTTGCTTCCTTTGCCATCAGCCTAGGAGGGAGCGCCAAGCTCATCTCTACTTGACAGATTAGGCAGCTGAATGAAGCTCAGAGAGGGTCAGTAGCTCTCCCAAGGTCACCCAGCTAAACCAACCTTAGCACCTCAACGTGAGCTGAGGAGCAAGGGAAGAGGCTGGCCCCTGTCTGCCCCAGCCTCAGCCTCCGGGACCTGCCCATCATAGGGCTCTGCCGCAGAGCGCGCCGCCGCCGGGACAGTTCTGCCTGGAGCCCTGCTGCAGAGGCAGGCAGACGTTAGCAGTAAACATGATCTATTGGCAAAACATTGGAACGGTGAAAAGTTATCGATCGATTGCCTTCCACCCATCTCTCTGCGTCTCTGCCCTGGCCCTCAGCCTGTGCTGCCCCCCTGGTAGTGGGAGGTGGGGGTGGAGTGGGAGGTGGAGGTGGAGTGGGAGGGGGATGTTTGCAAAATAGGGAGGGAAGTCCACTCCACCAACAGAAACCTTGGCCCAGCTCCAGCCCTGCCCTGGCCGCTCTTGTAGCTCTATGATCGAAGACAGAGCCGTATTTTTAGACACATGCGATCAGTCCCACTCCCGCCATGATTATGCAAATCTCACCATAAGAAGTTTAAAAGCCTGGAACACCGCACTCTACTTTGTCATCAGTGGAGGACTGCGGGGTAGTGACAACATCCAGTCGTCCCCACTGTGCCCTGGGCTACGGAGGCCCTCTGTGAGCACAGCCACAGTGTGTGTGTGTGTGTGTGTGTGTGTGTGTGTGTGTGTGTGGTGTGTGTGTGTGTGTGTGTGTGTGTGTGTGTGTGTGTGTGTGTAAGTGTAAGAGTCATCCCAGACACTAGGTCCTGGCCCTCTCACCATATGACGAACCCCTATAGACACCCAGGGAAACTCAGGTGGGGAAACTGAGGCCTGGGTTTGGAAATGGAAGGCTTGGGCAGCGCAGGCTTGATTCTGCCCGCAACCTCAGTTTCTCTGGCCCCGAAAAGAATCTGTCTTTTGTTCTAAGAGGAGAGAAGTGATGAAGAGCAGGGAGGGCAAGAAGTAGATGGGAACTAAATCCGCCCCCATCCCCCACCCCTGCCTCTTATCACCCTGGGCCCCTCCTCCCCAACCCTGCCTTAAAAGCCACCCACTATAGCCTAGGGTACTGCCTGGCACTGCCTGCTCCTCTCCGTCCTCCCTGAACACCCCACGGCCCCTACAGAGTGACGGCTCTGGTCTCATGACCTTGTACCTTTGCCTCCTCCCCTGTCTGCTCATCTTCTTTTCTGCCCCAACGGACTCCTACTTAGCCGCTATGATCTTCTGTCTAATGCCCTGCCCACCGGCCTGAGGCCCAGTTGCATCTCCTCAGCTCTCCTCTCTCCTGACGGGCTGGGTCCCTCTGTTCATGGGCCTTTGGGGGGTTCCTCTGCTGTTCTGAAACTCTAGGTCCAGCATCACTCTGCTGTGGGGAGAGACCAGAGGGTGTCTTGCTGCTCAGGCCTGTCAATCTGTGAGTCGGATGTCTAGTGAGAGTCTGTCAGAAAAGCCACACTCAGCTGGGCATGGTGGTGCACACCTGTAATGCCAGCACTAGCACTCAGGGAGGCAGAGGCAGGCGGATCTCTGTGAGTTCGAGGCCAGCCTGGTCTACAGAGAGAGAGTTCCAGGACAGCCAGGGCTATGCAGAGAAACCTCATCTCAACAAACAAACAAACAAAACCCACAAAAAGCCCAAAATCAGAAAGAAAGAAAGAAAGAAAGAAAGAAAGAAAGAAAGAAAGAAAGAAAGAAAGAAAATCTACACTTTGTTCATCTCTGTTCATTCTTAGGGTATCTTTGAAAGCTCCTTTGGTCTGTGGCAGATCCTCCCTCCCTCCCTCCCTCCCTCCCTCTCTCCCTCCTTCCTTCTGAGTGTATACATGTGAGTACAGATGTGTTTGCACATGCACACACATGCAAGTGTTCCTGCACATGGGGGCCAGGCCACCTCTCCTGGCCATTCACTCTCCTGTTGAGACAGACCCTCACCAGCCTGGAACTCACTGCTTCAGTTAGGCTGTCTGGCCACCAAGCCCCAGGGACCCTCTTGTGTCTCTGCCTTCCTGGTGCTGTGGTTGGTCACATGCTTTGCTTTCCACATAGGTTTAGGGGCCCCAAATCGAGGTCGCCATGCTCATATGACGAGTGCTTTACCAACTGCGCCATCTCTGCCTGTGACATTTCTTTAAATGGCTAATTCACTCCCTCAGGGACCTCTGCCATCTCCATCCAAGCCAAGTGGCCTGGCCCTCAGCTCCCAGGCTTCATTCAATGTCTTCCTGTGGTGTGAGGCTGACAGCTCAGTGGTCAGAGCTGTCGACAACTGGTCCCTAGGACCTGGGGTCGACCCCTGCACTCTGTAAGTAGAATCTACCCTCCAAACTAGGCCTTGGAGTTCCCCATTGGGCCCCACATCTGCAAACCTCATCAGCAACCTAGGAAATGTGAGGGCTGTGGGGACCAATGGGGGCCCAGGCAAGGGGAAAGGGCATCAAAGGATCGCATTGGGCAGTCCAGCGGAGGGTCATCCTTAGGTCCCCATGAGAACCCAGTTTCAGGGACTGGGATGGGGACACAGTGAGCATCAGACACCCTGTGCCAAAGGCCACCACGGAGTGAGCAAGACAAAAGCTGGAAGTTAGCGGCCCAGAGGTCACATATAAGAGTGACAGGAGGACATCACTCTCTCAGATCTGAAATGAAAATGGCTGCGGGAGGGGGCGGCAGGGAGATAAAGGCAAGAGACAGTGAAAATGGTGGGGTTACCCTTTTTAGGGAGTTTGCTTTGAAGGGCAGGAAGAGGAGGATAGGGAGGGAGGCCCACAGGTTTAGTGTGTTGGTTGCTTCAGTGGAAGTTTTAGAAGGACTCGGTCCAGCAGCCACTGGCCACACTTCTGACATGAGGTATCCATCTGCACACAGGCACAGGAACCCTGACACAGAATGTGGCCCATGGCCCAGGACTTATGGACGCCTCCTCCAGGTGGTGGCGGGCCCGGTGTCAGGAAGGAGCTCCCTCCTATGGGGTCTGTGTGCCACCCTCCACCCTGGAGGCTGTGGATTGGCGAGTGAATTATTGAGCACAGAGTGAAAGGAGGGGTGCGGGCGTGAGAGCGGAATGGCGGGGTGAGGCGAGAAGTTGTGGAGTGAGCAGTAGATGAGTGGAGGACAGTGGCTGGAGAGGTTGGGTTGGAGGTGGGACACTGTCCGGGGCCATCAGTACCTACCATGCAATTCAGCCTGTTCTCTTGCTAACTACTCCCCTAGAGCTCTCCATGGCGTCAGTGCTTTGGGCCCAGACCCACGGGATGTGGTCTCTCTTCTACCTAATCCTATGCCTGCGGCTCTGGGTGCCATTGGGCCAGTCCTCTCAACCTGTCCTTCACCTGGACGGGAAGAAGCACAGGCCAATTCACTGTGTGACCCAGGATGGGCCTTTCTTTCTGGGCCTCAGTTTCCCTGATCTGTGAAACTAAGTGTGGAAGGTCAATTTGTGGGGGGGCGGTAGGGGTGGGGGGGGCTACGAGGCTGAGAGTATAGAGGGGACAGCCATGGGTTCCTGCCTTGCCTTGTCCTAAAAGATCCCTCCATTGTTGACGAGCCTAGGTGTGGGGTGGCAGAAGCCTAGGGGAAGAGACGGGACTACACCGTGGCTGCAGGCAGGGGCCCTCGTACTCTGCCTGCCCACTGTCACACTGGCAGGTCCAGTGGGGGGTGATAGGGAGGGGGGGCTGTTTCCACACTGTGAGTCATAGCACAAACAACCAGACTGCCATGCGGGAG
>OU015754.1:10570927-10578427 GCA_907169655.1 Acomys percivali | reverse complement strand
AGCTTGAGTACCTGTACCTACAGGCCAACCTCATCGAGGTGGTGATGGCCAGCGCCTTCTGGGAGTGTCCCAACATAGTCAACATAGACCTCTCCATGAACCGGATCCAGCAGCTGGGCAGCGGCACCTTCGCGGGCCTGGCCAAGCTCTCGGTGTGTGAAATTTACAGCAACCCTTTCTACTGTTCCTGTGAGCTGCTGGGTTTCCTGCGCTGGCTGGCCGCTTTCACCAATGCCACCCAGACCCATGACCGGGTGCAGTGTGAGTCTCCTCCCATCTACGCAGGCTACTTTCTTCTGGGCCAGGGCCGCCACGGCCACCAGCGCAGCATCCTCAGCAAACTGCAGTCTGTGTGCACCGAGGACTCATACACTGCTGAGGTCTTTAGCCCACCACGCCCGGGGCCAGGCCGATCACAGCCAGGACACTCGCCACCGCCACCTCCACCGGAGCCCAGCGACATGCCTTGCGCTGATGATGAGTGCTTCTCCGGTGACGGCACCACGCCCCTGGTGGTCCTGACTACACTGGTCACTCAGACAGAGGCTCGCCCCTCCATGAAGGTCAAGCAGCTGACCCAAAACTCAGCCACCATCATGGTACAGCTGCCGAGCCCGTTCAACCGCATGTACACCCTCGAGCAGTACAATAATAGCAAATCGTTCACCGTGTCCAAGCTGACCCAACCTCAGGAGGAGATCCGCCTCACCAATCTCTACACACTCACCAACTACACGTACTGCGTGGTCTCCACCAGCTCTGGCACCCATCACAACCATACCTGCCTTACCATCTGCCTGCCCAAGCCACCCAGTCCACCCGGCCCCGTGCCCAGCTCCTCCACGGCCACTCATTACATCATGACCATCCTGGGCTGCCTCTTCGGTATGGTGCTGGTTCTGGGCGCTGTCTACTACTGCCTGCGCAAGCGGAGGCGGCAGGAGGAGAAACACAAGAAGGCCATGGCCGCAGCCGCCGGCAGCCTGAAAAAGACCGTCATCGAGCTCAGGTATGGCCCTGATATTGAGGCACCTGGGCTGGCCCCTCTGACCCAGGGCCCCCTGCTCGGCCCTGAGGCTGTGACTCGAATACCCTACCTGCCAGCCACCACCAGTGACGTGGAGCAGTATAAGCTGGTGGAGAGCAGCGAGACCCCCAAGGCCACCAAAGGGAACTACATTGAAGTGCGCACTGGGGAGCCACCGGAACGCAGAGGCTGTGAGCTGAGTCGGCCTGGCCCTGAAAGCCAGGGCTCGGTCGCTGAGATCTCCACCATTGCCAAGGAGGTGGATAGAGTCAACCAGATCATTAACAACTGCATCGACGCACTCAAGTCTGAGTCCACCTCCTTCCAGGGCGCCAAATCAGGGGCCGTGTCGGCGGCTGAGCCCCAGCTGGTACTGCTGTCGGAGCCTCTGGCCAGCAAGCACAGCTTCCTGTCCCCTGTATACAAAGATGCCTTCGGCCATGGTGGCCTGCAGCGGCACCACAGTGTGGAGGCTGCGCCCGGGCCCCCGAGGGCCAGCACTTCACCCAGCGGTTCTGCACGCAGCCCTCGCCCCTTCAGGCCTGAGGCCACCGGCACACATAAGGCCCCAGCCACTGAGACCAAGTATATTGAAAAAAGCTCACCTGTGCCCGAGACCATCCTCACTGTGACACCCGCAGCCACCTTGCTGCGGGCCGAGGCCGACAAAGGTCGCCAGTATGGCGAGCACCGGCACTCGTACCCTGGCTCTCACCCTGCCGAGCCACCTGCTCCGCCACCACCTCCGCCCACCCATGAGGGTATGGGTGGCCGCAAGGCATCCATCCTGGAACCTCTGACTCGGCCACGACCCCGAGACCTCGTCTACTCACAGCTGTCCCCGCAGTACCACCACCTGAGCTATTCCTCCAGCCCGGAGTACACCTGCAGGGCGTCTCCAAGCATCTGGGAGCGTCTCAGACTGAGCCGTCGGAGGCACAAGGATGATGCGGAGTTCATGGCGGCTGGCCACGCCCTGCGCAAGAAGGTCCAGTTTGCCAAAGACGAGGACCTGCATGACATCCTAGACTACTGGAAAGGCGTGTCTGCCCAGCACAAGTCCTGAACCTCTTCTCCTCCTCCCCTCCGCAGGGCCCAAGGCAGCCTGGCCCTGTCCTCTCCGAAACTCGTGATGCCCATTGGACCAAAAAAAGGATAGATCATCCACAGCAGCTATCCCTGACTGAGACTCAACACTAAATCCAACGTCCGTTCGTGCACAACAAGGGGCCTCTGCGTTCAGCGCCTGGCCCACAGGGACAGCTTGAGGAGGCCACAGGTGGCCACAACAGTAGATATACTAACTTCCATGTAAACTGTAATGTGCCTGCTGCCTGGTGCAAGCAAGCAAGCTACACACACACACACATACACACACACACACACATACACACTCACACACACACAGTCTCACACACACACACTCACACACACATACACCACACACACACACACACACATAAACACATGCATACACACGTATGTGCACACACACAAACACACATACTCCTAAGCATGCACACACTCACACACGCACACACATACACACATGGGACTTCGGAAAACTGTGTCTTATGGGTGGGGGTGGGGGAGGGGAATTTTTTCCATTATCTTTCCTGTTTTGAGTCTTCTCTTCCTTTCTTCTTTATTTTTTCCTTTTTAAAAAATATATATATATAAAAGTGAAAATCTTAAAAAAAAAAAAAAGAACTAAATCACTTACTGTGGGGCACGTGACCAACCAAGTGTGGCTAGCTTCATGGCACCCCCTAAATGTGATCTCCTGGTCTGTGGAGTGCAGAGAGGTGCAGCCAAGACAGATGTGTCACCTGCATCTGGCAGCATCCTGAGGCTGTGGGATGCCAGCGGGGAGGTGAAGACTGTGCCTGGGGACGGGTTGGGGTGGCAAGAGGGGTACAGGCTGGAAAAAATCATGTGGTCTCCCCCCACCCCAGCCCCATCTTCGTTGTACACTGTAGCTGTTCTATTGTACAGAAAAAAAAAAAATCTATATTTGCAAAGTTTGCTGTAAAATGAGAGAGAAAAAAGACTATGTCTACTAAAAAAAAAAAACCGCAAAGGAAAAAAAAAAAAAATGGGGGTTTTTTGTTTTTTTCCCCCCCCCCCCCCCCCCCGGGCTCAGGGTCCCATTTAGGCAAGCGAGTGTAGATAGTGACTTGGACGGGCTCAGTGAGAGCCCATGGGAAGATCAGTGGCTCGCACTGGGCAGGGAAGGGTGGATGGATCAGGGATAAGGGGCGGGAGGAGGCTGAGCGGGGCTGTGGCTACACCAGGGCCCGTGTGCAGACCTGGTGGTGATGGTGGGGTTGTTGTAAGGGTGACAGGGTGTGTCTGGGGGGGGACGACTCCTTTCACACCCAGAGCACCAGCCACATAGAAAGCGACCCCCCCTCCCTGCCCTGTAACACAAAGCCAGCCTTCATCCTCCCACAGGCAGCCCTGCCGCCCTGCCAACCTTCTTTGCCATGCTCTGTCTCCTGTAGCCTTCCCTGGGTGGGCTCCATCCTCAGCCCATGAGCAGTGGGAGTCTATCCAGGTTCTTCCATTTCTGGAGCTGATAGGAGGAAGTCCCACTCTGAGGCTAGCCTCAGTACTGCCTGCTGTCGAGACAGTAATCACCCTTGTTAAGAACATACTCTGTCTGCACTGTGCTAGCCTCATGCTGTGATCACTCCCACCCGAGCTGGTCTTTTCCAGGGGGGTTTAGTGCTGTGTAGGGAAGGGACACCTTGTCCCTTCATACCCATGGGACCCTAAGGCCATTCTCTTACCTGGGCAGCCAGGAGGCTTGTCCCCGGATCAATATCCCCAAACTTGTTTGAGGTCTTTCCTCTCATCACCAGAAAGTCCCTAGTCACTGAGGGTGTCCCACCTAGGGAACACAACTCCTAATATGAACTTCTGACCAAGACCCAGCAAGACACCAACAGGCTCTATCCAACGAGGTGCCTGGGGTCTTAAATACAGAGCTATAGTCATGAAAAGAATCAGGCTTGGGTGTCTGCTGAGCTGTAGCGAATAGGTCAAGGTCCCAGCTTGGCTGGAGACGAGGGTAGAGAGGGTGAGTGAGGGCCGGGAGCTACGTCTTCTGCTTGCGTACTCTCAGGGACCAGAGGCACATCTCTCTCCTCCAACTTTAAGCACTTTCTGTAGAGCTACACAGCACCAGAGTGTAGTGCAGGCTCCCAGGTCCCTGGAGGGGTGCATGGAGCTACACACAGGGCCTACACTGGATTTCTTTTTTTTGTTTGTTTGGTTTTGGTTTTTTGTTTTGGTTTTTCAAGACTGAGTCTCTCCGTGTTAGCCTTGGCTGGCCTGGACTTGCTTTGTACACCAGGCTGGCCTTGAACTCACAGGGATCCACCTGCTTCTGCCTCCTGAGTGCTGGGATCAACGGAGTGCACCACTACGCCCGGCTACACTGGATTTCTAACCACAGTGCACCCTGCCAGTAAACCCATTAAACAGGTCCTTTCATGGAATACATGGCCTGTACTTTCTTGTCAAGCCTAACAGACTAGAGAGACGCCAAACCCTGGCAGCCCCTTCCCAGCTCTGTATCTTCCTGAGCATCAAAGGAGAATCTGTCACTGGTCCAGAGACAGTGTGGTCATACCCAGAGGGGACATAGGATCGAGAGTTAGTGGTAGAGGCCCAGAGAAAGGTCTTTTCTACATGGGGAAGGGGGCGGCATAGCCGCTCGATGACAGGACAGAAGGAGGTGACCCCCCTGTTCAACATATTCCCTATCACCAAGAAGACAAAATGTTTATTTCTAGGGACAGACAGAGCAAAGGTGGCATCCTCTCAGGCTAAGCATCTGGCCAGGCCATGTACACATGTGAAGGAACAGGAAGAGAGAGCAGGTGCCAGGATGAGCTCTGGTGGAAGAATCACGGGTTCGAAGAGTGGCGAGGATGGAGAGGCAAGAGGCAGGAGAAGCAAACAGGATGCTTAGCTGCCAGAGGCCAGGAAGAGGTTCCTAGTCTCCCAGGGTCTCTTGGGGTCAATGGAGTCACCTCTGTATTGAGTGTGAGCTGGTGACAGAGACCCACATGGCACCACACCTGAGGTGCTAGGAAAAGACTTACACTTTTTTTTTTAGATTTATTTATTTATATGTGTATACATGCTTTTGCCTGCATGCATGTATGCACACCATGTGCATGCCTAGTCCCTGTAGAGGCCAGAAGAGGGCATTTGATTGTCTGGAACTGGAGTTATGGATGGCTGTGAGCCACTATGTGGGTGCTGGGAGTCACATCTGGGTTCTCTGAAAGAGCAGACGGTGCTCCTGATTGCTGAGCCATCTCTCCAGCCCCGGCCCACACATTTATTAAGTGCCTACTGTGTGCAAAACTGTGTCCAACTGAGCTTGGGAACTCGCAGGCTGGCCCCACATGCCATGGAAGAAAGTGGTCAGCTCAGAGGTGCACAAGGGATGAAGGGAGAAAGCCGGGGTGCTCGGGGGGGGGGAGAAGGGGAGCTCCTGAAAGTGGTGGGACTTGGCTTGGAGAAGGGGTAGGAGAAAGGAGGTCAGGCTCTAGGTGGGTGGGGTCTGAGCTGAGTTTAGAGTGGGGACATGGGAACTCAGCCCATGGTCCCTGCTCTGTGACTTCCCAGTGGGAAGTGGAAGGTCTGGGAGCTTGAATCAGAGGCTCCTGTTCCCATGGCCAGCCACATGGCTGCCCTAAGCCCCAGCCATCTCCTCCATGCAGGGTGGGGACAGCGTCCACAGCCTCTTCTCTTGGTACCAGGACAGTCTCACATGTGACCCTGTCCACTACTCTTTACCACAGAGGCAGTGCTCAGGGCAGCGGCAGGTGGACAAAGACCACTCCACACGCCTCTTAGCTTCCATACTCAGCCCTGAGGGAATGACCCCTGGGGTCACGTCAGCCCTAGGGGCCTGTTCTGTGTGGCTCAGAAGGAGATCTGAGGGCTGTACTTTTGTTTGAGTGAGTGAGTGTGCTTCTCAAATATATAGCAAGCCAAAGTGAGAGAGATAGAGAGATGGCAAAACACCATCAAAGCAGGGCCCATTCAGTTGAAACCGACTGGGGAAGCCCCACTGAGGCAGACAGCCGGGGCTTCCCATGGAGAGCGGAGCTTCCTCTTCAGCTGACAAAGACCAGAAGCTTCCACAGAACAAACAGCAACAGATAAAGATCGCATCCTCCAATCGGGGCCTCGCAACATCAAGCAGAAACCAGCTGGGGATGTTGAGGCAGTTGGCTGGAGTCCGGGATGAGTGTCCGGGTTCTTTTCCCTTTCACATCCCAGGCTAAACACAGTTGAAATAGTTCTAAAACTGTTTTCAAGGCTGTGATGGTTTCACTCCTGGGCTGTTTGCTCTCCTCTCCCGCCTGACACAGAGCTAGGGGGACCAGCCCATTCCCAGCCGAGAGGTCTTAGAGGACACACACGGAGATAGATGTGCGTGGGTCTGAAGTGTAGGGCACAGCCTTCTTTTGAGCCCGTGATCTCAAACAGCAAGTGACAATTCATCAATAGAGTGTGCATTGCAGTGCACCATCAGTCTGAGCAGGCCAAAGCCACGGGGAGGGGCAGGTCACTTCCTAGAGGATGAGGGAGGGATGGGGATGGGGGAGGGGAGAAGTGGACATCAGATAGAGATTCCCTGAAGGAGAAGAGTACAGAAGCAGCAGACAACCATTAATTAACTCATTCATTTATTCAACATGCAACTATAGAGCACCTACTGTGTTCCACACTCTGGGAAATACCAACACATGACACTGCCACTCTTGAGGGTAGAGCAACCCTAGTTGTAGAAAAGAGTATAGGGGACCATGAGGTAGATGAACTTCCTCAAAGCAGAAAGGAAACGGCGCCAAAGGAGCCTGGAGAGGAACCATGGGGGAGGAGCACAGCTGGCGTTTCTTTCCATTTCTCCCCCCCCATCTCTCTCTCTGAGCTCCTCAGTCGCCATGTGGCATGACTGTAGGGGTCTGGGGTCCCTGGTGCTGACATCCAATGTCAGAGAGGCAGAGCGAGCATGTGGGAAACGGCCTGACCCAGCTGGGGAGATGGCTCAGCCATTATGAACATCGGTTGTTCTAAGCAGAGAACCAGAGAACCAGAGTTCGATTCCCAGTGTCCACATGGATCCTCACAAGTATCTGGAACCCTGGTTTCAGTGGATGCAATCTCTCAGAAATCCAGGCAAAATACCAATGCACAAAATAGGAGCACCACCACCACCACCAACAACAAAAAACCCTCAAGAAAACAAAAAATGTTTAGCCAGGCAGTGGTGGTGCATGCCTTTAATCCCAGCACTTGAGAGGCAGAGGCAGGTGGATGGATCACTGTGAGTTTGTGGCCAGCCTGGTCTACAAAGAGTCCAGGACAGCCAGGGCTACACAGAGAAACCCTGTCTCGAAAAAGCAAAGGAAAAAAAAAAAAAAAAAAAAAAAAAAAAAAAAAAA
>OU015754.1:10555168-10570827 GCA_907169655.1 Acomys percivali | reverse complement strand
AAAAAAAAAAAAAAAAAAAAAAAAAAAAAAAAAAAAAAAGAAAGAAAGAAAGAAAGAAAGAAAAAGAAAGAAAAGAAAAGAAAAAGAAATCAGCCTAGTCTGTGATACCAACATGCCAGCCAGGACGGTGGCAGAGGGAGCTACCATCTCCTCTGGACAGGGATATTCTTTAAGGAAGATGCTCCTGTGAGGCCTTGAAGGACAGACAGGAGCTGACAGCACTGAGATGGGAGGTGGGGCCAGGAAAAGGGGATGGAACCCCCCAGGGCACACCCAGCAGGGAGGCAGGTGGGAGGCCAGGTTGTCAGTGCAGTTAGAAACTGGGGCAGGGCTTCAGCTGGGCTGGGCAGCCTTCTTGGCAAGTGTGAAGAAATTCGAGGGAGCTGCGAACCCCAGGGAGCCTGCGATGGTATTTTAAAGCATAATAAGTTTTATTGATTCTCCTTATCTCAGAAGTAATCCTTTTATTACATAAGCCTGAGAACACAGCTGAACATAAAGAAAAGAGAGCTCATGGTGTTGCTCTGCCCAGTAATAACCATGGTAATTTAAGGTCTGCCCACGACCACTGGGATCCTCCGTCTCCTTCCCTTCTTAAGAGTCCTCTCTCTCCCCAAGCAGAGAGTGCGGTGCCTTGTGCAAAGGTGGGGGGATGGTAAGGAAGGAAGGGGGCAACCGTAAAGGAGCATAGAGGGCTAGAGCAACAGAGGAGTCCAGATGGGGGCGGGGGTCTGCTGGAGAGGCCCGTGTTGTTCAGCACCACGGACAGCCCCTCCATTCTGAGCGGAGGTTCTGGCAGATACCTGATGCGACTGCTTTTTGGCCTTTTTTGTTTTACTTCCGGGAAGAGTTTTAAGTATTTAATTGAAAAAAAAAAAGTGTGAGTGTGTGTGTGTGTGTGTGTGTGTGTGTGTGTGTGTGTGTGTGCCATGCGCGTGCACGTAATCATTCACATAGACACACACATACTCCCATATCACACATCTCACACATGTGTATGCACACATGCACACACGCACGCACGCATGCAAACACGTGTCCGCAGCCCAGAGGTCAACATCTAATGATATCTTTGATCACTCTCCACTGTAATTTTTGAGGCAGGGTTTCTCTCTGAACCTGGAACTCATGAATTTCATTAGACTGTCTTGACCAGCCAGCCCCAGAGATCCTCCTGTCTCCACCTGCCCAGTGCTAGGATTATAAGTGTGCCCCAACATGGCCAGGTCCTCACATTTATGAAGCAAGTACTTACATGGAGCTGTGTCCCCAGCCTGATGGCCATATAGTTTACATTTAAAATCTAGAGTTATAGAAAGTTGTGAAATTTCATAGCATCACGGGCTGTTGCCATGGTAACATCTTACCCCACTCTATTACAGGATCAAAACCTGGAAACTAGCTTGCACACTGCTGCAATGTATTTGTGACCTGGCAGGGCTTATTTAGTTTATGTGTGAGTATGTGTGCATGTGCATTCGTGCTTGAGTGCATGCATGCTTGTGCATGCACACGTGCATCCAGACATTTGCAATTATCACCACAATAAAGACACAATAGGAACACTGGACTTCACACAGATCCCCACAACCTCATCATATCCCTGTTGCTAGTGACAACCACAGACCTCTTCCCCACTCTCTCCTTGGAAAATCACATCTGTTATCTCATGCCATGTGACCTTTGGGCTCCATAAGGTTTTGGAGAGCAGTCTGAGGTGTTGGTAGTTTTCTCTTTTCATTGGTGAGTAGTATTCCATTATATAAGTGATTGAGTAGGCGCTGGTTAAGCACTCACTGTGTAAGGCCACTTGGGATGTTTACACTTTGAGCTATTGCAAATAAAGCTACAATGAAAGGCCCTCATTGGCTCTGTGTGAGCACAAGTGTTTGCTTCTCTAGGATAAATGACCGTGAGAGCAACTGCTACTGTATGTCCCCACCCCCACACCCGAGGCTGAGAATATACCACGCTTAGCTTTTCTCCAACCGTTTGTTTATTTTTGATTCAGGGCCTCATGCAGCCCAGGCTTGCTTCAAATTCACTACGTAACCTGGGACTCTCCTCCTGCCTCCACTGCTCCAGTAGTGGGATTACAGGCATGTGCCATCGCACCCAGTTTAATATGACGCTGGGGATGGAACCTGGGCTTTGCGCATGCCAGGCAAGCATGCCACCAGCTGGGCCACATTCTCAGTCCTGCCACATAATGAACAATCAAGACAACCCCCTCCAGACATAACCAATCTGACCTAGCCGATCTCTCACCAAGACTCTCAGGTGACTCAAGGCTAGCAGTTCTCAAGCCTTTGGGGGTCGCATCTCAGAGATCCTGCATATCAGATATTTACATTACTATCATAACAGTAGCAAAAATTACAGTTATGAAGTAGCAATGAAATAATTTTATGAGTGAGGGGGGCGTTCACCACAACACGAGGAACTGGATTAAAGGGGCTCAACATTAAGAAGGCTGAGAACCTCTGTCCTAGGCTGTCACGTTGACAGTCACAGCCAACAAGGAGAGACGTCAGCTCTCTTGTAACTGGAAGGTGATCACTTCTGTTTCACTCAGCAAACATAATCTTTAAAGTTCATATGGTAGAGGCTAGCCCTTTATAGTTACCCCACCCCACCCCCACCCCCACAACCCCGAATGTTCCCTTCACTGCAGTTGCCAGCCTCTTAGCTTTTCTTTCTGTTTGGAATCTTTAACATTCAGTTAAAGCTGAACAAGGAGTTCGTGGTTCCCCGAAGGGACGTCAGATCTTCAACTCCTCTTCCTTCCGGAAGGAGGATCCCAGTGCGGCCCTTGCTCTCTGCTCCCCTTCTAGCATGGATGAAAACTGCCAGCATTTACATGGGTGTTCCCCTGTAGGTTAGCAAGCACTCTCCCTCCCACTGCTTAATATTATTTATGTATTCAGTGTTAGGAGATTAACTATGCATGCCTGGGTGTTTTTGCTTTTTTAACTTGGAGTTTGCATACCCTGATTCTGTAGACTTAAGCCTTTTATTCAATTTAGGAAATTGGAATTTACAATGAGAGCCCATCTTTTCAGCCCCCTGTTCCTGCTTCTCCCTCGGCTGTAATTTCCTGACACGTGTGTGTTCCGTCTTTTATTACCACTCTGTGGTGGGGCGGGGAGTCTCGGGATTGGTTTGTCACGCTGTCTGCTTCTATGTCATTCAGAGTGTGTCATTTCATAATCTTTTCTGTTGACTGGTTCTCTTTTCCTGAAAATAACAAGTCAGCTTGTCCTGTGGACTTTTATTTGCTTACTCACTCACTCATATACTTACTTATTGTGTGTGTGAGTTTGTGTGTGTGTGTGTGTGTGTGTGTGTGTGTGTGTGTGTAAGCACACATTCTTGAGGAGGTCATAGCACAATTTGTGGAGCCAGTTCTTTCCTTCCACCATGGGGGTCTGGGGATCGAACTCAGGTAATCAGGCTTGGCAGCACTCACCCTTACCTCCTGAGCCATCTCACTAGGCCTCCAGAGGACTTCAACCTTGGGCTATTACATTTTTTTTCAGTCTTTTGTTTCCTATTAGATTTTTTTTTTTCTTTTAAACCTTCTATCTCCTAGGTGAGATTTCCAATTTCTTTGTCTCAGAAGTGTTTGATGGCCCCATGCATCAGACTACTTACCACACAGGCTTGGTGTCCCTTTGGAACCCTCGTGAAAGGCTGGGTAGGTCCGTACCTATGCCTGTAACTCTGGGGCTGTGAGAGATGTAAACAGTGGTAGGGGTTGTGTGTGGCTGAGTGTTGCTGGCTCCCAGCCACGCTCCAGGGGCAGTGAGAGACCCCGCCTCCAGGGAATAAGGCAGAGAGTGGTGGAGCAGGACCCTCGATGTCCGCTTCCAGCTGCTGTGCGTGAACAAGCATGCATATTTTCACATAACTGCTCACTCACTGACTCACATACGAGTATCCATAGCTGCGTGTTGAACCGTACTTTACAATTACTTCTTTGAAACACTTGTCATGCCATTTTGGCATCTGAGTTTCCTCAGCACTGCTGTCTGGAGGGTCTTTTTTCCCCCCACTCTGGGTCTGGATGACCTGGTTCCTAAAAAGGATGCTATGCTCAGTATGTGTGTGTGTGTGTGTGTGTGTGTGTGTGTGTATGTGTGTGTGTGTGTAATTTTTGAAAGCTTCAAAGTTGGTCCATTTTTTAAAAAAAAATACCAAAAACATTGTAAACAGGCACCACCTTAACTGACCGAGATCACGGAGAAACGGCCGATGATAGTCACAGCCCACACTGAATGAGACCTGTAGGCGCCTATAAAGACTAGCTAGCCACACTGACGGGAGGCCATTTGGGCCTTTGAAAGCACCCACTCTTATTTTAATTGAGATATGTACAATGTGGGTGTGTATGATTGTGTGCATGCCAGTTCGTGCATGCGTGTGCATGAGTCATGTGTACATGTACGTGTGTGTGTGTGTATGTATGTATGTATGTATGTATGTATGCATGCTGTGAAGTAAGTCACTTTGGTCCATTTTCAGTTTGAGGTGCATAGTGAGTGCACCAGAGCATCACAGGTAACCAGGAAACACTAAGCCCCTGTCTTCCCCATCAGCAGGGGTGGGCTGGGTTGCTTGCTTTTCTGGGTGCTTTTCAGTTTATTTTAGCATCACAAAAGAACAGATAGTCTGCAGAGTGAGCACATGTGTCAGAAAAGAAGGGAATCCTGAGGCCCAGGAGAGTAGAGAGGAGGGATGGGGACCAGGGTACATGAATGGGGGAAATTAGACCTCCCTGAAGACATTAGCCAAGGAAGAGTTCAGGGGGCAGGAAACTGAGATTGGAAATATTAAAAAAACAAAACAAAACAAAACACTGCTTTGTGCCAAATCAGCACAGCAACCACTTTTGCCTTCCTTCTAGGCTGACGTTCGACTTTGCAATGTCAAAATAACTGCTTTTTCTCTTTGCTGATCCTCTAGTGCTCTTATTATGAAGTGATGATCAGTGTTTCCCACAGGCCAGAGGTGGAATGAGGTATCTTATTACATTTCTCTCACCCATGAAAAAATCTCATTTATTATTTTAATGTCTATGTGTCTGAATGTGTGTGTGTATCTGAGTGTGTTCATGTGTACCACATGTGTGCACTGTCCTTGGAGACCAGAAGATGGAGTCAGATCCCCAAGAACCCGACTCACAAGCAGATGTGAACCAGTCCTATGGGTGCTTGGAACCGAACCCTGGTCGTCTCTCTCTGCCAGTGAGCCATCTCTCCAGCCCCTCCACCCTGCGTTTTGAGAAAGGGTCTGTCCTTGGAGCTTGCTGAGTAGACCAGACTGTCTAACCAGAAGATGCCTGCCCCCAGAGGTCCCCTGCCTCTGCTTCTTTCAGTGACAAGGTCACAAGCGCCACCCCGCTGTGCTCTGCTGTCATGTGGCCACTGGGAATCTGAACCCAGTTCCTCAGCCTTGCACAGAAAGGACTGTTACTCACCACGCCAGTTCCCCAGCCTCATCTCTCTCCCTCTTGGCATCAGTCTTCCCCTTCTAAGACTCTGCTCAGCCCTTTGCTGCGTCTTGAGTCTCCCTTTCTACATAAAATCTGGAGAGAGCCTTTTGTACCTCAGCGGGGCCGCTAACTCGAGGGCCAGGCAGGTGATTTGGTCAGGCACTTTGGATGGAGACATAACTATCTTTTCGCTTTGGCTGGCTTCTCTAAAAGCCGTGCCTTTAATCTTCCGAGTGCCCCCCGACTGGGAGAGCGGCAGCAGGAGGGGGTGGGAGGCTCAGAACCTTCCAGGAACTGCCACTCAATCTCCATTTTTAAAACAGGCCTTCACCTTTGCCTGTGCCTGGTGTTTTCAAGCACAAGGGTCATGATCCCATCTCTTCCGGGATAAAACTTCTAAACTAGATGAGGAAGACAGTTGTTCTGGGGCTGAGGATGATGCCTCCTCAGCCTCAGCGGCATCTCCTTCCTGCTGCCCTCCCCCATCCTCCTTCCTGCTGCCCTCCCCCATCCTCCTTCCTCCCTTCTCCTACTTTCCTCCCCTTCTTCCTTCTCCTTTCTCTCTCTCTCTCTCTCTCTCTCTCTCTCTCTCATTCCCTTCCCTTTTCCTCTTCCTCCCTCCTGTCTTTCCTCCCTCCTCCTGTGTGTGTGTGTGTGTGTGTGTGTGTGTGTTTTACAGATACTAGTATGTGTAGAGGCCAGAAGTCAATCACAGGCATTATTCCATACGCCAGTGATTGTCAACCTGTGGGTGTCAACCCCTTGGAGCTGATGCCGTATCAGAGATCCTGCACATCAGATATTTGCATTACAATTCGTAACAGGAGCAAAATTACAATTATGGAGTAGCAATGCACTCATTTTATGTTTGGGGGTCACCACAACATGAGGAACTGCATTAAAGGGTCCCAGCAATAGAAAGGTTGAGAACCACTATGTTAGAGACTTTACCTCAAGTGTGTGTGCATGTGCGCATGTGTGTGTGCATGCATGTGTGAGTGCCCATGTGTGTATATGAATGTGTGTACATGTGTGCACGTGTGTGCATGATTGTGTGTGCAGTGTGTGTGTGTGTGTGTGTGTGTGTGTGTGTGTGTGTGTGTGTAAGCATGCCTGTGAAGCCTGGAGTTTAACCTTGAGAGACTTCTGAGCTTGCTCTCTACCTTATCTTCTGAGATAGGCTCAGTTATCTCTGGTGCTGTGATAAGATGTCCTGATAAAAAGCAGCTTAAGGGAGAGAGGGTTTGCTTTCGCTCACAGCTGCAGGCCACAGTCCATCCATGCGGGGAAGCCAAGACAGGAACCACAAACAGCTGGTCACAGGACACATGCACACTCATGTGCACATGACAACACATGACACATGCACAGTCAGGGGCAGAGAGCAATGACTGCACGAGTGATCACTGCTCAGCTACCTTCCTCTACATACAGTACAGTGCCCACACATCCCTTCTCGCTTCCCTGGGAGAGCAGCTGCCTCGCTTCCCCTAGCTGAACACAACCAAGCACTCTTGCTAGCACAATGACAGACTCATTCACACCGTGGGGACTTAAGCTGTGAGGATAGAAAACTAACTTCCTCCATGAGTCATCGGATGTGACAAACAGTGGGCCATGCCCATCCCCCTCCTTCTTTCTTGCCTTTTTGATGGTACTAGGGATTTAACTCAAGATCTTGTGCATGCTGCTCCATTGGTCAACCATTAAGCCATGCTCCCATCTCCTCACTGGGAGATTCTAGACAGATGCTCTATCACTGAGCCACACCCTCAGCCTCTCACTGGGGGATTCTAGGCAGGTGCTCTACCACTGAGCCACACCCCAGCCCTCTCACTCAGGGATTCTAGGCAGATGCTCTACCACTGAGCCACACCCCAGCCCCTCACTGGGAGATTCTAGGCAGGGGCTCTACCACTGAGCCACACCCCCAGCCCCTCACTGGGGGATTCCAGGCCTGTGCTCTACCACTGAGCCACACCCCAGCCCTTCACTGGGGGATTCCAGGCAGGTGCTCTACCACTGAGCCACACCCCAGCCCCTCACTGGGGGATTCTAGGTAGGTGCTCTACCACTGAGCCACACCCCAGCCCCTCACTGGGGGATTCTAGGCAGGTGCTCTATCACTGAGCTACATTCCCAACCTGTTTTTCAGTCAGGATCTTTCTTAAGTTACTCAGGCTAGTCTGTAATTCTAGCTTAGGCAGCTCTGGAACTTGCTCCTGCCCCAGTCTCCCAAGTTGTGGCATGGTAGGCCCATAACACCAAGCCTGGCTTAAATTCATGCTGACTGCTTATTTGTATCAAATTAAATCATACTCTTTAATAGGTTTTATTATTTCCCAGAATATTGGTAACAGCCCCATTCATCAAAGCTGAAAGTGACAACAGCCCAACTTCCGCCACAGAAGACGGGACTGACACTACCACAGAGCTAAATACCACAGCACACAGGATGGAAGGCCCCTGTACACAGAACCCATGCCAAGAATCTCATACTGAGCTATTCCGACCAGCCATTAATGAGTACCCATTGTGCAAGTCCGAGGAGTCTATTATTTTAAAAAACACTTTAAAATATTTACGTGTGTGTGTGTGTGTGTGTGTGTGTGTGTGTGTGTGTGTGTCCTTTAGCTTGAATATGAATCCATGCCAATGAGATAGCTTAGCAGGCCACCAAGCCTGCTGGATGACCTGAGTTCAATCCTGAGACCCACATGGGAGATGAAAAGAATCAGCTTCCAAAAGCTGTCCTCTGACCCCCACCGACAGGTCATCGCACATATACATCCCTACATATACATATAGGCCCACACCTATACATCCACACGATAAATACATAAAATGAAATAGTAATAAAAGGAGACTCTGGACCTTGTACAGTGACAGCACAGGATCGGGAAATGCCGTCACCCTCCACGTGGCTGACCCTATGCTGCATACAGTCTGGAGTGTCTCTCCAGTAACTACTGCCTGCAAGCGCTCTGGCTGCACTCTGCGTTGTGATGAGCGTATCTTCACGCTCATCAGCTCCTAGACTGGTGCTCTGACTCCTCCACCCCTCCACCCCATCCCAAAGTCTGAGTCCCAGTGCGTTTGGTTAAGCATGCATCTTAACAGCAGACGAGGAGCTTCTCTCTTCAATCTCATTCTTGGCCGCTCTCTCCCATAGGCTCTTCCAGCAGCTGCCGGACCACTTTCCAGCAGCCACGCTGGGCTTTTGTACGCAATTGCTTCAGGTTTATAGACCAACTCTGGGGAAAACACCTCTGTATAGCATTTACTGCTCCGGGGCAGCAGCCCCAGGAGGCTGGGCCTTTAATCCAGTCTTCTCTGAGACGCTTGGGGTGAGGATCAGGGCAGAAGCTGTTTCTTTGTCTTCTTCCTTTTGGTTGGCTGTGTGTGCCCACAGGCCTGATTCCTGAGTGTGGGACTGGCCTAGAAACTGCTTCTTGTGTCCTGTGTTCCACGTGGAAGGTCTCGCCTTCCCTGGTAGAGATGTGTTTCTCATGTTTGGGTAAGAGGTCAGCCTCAGGTATTATCCCTCAGGATCTGTTCACCTTGATTTGGGGATTGGGGGGGGGGCAGGGTCTTTCACCTGGAGATCAGCAAGCAGAGTAAGCTACCTGGATGATCTATCTGCCCCCATCTCCCCAGTCCCAGGATTACAAGCATGGATGACTATGCACAGCTTTTTTTCTGGAGTCTGAATCCAAGTCCTCACACTTGGATAGTGTTCTAGGTAGCTTTTCCCTTAATGTGATAAACACCTTAACAAAAAAATCACCAGGGGAAGAAAGGATTTATTTGGCTTACAGCTTCCAGTTCATCACTGAGGGAAGTCAGGGTAGAAACTCAAACTGGAGCCTGGACACAGGGACTGAAGCAGAGGCCATAGAGGAGCTTGCTTCTCAGGACTTACTCAGCTACCTTTAAAAATATAACCCAGGCCCTCCTACCTAAGGATGGCACTACCCAAGCCATTGTACGTTAATTAGTGTGCCCCTCTAATCCCAGCACTTGGCAGGCAGAGGCAGGTGGATTTCTATAAGTTCAAGGCCAGCCTGGTCTACAGAGAGAGTTCCAGGACAGCAGAGGCTACAGAGAAACCCTGTCTTGGAAAAGAAGTCTCATAGATTTACCCACACGCCAATCTGATCTATATGATTCTTCAGTTGGGTTGCTTCTTCCAAAGTGACTCTAAGTTTGTGTCAAGTTGACATCTTAAGATAACAACGACATTCCACCTCTTGTCAAACTTGATATATAAACATATCACTTTAAACTATAACCTTTCCTTTCTTATTTGTCCCCACTATCTCATGCTAACATCGTAATATAAAATACAACTTTAAATTTCAACACTTCAAAAACACAAAGCCAAAAAAAATAAAATAAAATAAATAAAAACCACAAAGCCTCTTATATATGGACTCTTGAAAAAAAAAAGTTATTTACTTTCTTCTTCCAAGAGGGAAGAAGCAGAACATAATTACAATCAGATCAAATAAAAAAGCATCAATCTAATGGTGTACAAGAAAGAGCAAAAATCTAAAGGTGTAAAAAGCTCACAGTCTAACATCTTGGACTTACTCATGATCTTCTGGGCTTCAAAGGTCACCCTATCTCTCCAGCTCAGCCATCCACAGCACACATACTTTGTCCAGTAGGCTCGGGCTGGCTCTACGGTAGCTCTGCTTCTGTCCTTGGTGGTCATCCATGCTATGCCTTCACCTGTGGTGTAACCTAACGTCTCCTCAGGGAAATCTCAGTTTCTCTCTATTGCTACTTTGATACAACAGCTTGCGTGTCCCCCAAACCAGTAAGTAGTATGTGACAGACTCTTAAACATTGCTAAGTTTGGCTTCCAGGGCTGCCTTGTCCCATTTTGGGCCACAGCTTATATATGCTGCACCTAAGGAAATGTTCTCCAAGATAATTTTGTCCCAAGGATGCTGATCTCTTTTTAATCACAGCGGATTCATCAGTCCCAGCTAACCAGCACCTACTGTTCCAGTAAAGCATAGAGGACTTCACTTCCTCAAACTCTTAATTTAAACATATTACACAACGGACTTTCAAATGTCTGAAACTTCACAATCCAGGCCTCCATCCCCTGCATTTCTCTCATCATTTTTTTCCCATTAATTTAGTTATTTAGTCAGTTTACGGCCTGATTGCAGCCCTCTAGCTCCTCCCCTCCCAGTCACACTCTCATCCCCTCCTCCCTCCTACTCCCGTTCTCCTCAGAGAAGGGGAGACCCCTGCCCCCTCCCCATGGCTGCCAACTAACCCTGGCACATCAAGTCACAGCAGGACTAAGCTCATCTTCTCCCACTGAAGCCAGAGAAGGAACCCCAGCTATGGGAAAGGGATCCAGGGGCAGGCAACAGAGTCAGGAACAACCTCTGCTCCAACTGTTAGGAGGCCTACATGAGGAACAGGTTGCACGTCTGTTACATATGTGTAGAGGGTCTAGGCCCGGCCCATGCATGCTCTTTCATTGGTGGTTCAGTCTCTGTGAGCCCCTGTGGGCCCAGGCTAGTTGACTCTGTAGGTCTTCGTGTGATGTTCTTAACCCCTACTGTTCTCTCAATCCTTCCTCCCACTCTTCCACAAGATGCCCTGGGCTAGGCCTATTATCTGCCTGTGGGTCTCTGCATCTGTTTCCAACAGCTGCTGGATGAAGCCTCTCAGAAGACAGCTATGGAAGGTTCCTGTCTGTCTGCAAGCATAGCAGAGCATTGTACCTTCCAAGCTCCCATAGAACAGTCCACTAAGCTTTGAACACTCACTGGGTTTTCTAGCTCTAATTCAAAAACACTCCTACAAATCCTCCCCAAAATAACTCATGGGTTTACTGGCTGAGCTATCTCCTCAGCTCCCACCATGAGAGCTCGTGTCTGATTCTGCAAAGTCTGGCCCTTTGTCTGAAGGAACAAACCTCTTTGTTTGGGAGAGTCTTCACAGCTGGGAAATGCGCCCGTGTAGGTGAACTGGTATTTTTTCTTACCACACTTCCACCCACCACACCTGCCTCTGTCTCTCTGGCCTGATCGCTCATGGGTTGCTCTCCAAACCTGCTCTGTCTCCAGCTTGCTGTCCTTGTCTGGAGTCTAGAGACCTTCCTGGTAGCTACAGACGATGCTGGATGGCCCTGGCCAGCGACTGCCTTTTCCACAGAGAAAAGCCCCCTAGACTCAGTTCTTTGTCATAGTTATAGACGCTATTTTATATCCTAACTCAGCCTATTCTGGGTTACTGAAGTAGCTTCTAATCTGCCATCCCACCTGTTTGTTGTGCACGTGTGTGTGTGTGTGTGTGTGTGTGTGTGTGTGTGTGTGCTTGTTGGGGCCCCAATTTGATGCTAGGAATCATTTTCCATCACTCTTCTACCTTACTTGTTGAGGCAGGGCCTCTCAATCAAACCCAGAGCTTGCTGATTGGCTAGCTTCTCTCTAGGAGGCTGGCCTAGGCTGGCCATGAACTCCAGATCCCCCTGCCATAGCCTTCTGGAAATGTAAGTACGCACCACTATGCTTGGCTTTGCTTCATTTTTGTAAAATTGTATTTTATTTGCTAACTATACATGCACACACCTCCCAGGAGTTAGTTCTCCCTCCAACATGTGGGGTCCTGGTATTGAACTCAGATCATCAGACTTGTCAGCAAGCACCTTTACCCACTGAGCCCTCTTGCTGGCCCCTTCTTCCACTCACTCCCACACGCCCACGGTTGGTCGTTATTCTATCCTCTCTGTCTGGTTGGATTTTGGTGTTCTTGCAGTTTTTAAGTGAAATCTTCAGCTTTTCTAATATATGCTTCTATGATTACAAAGTTCCCCTAATCACTTTGCAGTGTTCTGTCCATTATCAATATTTTTGTTCTTTTCTTTTCTTTCTTTTTTTTTTTTTTTTTTTTTTTTTTTTTTTTTTTTTTTTTTTTTTTTGAGACAGGGTTTTTCTGTGTAGTCTTGGCTGTCCTGGACTCACTTTGTAGACCAGGCTGGCCTCAGACTCACAGTGATCCACCTGCCTCTGCCTCCCGAGTGCTGGGATTACAGGCATGCATCACCACCGCCCGGCATTATTATTTTCAATTACTGCTCATGAGACTTTAGTTTTCATCTGTGAGTAATGAGAAATGTGAGTTTATCTGGGAGAAGCTAGAAATCTGATTTCTGTGTGTACTCATGTGGAGGTGGGAGGTCAAAGGTTAGAGGTCATGTGTCTTCCTTAGTCTCTTTCCACCTTATTTTCTGAGACAGGGTCTCTCGTTAAACCTGAAGCTCGCTGTTTTGCCTGGCCAGGGAGCCACAAGAACCCTTCTGCCTCTGTTTCCCAAGGCCTGGGATTGTAGGTGCATGCCTACACGCCTGGCTTTTTACGTGGGCCGTGGGGAGTCTAGCTCAGGTCCTGATGTTTGTGCAGCCAACACTGTGCCGAGAGAGGCCTCTCCCCAACCCAAACATGCTTTTACATTTCCAGATTTTAGGCAGTCATTGTGGTGTGCACTGGAACCCCAGCATTAGGGATGCAAAAGGCAGGAAGATTGGGAGTGCAGGGTCATTTCTGCTACATGACAAGTTCAAGGCCAACCTGGGCTGTGTGAGGTCTCGTCTTGAGGATACAACAAACAAAATAAATCTCCAGATTTATTTTAACAGTTACATTTTTGAGACTTTTGTTTGTTCCCCTCCATCCCTCCTTTCCTTGACGAGCTGGAAAAGAACCCAGGGCCTTACACACGATAGGCAAGCACTCTGCCCAGCCCTTTCTTATTTTGTGTCAGAGTCTCACACCGTGACCCAGGCTGGCCTCCAACCTGTCATCCTCCTGCCTCTGCCTTCTGAAGCTGTGGGATCCCAGGCAGGCTGAGAAAGGAGGCTTTGCTTAACTTGGAACTTGTAATCCATGTTACAGTGTTTCCTTTGCTGTTACAAACCTCCCTCCAAGTTGCAGCATTCTGTAGGTATCCCAAGTCTCCTAAATCCTAACAGATTGTTATCTGCCCCTTTAGTCAACAGCTGAGGTGGGTGCTTTAAAATCCCAGCTGTCCTGGCAGGGGTCCTGCGTGCATGTGTGTTCAGGCCCCTGTGTGTAGAAGGCAGAGCACGTCTGGTGTCTTCCTCAGTCAGGGAGCTTCTGCGATCAGTTTGATTCCTCCATGCTGGGCTTATGGAGTATGCCACCATACCCAGTATTCAGGTGGCCTCTAGGGATTCAAACTCAGACCTGTACAGCAAGCATTTTCCTGCCCGAGCCATCCACCCACCCACTTATCCACTCACCCACCCACTCACACACACACCCGCCCCTGTCTTCTTTAGGAGGGAAGTTATACTAACAGGAGTGTGCAGCTTCAGAATTAGTGTAAGTGGCTATGAAATTGATCGGCACTGTAGCCCAATCCTCTTTATCCCTAGAGGTGCGTTTTGCATTTTGATAAGACTCCGTTTTGCATTTTGATAGGACTCCCTTTTGCTTTTCACTAAACGTGGGGGGAGGGGGAATGTCTCCTAAGGACAGTGTGTAACGTGTGTGTCCAAGTGTGTGTGTGTGTGTGTCTGTGTGTGTTTCTGTGTTGGAGAGCTGGCATGTGCCTATCCACGACCTCAGGTGTCAGTCCCTCCTTCCATCTTGTTTGAGACAGATGTTAATGGAGGTTGGTCGGATGTGTTTTGATGCTAATTACTGCTTGTGCTGTCTTTGTGTCCCAAGATTGCTAAGTAACCTTGCCTCAAAACTTACTCCTATTTGACCAGTCAAAAGCTGGCACACCTGGGCAGGCAAACAGGATAGGCGTGGCTAAGGCGTGGCTTTGGAAGACAGACAAGGAGAATCTTGGGAAAGAGGAGACCCTACCGAGGAAGAAAGAGCAAGGAGAAGAATCACCATGGGACAAGAATAGAGCCACGTGGTCCAGAGAAGGGACTCTGAAGTTCGTCATGGAAAAAGATGACCGAAGTGAACAGCGACAGCAAGTATTTTGGGATTGTGCATGGGAAGTAGCACAGATAGAAATTGCTAGAAGCAGATGGAATTGGATGGACACTGGGAGTTATTGGAGGATGGCTTAGGAGGTAACATCTGCCTTGCCCCAGGTAAAGGCTCATTTTAAAATACACCAAGTGTCTGTGTTCTCCTTGGTTGCTAGCAGGTTAGAAAATACCACCCTAATTTATACCACCCTAATAAGTGTTTATTGTTAGCTTTTACTTCTAAATTAACCAGAACGGACATCATCACCTGAGTCGGGCTGGCTGACCTATGAGCCTCAGATAGGCTTTTCTTTTCATCTTGCTGTAGCTGCTGAGGTATAGATGCGTCTGGCATTGCGTCTGGCTCTATGTGGGTGCTGGGGAGCCGAACTCGGGTCCTCCTGCTTAGAGGGTGAGTGCTTTTTCCAGTGAGGCATCTTCCCAACCCCAGCTTTGCCAAGGTCGCATTCTTCAGGGACATTGATAGATGGGATTTGCTCCACCCACCTCAGAGCTTTTCTTCCTGTCAGAGTTTTTGCTGTGGGGCTTTTGTTATTCTGCATTGTTCTATGGATGGCTGTTTTGCCTGTGTATACATGTGTGCACCATGTGAGTGCTGCTGCTCCTGGAGATCAGAAGAAGGCATCAAATGCTCCGGACCTGGAGTAAGACAGTTGTGAGCTGAGACGTGTGTGCTGGCAACCAAACACTGGTCCTACACAAAAGCAGCCAGTGCTCTTAACTGCCGAGACTTCTCTCCTCTCTGGCCCTTCCTGTAATTTTTGTTTGTTTGTTTGTTTTTGTTTTTAGACACAGGGTTTCTTTGTGTAGCCCTGGCTAGCCTGGACTCACTTTGTTGACCAAGCTGGCCTCAAACTCACATAGATCCACCTGTCTCTGCCTCCCAAGTGAGTGCTGGGATTAAAGGTGTGCACCAGCACGCACAGCTAAATCTTAAAAAAAAAAACAAAAAAAACAAAAACTGAATTCATTAAAGGTTCAGGGTTTAAATTTTTCTGTCTCATTTCTCCCTTTTAATGTATTGATTTGTTTATTAAATATGTATTCATTGATGGGTTATGAATTTTGTTTTTGTTTTCTGGGTATTTGTTGTTGTTACAACAATATGGTCCTTACCATGACACTCTGGCTGAAACTCACAACACTTCTCCTGCCTTTGCCTCT
>OU015754.1:10529046-10543769 GCA_907169655.1 Acomys percivali | reverse complement strand
CACACACACACACACACACACACACACACACACACACACACACACACGTAATAAGGCCTCAAATGGCTCCAAAACACAGCAGTCCTGGGAGTTGCTGGCAGCTTCACCTTCACTCAGGAGCTGGTATTTCTGTTAGCCCTGGTTCTTAAGAAGCCTTCCGAGAACCTTCCACATTTGTTTCTTTCAGATCCAGAAATGAAACCCAGTGGCGATGGTTGAGAAAAATTGAGCTGCACAACAAAGCAGTTATTAAAAACTTCCGTACAGAATCTGACTAAACAAACCTGGGAATCCTTGCCAATTCACATGAGAGGCATGCAGGTCGGCCCACTGGGCTGGGAGCCAAGGGAGGGGCTTTCCTTCCTGTCTCTTTAGAAGCTTATTAGTTTTGCTTTAATGATAAGAACATATTCAAATTGTGATGCTAACCAGAAGCAGGCATAAATACAGACCTGGCTGGGGCTCCCGGCTCCCAGTTGTGTCTGTCTGTCTGTCTATCTGTGTGTGTGTGTGTATGTGTGTATGTGTATGTGTGTGTGTGTGTATGTGTGTATGTGTATGTGTGTGTGTGTGTGTGTGTGTGAGACACACCCTTCTCTGGGTGGCAAGCAGCACTCAGGTTGCAAGCGTGCATGCGTGCAACAACACCTATATAGGCTCATGCATACAGAGTCCATGCCCAAGATAGTATGCACATGCACATATGCAGTTATGATTCACGTTTCATATGCAAGCACATCCCATATACATACATGGGTATCCGATTTGCATGTGTAATGGTGCAGCATGTGCACATGTATGTTGTGCATGTTTTCGCTCTCAATCAGAGTTCCTGGGCTTCAGTGTCCCTTCCCAGCCTACCTGAAGATGAACACAGCCTAACTTAGCCTCAGCTGTGGACACCGACGCAGGAGGGACCAGCCATGTCTGGCTCTGAAGCTGGGCAGCTGGGAGATCTGGATTTGAGTGCAGACCTACGGGTACCTCTGGAGCAGGATCCTTCTTTCTAACCTACCTGATGCCACCCAGCTCGAAGGGTGTGATCACATGGGGACCAGCTTGTAATGGGAGAATGTCAGCTGGGTATGCTCCGCTGCCTGAGGTCTCTAAGTTGATTTTGATGCTGCCCTGGTACCTTCACTCCTGCCTCTAAACTTTCTAGTGGTCCCTGGGCTGAGCCAGGAGCTAGAGAGACACCCACAATCTGCACTTCCCAGAGGGCCTTGCACCAGCCCCAGAGGACAAGGAAGTAAGGAGTTCAGCCATGGGCCAGCACTGGTCGCCCCAGTTGAGTGGGGTGGAGCTGGTGGGGACATTGGGAGTCCACTGGTAGGGGAGCTGGAGGCTGGGACTCAGCAAATCCTGTCACCTTCTGGCTGTGCGGCTTGTCACCATGGCACTAATCCCTTAAAGTGAGTCATTAGCAGCTTAAGAGCCATTTATCAGTGGGTGCCCACCAAGGAGCTTGTGAAAGCCAGGGGCTGTCACAAGTGGGACTGTCTCTCGCCAGAGGGCTCCCAGGGCAAACCTGAGCATTCCTCTCGCAGGCATGTGACGGGGGTATGACCCTCGGGTGACAGGTCATCAATGCACGAGGGACACATGATCAGGTGCCTTGACTTTCAGGCCAGCCCAGACCCTCTCTTATCCACTTCTGTCCTATAAAACCTCTTAATGGGAACACTTGGTGTTGTGCAGATGGTTGGGCCTGGTGGGGGCCCTTGCAGAGGAAGCTGACAAGGGAGGGTTACCCTCTGGACTTAGAGGCTTTGGGCAGGGGAGAGGAGGAGAAACCAAGGCAGGGACGAGACACCCAGGTCCCAGAGAGATAGGATACAAGCGCTTCCCTGACCCTATTTACCTCTCAGGCTGCGTGTATGAGCAGGCCTGCCCAGGTGTCCAGTGGAGCATGGCAGACGGTGTGGTAAGGCCTTGGACAGTCAGGGGAAAGATGATAAATATAACACTTTATTTCATCAGGCCGAGATTGCAGACTTAGGCCGTAGCCTGGCCAGCAAAGTGACACAAGCAACCAAGCACATGGGAATGGAGGCTGGTGTGGGGACACTTTGGGACAGTACAGGGAGGGACCCAAGAATGGGGTGGGGGTGGGGAGGGGAGAGTCTCAGTGCTCAGGGTAAGAAAGTAGTGGGGTGTGATCTAGCTTGGTCATCCCCCGACTCCACCCCACCCCACCCCAGATGCTCCTGTTGGCCAGAGATAGAAGACAGTGGCTGCTTGTGCAGAGGCCATGGCAACTGTTTGTCCCATGATGCAGCTATGGGTGGCAAAGGAGCCTGGGGCCAATGTGAGGTGACGGTATGTCAGACCAAGAGCTTGGCCAAGGTCTGGGGGCTGCAGATGCTGCAGGACAGGCTGGGCTGAGGTCTAGTGGCCGTAGCGGGAGGATGCTTCCGGGAAGAGGCTACATGGAGGTCTGGCGGCTGAACAGCTCTATGGTGAGCGCGCTGAGGAAGGCTGGGATGCTATCCTGCTGCAGCAAGTGCAGCTCAATGAGCTCGGGCACTGAGCGTGAGAACTCTGTCTCCAGCAGCTGCATCTTAGAGCCTGAGGGTCCTGTGGCCTGGAGGAGGAAAGAAGAGAGGGGTGTCAGTGGCTGCTGCTGGGCAGGTGGCTGCCCTGTCCTCACATGCGCCCCAGCAGAGGGTGAGAGGGACAGGAAAAGCTGTGCTGCCTGCCACCTCTACTGGGGCACCGGCTTGCTTCTGTCCACTGCCCACTGAGGCAAAGTTCAAGGTCATCAGCAGAGGGAGCTGAGATTCAGGATGGTCAGCCAGTCCTCCCCAGGGCTATCCCAACTACAACAGGCCGTGGATTCCCGGGGACCTCTATTCCAGTCCCCGGCTCTTCAGCTGCCACCTGCTTGATCTGGGGAGGTTAAGCAAGACCAGAGTGTCTTCCAGGATGCTAGGTATTGCTGATGGAGGTCTGGCCCTGGCAGGGTAGAGTCTAGAGCCCAGACTGGTTCTTATTGTTTTCTTATGTCATTTATACCTGAACAGAGGACATAGTAGCTCTGTGACCGCTAGGATGGAGAAGTGGGAGTGGAGCGTGCAGACAGGCTCACAGCTGCAGTGGTACACAGCTGTTTCCCTGGGCCTGCCCAGGGAAAGCTGCCCTCTTTACCATGTAGGCTGGGCTGGGAGAAGCAGACAGAGGCCCTGGGCCTTCCTGTTACCCTGACTTTCCCAGCAGTCATATCCTAGGGCCTCCTGAGAATGTGCCGAGCCATGCTGCAGCGACCAGAGATGCAGAAGGGCTGCTTAGGTAGGGGAGAAGAGGTCCTGCTTACAAGGCCAGGCAAGAAGTAGTCGCAAGCTGGGCACAGTGGCGCATGCCTCCCAGCATTCAGGGAGGCAGAGGCAGGCAGATCTCTGTGAGTTCGAGGCCAGCCTGGTCTATAAAGCAAGGCCAGGATAGCCAAGGCTACACAGAGAAATCCTGACTCAAAACACCAAAAAGAACAAAAGATACCCATTCAGGATCGCTCCCAAACCTTAGGTCTGATGTAGGACTAGTGTCCAACAAAGCCAGAGTCCTTCCCCACTCAGCCACAGAGAGAGGAGGGGCCAAGAGGAGTTGGGCAAAGTCAGACTGGATGGTTCTCCAAGGAAGTAGCATGGGGAGGGGGCGGCGATAAAGCAGATGGCTTCTAGGGTCACGGGGGTGGAGTGGGGTGGGAGGAACGCAGGTCAAGCTATTAGGACAGCCACCCCAAGAAAGGCATGCATCCAGAGAGGATGAGGAGAAATCAGAACACTGTGCATCGATGGCAGGAAGCTCAGCTACTGGGGAAAAGCCTGGCAATTCCTCAGCATGACCATGTGATCTATTGGTATCCCTTCAGTGTGCACCCAGGGCAATTAAACATACATGCCCACACCAAGATGCACAGTGGCATGATTCATATCGGCTTGAAGGGATGTAGGAATAACAAAATGCAGTTTAGCTATATATGTATATGCATATACACACATATAAATAAAATTCAGCCATGAAAAGGGAGAAGGCTTGATGTATGGCTGAATTTCATTTATGTGTGAATATGCATATACAGGGTCACTTGAACATGGGAGGTTGTTTATGTGACACCATCTATACAAGATGACATGGCAGAGGAGGGGCGGGTTGGAGTGTATCAGGGTGAGAGAGGTAGGGCGTGCCTGCTTTGGGGACATTGTTCCTCTGTGGATTAGCCTGTGCCAACGAACGCAAATGCTTGTGCTAATGAGACCCCAAATGTATGGCCGTGGTGAGGCCAAGGCAGGGCTTGTTCTAAAAGGTCCCTCCTGGCAGTGGCTCTGTAGGTGCCCCTGCTCCCAGGAGCCACACAGATGGCCAGGCTGCTCCCACTTGTCCTGGCAGTCATGACTGCCACTGACTCCCTAGCATGAGCAAGAAGGGACTTGGGGAGACTGCAGCTGCTGTCTACCCCCACCCCGTTCCACCCCCATCCCTCGTGGGGCACCAGGGCATGTAAGGCTCCATCTCACTGTTTCCTAAGCTGTCTCCTGTCTTGCTTGTTACCTGGGTTTTCCTCCTGTTTTCTTGCATGGGCCGACCCCCAGCCTGTTCCCATGGCCCTTAATACATTTAGCCTTGTCATAGTTCAACACAAACCATCTTTAAACAAAAATAAGAGAAACCACTTTGACCTTTTCTTGAGAAAATCCTTTCATTTCTCCCTTCTGCTCTCGACTCGCAATGTTTTTCCTGAAATGTCAGAGGGGCTGACTCTGAGGCAGCTGTTGGGGAAGGAGCAGGCGGAGCTGGCTGGGTGGGGGTAGGAACAGGGTGGAAGGAGAGCCTTCAAGGTTCTTTCCTGTCCCAGCACCCTCAGCAGGATCCCTTGGGTGTCATGTCTCCATTGCTTCTCCCAGGTGTGTGTCTGTGTGTCTGTTTAAGTGTGGTACTAGGAATGGAACCTAGGGCCTTATACAGGTTAGGCAAGTGCCACACCTCCCAGCCCCTCACTGGGGGATTCTAGGCAGGAGCTCTACCACTGAGCCACACCCCAGCCCCTCACTGGGGGATTCTAGACAGGGGATCTACAATGAGCCATAACACAGTCCTCTTGTTAATATTGTTTTGTTTTGAGACAAGGTCTCATTAAGTTGCCCAGGCCGGCTTTGAACTGAGGTCTTCCTACTTCGGTGTTCCAAGTAGCTCAGATGACAGGCTGCAATACCCAGTCTTTATTTGAAAAAGCCCTGTCTCTGCTGCCAGCACCACTCTCCTGTTCTTGACAAATAGGCAAGAACTAAAGAGGGCACATGAAACCTACTCCCGTCCCATTGGCTATCTGCTCATGGAGCGTCTATGTGGCCAGTATAAGTCCTGGCAGGTCCCTCTAGGAAGATGGAGGGAGGGCAGGAAGTATCTCCCTTTGCCAGTCTCAAACAAAACCAAGTCTGAGGTTTGCGTAAGTTGGGCATGGCCCAAGCAGGCCCTTCCACAGTCCCTCTGCCCACTCTCTCAACTTGGGTCCCCCAATGGCTCTGCTCCCCTCTGTGCTGGTAGGCTCACCTCCTGATGCAGACCCACCCAGGGAAGTGGTCCTGGCTTATCAGCATGTGCAGGTTGAATGACACCCCGCCAATCAGTCCCTGCACTGCTCTGCCGTGTTCAAATGCCACCCGGTCCCCAGGTGCCTGCAAATCACCATAATTAGGGCCTGTTCACTTAAAATTAGAGCGCAATTTTTTAAAAAGCAAATTGCCCAGTCAGACGTGCTGGCTGCGGTTAGAAATATTTATGGGCTACGTGCATGTGCCGTCTCCAGCTCCCTCTCCCTCTGTGCTGGGGATGGGCCAACAGCACTGTGGGCCCAGCCCATCAGGGATGAAGATGCTCTGCTGCTGACAGTTGGCAGCCTCTGCACTTTGACCTTGGCCTCTATCTCCAGCAGGGGACTGTCCCTGAGGCTTGCATCACTGAAGGGCTTTGGGCAGGGGGTGTGACTTGTACATGTGTGAAGCCAAGGAGATCCAGACTGAGATGTTTGGGTAGCTGGGCAAATGGTCAAAGAGATGCTAAGGACCGTCCATGGAGCCAGCGTTAGCTGAGTCCCTATCTGCTCAGGCCCAGAGAACATGGTGCCTTCCATCATTTCCCTCTTCCTCAGCATCTAAACCTGGGCATGTCCCCTCTACTCCGCTGACAGTCCACTGGCTGCCATCCCTACCCTGCCTTGTGCTGTCACAGTGGGTTGTGTGCAGGCCTCATGAGCCTGTGCTACTGGGTGGTGGAGACAGTGAACTACTTCAGGAAGCTCAGCTCAAAGACCCTCTTCCTGCCACCCATCTTGTACCTGATCCCCAAGTCCCCACCCACCAGATACTCCTCCTGCCTAACCTGGGGTCAGTGGGTCATGGGAAGAGCTGTGCCAGAGTGCTCTGAGACACTTGACATCCAGCACAACCTGGCCTCTATCTTCTTCCTGTGTCCCCAGGTGCCAGACCCCAGGAGAAACTGGCAGCCACTGGGTCAGTATGATGAGCAGACCTGAGGATGACTGTCTTGCATGCTGTGCCTGTGTAGCAAATGGCTTGCCTGGTGTCCCTGCTGAACTGTGCCAAGGAAAATGTCCAATGTAGTGTGGGCTAATGACAAAGTGAGAAAGAAATTTACCATTCTGGCTAGGGGTGTCCTTTCCCTCTGGAGCTATGGGGGGGGGTGGTTATGCTGGGCCCTGCAGCCCCTGATGATTCTCAAACCCACAATTATTATTATTAGCTGCTTTCTATTTATGAGCACTACGTCCCCCAGGCTTGCGTTCCGTTTCAGAGTTCCACAGCTGCTCCTGCAGCTTGGGGAGAGAACAGAGGGCAAAGGGCAGGACAGAGCTCGTGGGTCCTATCTGTGGGGTCGCACTCAGCAGAGGAGACAGGGGCCCTGGCCCTTCATAGGTTCCCTGTGGGCTTGGAGACTGCAGGGGCCCAGGACGTTGGAGAATGGTGGTAGACAGGAGGCGTGCACCTCAGCTTATTCCCTGAGGAAAGGGAAATGCTGGGGAAGTTACTCTTTTGCTCAGACACTGTGGCTCAGAAGCCTTGGTCAGATGACCAGTCTCACTAATCAAAAGGGCTGGGAGACAAAACAGTTGGGCTGGTCTCCTCACTCTTCTTTCTCCCACCTACAGGGCACTGGGTCTCTGGGAGTGACTTCCAGAAGCCACCATGCTTACAGCGTTGACATCACCTGGAGAGCTACAACCGTAGCTGTCATTCTTATTTGCTGTGTGACCAGGGTTTAAGCATTGCTTTCCTTCTCCAAGCTAGTATCCTCACATAAAACAAGGTTTGGTGCCTTTGGCCCTTTGTTTGGGGAGGAGTGTAGGCAACTCAGAGATTCTAAGCCATACGCAAAGCTCCCAGTCAAGGCAATGAACAGGAATAGTCACTTATGACCTGAATGAGTCCAAAAGAGCCAGGGAGCCAGGGAGAGGCTCGCTGGGTAAAGAGCCCGCGGACCACGTGAGGATCTAAGTTCAGAAGTCTAGAATGCTTCTAAAGCCAGGCATAGTGGTGCCCATCCGTAATCCTGACACTAGAAGAGGCAGAAACAGATTCCTGGAGACAGAGGTCAGCCAGCCTAGCTGAGCCAATAAGCTCCAGCATCCCTGAGAGACGCTGTCTCAAAAGACAGGCTGGGCAGCTGGCCAGAGGGCCTGGCAGGTGCAGGTGCTTGCCACCAAATCTGAAGACTCGAGTTTGATCTTCATTAAAACTTGCATGGTGGAAGCAGAGAACCGACTCCGCCTCTGGCCTGAGTGAATGCTGTGGATGTGCGCCGCTCCATGACTCCGCCTCTGGCCTGAGTGAATGCTGTGGATGTGCCCCGCTCCATGACTCCGCCTCTGGCCTGAGTGAATGCTGTGGATGTGCCCCGCTCCATAGGTAAATAAATGAAGAAAGAAGGTGGAAGGCATTGAGGATGACGGCCCCGCATGCACACATGTACTCCTGTAACCCCGCCCCCCAAACATACAAACATACATACAGGAGAAAATGCCACAAAACCCAAACTGTGAAGCACAATTTTCAAGTCACTGGACCTAAGGGCACAAAGGATCAAAACGGCTGGCCTGAGGTCGCAGGGCAGAGAGCTGATGGCGCAGGAGATGACTTCAAGAGTGTCCTCTGTGGGACAATGACTGGCACCTGGGGTTAGCAGCTGCCAGACCACGACAGACTGAAGGACCAGAGGGAACCCAGCCAGCACTTGTCGCTCAGAGGGCTGAGAACTGTCCTCGCTCCCAGCACCAGGATGGCTCTTGGGGACTCAAGAGACACTAAAAAGGTCTGATGTTGGGGTGTGGTGGGAACAGTCTGCTGTAGGGTCCAATCTCACAAATCTTTTCTGCCTGCCTCTGCCTCCAGAGTGCTGGGATTAAAGGCATGGACCACTACACCCGGCTCAATCTCACAAATCTTAAACCAAAGTACCTGAGGCCCAAGCGGCCTCCAGACAATTCTACTGCAAAGTCAAAAATAGTTACTGTACTCTAGAAAAATCGGGGACCCAGTGATAGGAGATTCAGGGTCCTCGGCACCGACTGAGGGTCAGATGGTCACAGAAAGACTCAGGAATACACGGCTCAGAGGGAAACGAGGACCAGCGGACAGTCTTGACAGGCAACATTAACTAGCCCATCACCACTTCACATCATGTGGCCAGAAGCTGAGAGACAGAAAAGCACAAGCGGCCCAACCTATCCCAGAGTGAACATGGCACCATGAAACATGATGGGCAGGGGTGGGACCAGGGCAGGCCAGACACTGGCCCTTAAAGGATGAGTGATCCTAGAGATGCCGTGGGAGGAGATACTCAAGGTGATAGAGGAGAAATCATCCATCCACGACAACTGGGTCACATGACAGGGTTCCACAGATATCTAGAGTCTCAGAGGAAAGGTCAGGGTGTGCTGGTGCCTGTGGAACAGCTCCCAATATCGCACATCTGGATAAAACAGTCAAGTCAGTCCTACCCTTCAGTGAGATCTGCCTCAAACCATGTGTGTGGCTCTGTGTCACCTGACACTCAGCTCTAATGGGTATTGCTGGCCTCTCTCCTGCTGCTCCTGGAAGCTCAGATGAAGTAAGCTGCAGTGCAATAGGGAATTGACAGCGGCCGCAGGCAGTAGCTACCAAGGAAACATTCCTGGTGACAGCTCTGTGGAAGGGTCTGCACCCATCCTTCCTCAGAAACTTGGTGAATGAGGCCAAGGAAGACCTAGAGCAGTGCCCTGCTCAGACCCTGGCCTTCAGAATTGGGGGCTGTGATCTGTTACTCAATGATACATAACTGACATGGGGTGGGGTGAAAAAAAATGTTTGAGGAAATAACGCCCACATTTGTGCAACGTAAGGACAAGTTTAAACCAAAAGACCCAAGAAGCCTAATAAACTCCTAACAAAGCAAGAAGGAAATAGCATCACAGCACACCATCAACTTGCTGAGCTCCAGGAAAAGACAAAATCTCGAAGTAGCTGGCAGGAAGAGAAATGCTTTCTCTACAGAGGAGTAAAGATAAGGAGGATGACAGTAGATTCCTCCCTGAAAACAATGACAGCAAGGATTCAGTGGGGCAATAGGGAGCAGACCAGCGACCCAGAATGCAACACACAGTGGAATAACAACCCTGAAGACCCTTCAGACACTCGAGACCTATATGACTGATTCTCAAGCTGATCTATACTATAGACCATCCACTCACCCACCTATCTATCCATCCACTCATCCACCCACCCACCCACTCTATCCACCCATCCATCCATCCACTCACCCACCCACCCATCCATCCACTCATCCACTCACCCACCCATCCATCATCCATCCATCCACTCACCTATCCATGCACCCACTCACCCACCCACTCATCCATCCATCCACTCATCCACTCACCCACCCATCCATCATCCATCCATCCACTCTATCCACCCACCCACCCACCCATCCATCCATCCATCCACTCACCTATCCATGCACCCACCCACCCACCCATCCACTTGCCCATTTTGCAGTTCTGGGGAGGGAGCCTACGGCCTCATGCGTAACAGTAAGCACTCTACCCTAAGCCACTCCTGAGTTCCATGGGATGATTTTAGGCAGTTAACCTACCATCTAGACACTCCAGCCACTCACACAGACTATTTTAGGAAAACTGTCTCAACCCTACCCAGGTCTGCTTAGAGATGAAAATCTGGAGACATCATGAAGAAAGGCAAAAGCTACACAACAAGGACCCTCTGGTGACAGAGAGCCCCCAAAGAGCATGGCTACAACCCAGGTCCCACAGCATAGTGCACACTCCTCCTGACAACTGTGTGTGTCAGTCACTTGTGTAGCCAGAGGTCAGAGTCAACCTTGGGTGTCACTCCAAGTGCAGTCCACTTTGGACTTTACTTTTTGAGACAGTCACTCCCTGACCTGGTGTCCACTGATTAGGCTAGTCAGGTGGGCATGAGCCTTAGGGACCCTCCTGTCTCCATCTCCCCAGCATAGGGATTAGAAATCTGAACCCCAACATGTGACTTTTAAAAATGTAGGTTCTGGAATCGAACTCAGGGCTTCATGCTTGCAAGGGCAGTGCTTTGCCGACTGAACCATCTCCTAGCTCCCCCCCAAACATCAGTCACATTTGCATAGTCTTGAGCCTTGTAGAAGGTGCTGTCCATTCCAAACAATGACCCAGCCAGGCCTCTCCAAGAACACAAGGCTGCTTGGCACTGGAGACTCTGGTAACTTAACTACTAACAATGACAAAGAAACTTTACACTCATCTCAATGCAAAAACACACGTATACAAGCATGCACGCACACAAGCAACAAGCAACATACACTCCACGTGCGTGTGTGTTTGCTCAGGTGTGTGTGGTTCACGTGTGTGTGGAGACCAGAGGACAAACTTAGCTGTCATCCCTAAGGTCATGCATCTTCATCACCGTCACATGGTCCCTCAGCTGGCCAGAAAGCCTCAAGATCTGCCTTTGTCTGCCTCCAGTGCTGGGGTGACAAGTGTGCCACTATACCTGGTATTTTTGTGGGCAGGGGGGTTCAATCTCAGATCCTATGGTGTTCTTATCCACCAAACCACCTTCCTAGTGTACATTTTTCAAAAACAAAGCCAAACATCTTGGCAAAGTAGGATGCGAGCAAGGATGGCTGTGGGCAGTGCATGGTGTAGCTATCCCTGAGGGTCAGGAGTGAATGTTTCTCTCAGATGAGAGAGACGATGGAAACGCTCGCTCACCACCTCAACATTAGCAACAAACAGAAATGAAAAGTGTAAACCAATACTTTTTTTTTTATAACAACACTGAAACATGAAGTACCTAGGGAAAAATTGAGAAAAGATTGAAACAGCTGCAGGAGGAAAATGAGAAGATGGGGCTCAGAGCAAGTCCCCCCCACCCCTCCCAGTCCCGGCTGGGAAGTACGTTGCTAAGATGCAGCGTCCCCAGACACTCTGCACAGTTGGTGCATGCCCAGTCAGCACCCCAGCCGCCCTCCTGCTGCTGTAGACCATGAAGGAGCTCTAGAAACCCTGGGACTCCCACAGGGTCTGAAAAAGAGCAAGACAGGAGCAAACACTGGCTGGATGGCAGGCTAGGGATGCAGATGTGGTCCTAGCAGCACCAGGCACAATGGACAGATGGCGGTAGCTCACCCTGAGGCTGACTCTCAGGTTCATGGCCAAAGTACAAAGACAACTGTTTCCTAAGCAATGTCACTGCCGGGACACATGCAGGTATGTGCCCCCTTCTCCCCACACTTTTTTTTTCCTTTTTGAAACAGGATCTCATGAAACCCAGGCTGGCCTTAAACTCTGTGTAGCCAAGGGTGGCTTTGAACTCTTGATCCTCCTGCCTATTCCTCAGTGCTGGGATTCCAGGCATGCACCAGCACACCTAGTTTATGTGGTCCTGGGATAGAACCCAGGGCTTTGTGCGTGCTAGGCGAGCACTCTGCCATCTGAGCCACATCCCAGAGGCGTAGATGTCTGAGAGAACTTTAAAACATGTCTAGTATCAGATACAAGTCAACTACAATGCCTTAGACGTGTAAAACACACACAGTAGAACTGCTAGAAGAAAAGCACAGAGAAAAATGCTCGGATTTTCTAACACCAGATGTACACGCCACAGAGGACTCACGAGCCATCCAAAAGGAAAACCTCTGCTCTTCCCCACATGCCTTCAGAGAAGGAAAAGGCGAACGCTGAAGGGTCTCTGGCCAGCTGGCACACATGGCTCTAGCAGGCTTTGCCCTTCTCTCCCATTCCCTCTGCCTTGTTAAAAACCGTTACTGTCCTGAAGCTGGTCACTAAGGTCTACTCCCTCACTTGGCCACCTCCTCCTTCTGAGGCTGACTATGAAGATCTAGTTAGCAAAGTACCAAAGCCCAGCAATCCAAAGCCCCCCTTGGCTTACTCAATTAGCCTGTCCTATTAAAACGGAAAACCTCATTCTGACATAGGATGCGCCTTTCTAAGCTGCCATTTGCTTAGGGGCCATGTCCTCCTCCTCTTATCCAGAGGCAGCCCTCTGTCCTCCGGGACACACACCCCTCCCGTCTCCCTTGCTCCCCTTTCCTGTCTCTGTCATCCTCTACCTCCTGTCTTTGTCTCTTATTCTCTGCCCTCTGTCCCTCTGGGGCAAATCAATCTCCTTTGTGCAGAGAACTTGGTCTTGGGAGTCCTAAGCTGATACTTTTGCTAACAAGTGTGGCCCAGGAGAACATAGCATGGTTTATGGCGGATAAACATTGTACGCTCAGCTATGCAAAGACTCCCCAAATCCAATACCAAGGAAGTAAACCTAGTTTAAAAAAAAAAAAAAAAAAAGAGCTAGCCAGGCATGGTAGTGCAAGCCTATATTCCCAGCACTCAGGTAGGCAGAGGCAGGCTGTGAGTTCGAGGCCAGCCTGGTCTACAAAGCAAGTCTAAGACAGCCAAGGCTACACAGAGAAACTCTGTCTCAAAAAAACAAAACAAAACATAAAGCAAAACAAAACAAAGACAAAATAAAAAACAAAAGGAGCCAAGGGGCTAGCAAGATGGCTTGGTGGGTAAGACCTTGCCATGCAGCCTGAGGACCTCAGTTTGTTTTTTGGAACCCATCAATGAAAGGTGAGAACTCACTCCACCAAGTTGTCATCTGTGTCCCTGAAGAAAGATTTGAAGAGACACATAACCAAAGAAAGGCTAACACAGTAGGCAGAAGTTCCATATCTACATGCATGTATCTGCTAGGTAAGAGGCAATGCATGTCAACACCAAGACACACATGTGAGTGAATGCTCCCTGGAAGCTGTATTTGCAATAGGCTCACCTCAATGCCCACCAACAGGTGCATGGATAAGCGAGTTGTGGTACGTCCATTCAATGGACTACTATTTAGTATTTAAAAGGAATGAACCGTTGATATGCAAGGCAACATGAACGAATGAACCTCAAATTAATCATGTCACATGGAAGAAGGTAGGCTGTAAAGGACACTGACAGGAGATACCTGGGGTTGCCGGGGAGTGGGGTGAGTTGGAAGGGAGCTGCAAAGAGGCAGATGGATCTTTTGCAATGATACAAGATGGTATAACTGACCCTCTTGGCAATGAGAAGTGTGCCCTCTCTTGTTGCAATGAAGCAAGTATCGGGCTTTCTGGGGTGGGCAGGGCAGGCCCTTGCAGACACAGGATGCCCCTGTTGCTCTTGGCCTTGATTGATGCATGGTCTGAGAATGGCAGTTTTGGCTCCTGCTGCCAGAAAACCACACAACACCTGCTTAACACTTTGTATGTGAAGCCCAAAGGGCTCCAGGAAACACCCCACATGTACCAAGACAGTCCTAGTAAAAGGGGGCTAGCAAGATAGCTCGGTGGGTAGGGAGCCTGACCCGTCGCCTGAGGACCTGAGTTGATTCTTAGAAACCATGGAAAGGTGGAGAGGACTCACTCCACAAATTGTTTTCCGTCCTCCACACAGGTGCCTGGAACAATACTTCCCAAGGCAGGGAGGGGTACTGTGGAGGACCAGGAGAGTTGGAGCTATGGAAAATAAGTGGCACAGCCTTCAGAGAGTTCTACAAGAGGGACGCAGTTCCCCATTACACATGTAGAAGTCACGTGAATGTTTGTTACCCTTGTGCAGAGCTGGCGGTGGCACAGGGCAGACAGGCGGATCTCCAGAACTGCCAGTCTAGCCAAGTTGTGAGCTCTAGGTTCAGTCAGAAAACCTGTCTTAGAAAATAAGGTGGAGGGCTGGGTGTGGTGGCGCACGCCTTTAATCTCAGCACTCGGGAGGCAGAGGCAGGTGGATCGCTGTGAGTTCAAGGCCAGCCTGGTCTACAAAGCGAGTCTAGGACAGCCAAGGCTACACAGGGAAACCCTGTCTTGAAAAACCAAACAAAACAAAAAGAAAAAAGAAAATAAGGTGACGAAACCCAGTGGTAAAGGACTTGCCTCACATGTCCAAGATCAGGGATTTGAGTCCCAGCATCACCAAAACAAAAGTCTTGGGGCAGCCAAGTGATCAAAGTGCTTGTCACACAAGCATGGCGGCCTGAGGTCAATCCCTGGAGCACACACAAAGGTAGACAGGAAAAATCCACTGCAAGAAGCTGTCCTCTGACTTCTGTGTGATGTGGCATGCAGCCTCACACACACACACACACACACACACACACACACACACACACACACAC
>OU015754.1:10514008-10529036 GCA_907169655.1 Acomys percivali | reverse complement strand
CACACACACACACACACACACACACACACACACACACACACACACACTAATACTAGACAAATACATTTAATTATAAAAGGAGTGGAGAGAGACAGAAAACTATCCCTAACCCTTCCTCTGAGGGAGCAACAGTGGAAGGTTCCAGAGCCAGCATCTGTCCTCCTGGACCCCCCTTCTCAGCTTGTGCTAGGGATGGAACCTCAAGCTCTGTGCCTGCTAGACAAGTACTCCCAAGTTCAGTGGAGTTGCCAGCCATACGAACTGTGCCTTAATAAAGTGGTTTAACAGAAGAGGCCTGGCTGCCAACTGTCCACACAGGAAGGGAAGGCCCCTGTGGGTATGGGGACTTGGCAGAGGTATACTGACGGGCTTACAGCCCAGCCTACCACTTGTCACCATGCAGCCAATCACAGGCTGCAGAGGGAACTCTCTACTGTAGACACCTTGGGGCAAACCTTGTCTCCTTCCTTGGGACCTATCATTTGCTACATGTGACATTCAGCTCAGTAGTCATACTGGGTCATACATGGCTAGCAGCCTAAGGACCCTGCTCTGTGATGGGAGCTCGATGGCCTATGGTCCTGGGTGCTAACAGTGTGAGCTTGGGCCCATACTCCACCCCTCCACCACCACTGCTGGATGCCCACTGGGTGCAAGCAGTAAGCTACTTTTCTATCATTGTGTCAGATTGGCCAACGTGGATGACTTAAAGGAACAACGACTTACTTTGGCTTCCAGCTTCAGAGGGTTAATGGCATCATGGTGGGCAGGGCATGGTGGCAATGGAGGTGCTAACCTCATGGGGGATGGGAAACAGAGAGGGGAAGAAAATAGCCAGGGATAATATGCCCCTAAGGAGCCATCGCTGGTGACCTGCATTCTTCAGCTTGGCTCCACTTTCTAAGTTTTCAGAACTTCCCAAAATAGCGCTAACATCTGGGAGGCAAGTATCTCACCCGTGAGCCAAGGGGAGGTGCTTTTTATTTGCACTGAGACTTGTCCTGTCCCCACTGATAGGCAGAAGTGAAGAAGGCCAGGTGAGCAGAATGACTCTGGGGACCCAGCCCTGACTGTGTGTTGGCATGGTGACCAGGATTGAGGTTTAGGCTTCTCTGAACCATGCGCTGGCCTCTCAGGACCAGTGGTTGGTATGGAGCTGTGCTCTCAGTGGCTCCAACATGCTTTGCTGAAGACAGCTGCCCTTCCTACATGGCAGGTGTGGCTCAGGGCTCCTGGTGGGTCCAGGGACATGGATGACAGCCGGGCAACCATCTGCCCTCAAAGCTGCGAGCTCAGGCTGTTGCTGTGGCTGCCGCTAAAAGGCAGATTTGTTGGTTCTTGGTTAAAAATATGCCGTGAATGACACGACTTTCAGAGGTAAATCTCTGCAGACTTGGGGAGGGGGGTGAGGATGCGCTCTCCTCAGCTTTTTGTCTCACTTGCCTGAAGTCTGACACACGGTGGCCTGGGCCCCAGTGGGCCAGGCCACTCACTTCTCAGAAAACCGCCTGGACGTTCCTTACACACAGCCCGCTGGTACCTGGCCCAGGACTGTTCTGTCCCAGTTCAGACTCACGCAGAGCCCCCGCTGGGAGCTCTCAAGCAGACTGAGTAACAAGATAGCTGCCTGGCCTTCCTGATAGCTGTGGGTACCTCAGGATGAAGGCAGAAAAGTCTGTCGCTTGCAGTACAGAATCCACCTGTTCAGACCCTCTGGGCCAGCTGCTCTGAGCACTGATGGATTTCCATTTAGTCCCCACCACATGGGCTGGTGGCATCTAGCGAGGGCATCCCGTCTGGTGGCTGTTTTCCAAGATGTGCTGCCCACGGCAACCTCCTCCCAAGGGGGGATCCAGAATGGTGAGGAAGGCTTAGGTTCAAAGGTGCCTGCCTATGCTACCGGAAGCCACTGTCCTGCTGCCTCAACACCTAAGACCAAAAGGAGAGCGAGGCAGAGCACTGACTTCCGGAGGAAGCCTCCTAGGGACTCTGGTAGGGATGTTGCCAATAGCCCAAAAGGTGGAATTCATCTTGGGCACAATTGTGGTGGGTGATTCAGCCCTCCTGTGAGTCCCGGGCGCCTCCTGGCCACCCTAGCCTGTCTGCCCATCTCTGTGGACTGCTTGCTTCTCCTTGGTGTCGGCATCATCGGCAAGCTGCCTTGGTTTTCATCTTTGGCTGGCCCTGAAAGCAGAGCATGAGAGGGAATTTTCTTTCTTGTTTTTTAATTGGACTCGGTAACATCACCAAGCTGTGAGCTTATGGCTTTGTAGATCTTGTGTTTCTGACAGTAATTACTCACCGAGGCTTTTCAGGCTCCATTTCAACTCGGCAACTGCCCTGCCAGTAATTAAGCGAGAGAGATGAGGCAACAGATTCTGGGATTCACACGCGGCCCTTCCTGCCTGGGCTCCTGGCTTCCTCTGGCTGGAGTCTGGGTGGGCGTGCTTTCAGGTTACAGCCTTTGTGGCGGCCCGGCTCTCCCCTTGGAATCCATGTGACTGTCATGCAACAGCTAGGAAGAAAGCCAGTGCTCCGTAAAGGGTACCTCATGGTATTGGCTGCCTGTTCCCTTCCATCTTTGGCTTGTTCTGTCACAAGGTGAGAAGGAACTCATGTCATCCATGCCAGAGAGATCCATCAAAGTCTCTTCTTTAAGTCCATCCCAGGAGAACTTGCTATCATGTCTAATTCTCCTCTGCCATCAGTAGGTTGGCAATAGATGCTGCCTCAGACTCTCCCTCCTCCCTCTGCTCATGGGCACCTCTGGGACCTCTGAGCCATGTCATGAAATAGGGCAGGGTCCAGGGGTCAAACAGCATGTGCACATGCGCACCGTCCGTGGCCACTTCCCATGGCTTAGTTTGAAGACTGACTCAGAGACTCCTCCTCTGGGTGAAAACTGGCTGGTTGAAAGCCCCCAAGGTTAAGGGAAAAACCAGACTGTGTGAGGCTCAGGGAAGAGGCTTGGCCCCAGTCAGGCTGCCAGGCTGAGTCACATGGAGACCGATGGTGGATGAAAAATGACTCCTGGACTTCTTAGGCAAGTAGGGCCCGTGAAGAGGAGGGAAGTGCCCCCTCTCTGACCTGGCTGTTTTATTATAAGCACTCCGGAGTCTCTGGTGCAGTCTTTGTGTGGAGGGTCTGGTAGCATCAGTTGTCCACACTGCTAGCTGCTTCCGCTTTGTGCCTGAGGTTCTCTGGTTGTGGTGTACACTGATTCTGCAGATTAACTCTTCCTCTCTCTGGAGCACTCAATTGAACTGACCCAAGGGACTGTGGCAGGAAGCCCAGAGGGGGCTAAGGCCTAGTTGGCCACACAGCAGCTCGACGGCTGAGTGAGTGGGCAGGCTCCATCAGCTGGCCCACCTCTGACTGTGCCAGGGCTTCCTTAAATACAATTGGTTAGTCACAGTTTAGTGTTCTTTATTGTAAGCTATTTTGAGAGGCAATTAAAACATCCCACTGCCAAAGTGCATGTCTCCTACCGGGAGTCCTAATATGAAGGAGTCAAAAACAAAGACTGGGGAGGAGACCCAGGCTCCAGGCTCATTTTTGAAATGGCAGGCTTTGTCCTGGTCCAGTCTTCTTGGAGAGTGCCAGGGAGGCCATGCTGGGGAGGAGCCAGGGCTCATAGAGCAGGAAAAGCTAAGTCATTTCTACCCAGAGGCCGTGGCCTCATGACACTGATATGGCCGCTCCCGCCTGCTGAGCTCAGCACAGTTGAAGCCTCTTGCCAGGGCCGGTCCATGACTGCAGGTGAGAGCAGGCTGGGATAGGGGACCACACATAGGAGGTTTGATTTGCTTCCAAGAGGACTGAGCCTACAAAGCCGATTGGAACGGCGTGAAGGAGGGCTGCCAGGAGAGTCTGCTGGACTGGTCGCAGGCATCTGTGTTTTTACTGTGATTAAAAGGAAAAATTTAAAAGCAGCCAGAATTTTCAGAGTTGCCCCAGCCAGTGTCACTGAGCCTCCTACAGGGCTGACCATCCCCGACACACATCTAGCCATGCTCCCAGGGGACATAGCTTTTCCACAGCCCCAGCCTTCCTACCTCTGTGAGCAATGGGAGGGGTCTGTGGTTGATGTAATGCAGTGGCCTTATGACGTTGTGCTCCACGGGGCAGAGAGTAGCTGCCAGGTGGTCAGGAAGACCTCAGATGGGAGGCCACCTATGGGACTCTTGGTCGGTGTCCACAGCAGATCCTGAGGTTTGAGGTGTGGGACTCAACAGCAAAGAGCTCTATCCTAGCCAGGGAGCTCCCATATAGCCCTGCTACCTGAGGCAACCACATGGCCTTTCCTTGAGGGTTGGCACTGGTGGGTACCAGAGTTGACCCTCTCTTGAGGGACTTCCTCTGGCTGCACGGCGGGGCTCAGCCGTGATAAGCTCCACCAACTGTCTCAGCTTCTTCACGGAAGTCAGCAACACTGATTCAGGTGTGGGGAGATGACGCCTGCCCGGAGTCCTGCCAGAACTGTGGAAGATGAATATGCAGCTGGCTGGTGAGCAGGCAGAGTGCCACTGTCATTGTACCACCCCTAGCCTGTGCCCCAAGAAGGCTGGGGCAGGCCCTAGGGTGCGGTCGGCATGGGGTCTGCTATACCTACAATCCGTGGAAGATCCTGGAGTTGGACCAGCAAGGAAGGGCCTCTGCTTCCCTCCATTTTATTACTGCCTTATTACCTAGACATAGCATGTGAGGGAGACCCCACTTCTCAGCCTCTTGCAACTCTGCTGCAAGGCAAGGTCCTAATGCAGAGTAAACCCTGATCAGGCATAGGCAAGGCACAGAATTCCCAGGCAGAAGAGGCCATTGTCTGACCTTGGCCAGCTCTAGGGCCTTTGCCACCCCTATCCCCCCTCACATGGCTCAGAACTCAATGTGTGGCTGTCTGACGAATGGCCAACCTGGAACTCAGCCACCCCCTACCCCCACATCTGCCATAAGAACCAGCCCCTGTGCAGGCTAATCGCCTGCCCAGTGGGTCTCATTTCCTCAAAGCCCAGCCCTGGACTTACTTCACTGGTGGCAACCACGGCCGCCTCTCCCTTCAGTAGAGTAGAGTTCCAGGAGGTGATCAAAAGGTCACAAACCACTACTCAGGATGATGTACCCTAGGAAGGAGCACCTTCGTCCCAGGATTCCAGGACTGATGCACCATATATGCTGGGTGGGGTGGGGGTGAGGACGATGCTTGAGACCCACAGGGTGATATGGAATGGGTGTCTGATCATGAAGGAGATGTGGGAAGAGGGAAATGACTGCCTGGCTCCATGAGGTCATTGGAACCAGGTGTCTTCCTAACTCCCACTAACAAGAGCAGCTGAGGGGAAGGGCAATGCTTGCTGGGCTGGGGTGCCTGCAGGTCTGGGGCTGCCACACCCCCTCTGGGACCCGATGGGGGCAAAAGTATCTTGTTCTCTCTAGAAGTGGGTGTGGGAAAGTGGAGTGGTCAGCATCCTTGGCCAGGAGGAGGAACGGGAGGGTGCCATCTGCTTTGGGAGCAGGTCTTGGGGCTCACATAGTACTGGGGTTGTCTCTGTCCCCATCATGCAGCAGGAGGGTCTGTGTACTGCTGTTGGTGCTGCAGTTTCATTGATGGCATTCATTTAAAAAAGAAATCGCAAAACACGCTCTGCAGTCAATTTGCTCCTTGGCCCCAAGAATAGAATACAAATCATCTCACATCCGGCAGGTACCATCCTGTGATTTACTTTAGGAAATGATTTTTGAGCGGACTCTGACGTTGCCATCTGTCTTGGGAAAGGGAAATCACCCTCCCCACTTGTCCAGGATGTTGAAGACCACATCTCTCTTCCAACCGAGTTTGTCCTTTTTCATTTAGCAGGCTCTAGTTTTCTTCCTGGCCACATCTGAACTGCGTGGATGGGCAAGGGTTAAGTGATGGGCACAGCAGCAGGCTAGGCACTGGCTGCCCACTTGCCATACAGAAGTCATACCCTTAGGAGGCTACATACATCCAAACACTGACAGAGCCCCTGGTCCCTTAACTCAGTTTGCATTGAGTGGTGGCTGCAGACAGAGCTCCATGGAAGGGTGCTTGGGGTACCCTGCTATCTGCCAGAACCCGCAGTTATGGACCTATGGGCAGGTCAGCTGACCCTTCAGAATCTCAGTTTCCCTGTCTGAGAAGTAAGGGCCAGGTGGAACCAGACGTAGGTAGCACTTTGGATCACAGGATATTTGAATGAATTAAGAAGCAGCCTGACTAGGCCAGTGAGTGCTACTCACAGGCACGCTGTCCCAACTATAAGGACCGACTTTTTGGGTGCAATGCCACACAAGCAGCCAGACAGGGCCACACCCTCCCTCTTAGCAGAGTGGTGATACCTCTGCTGCTGGAGCCCTGGCACTGATGATAACCGCTCCACCTTGAGATAGAGTCTCACTGTGGAAGCCCTGGCTGGTCTGGGGTGCACTAGACTAGTTTCAAACTGCAAAAGAGCTGCCTGCCTCTGTCTCTAGAGTGCTGGAACTAAAGGCGTGTTGCCACCACACATGTCCTTGTGTGTTTTTTTATTATTTATTTTTATGGGTGTGTTTGTGTGTGCCTGCCTGTCTGCCAGTCTGTGTCTATGTGGGTATGTGGGTATGAATGCAGGTGGCTGTGGGGTCCAGAAGAGGATGTTAGAGGTGGCTGTGAGCCACTTGATAAGGGGCTGGGATCCAAACTTAGGTCCCCCCTAAGGAAGCAGTGCTCTTAATTACTGAGCCACCTCTCTAGCTCCTGTTGTTTTTGTTTTAGTGTGTGCACAAGAGTGAGCATGCCTGGGGGAAGTGAAGCTAGATAATGGGGTCCATAGGACATTCATGAGGAAAAAGGAGAAAACCGAGGATGTGTGCTGTGGAGACATCAGGCAGCCATGATGGCGTGGGCAGGAACGGGGCAAGGCTCCCTCTACCTGTTACACTAGGCCATCCTCCCCCTCAACACTAGCACTTGGCCACAGGCAGAGAGGCAGCCATACAGGAGAGGTCATTTAATGAAACAAGGGCCCACGTGGGCGCTGCTGCTTTCCAAGATGAATGAGCTGCTGGACATGGCCACCTCTCCTCTGAGAAGAGGCAGCCTGTTTGATTAGGAAAATATTGGTTAATTTTCTAGTGGAGTGCACGACCTTCGGGGAGAGGGGAAGCTAATTTTCAGAACAATGCTGAAGATAGCTCTCTTTTGGCTTTTGCTGGTCTGAGAAGTGCAGAGACAGCCGTAGGGCAGTGCCCACCTCTGTCCTGTGCAGTGAGCTAATTAGATGGGCATGCTCCCCCTCCAGAGGACAAAAAGAGTTAGCATGGGCCACTCCGGGATGACTTACTTGTTTGGGAAGAGCTTTGGGATGGGCCCATGCCATGGTGTAGCAATATCAGCAACCTCTCCTGTTTCTGGAGACACAGATGACCTGGGGTCTAGATAATGCTAAATATCAGTGACGCTACTCACCTGGTACAGGTGTCCTATGATGGGCATGGTGTCCGTGCCAGGGTACCCAGGATGAGGCACAGGCTTTACCTGCCCTAGAGGACATGTTTGAGCTCAGGTGAGGATTCTGTCAACCTGTCCTGGGGTTGTCTGGTCATGGTAGGACCTATGGTGGCTGCGGGGAGCTCCCTTACCTGGAACCTCAAGTTCCTGAGGGCTCCTGACAGACCTGGAGCCTGAGGCTACAGGTTCCCATAGTGGGCTGGAAAAGGTGAGGTCATTTGAGGCCAGGCCCAGGGGCTCCCAGGACTCAATGCTACAGAGGACAAGGAAGCCTGGGGTGACCCAAAAACTGAGGGATAAGTCGCAGACCTGTGACATCACTGCACTACCCACCTGACACAGCCAGCTATATACTGCCCTTCTGCCACTAGTCACAGCATGATGCTGAGCCAGCACCTGAGAGTGCTCCACGTGCCAAGTTCTGGGCTGAGGCCTTCATAGGCACACTGACTGACCTGTTCCTATGACTATGGAATAAGCATGCAGAGAGAGGCTCATCCCATACCCACCCACAATGCTTGGGCATCTGGGACCCCATCTTCACAAGCATACAAGCACAGAAGCATCCAGGTCCAAGGTCCTCACGTCCACTCTGCAGTCTGGTGGGGTGGGCATGGCTATAGGCAGCTGGCAGTGAGTTCAACGGGTATGTACATCCCAGTTCCCACCTGTGTCAGCTCTATTTAGTCTCACTTTGCAGGGTAACCCATGGCTGAGAGCCTACTAGTATAGTGGGGGCAGATGCACAGGGACAGGAACCCACAGAGGAGATCCGAGAGGACATTCGAATCACAGCCTATGTGGCCATAGGGCAGACAGAAGAGCTACCACACGCTCACTACAGAATGAGCTTGAGGTGGGCCAGACAGACACAGGGCTTGGTGCCCTGCGGGGAAGATGTGGACGAGGGCAACCGGTTCTCTCTGGTCCTGACCAGTACAAGCACCTAGAAAGAACTGGCTACCATGGCTGTTGCTGTGGCCACACCAAGCAGCTAGCGCGAGGAGACTCCGATCAGAGCTACAGACCTAACAGAGCATGGATGAAAACCAAAGTGGGGGAAGAGAATGAGCCTGCCAGTCACAAGTGACCAAACGTCAGAGGAGAAGAAAACTAAAGCAAGCAGTGAGCAGAGTCACACAGGAGTGAAAATACGCTAGATGGCACCCCGATGCATTAGATGATACCCCACTATGCTAAATTGTGCCTCAATTTGCTGGATAGCGCCCCAGTAATCTGGAGGGAATTCTGGAACACTGGGCAGAACCCCAGTATGCTGGAAAGAACCCTGGGATGCTGGATGGAACCCCAGTATGCTGGAAAGAACCCTGGTATGCTGGACAGAATCCTAGTACACTGAGTGGAATCCTGGTATGCTGGGTGGAACCCTCCATGCTGGACAGAATCACAGTGTATTAGGTGGACACTTGTCATGCTGGGTGGGACCCTGCTATACTGGACACTGGCACAGGATCTGGTATACAGGATCCTCTTATGCTAGCTAGAATCCTACCATATTGGGCAGAGTTCCTCAACAGTGGATCCTGCTGGTTGGAGGCAGTTATATGGGACAGCACCCTTGTCTAAGCACCCTTCTGCCATGGCATGACAGCCCACTTTGGGAAGGGCCATCCTCTATGACTGAGAGGAAAGTGGAGAAGGTCACCAGGCTCTCACAGGCAGAATGTGAGGGCAGGCAGGTGTGGCCCGGTAAAGGGCCAGGAGTCAGGGCATAAACGCAAGCTCAGAGGCTAGCTATAGGGAACAGGGCTCAGTGCCATAGTCTCCAATGGCCATGCAGGACTGACCTGAGAAGGCTGAGTTTCAGGGCTGGAGCCTGAAGTCTGGCTGTAGGTTCCCACGGTGTCCTGTTCAGCCCACATGTGAGCAGTAGGGGAAGATGGTGGTGACTACTGTGCCAACTATGTGTGTCCAGCACCAAGGCGAGGTCTCTGCTGATGCCCCTTGAGTGGTTTTCTAAGGGGTGTGGCAGCTCACTGGGTCCCCTGCTGGACAGCAGGACCAAGCTCACTAACCCAGTACCAAGTATCCACAGTGGGGCCTCACTCCCTGGGCAGAGACGAAGGGGAGAGAGCAGGTCTCCAAGCCCAGGCCAGCGCAGAGCTAACATTTGAGGAAGGTCGGGTGACAGTACGTGATTTAAAAGTTAATTAAAATAGTGGTATAGAGTGTAACAGCCTCAGGTGTTTATTTCCAAAGGGCGTTTGGAAGGAAAAGGGGGAAAATCTAATAAAAAGCTTGTGAGGCATTGCATTAGCAGGTAATCACGCCGCTAAATCACCAGGCGTCTGGAGCGGCCCAATGACTGCTGCCGCTGCCGGCCCTTCACCCAGGGAGTGGGGAGAACAGGCGCCCTCAGTTTCTGGAGCGGGCATGTGAGAAAGGTGGGAGCACAAAGTGAGGTCTGGGATATGGGGCTCAGCCTGCAGGGAAGGCAGCCGTAAGTCAGTCAGCCTATCCTTCCTTCCTTCCCTACACACACACCCTGAGTGCTAACCAGAGACCAGGCCACAGTGGTAAAGCCCCTTAGAAGGTCCCTCAGTGGGTGGAAGATGGCCAGTCAACAGCACAGAGACCATGCAGAGGGCTATAGAATGGCCCTGAGGAAGAAGCTTCTGGGCCAAGGCACCATGGATGTGGCAGGTGGACTGGTGAAGGTGGGGGCGGCAGTGGGGGCAGCTTCATACTGGCAGGCCTGACCTGAGGGGAGCTCACCTCATCAGGCCTGACAACTATTCGGTGGCCTGATAAGAAGGTTCTGGGAGTGATGCATGAGTCCCTGAGACCTTCACAGTTACAGAGGCTGGCTGGCCCCTCCTGCAAGGGAGAGAGAAGAGACTCTTGTAGGTCTTGGTGGGACACTGGGGACGACAAAGCAGAACCCCTGGACTACTCTTGTCACTCACCCATGAGTCATACCTGTGGGCTGATCCTGTCCTCACACATGGTACACCCTGACCTTCTGCTCATACATGTCATCAGGTCCTCCTGTGCCCTCAGAGAGGCCCTGTTGTCTCAGGCCCACTGACCATGTCCCTCATCTCCTATTCAGGCCTGGGAGAGAAGTGACTGGACCAGCTGATGAGCAAGTGGCTGGCATCCACCTGGGAACCTTTTCCTGTGATTTGGCCCCAAGTGCCAAGCAGCCAAGGACAGGTGCTGCCTTGTGGTGTCAGCCACCAGAAAGCCCTGCCAGGGGTTAGCCGACAATTCTACCTCTTGGTCATGTAACAGGTGAATGGACGGCTTTTCTCTGCTTACAGTTGCTCCCTCCCTGACTGTCATAAGATGTGCTGAGGTGTCTCAAAATGAAGAGCAATTATGAGCTTTGCCATGGTGCTGTGTATGCATCCCCCTCCATCTTCCAGGCAGAGCCTCATCCACCAGCATGGAGGCAGAGTCCTGCGCTTGCCCTCCCCGCTCCTGGGTGTCTCCGAGTACTTTTCAAAGCCAAGGCAATGGCCATACTAGGTGCTGGCAGCCACAGCTGACTTGTGGCAGCTGCTGAAGCACAGAGCCTGACGCTTTGAGAGCCTGACTGACTGCTCAGGTTTCCACTGGTAGACCTGGCTTGTGGTGGCTTCTGCTATGATGGGGGCCTGTCTCAGTCCCTTCAGACTGGGTGGTGCAGAGATGACAGAAACCTTCATAATTCTGGGGTGTATATGTCAAGACCGAGGTCCCGGCAGAGCAGTGTCTGCTGAGGTGGCTACTCAAAAGAAGTCTTTCCACATTCCCTCACACATCTCAGGGCTGGAGTCCTACCAAATGTCATCTGGAGTGGAGACAGGCCAGCCCCAGACAAGATCACCTCCAGCCCAGTCCCCCTCCAAAGTGAAGCCAGGCAAATCACATAATGACATGGCCATCCCAGAAGAAACAGAAAAGGAGCAACTGTCTAGGGTAGATCCCAAGCCAACAAGACCAGATCATTGCATTTACAGCTGCAGAGTTTCTTCACTGAGGTTCTTCCATGCTGTCCTGGGGAAAGGAACCCCTCCCCACCCCATCCCCAGGGGCGAGCCTTGGTGGAGGATCCCTGCCTTTGGCAGCTGCTGCCCCAGACCACAGCCTGGCCCACAGACCGCAGTGGGCAGAGAGGACAGTACCTTCCAGCAGGGGTGCAGGGCACACCCCATTGGCTGGAGACAAGGGAGGAGGAGGCATCCAGTACACACAGTATCACCTGCTTATCCGCCCCCTCCCCAATCTGTTGGCTCATTTGTTAATTACCAAGCAGGTTATCCATCATCGCAGTCTGTTGCCTGGCTGTTTATCAACCACCTTCTGCATTCGCCGAGCTCTATGTGAGCAGCGATAAGCGTCATTAATAAAGAGGAGCTCGGGCGGGGCTGCCTGATGGCTCCTGCCCAAGTCCCTGAAGTTTCCAAAACAACTGCTGTCAGAAGGGAGGGGAGGTCTAGCTCTACCCACAAGCCTGGTCCCACTGTGCACTACACCCACAGCAAAGCCTTAGGTCTTTTCAGGTGAGTAGTATGAGGTGGTTCTGGAATGTTCTAGAGTTGTCTACCTGGTGGCAGAACCTGCTACCACCTGGAGGAAACTTGAGAGCCCCTCACAGGTTCCTTGTGCCTCAAAGCCGGGAAATAAGACTACTGTGTATGTGAGGATGGCACTTATGTCTGTGACCACAGCCTTCCTGAGGTTGCTCAGCCTGGCACACTGTAGCCTTCAGGACAAGCAGATGGAGCTGTGTACAACAGTCAGAACTGTTTCCTTCTGGTCACCACAAATGTTCTGTACACCTGTAGGCCTTGCCTTGTCCCCCATCACCCCTGCCCACATATACACATTCTCCAAGGAGCACTCTGCAGATACTTCCTGAGTGGGGCAGGCCAAGGAGGAGGAGAAGAGGAGGAAGGAAAGGGCAGAAGCAGGGCCTGGGTAGAACTAGGGTCTCCTTCCTCACAGTGTCCAATCAGGGGTGGCACCTGAAGCAGAAGCTTGTGGACCTGCACCCACCTTTTCCTGAAACTGCCCCACCAATGGCCATGTGAGGAAGTGCCTGCCTTTATCTCATATGGGATTAAAGGGGACACCTAGCCAAGTATCATGTCCCTCAACGTAGCTGCTTTAGGAAGTACCTCACGATGGCCAGCGCCACGGATGGCATCCCTGTGTCCTACGAAGACCTCAAGCACAGCTGGGCCCCGCCACTCTCAGCGCTTGCTGGCTCAACCATCACAGGCATGGGCTAACAATGGTCGGTCCCCAGCTCTACTCATGCAAGTGGAGGAGCAGGGCCGGTGGAGGAGGGGAGTAGGCACAGTGGCCACAGACTCTGCACTTGCCTGAGAAAGAGGAGGAGGGGGCAGGGTGAGTGGCCAGGGAGGAAGGAAAGGGGACAGGAGAAAGGATGCCCAGCTGGTGCCCAGGGCTGGCTGGTCTGCAATTCAGCTAGGTGCAGAAGGCAGGCAGAGTAGGAACCCTGGCGCCTGGAGTCAGAAAGTGCCAGGAGCTGCCAGTGTATTACCAGGCTCAGGCTCTGGCTCGTGCTGGAGCAGGCTGCCCTGGGGAACCCAGAGTCTCCTCTCTGCATACATTAATTATGACAGAATAAACAACACTGTTTTGAAAAATGCATGTTTCCGTGTGATTGCATTTTTTAATTGGTTGGTTTAACATTTGAAATTTAATTTAATTTCAACTTGCTTTTCCTCAGCACGGGGTCAGGTTGTGTGTGGGGAAATCATTACCGGAGTACCATCAGTAATGGCGGAAAGGGGTCCCCGAGCATGCACAGGGTCCCTTGGGTAGCCTGGCTGCCTTGCTGTGGACTGGGAATGGGGGTTTGGGAGTCCATTCCTGCATGTGCTTGCTCTCTGTACTTCAGGCTCCAGCTGTACCCAAGGCTAGACCCCAGCCCTCCTGGCTCATGCTGGCTTTGATGAGGGATGCTGGTCCATAGGCGTTTCACTTTAGCCTCACTCTAGCTTGTCTCCTGGGGAGTCACCTACTCAGAGAGAGGAGGCAAAGAAGCTGAGGGTGGGGATGAGGCTCTAAGATGGGACAGGAGCTACCCACTCAAGACGACTCCGAGTCCTACCATCATTGCTGCTGTTCTTGAACATTCCGTATGTGAGTGAGGACCAGGCCGGGGGCAGTGGGTACAGGTATTGGGACAATGCGGACAGGATGGGACGGGATAGGGTGAGACCTAGAGCTAGTCAGTGAGACTCCTGCTGAGGCTCCTGGTACAGTCCCTGTCAGACCCTTAGGTTCAGGTGTGGCAAAGTGAAGGAAGCACCATCTCCAGGGAGTTCCTCCTTCCCACTCTCTCGAAAACCACAGAGACCGAGTTCCTGTCCTCAAGCGGCCAACAATCACACCACGGGACAACTCCACCTGGGAGAGCAGCCATATTCCTCTTCTGTGGCCTCCTCAGGGGGCTCTCTAATCCTGATGAGTGACAGCCTCATGGGCTGCAGGGACCCCCATGGGGGGAACAATGGGGTGCGGGCTGCGGAACTAATAAGGCATTTAAAACTTGAAGCCCTCTGACCTGCTCTTTCCTGTATGACATCAAATCCCATGTGAACCCTCAGGGTATGAGGGACACAGCGCGACAGGAAGCCACGGTTCAGGTGACTGTCAAAAGAGTCTGCACTGTCGACAGCCATCTGTAATCATGCCAGCAATGAGGTAGGCAGAAAGGCTTGTCTTCCTCAGAGTATGGCTGAAGGCTGGGCCCCTGAAGTTCCACCTGTTGCCTGCAGACTCTCCTTAGACATGGCTGCGGGGGGGGGGGGGGATCTTATGTGTGTTCCAGGCCTGGGCACCGCAGCAGCTGGTCCACCCTCTGAGGCCCAGGGTCCTGGGCAAGCCCCTTATGCATGTATGTGATGAAGGATTTGGCCTGGCTTCCTGGAGCCACAAGTCCCATTGAGATTTGAAGCAAAGTGTAGAAAAAGGCAGAAAGAAACATCATTCTCATACATGGTGCACTGCCTGGGAGCCCATCGGCCTGACAAGCCAGGGCCAGATGTGGGCATTCAGTGGCTTCCAGGCTCACTGTATAGCCTCCAGGGAGAAGGAAGCAGTGTGACGTGTGGCAGCAGGAAGCACCACTGTGAAGATCTAAACCAGATCTGTGCTACCGCGGCCATTTGTACTTTTTTTTTTTAACTTTTTGTACTTTTTAAAAGCATACACACAGGTATCTGTGTGTGTGACATGTGCTCGGCAGAAGCAAAGCTATCTCTGAAAGGATGTTTAGGAATCGGAGAATGGGTTGTCTGTGGAGCTGGGGATTTTCAAGGCGCAGATCTTCGCATTCTTTAGTATGAACAGACACACGGAGTCCCAAGCATTTAATTAAAATAAAGCAGAAATGTAAACCACTTTTCAACAGGGCAGTTCCTGAGGACCTACTGCACTAGATAGCTTTACCTGCGACAGTTGGCTACAAGCCAAGGGTCCTGTACTCATGATAACATGTCTGTCCATGTTCATCCCCCCTGTACCCCAGAGTACTAAAGT
>OU015754.1:10484130-10513998 GCA_907169655.1 Acomys percivali | reverse complement strand
ACATGTCTGTCCATGTTCATCCCCCCTGTACCCCAGAGTACTAAAGTATTGAGGCCAGATAACGCTGACCCCCAGTGCAAGTGTACTATTCTCTCAGGCTTTGCACCATGGCTGGATGGGGTGTGGCAGCTGGGGTCCCGGTGGTGGCTAAAGGCTCTGGGGTTACTACCAGACAGGCAAGGGTCTCAAACCCTCGCTCTGTGGGCAGAAGCCGGGGTCCTGGCTTCTAAGGCAGCTGTGCTGAGGGCTGAGCAGGTTAGCTAGGGGTCAGGGGTCTGAGGAGAGAACTGTAGCTCCAGGTGGACAGCTGGCTGAATATCAAGGCCTGGGGAAACAGAGCAGGTGAGCAGTGGATACCCAGCACACATAGCCAGAACCAGAGCCCATTCCTGCCCATTGTGGCCTTCTGGCAGCTCCTAGAACTTTCTAGAATGCTCTCCCTGAGCTTTTCACAAACGGCTTCTCCCAAGCCCACAGCTTGCTCCTTCTGTACTGGGTACCAACCCCCGCAGATGTAAATGTCTCTGTGTTACTGTCATCAACTCAGGGCCGCATCCTGGGCCTCGGTGGTCCTCACACAGGAACACATATTTGAGAATGAAGGCATTTGTGAGGCAAGGGTCTGCTTCTGGGCTGCACCAAGCCCAGTAAGCCCATGCTAGCCTACGATGGGGCTGGCTTTCCTCCCTGGGCCATCTCACCTGACCATAAAATGGCTTCTTAGATAATGGGTATGACTGAAGCCATGCATAGCACTAGTGTCCTGCCATATCCTCTGCCCTAGTGTGTATGTCCATGCCCCCAAGGAAGGCCCTGCAGATGGGCCTAAAGCCTATTGCCCAGGAAGACTGCATGAAAGAAGGTTAGTTGTTCTTGCCCATAAAGGTTAGGTGGGACAGGAAGGGAGGTCTAGGGCTCTGGGCCCACAAGGCCATGGGGACCCAGTTTATCTTCTGTGTGACACACTGGTTCAAAGAGAACTCTAGGACTGTTTCCAGATGTAGTCCCCTCCTTTTGATGCTCAGCTGGCCTCATTGTGGAGAGAACCATGTGCCTTGTCACACGGCATGTGCACACTGGGATGGGCCTAGGAGGCCTTGGTTGAAGGCTGCAGCTGATTAACACTGACAAGCCAGAGATGCACAGCAGCAAGTGGGCTACTCCCATGGCCTTCCTGTTTACACAGCCTGGAGTAGCAGAATCAGTCTGTGGAAAGGTACGGCCTGGTACGTGGTCTCCAGGGTTGGCAGAAGCACGCAGGCCACAGGCAGCCATCTGGAACCTGCTTAAACTTGTGGAGATGGCGGGTACCCGGCTGGGGCTCCAGAGTTTGGGGCAGGACTGGCTTCTGCAGTGCTGGGGATGACCCTGGGCCCAGGGGCTCTGTTGCCCTTACACGAGGGAGAGGATGTCGCAAAGGGCATGGACAGCTGCTGGGGAGCGGAAGTGGGACCTGGTGGGGCAGCTCCTCTCAGCCCAGAGACTCTGCAAGGACCTGAGGACAGGGCAGAGAACACACAGAAGGCTGCTTAGGTGACAGAACAGAGATGCCACGTTGCCTGCCTCATGTTGCTCTCCAAACCTCTGCTGTAAAATGGGACCAGTGTGTGCCGCAGCACTCCAGCAGAGGCCAAGTGAGCTGTACAAGGCCAGGGAGTCACTGTGGGAGGCTCGGTGTGGGGGCTGCAGGAGGCTGCCTGGCCTCTTCAACTCTAGAGCACCAAGGAGGGCTGGAGAGCAATAAGCAGTGAGGACAGGCCACTGACGGCAGTGGGGCCAGGCGCTGGACTCCAGCTTAGGTCTGTTCTCCTCATAGAGGCCCTGGCTGGTGGTTCTATCTCTCTGACCATGCACTGCTGGACTGCAAATGAGGCTAGGTTGAGGATAAATAAGGCAAGACCATGTGATCTGTTGACATGATCACCCTGTCTGATGGCTCTAAGATGGCAGCTCTCTTAGGTACTAGCTGGTAAAGAGACAAGGGGCATGAACACAGATTGAGTCCATTCATCCACAAAGCCCTCTGTGGTCTCTGGACCACACAGTACAGTACACATAGTGCACTGCACATAGCAGTGACCAGGCTACCCCAAGGGCAGGCCCTAAGCTCCCACCTACTGTTGAGGCTAGATCATTTTTTACTGGATGGGGAAATCTTTGCTGCATTGCCTGACCTCAGTCATTAGAAGCAACCAACACTGTCCCAATAGGGACACCTGCCAAGTGTCCCCGAGGAAGCAGGAGTAGCCCTGCCTGAAACCCAGCTTTTTCAGCTATGGGTTACCTTCTCAGCTGAGTCATAGCTGAATGTTGAGGCCACAAAACAATCTGGAAATGGTGAAAGGTTTCTGAATGTACCATGACTGAAAAGTAATTTAAAGTCAGCAGGTGATGAGTGAGAGGTGTTTCCGACAGTGTTCACCTGTGCTGCACTGCGCAGCGTCCCTGCAGCTGTGGCTCTCGACATGCGATGGTGCATACTTTGTACTGCATACATGTCATGACACAACAATGCCATGAGCACTGCCTCAAACACTGCCTGAGAGTCGAGACCACTGGATGTTGGGAACTGTAGTCTGACTGCATATGCTGTCTGAAACACAGTGGTTTACTGTGGAAAGCAAAGGCTTTGCTGTATTTTCCTCCTGCCAGCCCTCAGCAACGGAAGGGCCAAATTAGCATATCTTTGCATTGTATTGAAAGTTTGATTTTAAAATTGCTCTTGGAGCTGCTGACTCATGTTTCAAAACTGTTAAAATTTTCAAAACTTTGGTTTTTGATTAGAACAAAATTCCCAACACTTTCTGAAAGGGCCCTAAACATGCAACTGCCACTTTGTAGGGAGCATTTATGTGAAATGAAAGACTCGGCATTGACAAATATAAAATCAAAGTATTGATCAATTCTGAAAAAAAAGTTGAAGATGCTCCACATCCCACAGCCACTGACATTAAGACTTGATGTGAACCAAGAGGGCTGGGGAATGGCTCCCTCAGTAAAGTGCTTGTCTCACAGGCCTGCGGGTTTGAGTTCAATGCCAGAATCTGGGAAAAGGGGCTCAGTAGCAAGCAATTGTAATCCCATGCATGGTAGGATGTGAGGCTGTCCTCTGACCTCCAGGAGCACATGGGTGCACCCACCCCACTAAGCAGACAAACCCATCTACGAGTATGTAAACTTGTTTCCTCTTTATAGGGGATAAAAAATTATATGTAGAGCAAAGAATTGTTTTCAAATAAATTTCTTTTATGATATATTATGAACAAATGTTTGATTTGTACACCTGGGTTTGCATGAAGTTTGTTGGGTTGAAAAGGACAGTGATGGAAGGAGTTTAGAAGTCTTAGCCTAGAGGCAAGTGAGGCTCAAGGCCACCCCCTGTTGACCCTTCCCCTCAGCCCTCAATTCCCATTTGTGTGTGCCCCCTACACATACTGAAGGAGTGTGCAGGGCAGAGTCAGGTGTGCAGGGAGGAGCCAGGTGTGCAGGGTGGGATCTTGACTAGGAAGCAGGCTCAGCCCCCAAGTGGAGGTTACCAGACAACAGCTGCAGACTGTCAATACTCAGCACACCTCATCAACATAAACTTCATGTAAAATAACCTTTGCATCTCTAGTATAACAAGGAACAGGGGGGTGACTATGGGAATAAATTAAACAGAAACAGGAAAACTGTCTGCTGGCTTGAGGTAGGTGGCTCTAAGCCTAGGGTCTCTTGCTGGCTACAAACAGGAGGGCAGGAGCGGCCTAGGCCAAGGGGTGCCGACTGTGGAACAGTTTGGCATGAAGCTGGGACGTGGAGGGGAACATACTCTTAGACCACTAGCTTACTTTGTGCCCTGAACCAAGGGCTTCAGGAAAAGGTGGCCCAGAGGCAGGTGCCTGATTTGGCCACTCTGGCAGAGGGAGGGAGATAGGGGTGTGATGGGGACCTAGTTAAAAACCCATCAAGGGTCCATGGAGAGGTCATTATAGATCAGCTGAGGTGGAGGCAGCAAGGAACATGAGCCTGGGGCAGGCTGTGTGGCCAGAGGCAGACCCATGAGAGGTCTTCCTGCCCACAGCAAGTCTCTGAGATGAGCAGGGAGCTCAGCCTGGTCAGGGTCTGCACCATGCTTCCCACACATGGTCTGTTGGATGGACAAGCCTACAGGAAGCCCGAGGCACTGAGCCGGAGCTGCAGTAGGCAGTCTCAAGCGCCTCCTATAGCTAGCCAGGTTCAGAACACAGAGCCTCAGGCTCAGGGAGATGTCACCTCCCTGAGGCCAATGTTTGTGTAGCTGGCCCAGCACTGTTGGGCAGGGGTCCTGACACCCCTGGAGAGCTCACTGTGGTTGTGCACTGACAATAGCTAACATTAGCTACTCTAGACATTTGGAGGGAGGCCATTGAAGAAAGCCTAGAGGAAACTGAGGGAGAAACCAGTCAGCAAGGAGTATGCCATGAGGGGCTGCTGTCAGTTTGGGAGTCAGCAGGGCAGGTTGTCCAGGGTGGGGGAAGGTCTGGGGTGATGTGAACAGGGCAGGTGGTCCCCCTGGAGGGAAGCCTGGGGGTGAAGTGAACAGGGCACCTATGTGGAGGGAGACCCACGGTGAGGCCAACAGGGCAGGTGCTCCCCAAAAGGAGATCTGGGGTGGAGTCCGAGACAGGGAAGGTGCTTCCCCTGGAGGGAGTCTAAGGATGGCACCTAAAGAAGAGTGCATGAGCAGGGAGTCAGTCTTCTGAGTAGGGGGCTTATTCTCCCTGTGAGTCAGCCCAACACACAGGAGAGGCTGGGGACTTGAAGGGGAGCCTGGGGACTTGAGGGGGAGCAGGAAGACGAAGGAGGTCTGTCTTCTCTTTTCGGTGCTCCAGGGAACTGAAGATCAAAGGCCTGGCCATTCCCTTTGATGGGGCCAAGCTCTGGAACAGGATGTGCCATTATCCAAATTGCTTCTAGCTGCTGAACCCCCACCCCCACCCTGCTGGGGGAGTCTCTAAAGGGTGAATCTCAAACACCCTTGAAACACATGGGCAGCTGGGCAACAGTTAGGAGAGACAGCGCTCCCTGGACTGTTGGACATGCTGGCTGAAGCGGGCCTGGAGAACTCCTGATAGGCCATCATCCAGTCAAGGCCACCCCACGCTGCATGCTCACGAGAGGGTGAGGCCAGCCCCATTCAGTGCAGATGACCTGGCCTTGTCGGGGCTCTGGGCAAGGTGAGCTCACCTCACAGGGTTAGACAGGGTGCCTCAGGACACGTCACCCACCCTTTCTCTCTTCCCAACCCCTCAGAAGAAATTGCTTTAATATTATTTACAAGGGTGGCACATCCAAGAAGCCACGGGGAAGATGAGACTTCGCTGGGGAAGGCTGGCAACCTGAGCAGGGTATGTTCAATATTAATACTGCCACATCGGCATGGAGTCTGGTCTTCTTGGTAACCGGAGGCTGTTCACACAGCTCCCTTGAGGAATGCCTTCCACAAACTTGGATGTGAACTAATTAAGTTTGCACAGCTAATCAGAATGGGCTGCCTTGGAGACTTGGAATGCAGAGAACCAGAGGTGGGCCACGGTGAACTATGGAGTGGCTGCTCTTTGTCACAGCCAGCCCTCCTGCCTGCAGGCTAGCATACTGCCCACCTGGCTGCCAGCCCTGGCTTCTTTCTCTTCCTGTTAGGAGCAGAGCCCTGTTCCTACTCATGGAGGCTCTGTGAAGTCTACAGACAAGGGCAGCTGGTGTTCTGTGATGCCATCAAGGTCTAGTGTGACAAGTCCCATCCTAGTCAGACTGGTACAAACAGACAGTACATGTGCCATGCGAAGGTGGCACTAGCCAGGCTATGTGCATCTTCTAAGCTAAGCTCTTGGGGCATGAAGAGGGAGCTGTGCTAGACACTCAGACTATGGCTGAGACCTGAGAGGCAGGTGCTTAGGGTGGGAGAACAGACAGCTGAGTTCAGGTACATGCAGGGAGACAGGCACCCAGGGAGCAAGGGAAGATAACAGAGTCCGGGTGCATGCTGGGAAACAGGAGCCCGGGACAGGAGGGCAGATGCTCAGGTGCATGCTGGGAGGGCAGATGCCTAGGGGCCTGCTGGAGTCAGGCACCCAGGGCAGGCTGGTAGCTATCAAGGTGCATGCTGAGAGCCAGACACTTGAGCTCAGAAGCAAAAGGTTCCAAGGTCTCCCAAGACAAGGATGAGCAGAGAGGGTCAGCCCTCTTGGGGCCAGCACTGGGAATGCTAAATGATTCTTTTCCTTTTAAAAGTACAGTAGTGTGTGTCTGTATGTGCATGTTCATATATGTGAACAATTGTAGGAAGCCAGGAGGGCCGTTTTGTTTGTCTTTGCTTTTTGCTTGTGAGGCTTCTGTGTGTTTGCTGTTTGCTTGTTTGAGGTGGGGCCTCACTATGTATTCTTGACTCACTATGTAGACCAGGCTGGCCTTTGAACTCACTGCTGTCTGAGTGCTGGGATTAAAGACATGCATTACCACAGCTGGCTTGATGTCAGGTGTTTTTACTGAACTCAAAGCTCACTGGTTCAGCTAGACTGGCTAGGCAGCAAGCTGCAGGAATCTGTTGGTCTCTGACTCCTCCCATCACTCAGTTCTGGGTTCCGTTTCAAACAAACACCTCAGAGCCCAGTTTCCATCAGGGTGCTGGGGATTGAGCACAAGTCCTCATGCACAACAGGCACAACCTGCTCTCCTCAGCCTGATTCCCATCTTTTTGAATAGGGTTTTGTACAGCTCAGAATAGCTTTGAGCTGATCCTCTCGCTCCCACCTTCCAAGTGCTGGGGTGGCAGGCACATGCTACCATGCCTGGCTGCTTTGGAACTTTCCTGAGTTGTCACGGCTGGCGGAGCTTATACCTTACTCAACAACCAACAGAGAGCTGAGCGGAAGAAGGGGTGAAGGGCAGCGGACACCACGCTATGGAAAGTGGTTGGATTTATTGCATGGGCTAACAGGGGTCCTCTGAGGGCCCTCTGTGAGGTAGCACCACAGGAGTCCTCTGGGGAGGTGAGGAGAGGCAGAGATAGCTGTCCAGCTAGAATGGCTGGAACTGCAGAGTGAGGGCATGCTGACAGATGGTGGCAGCCCCATGGCCAGACCTTGCAGAACCCGCACCATATTGGACACCATGCATGTGTGGCTCAGCTAACTGCAACCTCACTCCTGCCCTCCTAGGCCTCCACTCAGCAGACAAAGACTAAGGGGGTTGGGAGAGAGCTACAGCAGCATGGTCTCCACCAGGTCCCACTGCCCATGTCGCCTGTGCTCCAGGCTACAGAGTGGGTCAGCGAAGCACTTGGTGGCCCAGCAGTGAGAGGAGTGGGGCTGGGGTTAAGGCTCATCACAATAGTTGAAGCTTGGGGAACCAGCAGTCTTAGTGAAGCCAGGGTGGGAAGGAGAGACCAAGGCAGGGCTGTCCACAGCAATGTCCTGAAGGACCTCTTCTGGCATGGTCAGGCTATGAGCCAGGGACACATAATTCAGCTGGCCCCAGCATGAGGCTCCCAGAATCCCCTGGGACTGATGGTCAGTAGAGGGGGCGTGGTGGGCATAGTGCCTGGAGTCACACAGGTCAGCAGATTCCCACCTACAACAGGGACAGGGGCATGGGGGGAGAACACCAGCAGCTGCATCTGTGTTCCTGGCAGCCCCTGGTATAACCCTGGGAGCCTGTCCACTTGTCCTTCAGCAGAGAGTGAAGTGGACAGCTGGTCTCCCATGGTGGCACTCAGCAAATAGGGTTGAGGTTGGATGACACAGTTGGGGAATGCCACAGCCCATACTCATCTCTGAAATTCCCTGTGAGGAATTCTATCAGCAGACCATGTTTGCATTCTAGACACCTCAGCCAGTCCAAGCTTCCCAAAGTCAGGCAAAGAAAGGGCCGCAGTCCCATTGTTTCTCTCCTTAGTCCAAGGTTTCTGTGAGACTGCAAGACGGGCTGTGAGGAAAGGGGACGTGAAGGGCAGTCTCTCTTCAAAGGTGTTGGGTGGGGAGGGCATGGCAGGCTATCAGCTCTGGATGCTAACTGAAGCTAGGCTTGTTTGAATGACTTATTAAAAATAGATTACAACGCATTTAAGAGTCTGCCCAGATCAGAATCGCACAATTAAAGCATCGTCCTTGCTTGCTTCTCCCCCACCTCTTGTAATAAGGAGCGACACTGGGCTCTAACAAACTCTCCATCCCATCCTTCCTGCTCCTGCCGTACCTGCTCCCAGCATGGTGGGAGAGAAGCTGTGAATTCCACTGTCATCCCTGAGTTCACTGCAATTTCCTGGGCCCTGCACGGAACATGTCATACAATACACACCAAAGTGTGTCTGGGCACCTTTTAGGCATGGATGTATCTGACACCACAGCATTCCCAAGGGAGTGGACAGCTTGCCCAAGGTCACATGGAGGCACGGTAGGTACTTGGAGGTCCCAGGGAGGAAGGGTAGCCACCTGGCAGCCTGAATCGGAGCTTCTGAATAGTGTGGCTCTATCTCAGAAAAGTAACGCAGTTCCCCCAAATCCTGAACTCGGAGGACACCATGAGCTTCCCTGAGCTCTGGGACCTTCCAGCACTATGCTATCCCATGACTTATGAGCCTGACCGTGGTGGCTACTAGGAACACAGGAAGAGGGACATGGCGGCAGGGTCGCTGGCTCCCCACACTGTGATCCTTTTCTTCAGGACTACCTGATGCACCTGGGAGTCAGCATGGCGCTTTGTGCAGGGCCAGGCTTTCTGGCCTTGGCTGGTTGCATTGCTGAATGCTGAAGTAGTCAGGGGCTGAGACTCCATGATGGCTACAGAAGCAAATGCACAAGGAAGGGAGAAAGCAGAAGCCATGGCTCCATGCAGACATGAGTACCAGCTTGCAAGGGGGCAGGGGAGATGTCCTGGAAAGGCACATGTGCACACATACCATTCTAAGCCTAAAAGCCCCTAGCCTCTGTACCTCTTCCCCAGTATTTGTTGAATTGTTGAATTCGAGCAGGCCTTCTAGGGCCTACACTTTCTGCTTGCACCCCTCAGAGCAACTTCAAAGCCAACTGCCAAGTCCTGCTGCTCGCCTGACGAAGTCCTGAGCCTAAGTGGTCCTCATCAGGTCACCCAAGGCTCTCATGAAGTGGTGACAGACAAAGCCACTCATAGGTCAGAGCTACCACAGGAAGGACTGGCTTGTCTGTGCATGGCAGCACTCTTCCTAGGAGGCAGGGACTGACACAGGGGTGCTGCCTCAGCTGGGCAGGGCTGTGGTGTCTCCCAGCTATGCCCAGAAAGGCTTCTAGCAGTGCTGCCCGCCAGGCTGGCAAGAGCACAGCTGACTAGCACCTTCTGAGGCTCTAAGGAGGGAGAGGAAGGCAGTGTCTCCACAATGTATGACTGGGAGCCAGCCAGTGCTCTGTGAGGACTGCCCACGCCTTCTGAGGTGGCAAATGTGGGTGGGTGACATGGAAACTGAGTTCAGTCATCTGTTCTAAGTTGTCCTTTCCTGCACAGCAGAGTGGCTCCCTAGCCTGTTCACTAAGGCCCAAATAGCTATGGCCACTGGGCTGGCTGTGTGCCCCCCATAAAATCTGCTATTTTATAGTGAGTCAAATATTGGCACACTTGATATTCAGAACAGTGATGTCCCCAAAGGCCAAATTCCACAGTGACCCTCAACCTGCTAGACACTTAGATCAGGAACTCACTGGACACAGCATAGTGACTCCATTTGCCCCCCCCCCCACTGACCTGCATGATGACCCCCAGCCCACCTGACACCCTACACAATGACCCTGGCATACTTGATGCAGCACATGGAAGATCCTCAGGCACATCAGACACCCTGCACAGTGCTGCTGACACACCAGATGGATAGTAAGCAGGGTGGCTCCTCAGTACATTTGGTATTGTGTACACCAGCCTCTGGCACACTGGATAACTAGCACAGCAAAGCCCCAGCACATGACACATGGAGCATGGTGGCACCTTAGCACATCTGATAGTCCACATACTAAGTGCTCACCCCAGCATACCTGATACCCCACACTCCACAGCAACCCCATTGGCTTCCTGGATCTGCACAGGGATGCTCCTGTGAACACCCAGGAGTCACCACACTGAATCAATGGCTCTCAGGCCAGCCTCTGGTCATGTGTGAAAAGTCTCCGAGAGAATGACTGAGCACTGCAAGTGCTGCACTTCAGCTTACTTTGCGTGACTTCATATGTCACACGATCCTGCAGTCAACCAGGCCATGAGAGCAGCAGTTGGGTGAAAGCAGGTCAGCATCCCCTTGGCGCATGCTTCTGGCTCCTCACCAATTCACCTACTATCTCTGGAGGGCAGGATCAGTCTCAAATTCCCTTGTTTCCAGGGAGTCCCCAGATCAGGAATAGGCACCTCCAGAGCAAGCTTGTGTCACACGAGATACAGAGCTTTCCCTCCCGCTGGGTCCCACCATCACTGAGACTTTAAGGGAACATTGGAATGTGAGTTAGGACTAAACACAATTGTGTAGTAACCTGGCTGTGCCATTAATCTTCTAGGCATTAATTTAATTACAGTGAGTCTGTAATGAGTTACAATTCTCAGTTAGCACCATCACCGCTGACAGTTGCTGAGGGGAGCCAGGAGCCCACAGTCCCGCCTGGTAACTTCAAGGGCCCAAGTCCTGCTCCTGCCTTGGCCTCCGCATGCCTAGGCTGCCCATCGTGTTGGTGCAGGGTGGGGAGCCTGCAGGCCCACACTGATAACCACAATGGGCTGGAGAAAGCTCAAGATTGAGTTGCTAAGAGGAAGTAGTAGGGCTGGCCCGGATCCCGTTCTCACCCAGTCACCATACTTGGCCTGTGACGTGTTAAGAGACCCAGCCTGGTGAACGGGCCTGACCTCAATGACAGAGTGTGGTGGACCTTACATGCCAAGCCACAGCACAAAACTCTGAGCAGGGAGGCCTGTGCAGGCTGCAGTTGACTGTCACCAACATCTGGCCCAGGTGGTTGCCTGGCATGCACTTGGCTCTTGTGACCTCGAGAGAGCCACATGGTTCAGCCCTCACATACAGCACAGGGCATGGGTCCTGGTATCAGAGTCTGCGGCCTACCAGAATGCCTGTCCTTCATTCGCATCAGTTAGGGGAGGGTCACAATCCATTGGCAAAGAGTGCCCCCAGTAAACAGCAGCTGCTGGGGGTGGGGAGTGATCTGGAGGGGTTGAGCTCAAGGAGACAGAGGCGCGGGAATGTGCTTAGAGGCCAAGGGGATGAAGAGGTCAGGAGGAGAAGAGTGAGATAAGGGTACAGACATGAAACAGCACTGCTGACCAGGGGTGAGGGAAGAGCCGCGCCCAGCAAAGCAGTCTGTGCTCTGCAGGTCCGGCCTCTCAAAAGGGAGGCTGGTACAGTCTCTCTGGGACTGCCTGCTTGCCTGACTTTCAGGAGTTATTCAAGACAGCTAGAGGGATCGTAGGCAGGGGTTCTACCACTGTGCCACATCCACAGTTCAAACTTTTACCTTGGTTGGGAGATCTAGTCTTGGAACCACAGCAGATTTGCTGTTGAGAACCCTTCACAGGTTCCATCCAGCACCTTCTACCACAGGCTCTGTGGTTTGAGCAGTCCCTGACCATCCAGGTCAAAACATGGGTCTTCTACCAACTAGCATTTGTGTCTTGGCTGCAATTCTTTAAACTTTCTTATATTACTGAATCGGTTACTAACTGTGGTGGTTAGTGCTGTCAACCTGACAGAGTCTAGAATCACCAGGGAGCTGGAACTCTGGGCATATCTCTTGGATTATTTTGATTGTCTGGAGGTGGGAAGACCTGACCACCATGGGCGGCACCATCCCCTGGCTGGGACCCTGGACTGAACGATAGAGAAGGACTGAGCAGCAGCAGCAGCATTCACCCCTCTCTGCTTCCTCATCCATGGATGTACTGAGATCAGCTTTTGTCTCGGCTTCTCCACCATCATATGTACCCTTGAACTGTGAGCCAGAACAAACCCATTCTCAACCTTAAGTTACTTTTGTCCAGAATATTTTATCATAGTAACAGAAAAGAAACTTAGACACAACATGCTGTTATTTGTATAGAAAAGGCAGGACGCTCGCTTCTTTGCACTTTTGTTTGGAGACAGGCTCTTGCTCTGTGTCCAGGCTGGCCTTGACACCAGGCCTGGCAACTCACTGTGTTGACAGGGAGTGAATAGGAGTACGCCTGGAATCCAAGCACTCAGAGACTAAAGCAGGAAGATCAGCCTGAGGCCAGCCTGGGAGAGATATGAGCCCCTGTCTCAAACCAAAAACGAAAGCAGCAGCATGGAACCGAGCTGGTTGCCAGCCTCTCCCAGAGGTACTAGCCGCACCATGATAAAGTTGAGGGGTGCAGCTGTTTGTCTCCTATGTTCTCACTCAGGCCAGCAAAGATCTTCTCAGGCTCCTCATGTCTCTGTGCTACCAACCCAGCTGTCTTTAGCATTCTAGGAGGACTAGAGTGGCCTGGGAGCCACCAGGGCCCAGAGATGGCAGCATTAAGCTAGCTCTCCTTCTGGGAGGGTCTCCAAGGAAGAAAAGTTTCGGCTGACACCGGCAGTGTCCCTGTCTAGCTTGGGAACCCATCCCCTATTCTGCCCCACAATGGTGGTTCAGAGGCTGCTGCTGGCCTTTAGAACTAATGAGGTTACAAACTGCAACCATGGAGGCCCAGGTCCACACACTCTCAGTGGAGGCCCCGAAGCCCAACAGGAGAGACATGTTAGGGAAGGCTAGGGAGAGTCCACTATGCGTCCCCACCCCTTGCTGATGGCCACGCTTTCAGCTTGGAGCTAGGGAAGCTTGGGTGGTCCAGGTAGTGAGGTTGGCCTTCGGGTCTGGTCCTCTTATGCATATGAGAATGGCACTTGACTGTCAGTCAGCACATCAGCGGTGTGATAATGGGAGAGAGCAGGCCCCAGACTTGGTGCTCAGGCAGTGGCTTGGGGAAATGAAGGCCCAGAGAGCTAAGAGCTCAGGATAGAAATGGGTTTGATTAAGGATGGTGCTGGAAAAATGGAGCAAAGGAGACCATTCAGCAGCCACGGATGGCTGCCACAGCACAAAGATGGTAAGACACAGGCCACTGTTGGCATCCACTGGAGAAAGCCATGCACACACAGACAATGGCACCATCACATGGCTTAGGTCAGGCCAGCAAACAGCACCTTCAAAGGGCTGTCCTGGCTAAATGGGAGAAGATAGAAGCCTTGCACCCCAAGGATCTCAGGGCATGGTACAGAGGCAGGGCTGAGCATATCTTCCTTAAGAAGTAAGAAGAGGACCGAGCCGCTTTCACAGACCATGACCCTTGCATCAGTGGCCTGCCACTGACCACAGGTAGCCTGGGAAGTGACTGGGGGAGAGAAACATCTGGTGGGATGACAGCTGCTTGCTGTTCAATTGGGACCTCCTGCCTGGCCCTAAGAGCACGAGACAATAAGCAGCAGGTGTGGGGGAGGGGGGCAGGGGGTGGGGGGTTGGGAGGGTAGCCTAGGGGTGTGGGGCACAGCCACTGAGGACAAGCCCCAGCAGGCTTAGGGCTGGATTGAGTACAGTAGCCAGGTCACAGTCATCAGCAACCAGTGATCCAGGCTGTGTCCTGTTGGTCCCACTCAAGACTGACAAGCAGCTCCCATGCCACTCTGGGCCCTCCAGGGGAGCCATGCCCCATCATCCACCACCAGAGTAGCCCAGATCACAGCAAAACAGGGACCAACTGACCAGAGAAGAAATGTCCCTCTGCCTGACAGGAGACCATCCTCTCAGCAGCAGACTCAGAAATGCCATTGAGAACTGGTCAGAGAAGGAAGTCAGGCTGTGCAGGCCCACGAGCAGGCCTGCCTCTATCCCCTGGCACTGCTCACTGATGGCTTGCTCTTCAGAACCTTCGAGCAAATGTGCAGAAAGGAAAAGAGAAGGTGGGTGGAGAACAGGTATGCTCGGTAGGAGGGCATGGGTTAGTGGGCAGTGCAGCCAGGTGCCCAAGTGAAGAAACGGACATTTTAGGAAAGGCCCTGACGCGATATGATCCCATTTAACTGCAGCCCCTGTGCTATATCTACCATGCAGTTCTCAGACATAAGAGTGTCTGCCTGTGACAGACACTGAGTGCTACTACAGATAGGTACACACGCGGCGGCTAAAGACTAGACTGTTCCCTGAAACTCTGACACCAATTGCCTTCCTCCAACATGATGGTGTTTGGGAGCAGGTCCTTTAAGGAGGTTAATAAGGGCTAAGTGTGGCCACAGGGAGGGACGACATCCAATAGGGCTGGTGTCTTTATAAGAGGGAACAAGATGGGCCCAGGGGGATGGCACTTATGGATGCTTGTTACAGCTCCTAGCTTGGTGTGGCCCTTTCTCCCTCAATCCAGTCTCTCTGGGGAAGCAGCTCCCAGGGGTGGGCCATGTGAGCTACACGGGGCACTTGAGAGCAGGCCCTCTGGTCTCCATGGGACCTGTAGAGACTGAACCACGAGCAGCCGATGGTACATGAGAAGAGGCCTTACCAAGCAAAACCACACAGTAAAACCTAACCAAGGTGCTTGCCTTTCAAGGCTTATGAACAAGCAATAACTAGCTGTGGTGATCCAGGCTGGGAGGTTTGACGGTATCTTGTTATCAAGCAACGGATCACGAAATAGAGACTGAAGGAGTCAAGTGGGACTTTTGGTTTTGTTTGTTTTTCGAGACAGGGTTTCTCTGTGTAGCCCTGGATGCCCTGCAACTTGCGCTAGACCAGGCTGACCTACAAGAGATCTAGCTGCCTCCCAGTGATGGGATTATAGCTGTGCACCAGCACTGTCTGTCTTTTGTTCTGTCTTGTCTTGAGGCAGGATCTCTCATAGGCCTGGAACTTTATCATGTAGGCTGGGCTGGTAGGCCAGTGGGCCCCAAGGGGCCCACCTCTGCCTGGCTCCCCAGTACTGGGATGGCAAGGGCTCTTTACCATGCCTGGCTTTAAAACAAAATAAAGTTTCTGTCCCCCTTTCCTTCCCACCCCTCCCCCTCAGAATTTGACTGGCTATGCTATCTCCCCAGCCCTGAGGTAGCTCTTTCTATGTAGTCCAGCCTGGCCTTGAAGTTGGGATTCCCCTGCCTCCGGCTACTGAGTGCTGGGATTACAGGCCTGTGCCACCAGGCCCAGCTCCAACCATCTAAGACCCTTTAAACATGAAGAACAGTGTTTGGAATGAAAATACCACCGAGTGAGATTGATAGCAGATCAGGCCCTCCAGAGGGAAAGGTCAGCAATAACAAAGATCACATGAGAAACTCGGGACGGAAAGCAGAGAAGACAGAGGGGAAGGAAGGATGATTCAACAGCTGGATGCTGATGCCAAACAACCCCAACTGTGGAAGGTCAGTGCTGGAGGAGTAAAGGGGGGTATGGAAAACACATGACCTCCCCAGTTTCTTCCTATTACTCGTTGGTACTGCTGGAATAGAACCCAGGGCTGCATGCATGCTAGGTGAGAGCCATGTCCCCATCTCCCTGCTTGATGGGGGGGGGGGGTGTCTACACAGGTGCTGTCTCTCTTGAGAATTTTAGGCAAGTGAACCATGCTCCACTTGCTTTTTAAAATTAGGCTATTGACTTCTTTATTGGGCTGGCACAAGATCCATGGTGCACATGTGGAGGTCAAAGGAAACTTTGAGAAGTCAGTTCTCATTACGAGGGTCTTGAGGATGGAAAGAAATCAGGTCAGCTTGGAGGCAAACACCTCCATCTGCTGAACCATCTTGCCAGCCTTGTACTTTTTATTTTGAAACAGACTTAACTAGGTTCCCCAGGCTGGCACCGAGCGCACCCTGCAGCTGAAGAAGGCCTTCAACCAGACAGTCTCCTGGCTCGGCCCCCTAAGAAGCTATGATCACAGGCCTGGGGCACCACACTTGGCTTCATAAGTCTTCAAAATTTGTTCAGTTATAAATGTAGAAACCCAAGGAGTTGGACTACCAATACACAAGATAGCACAAAGAAGCCACACAGCCAGCTGCAGGAAGACCCAGAGCATGTGCAAAGGCTGGTGGTGAGCAGATTTCTCATCAGAACACACATGAGTCAGAAAAGACACAAACAAAAAGTCAAGAAGCTGAAAGGAACCAAGAATGTCAGCATGGATCTCAGATCCAGTCAAAGTGAAGAGGAATAATGGCATTTCAGACAAAAGGAGGGGCTGGGCTGCTAGCAGACCTGCCTACGAGCAACAGTTAGGAGGGGCTTCTGGCAGAACAGTAAAGATCAGGCCAGTGATGTGTGGGGCTGTCAGCGTGTGTGCACACTTGAAAGGTGTTTGCGAAGCATTTAAATGTAGAAGATTAAAAAAAGAAGAAAGGAGAGATTTGAAAGATAATGGGTTCTCCAAAGTACACTAATAATATGGAGGCATGACAGAAGTTACACATAAGTGAGAAGCCGGGAGTTGTTGCTGCTGCTGCTGCTGCTAAGTGCAGTGATGCTATTTATAGGGAGCCTGTGCTAATTTGCATACCGAGTCCACAGCAGGCTTGGCAAACCAGCAGTGCAGGGCCCCTTCTGGTCCACAGGCCGCCTCTATACAAAAGTTCTACCGGTGACTGGGGAGACCTTGCTGCCCTCTCAGAGGTCCAGAGTTCAGTTTCCAGCACCTATGTAAGGTGGCTTATAAGGCCTGTAACTCCAGCTCTTCGGTGGACACAGATCCCCATGCTCTCTCACATGTGCACACCCATGTGGTGGCCAGAGGAAACCTCAGGTGTCTTTCCTCAGGAGCCATCTAATCTGTTTCTTGTCTTTTTCTGGGACCTTGGGCTCTCTGATTAGGCAGGCTGGCTAATGAGGCCCAGGGATAAGCTTGCTCTGCCTCCTTGGTGCATGTGAAATAGAACAGGTTCTGGGGGTTGAGCTTAGGTCCTCTGGACGGACAGAGTTATTGTCTTCCTAGTTCCCTGTCCTTTTTTTTTTTTTTTTTTTTTTTTTTTTTTTTAAATGAAACAAGGTCTTTCTGTAAAGCTGGCCTGGAACTAGACTAGACTAGATTTCAATTTGCAGCAATCCTACTGCCTTAGACTCTGAAACTACAGGGCATTTATGTATACAGAGGTTATGGCTGTACTGAGCACAGACTAGCCTAAGAACTCTGGACAGCCCCATCTCATCACCAATAATGTTCTTTAAAAGCTTTGGAATGGTCCCCAGGGCTCTTGGGAACGAACCCATGCCCAGGGTTCATCTCTAGTGCCTTGATTCAGTTCTAAGGATGCTCAGCCTCCTTGACCACAGGGCCTTTGCAGAAACTGCTGGACGCAATACCAGTTTGTTCCTCTGAACTGTGCTACATCTTGGGGACATGGCTGTTGGCCATGGAAGATGGCTGCTTGGGGGTGGGGGTGGAAGCTGCCACTTAACCCCACCCTGGCTCTACCGATTTCTCCTTAAACCCGCCTTGCCATAGGGAGCTCAGCACTCACTGCACCATTGACTCATCCTTTGCTCATCTGTGCAATTTCACCCAAGCTCATAGGCCTCCCATCCTTTGCCCCTGGCTGAAGGCCAGCTGCAGGCAGGCCTGCTCCTCACATAGACCTAGTGATCCCTGATGGGGAGCTGCTCTTGAATACTAGCCCCACCCTGAGAATAACTGTGTCCACTGCTGGGGTCTCTGGGGCAACTACGCATCCAGCAGAGTGACTCTGCCTCCTGCATTGCTGAGATCCCACAGCCTAGTAAGCTCAGCCAACTCGACTGAAGGAATGAGGCAGGTTTTGAAGTCAGCACGCGTTCTTAACAACTCCATTTGAAATTCAGGGGACCCAAAAAGGCAAATTCAAATTAAAGTGTCTATCTAGATCTCATTGTTATCTCGGCAGACAGGAAGCCTCCAGAAGCTGGCCTCTGCCAACAGGAGCCTGTGAATGGGCCTGATTGCCTGTCAGGGGGGAAAGAGGGAGGGCCAGAGTGGTGTACTGCCTCCTCCACCCAAGTCTCTCTGCCTCTCTCGGGGCCTGTTGAGACCGCTGCCCGTCACCCACTTCCTGCCTGAACTGCCCCCACACAGAGCCTGGAGGGCCCTTTTTCCTGCCCATGGAACAGGGTGGAGCAGTGAGGCAGCCTTATCACCCCAGAGATATCTGCACAAAGCTGCAAGCTCTGAGAAAGAACAAACCTGCATGGCAGCCTCTCCTCAGACGGTACCCCTTTCTAGCAGTGGTATCTTTAGGGAGCCTGGGGATGAGAGCTGTGGCCAACATGGGGCTTTGTACCTGGGATAGCATCTGACTAGCCTGGACTTCACCTTTGATTCCGGCTTCAGCACCACAAGAGGGAACAGCTCCCAACGCAGTGGCTCTAAATGCAGCAGCAGCTCTCTAAACTGGGCACAGGCGAACCCAGCCTGGAGCAAGGAGGATGGGCCATAAAGTCCACATCCAGAGGTCTGGTTCCTCCAGCACTCCTTTCCCAGACTGTCCAAAGCGCCCTCTCTGGGCTTCATGATGGCTACAGCAGTGGCCTCAACATGTAGGTTGTCACCCCTTTGGGGGTCAAATGACCCTCTCTCTCACAGGGGCCACTTAAGACCATTGGGAAACATAGATATTTACATTATGATTTATAACAGCAGCAAAATTACATTTATAAAGTAGAAAAAAATTAATTTTATGGTTGGGGTCCCCACAACATGAAGAACTGTATTAAAAGGTTGCAGCATTAGGAAGGGTGAGAGCCACTGGCATACCTGTGAGTGATCAGTCACCCCCACTCCCCACCCTGCCTAGTATTGTCTGTCAAATACAGAGGAGAGAGCAGATGAGGTCTCTGAGCACGCCTAGGATCTCCATGATGATATGAATGCAGAAAGGGTAGGAGGAAGGTAGAGATAGCAGTGCTTGGAGGGCAGTTCTCAGGACACCTGGGCTGGCAGAGACCCTCGCCAGGGTGGAGCCCCATCTTTGCCACAGTCCATTGTGTCCCAGCTGCAGCTTGTAATGCCCTGTCCTCTCACCCCATCAGCTTGGCTGTGGTTAATTTGAGTCAGAGGCAGGACCCTCAAGCTGGCCCCTGGTGGTAGTGATCTTGGTAGTGATCTCTCTTATGTGCACAACACTTGAGGATCTTTATCAAACTTTCAAGAGGCTCCTTAGGTGCCCACACCAGAAAGCTGAGGGTGGTTGTATGTACCTTTCTCAGGTCCTCTGTTTCCTGACTACCTTCCACAGCCTTTGTCTCCACTGTGCTATAGACGAAGATGGACAAGGTACTAGGCCTTCCAGTTCACATCCACAGTGTGAGCACCAGGTGGAGGCTGGGTAAGTATAGACTGCAGGCACTGGGTGGCTGCATACAGGCTGAGCCAGGGCGCAGGGGTCGGGGATGGGAGGCATTGGTAGACCTGACAACATGCTGCCTTGGGATGGGATGTACTGGTTCCTGCTTTCTGAGTTGTCCCAAAGGACACCTGTCTATCACTACCTGGTTTTCCCCACTCTGTTCCTCTAATTTGTCCCATGGCCTGACCTTCAACAGACAAATTCCTTCCACTGATGACAAAGCTGAAGGCTCTTGGGTCCTATCTGCCAGTGTAGACACACTATTCCTAGTATGTGACACCAGAGCCATGGTCACAGAGGGCTCCAGGCCAAGGTGATGCTACCTCTGAGAGCTGGAGCTTCTCCCTGCCTCTGCTTGTCCTGAAGCATCCCTCACCCAATGGATTAGGAACAGCTCATGGTCTGAAGTTCTTTTAGGGCACTAGCGGATGACTTAGGGCCAAGACAGCAAGACTTTCAGGGCTTCCTCTGTGAGCAACCATCCCTCCCCAGGAACCTGGAGCGCCATGCCTGATCTGTGTGAGATGGGTGCAGGGAGCATAACGGGCAGGCAGGCAAATTTGCTCTGTGTGTTTACAAGGCCGTGTTGAAAGGCAGAGGCAGGGCAGCTATGAAGGTCACGTCTACACTACAGTGGAAATGCGAAAGCTTCATCAGGGAGCGATAAACCCTGAGCAAATCTCAGCCCGTGCCCACATACCCCAGCTGCATGCAGGCCCTCGTCCAGCCAGTCTATACTCTTTGGCAGGAGCCATGGCCACAGATGCCCAGCCTGGTCTCACCATGGAGCAGTGAGCACATGGTTGGTAAGAATGGTAGCCAGTCGAGAGTACTGCAGTCCTGAGGGGCTGTAGCACACAGCACCTGTGAGCAGGTGCATGCACACTCTGCTCCAAGGCCTTGGAGGGCAGCAGTTGGTGAGCAGAGCCAAGGGAAGTGTGATATAAAGAAGAGCCTGGGGTGCAGCCTCTGGCCCTGCTACTGCCTGGCACCCAATACCCAGCAAGTGTTTGCTACCCAAGTGTTGACCACTGATGGGCTATGAGAGGTTGGAGAGCAAGAAAGGCTTGTACACCAATGGTCTCTTCCTACGTGGTTCTCAAGAGGCACCAGGAAGTATTTCTCTCACACAGTTCAGCCTGTGTTATAGTTTGAATGTGAACTGGTTCCCTACAAGCTTGTTTGTTTGAACACCTGGTCCCCAGCTGGTAGCACTATCTTTGGAAGTTGTGGAACATTTAAGACATGAGGTGGTTATAAGCTACTAGTACTGAGCCACATCCTGGCCCTTCACTGGGGGATTCTAGGCTGGTGTTCTACATTGAAGCCACACCTTGCAGGCTATACCTGATTCCAGTTCTAGCCGGAGCTCTCTGCTTCCCTGATCCACCAAGATGTGGGGAGATGCCATCTCAGCCTTGCCACCATGGGTGGGGCCATCCCAGCACCATGCCTTCTCTCCAATGACAAACTGTATCACTTGAAGTGGTGGCCCAAGTAAATCTTTCTAGCTTTACGCTGCTTCTGTGTATGTGTTCTGCACCGCAGTGAGAAAAAATAACTAACACAGCCTGTGTATGTACACTGTGTTAACAAAGCTTTGGGGGTCTTAAGGACAGTAGAAGAACCCAGGAAGCCAGTCCTTGAACACTGGCACTGAGCACATAGCATGTAGCTTTGAAGCTCCCACCAGGACCCACATCATCACCATCGCTTTCTGATCCTGTTCCTCTGACTTCTCAGAAGCAGGGGGTCATATGGGAAGCACCAGGGGAACAGAAAGAGGCCCAGTGTGTGTGTGCACATGAGTATATATGTGTATATGTGCATGCACACATGCCTGGCAGTGAGTGTGCCAGGAACCAAAGTAGGAGCTGAGGGTATCCCCAGGGCCATTTCTGCTTTCCAGGAGGTCCTGTCTCAACGGCACATCTGGTGGACCTTGATGTGCAGATGTGGAAGTGGAAGAAGAGTACTCTGGATAAAGAGGTGATGGAGGTCAAAGGCTGGCAAACTATGGACTCTGCATCAACTGAACTGCAAGTGACTGACATTAAACTGTCGAGTTTGCATTTAAAGCTTTTAGTATTAGAGCCCATTCATAATCAAAACTGGATATGGAGGGTGCCCTTCAGTAGGCAAATAGGCACAAACTTATGGTACGCACCACAATCATCAATGGGAAGAAATGAGTAGGCCAGGTGTGGTGCCTCACATCTGTGAGCCCTCAGAAGAGAGGAGATGGCAAGCTTGAAGGCAGGTTGAGCTACACAATGACATTCTATCTGAAAAAAACCTAAAGGCTAAAAAAACTAATACTTGCAACTCAGTGGTAGAACACCTGACAAGAATCCCCCAGCAAAGGGCTGGGAGATATGGCCCAAGAGTAGACTATTTGGCTTAACACGAACAAAGTCCTGGGCTGCCTTTGTAGGCCTGCAAAAAATAAAAACAAATGAGTGACCAAGCCCAGGAAAGACCCAGAGGAATCTCAAGTGAATGCTGCTAAGTGAAAGAATCCAGTACACAGAGGGCCCCACCTTTGGGACAAGAACGGCAGCATGATGGGTAGGAGATCTGCAGGAGCTGAAAGATGACAGATACTCAGAGGACTTAAGACAGGGAACTCCTCTGTGTGACGCCACAGTGATGGCACAAATTTTGATGCATCTGCACAAACTGAGAACATTCCATCAGCACAGACCCCAGGACTCCAAGCAACCAGACAGAATGGGCAGGCCACACTTGCACAAGATTGGTCAGCAGTATGAGGAAGTATGGTACAGGTTAGGACACAGGGGCACCTTATTTTACCCTCAACTTCTCTACAAACCTAAAGCTATTCTACAAATAAATGTATTAGTTTTCAACAAGCCCTAAGAATACTTGGTGTGCTATAGAAACTCTATGAAATTCAGAGCTTGGTGCCATAAATAAAGTTTTATTGAAACATGGCCACTCCATTGTTATTCCTGTCCACAGCAGCAGAGCTGAGCTCCAAGAGATTGGGCTGTGAGGCCTTTTCCAGAGGAGAGCTGTGTGAGGGGAACTGGTGGTGTTGGCTGCAGGACTTGGTGATGGGTACCCATGAGTCCATGAATCCCGTGTGCTGGGCTTTGGTAGATACCCGGCCCCTTTCTCCAAGAAGTGTGCTTAGGAAAGAGACTCCAAGCTCTCTGAGTAACCCAACCCTTGCACAGCCATCCTGTGGGTGGAGACGCTGACTCAGGCTCTCCTGGTGGCCTACCCAGCAGCGCTTACACTCTGCATGTCTGAAGGGTAAGGCACTCTGGGACACTTCCTATGAGAACACCTGCAATCTCCTGCAATCTCTGGCAGCCCTGCACTGTGGGTGCAGGTGTGCGGAAGCTGGCTGCCTCCTCACCTGCTCTTTCTGCTCTGCGCGTGGGCTCTGCGTGCTTCCGCAAGAGCATGGCAGGTGGAATCAGTGATACAGGCGGGGCTATGCCTGTGCCGAAGCTGGGCACATGGCTGAGGAAGTACCCACCACAGGATGCCAGGCTGCAGGGGGATGGGTGGGAGCAGCTCTGGGAGGCAGGTGGCTTAGGCAGCTTCTATTGGAGCAAATGCCACACTGTGCTCCAGGCACAAAGCCCTGTAAGGGGTGACAAAACTGAGCGAGACTTTCCACTGGTGCTGCTGAGCCCACACCACACATCCCAACACAAGTGCTGTGACCCAGAGCCAGGAACCAGCATTACTGGGAGGCACAGGAAGCTAGGGGTGGTCCCACATCTGCCTAGAGCCCTGCTACAGACACAGGGAAGAGCCTGCAACTTGTCTATGACCCCTAGAGTCCTTGCCATGGCATAACCTTTGGCTCAGATCTGATTGGTAGATGTACTAGTGACACACTCCACGATGGTGCTTGTATGGGCGACACTGACTGCAATCCCGGAAGTCCAGGCAGAGGCAGAAGGGTCTCCATCAAGGTCTGCCTGGGCTACAGTGAGACATTATGCAAAGAAACAAAACATGGGGCTGGAGAGATGGCTCAGCAGTTAAGAGCACTGACTGCTCTTCCAAATGACCTGGGTTCAATTCCCAGCAACCACATGGCAGTCTGTAACTCCAAGACCTGACAACTTCACACAGACATATATACAGGCAAAAAAACCAATGCACATAAAATAAAAATAAATAAATTTTAAAAAGAGAGAAACAGAACAAAAGAGAAGGAGCTGGAGTAAAACTGCTTCCTGTGTAAGTATGAGGACGCGAGTTCAATCCCCAGTGCCCATGTAGAAAGCTGGGCCCACCCATGTGGACAGAGGCATGGACCTGTATTTTATATAAGCACACACTCTCTCTGCTTAGGTTGTACAATCCTGCTTCCCAGATCAGGAACTTGTGCTAGATAGCTAAGATTCCCCATGATCCCAGATTCCAGGTCTGCCTCTGGCTGGCCCTGAACAGGTTCCTCCAGGCCCTGGATTATGCTAGACTGTCGAGTGGTCACAGGCATGAGAGAAGGGGACCCAAGGTCAGGGCAACCTGTGCCTCATGGGCTTTGTAGACAACTTTATTTGCTGCCATCCAGCCTCTCCCTCCTGTGACAGGAAATGTTTACCTCTGGGAAGAGGGTCCTGGTGAACCACAGGGAGTGACATCAAACGAGGACAGCTGAGGACATTTGGTAGGCCGCTCCTTCCAGGCCCAGGTCTTTCCAAAGAAGCTGGAGACTCTGGGGTCCAACTCCTCTAGGGAGAGGAGGAGGGGGTAAGATGCCAGGCTCCCACTGCGCGCTGGAGCTGAGCCTCTGCCTTCCCCCACACGGCAGCCTTGGGAGGCAGCTCAGCCACCCACACACGGCAGAGGCCGGGTCTAGGCTGGGAAGGGAAGTGGAGCCATGTGGGCTCGTGAGCCAACCTTCAATTATCCCAGCACACATTGCAGAACCTGCTTGGCTGCAAACAGGCCCCAGCTATTTCTAACTCTGTCACAGACCCCTCCTGCCTGGAAGTTGTTTGGGGCGGAAAGAAAATGAGCGGAAGTTAGCGTGAGCTGCGGGGTGGAGTGGCCTTGCCTGAGCCTGAGAAGGCCATAGCCACGCAGTGTGTATGAGCCAGCCCTGAGTGCAAAGGTCAGCCTGCCTCTTGCCTGGTCCCTATCCATTTTCCCTCTTCTCTCACTCATCTCCACTAGGGCTTGTGTGCCCCTCTCTGCTAACCAGGCATCGGCTGGCAGACATCGGTTATGCAGCTCCTTCAGCTCTGATAGGGTCGCAGAGGGTATACAATGGCCAAAGATGGGATGGGATGGGGCCAAGCCAACCACCTGGGGACTTGGTGAGAGACTTCCTGCTGGAGGCTCCACAGATCCACTGCAGTCCTACTGGTACTGCACTGCACAGGGGGATTTCTCAAGGCTGGGTGGGCCCAAAAGACTAGAATGGTACAAAGGAGCCTCTACCCTAAGAAGGGTCCTGGTACAATGGAGACATGGAGGGGGCAGACACAGGTGACCCAACTGCCCAGAGATGCTTTACAGTTGCTGTTGGGGACCACCATGGCCTTGTTAGAGAAGATAGGGGGTGGGGTAAGAGTAGCCGGTGCCTGGGGTCTTGCTGCCTCCGCTCTGAGACCTGCCTGCCTGGCTTGCCCACTGTGGGTAATGCTGGGGAACTGCTTTAAGGCTCTGACAGGGTTAGCAGCAGAAAAGGTCCTGGTGTCATCACAGGCTGCATGCAGGAGGACAGCATCTGTGGGTAACAGTTGAGTCACCCAACAGGGACCCTTGGGTAAGCCACACCTTCACAAGGATCCCGTAGGGCCAGCAGGCCCTGTAATTCTCCACTCCTGACAGATGAGGAAGCAGACGCAGAGGCAGGCAGCTGGCCAGCATCAGCTTACACGGCAGTGCTCTGAGGACCAGGGTGTGCCCAGCATAGGGTTCCTGCACTCATTTGCACATCTGGATAGAGTGGGGCCATGGGGACAGAAATCTCCAGGCTGGACAGGGCCAGGTATGAGGAGGAGGAGGCGGTGGGGCGATGGGGCAGAGGGGCAGGCCGAGCCAAGAGGAGGCTTTGGAGAGATCGGGAGCCAAAGCCCAGCAGCCAGCAAGAAACCTTTCCCGGTTTCTTGCTGAGCTGTCCACAGACTCACTACCCTTGGCGCAGAGGGGTGGGCCATAGGAGGCTGAGTGGAACAAGCAGGGTGCTCCAGAGGCTGCTTCAGACTCTGCTGTGGAGAGGCAGCTGTCCCTCTACTGAATAACCTTAGAAGGACAGGAGATAACCCCATTGCTAAAGTGCTTGCTTTCCAAGCACCAGGACCCCAATCCAATCTCTGGAACCCATGTGGAAAAGCTAGATATGGTGGTGCACCTGTCATCCCAGGCCAGGGAGGAGGAAAAAAGTGGAGCCCCAGGGCCTGCTGGCTAGCTAGTCTAGCCTGCTTAGCAAGTTCGAAGCCAGTGAGAGACTGTCTAAATGATGGCTGGTGTTGCTGATGAAGAGCAGGTGGAGGTGACCTCTGTCTCTGGCCTACACACACAGGTGTGCATGCATGCTCATGAATGTGCGTTCTTACAAAGAAACCATGGTACAAGGAAGAGTTTAGACACCCAGGACTGTCCCGAGGGACACGACACAATTGTGTTCTTTCTCCAATATGAGCCACCAGCCACCTATACTAAGGTCACATGATGTAGCCTCTTCAGTATGCCACCACATAACAAGTTTTTCACCTGTCTGGCCACCATGTGACAAGGGTCTTGACCAGTGACCACAGCAACACACCAGCACTTCCCTGGCCACTGCATAGCACAACTTCCACTAAGCCACTCCACTGTATCCCAGAGTGTGCACACATTCTGTGGCCTGTCCAATCCCAGGTGTTGAGGGAGGCCCCACTGTGGCTACACTGGCCACCTTGAGGTTGAGGTGCTTTTGAGGCCTGGGTATAGCTAGGAGTCCAGGAGAGGCTTCTCAACAGACTGAAACCACACAGGCCGGGGGGGGGGGGTGTTCATCAGCAGACCACATGGGAACTCCTACTTGTCCCTCTTGTCATAGTGAGGGAGCTGCCTGGAGTTGGGGAGGCCTGGGCTGCTTCTGAGCCCCAAGTTTTATGCAGTTGCCTGCCTGGCTGTGTTAGTGTCACTGAATGGCCCTTGGGTCTGACCTACTAACATCTGGAGCATGGTGACTATGTGTGTGCTCATTGGTTAGGCAAGCCCAAGGACAGCTGGTGGGCAGGGTAACTGAGACAGAGGTGGGCAGGCACACCTCATCCGCCTACATGGGCAAGGGAGGAACTGGGGAGTGTAGGCCAGTGTGTACTAGGTACAGTAAGCAGCTACTTTTGCCCTTGTGTGCAGAGGAGGCTGTGGATGGCAGTACACAAAGTCAGGTCTCGCATGCAGGCAGGAGGCCACCACAAATGGGCTTGTGATAGAAAGAAGGTGGGCAGGACACCTAGACCTGTGTGGACTGGAACTAGCTGGAATAGGGTGACAGGGCCACATTTGCCTTTTGGAGACTGAAGCAGAAGTGACTTAAGCTTTTCTGAGGCAGATTCTCACTGAGTAGCTTTGAATAGCCTGGCCTGAAACTGGTAATGCACACTATGCTTTCAACAACCTCTAACCTCAGAATACAGCAGGACCTCATGGTGCCTGCTGAGGCAGGAAAACTGCCAGTCTAACACCAGCTTGAGCTACAGGCAGAGTTCAAGGCTGACCTGGGCAACTCAGTGCGTCCTTGTCTCTAAACACAGTAAAAATGTAGTTCAACAGGATGTAGGTCGGGGATGCAGTTCAGTGGCAGAGTGCCTGCCTAGGCCTCCAGAGAGGCTGGGAGGGTGGCTCAGTGGCAGCGTGCTTGCCTACCTAGCCATGCAGGAGGCCCTGGGTTCCACTCCCATACCACCAAAGGACACAACAGAACAAAACACCTAGAGTGCTTTGGAATGCAAATTAGACCTTGTCTACAAACACGGATGGAAGTGATGTGTTCATTGTGACAGCTGCTCAGCACATCTTCATTTACCAATCTTTAAAACAAAACAAACCATGGAATTCCTACACCGCATTAAATTAAATACCCATCAGCGATCCTGAGTTATTCAAAGGTACACAGAAGCGAAGAAATACATTCCTGATAGCTTACTGACTTAGAGACTTTGGGCGTTCAAATATTTATTTACTTAGTCAAAGGTTTGAGAGTGCTAAGAAGTGTAAAAATGGATGGATGTAATCTGAGAAGTCCAGGAAGTCACAGAACCACACCATGAAGTTCCAAGGAATGGTAGGTGCTGTGCTTCACGGGTCTCTGGCCACCACGCTAAGCAGCGTCCCCTGAAAGGGGCCAGATGGGACAGAGGGATGGGAACAGGATAAGTGAGCCACTGGACAACAAAATGATAAACTCTGGGGCAGGGAATCTTTCTGTGAAATTCTGCTTAAAATACATAGGTCACACTGCACTCAGTTTTTAGACAGAAATGAAAGCAGGCCCTTGTTTCTGCAGGGCACGGACAGCCTGGCTGCCGAGGCCGCAGGTGGCCCAGCTACACGTGGTGCAGGGTAGAGCTGGCCAAACTCTGGGCTGCCCACCCACAGCTACTGACCGGAGTGTCTTCCTGAACAGCCACACACAGCACCAGGATCACAGGCCACACGAGGGCCACATGCCATGCTAGTACCATTGACCATCCCACGGACAGGAAGTAAGGCTGCTGCCCGTGATGGGTAAGCCCTTACAATCTCAGATTCTAGTTATAACGCCACTCCACTCCTAGTGAGGCACAACTTCTGCTGGAGAACTTGCGCACATGTTTGGCCAAACTACACTCCAAGCACACTTCCTCAGGGCTGTGCTGCTCCTGCTTCAGTTAAGAGAGATCTTTCCTCAGGAGTCCACATTATACATAAGACTCCAACTGGTACATGTTTCCTGAAGACCACATCCCCATCCCCAGCTACCTACAGGATCAGCGTTGGTACCTTTGGCCTGACCACAAGTAGCTGGCACACACAGCTTGTCCTTTTCCTTCCAGGGGCTGTGCCACATATTGACCCCTGCAGAGGTCTAGCAGCAAGATGCCTGCCATGCCCCCCACCATCCTCTGGGTGCCTACTTACTGCCTCTGGATAAAATCGAAGTACCCATAGGGCAGACCTCACAGAGTACAAAGTGAAGAAAGCCAAGCAGAAGTGGCCCCACGTCAATGTTTGTTAGGAGTGGGGAGCAAGGAACCAGTGTGTCCCCTCTTGGCATCAAACACCATGCTTTGGGGACATGGGGCTGCTCCAGCACATGACTCATTTACCAAGGCTGACATTGGCCTCCCTCCTAGTGAGGAAGAGAGCTGCCCGTGGCTGAACGAGCTGACATGATGCACACATGGCGTTGCCTACCTTGAAGATGAGGCAGTCGCTCTGGTGCTCGGCGTATCTGGAGGTGAGGCGGTATTGGCTCTCGGTGGTCACGTCGATCTGGTAGCCGGTCAGTGTATAGCAAACCTTGCGGAACTCCTGGATCTTGGTCTGGAAAACTTCTTTGAGCCGCTGGTTCTTTAGCTCGGCACTTTCCACCTGCTTCCGCAGCTCTGTGGGGAGAGAGGCATGGTGTGAATCCCACTGGGCATTGGTGTTGAAGGAGAACAGTCAGGGGAAGGGGCAGGGATGGACTAAGGATGAGCTGGGGTCCCTGCTGCCTGGGGATGCCTGAGGCTGGTGTCCATCTGTGAGCCCGAGGAATCAGGGAAAAAAGGACAAGAAGAGAGATGAGCCGTGTGACCTTCTGCTGGCAGCCATAATGAAGTCACTATATTAACAACAGTACTTTAAAAAAATCCAAAACACAGTGACTCTGAAAGACATATGCTGTGACTAAACAGCCCACTAGCAGAACGGTTACACCAACAGGACATCATTCCAGTCACTGTTAGAAAGCACTGTAGGACAGCTGGTCATGCTGTGGGGGTGACTGGTCCCAGCTGGCCAGAGGGTTCCAGAGCCTGCTAGAGAAAGAAGTTCCAGGAGTCCAGGTCTGCAGTGAAGGGCAGAGCCCCAACCACTCTGGCAAATGGACCATCACTAGACTGGCCTAAGCTCCTTTCTGCCAGGGGTTGCTCACTCCTCCTGCATGAGCTAGCACAGCACTCAGAGAAAGAGGTGGATGGAAGCTGCTTGGATATTGTAGACTCTTTTATTTATGGGGGCCACATGCTGGCCACCTGTGACCAAAAGTACCCTCCTTGTCCCTCAACAAGGTCTGGGTGGGCTCCAGATAACCCCAGGACCCTCTTCCCAGCCTCCTCTGTGCCTCTGAGAGTATCATTCAGGGCAGAGCACTACCTCTTCCATTGCCCACCATGGTTTACTGGTGCTCAGGGAGAAGCCAGCTGTGCAAAGCCACCAGGAGCACACACAATTACCATGAATCTCTCACCCAAGGTGCCTGCTGAGTAATTAAGCCCTGATTTATGCCCCTGTTAATTACCAAGCTGGGCTCCACTTACACACACAGGGACTGTCTCCGAACTGGGTGCTTCCTCAAAGTCCTGTGT
>OU015754.1:10462900-10484120 GCA_907169655.1 Acomys percivali | reverse complement strand
CTGGGCCATCATGCTCAGGTACTGCGTGTGTTGTGGGCCTCCCTTTGCTGTGTCGAGGGACTGGGGTTAGCTAACATCGGCCACGATATATGGTTAGGGGACACAGAGAAGACTGGGCACTTCTGAGGAGGATGATCCCAGGCTTGTGAGGGGAAAGATATCCCTAAGTTGAGAGGATGTAGAGTCCAAGAGACTCCATGGACCAGGCCCAGGGAGGGTCCCTCATGGGCTCACTGTGAAAGAGTAGGAGAGACAAGTATAAGATGGGGCATCAGAGGTCAGGCCTGCGGCAGGAGAGTGAGCCTGTGCTCTGTGCAGCACAGACCCAGGCAGTGGTTAGTGCGTGCACATGGGATGGCTTTCTAGAGATCAGTGAGGCAAGAGAGCCTGCCTTCCACAAGAGCCATGTGGGAACCGGAAGCTTCGAGCAACCCCAAGGAAAACAGAAACTAGAGAGGGCTGGGCCCCCATTCACCATGCTACTTCTGTGTCCTCATGTCCTCTCCCAGGAAGAGCACAGCAGCTGGCCTCAGATACAGTCTTGAGGATCCTGCCAGGGCAAGCCCTGCTGGCTAGCCTAAATCAAAAGCATAAACTCAAAAGCTACATTGCTGCTGTGACATCGTGGCATGTTGTTCTTTTCTCTGAACTGAAGCACTCCCTCTCGCTAAGTTCAGAAAACTTGCAGGGCTCAGGAAGTAACTAAAGCTTACAAGGCTTAGGAAGCACAGAAAGCTGTAAGATTCTTGACCCCACCTCCCAAAGTTCTAAAAGCAGTAGCAACTGCTAGGGAGAGGAGATCCTCCAACTGTCCAAGCTGCCTGCAAGTTGCACAGGGAGCTTCAGGGATGCAGCTTTTATGAGTAGTTACCAATTGGTGGGCTTTTTGGTGGTGCAGCTCCTCTGAGTCATGAGCGCCTCAGTGAGTAACTGCTCACTCATGCTCCTATAAGTAACTACAACAAGCTCACTAACTTAGACTTGGATGAATGGGTCTGTTGTTGGTGTCCAACCTAGAATGAATAGATTCTTGTTTTTTAATGTCTTCCCAGGAAAACTCACAGACCTCCGAGGAACATTCCCCCTCCTCCTTTTTATAAACAAGGAAACTGAGGCTCAAAGAGCACAGCCACTGGGCCATGCAGCTGAAGAGCTCCAGCAGGGCCGCCATTACCTTTGCTGTCCCTCATATTCTAGAATGTACAGCCCACCCATAGTCCAGTGCAGGAATCACACTCTGAGCAAAGCATGCCGGTGCCAGGGCAGTGAGGAGAAATGGCCTGACAGACCCAGCTGAAGAAGCAGCTTGCCTGTGGGGCTGTTGCCTGGCTGCTGGCCCTGCCCTGTGGCTCCTTCATCCATCACCTGGCAGAGGCCTTGGCAGACACTGTTATCCACAGTGTGAGCCCCTTAACAGGACACAGGCCCAGAACCTTGATTAATCGAGTGATCAGACTATGAAAATGAAAGGTTAATTGGCAGCCCTGACTCCAAGACTCTTCCTGGCATCCCTTAGCCCCTCCTCGCTGAGAGAGAGCCTTTGGCGGGAGAAGAAATTCACAGACCACACTTGGCAGGGATGTTTCTGCCACCAGATACTGGGATAACTGTTGATGGACCACAGATGTCCAATGGGAAAGATTAACCTGCAGCCCAAACCCAGGCTGACCTTGAGGAAGGAAATGGGTGTTCATGCAGTTCTGATCACAAAGGCAGGTGGGGGCTCTTAGGCCCATGCAGGGCCTGCGGGGAGAGGTCAGTGTACTTCTTGGGGATGAGTGGAATGGAGGTGTCCTGGCCACACTCCCAGCAATCACAGGCATGGTTGTAGCTGCAAAGGAAGAACACTTACTGTTCTTGGTGGGTGGAGTAGAGGCCAGCTCCTTCAGGGAGAGAATGCGGCCAGTGTGTGTGTGTGTGGGGGGGTACAGATAAGACAAGCGAGGGGTGATGCCCAAAGCCTGAAAACAATCATTTGATTTGGGGTGCTTCAACTTCCCTGTTATTTCTGTGGCTCAGTGACTTACATAAACAAGAATGAATAATTCACTTGGTGGTTTGGATTAAATAAATAAAAGATGGGCTCCACCTTGGAAGTGTCATTACTCTCCTGCCACTGGCTGTCACTCAGTCTCTTTCAAAGTGACCAAGAGCAGAGGTTGCTTTTGGGCTTCTTCCAGGAGGCAAAGGGCGTTGGGTCTGTGGTGACACATTCTGGCCTTAGGGAGATCTCCTCAGCCACTCATGAGTGTGCAGGGAACACCATAAGAGGGAGGGCCAGGGGGAACCCGGGAAGCCGCGAACCAGAAGCCTTGGTCCCCAAAGGGGCCCTGAGGTCATCCTGAGACCCAGAGAAGGGCAGCTTTGCTCTAGGGAGCCGTTCTCTGGACCCTCAACCAGCCCATGGGTCACAGTCTCACTCTGGGACAATGTGGCAACTGAGGCCCTGAGGCTCTGGGTGCCTCTCCATTCTGTCTCAGGCCTGGCCAACTCCTAAGTCCTGCCAAACTGCCAGGAGGAAGCTGTGGCTGCTGCCACTCTCCAGCTCTGCGCCACTGTCCTCAGTGTCTGCAGCAAGGCTGCCCATGCCCTCCCCTCTATGGACACTCTGCAGGGACAGTCCTGGCTGTCCTGGAAGGACAGAGTGTGGTAGGTGACAAGTGGGAGCCAGGGAAGGGATGTGCTTGCTCATCAGAACCTTCGCTGGACCTGATGGTGGCAGAGACTATGATGGGCCAGAGTAGATTTCCAGAGTGGCCCTGGGGCATGTCATGCCTCTCCCTGAAACCCTGATCTGTGTTCCATGTCTGGCCTGCAAGCTCAGCCTGGCCTGCTGATGGCTCCACTCCTCTAGAGAGGCCACAGGATGGCTCTGAGCTGACACCCTTGCTGTCTCAGCCCTGCGCTTGCCCTTTTGGACTCACAGGGGGAAGCTGTGAAAGTTCTGAGGGAAGGACACAGGACAAAAATAGCTTGGACTCGGCCAGATAAAAGCTGATGGGGATGCGCGCTCCTGCCTGAAAGCAGAGATGTAGGGATAATGAGCGTCTATGGGCTCAGATCTCTGGAGTCTAAGCTCCTGGCCTGAAGTCTGCAGAATGGCTGATACTATGCGGCCAGAAGGGCACACGTGAGGGAGACACAGAGAAGAGATAACCGGAAAGATGACTGTGGGCTTGCAGCAGTCCTACCACCTGTGCCAGTCTGTGGACAGAAAGGTGGGAGCGGGATGCGTTTTGTATTTACATTTTTTAACAATTTAAAATGATGTGCATACTTTAGAGTGGGTATGTGTGTGTGGTTGCAGGTGCTCTCAGAGGCCAGAGGGTGGACTGGCTATGAGTTGCCTCATGTGGGTGCTGGGAATTGAACTCAGGTTCTCCGGAAGAGTAGGACATGCTCCTAATGACTGAGCCACTTCTCCAGTCCCTGTGCTGGTTAAGTTTTTGCAAACTTACACAAACCTTGGAAGAGGGAACCTCAGCTGAGAAGACCGCTTCTTTCAGGCTGGTCTATACAGGCATGTCTGTGGAATGCTGTCTTGATTGCTAAGATATGTAGTTGAGGCTAGCCCACGGTGGGCAGGGCCATTGGGACAGGCAGGCCTGGGGTACATAAGAAAGGGAGCTGAGCAAGCTTTACAGAACAGAATAGTCAGAAGCCTTCCTCTTATCAGGTCCTGACATCAATTTCCTGACTCAGAAGCACCCGGCAGTGGTCTGCAGCCTGTAAAGCAAATAAACGCTTTCCTCTCCAGCTTGCTGTTGGCCAGGGTTTCATCGCAGCGGCAGGGATGCAAACTAGAGCGGACTCTTAACGGCCCTGCCTCTTCATGCTCACCTGCACAGGCTGCTGCAGCTCTGGGTGACAACAGTGGCAGCCCCCATGACATCTGTCATGCCTCTCTGATGGAGACCCTGGGGTCAGCCCTGCAGGATAAAGGTAAGCCCAAGTCTTTTCTCTTTGGGGAGAGAAACACAACCTCCAAAGAAACTACTGAGAGCCTGGCAATATGGCTCAGCCAGGAGTCCTTACTATGTATGCATGAGGCCCTGGGTTTGGTCCCCAGTACTGTAATCTCAGCACTTGGGAGGTAGAGGCAGGAGGATGAGAAATTAAGGCCATCCTTGGCTCCATAATGAGTTATGGCCAGCCTGAGCTATGTAAGATGCTGTTTCAAAATCAAAGCCCAAAAAAAGCCCCACCACGCCAAGCTCCTAATTCAAGAGAACTGGAAAAGTTCTGGGTTTCAGTCACAGCGTGGGAGAGGACCTGCCAGAGCCCTGTCTGGAATGGCACACTCACTCCAGCGCCTGGCAAACAGCAGCATCATAGAGCATCGGTCCTTCTCAGCTCAGGCAAGAGACACAATGAGAGAAGAGGAAGGGAGGGCACCTGTGTGGCTGTGGACATCATCAGGGCAGGTGCCTGTGGTTGCACCCGACCCCCATCAGAGCAGGCCGCACTTTGTGGCCCCAAGGGTCAGAGCCCATGTACAGCTAAAGCCACTGAATCTCTTAGCAATGAGAAGACACTCACAGGCCCTCCAGAGTTCCAAGAGTCGTCGGCCATGTTGTCAGACAGCATGGAAAACCAAACTGTGAAAGAACACGGCACAAAGGTGGCGTCCTCACCCCACTGCCAGTTAGGCAAGATGAGGATGGATGTGCTGAAGGACCCAAGTCACTGCATCACTGACTCAATACGAGCCCCATCATAGCTGAGTGTGGGGAGGTGTGTGTGTATGTATGTATGTGTGGGTGTGCATCCATGCGTGTATGTATGTGTGTGAATGCATGTGTGTGTGTATGTATGAGTGTGCATGCATGTGTGCAAGCACACACCAGAGCATACTCATGCTGGAGAAAAAGAATGCAGCCTTCCTCTCTGCTGAGAAGCCAAGAGACAGTCCTGAAGGTAGAAAGCAGGTGTCTTAGCTGATGTTCTATTGCTTTGAGGAGGCACCTTGACCAAGGCAACTTACAAACCTAAGTATTTACTTGGGAATTGGCTTCCAGTTCCAGAGGGTGAGTCCACCAAGGTGGGAGGTATGGTCACGGGCAGGCAGGGATGGCACTAGAGTGGTAGCTGAAAGCTTGCAAGTGCTTGGCCAGAGGAAGACAGGGAAAGAGCCTGGCCCTGGGGGCAGGGGGCTTTCAAAAGTGACACAGTGACATACCTCCTCCAGCAAGGCTATACTTCCTAATCTTTCCCAAACAGTTCGACTAACTGGGAACCAAACACTCAAATATAAGAGCCAACGAGGGCGGTTCTCATTCAAACCACCACAGCGGGCTAGGCATGGTGGCGCAGGTCTGAGGGCTTTGGCAAGTGAGCCGAGGCAATCTGTTATCACATTGACACTCGTGAAAACAACTACATTTGCATGTGAGCATGCTGGAAGGAAATACAGCCAAGCTCCCACCCAGCCTGGAAAGGAAACATGCTTGCATACAACCAGCAGGAAATACGCATGCTCCCCTCCCTGGAGCTGAATGTCACTGTGAAGGGGCATTGACAATGACGCTGGAAAGGGACAGGTGAGGATGACAGGGACGGGCTATGTGGCCCTCCTCTTGGCCTTCCACCTTTGCAGAGGGACTCTCTCCCCCTTGCTGGCTATAATGCTATGGGATGGAGCAGAACGGAGGGTATGGTCCAATGGAGCAACAACTACCTCAAGGCCCCAGCATCTCCTGATTAAGAGCTGAAAGTAGCTTTCGACATTCCTCTGGGGATTCTGGGCAGAGCCATTTTCCGTCCTGAAAAGTGAATAAAATCCACTTACCTAAAGCTGAGATTTTCAGGCCTTGCAAAACCCACCAGGATACTAGGATGTCATGCACTACAGCTTTCCCAACTGCCGCGGCTGTTCCTAATTCACCTAGCCGTAAGGATGGCCTCGCAGTTAGAAGGTCATGGTCTGTGCTTTTCCTGATGTAAGCTGTGCTTACAAGTCTATTCCTGGCCCTTTTTAGGGATCCCTGCACACCAGGCATTAAGGGAATGGCCGGACCCCCCTGTGTCTGGCCAGGTGGCAAGACAATACTTGGCCTTTGGTCTCTGCAGTGGCATGAACACTGACCAGAGGGGTGCTGTTTCAGGCTCACCCAGGTGGAGGGACTGTCTCTACTTGGCCACGGTGCAGGCTGGCAGCTTAGGCCTCCCCATAAACCCGCTCCTGACTTTACAAGGCAAGGTTTGAGACTTGGCCTGCAGTGTGATGACAAGGACCCTGCCTGCGTCTCTGTTTTTAGCCTAGGGGACTTGGTGGCTACTCAGAGAAGTCCCTGGTACTTATGTCCCTGGCTGCAGCAGGCACCGGAGGTGCTGGCCCTGTTCAGATCCAAAGCTGATGTGCATCGAAGGAATGAATTATTCATGCCTTGCTAACTTCCAAACCATCCCAGTTTTACATTTTTAAATATTTAATAATTAGCTATCAAATATTTATGCAATTTTATTAGCAGCTGTGGAGGCCAGGCACTGCTGTGGCTGTAACAGGGATGTCTGTGGCCTCCTCCCGATGGCTGCCTGGAAAGGATGGCAGGAAGTGTCCTGGAGCACTGTCCCAGGACCTACTGGGCCACTATGGTTTCAACCCTCTGAGACACCACATGGAGGGAGGTGGAATGGCCAGCCAATATGGCACAGAGCACAGAAGGCTACTAGCCCACCCCAAATATAAACTTCAACCAACCAACAGGTAGAGTGGCTGGCAGAAGGAGGTGATGGACAATGCCAGCTAAGATACTTTTGGGGTTCTCCTTCCCTGAACCCGCCCCTGTAGAGTGACAGGTAGTACAGTTGTTGTAGGGGACTGTGGTTCCCAATATGACTAGCCCCCTCGACACACAACCAATAAGGTGTCTTGCTGCCCTACAGACATAGGGCTGCTTTAACTCTACTGATGCCACAGGCCCTGAGATTTGGTCCCCACTACCAGCCTGGGTTCCCCTGCTGGGCCGGAAATTGCATGGTTTACACCAGCCTCAGCGATGCTTGCTCGCCCTGGAATTATATGCAGATGAGCAGATCGTGTGCACCCGGCTGGCTGCTGGCAGCCGCCCCTGGGTAAGCTCTCAGCGCCTTTCAAACGGGGCATCTCTGTGTGATTAACTGCTCACTCCAGCAAGCAGCTTGTCACCTTGCACAAAAATGATTTGAAAAGACACCGGCAATTACAGCCCACCAGATTACAGGGTGGGAGAGTCCCGGGGTGACAAGCGGGCGCTGATATCATATTCCTTCTTGTAAGACTCCCTCCCCCACCCCAGAGATAGAGCAAGAGAGGCCCTGCAGTGCCAGGCTGCACAGTCCCTGTGGCAGCACTCTCGGCAATAGAGGATCAGCAGCCCATGATGTCTGGGTGTCCTCCAGGGTGGGAGGGACACTGCACTGGCTGATGGATATGGAAACAAACAGAGTCCTGGAGGATCAACATCACCCAGCCTGGGTCTTCAGGATCTTGGGAGCCCTGAGAGACAAACACCTACTGGGGCCAGGTGATGCTACTGCAGGCACCACCCTGAGGGTTGAACAGGGGCTTCCATCAGCAACTCAGGCCTCGGCTCAGAACAACTCCTGGATGCCAACCAGGCTGAACCCATGCAGTCCGAAACATTGTCTCCTGCTGCTGACTTCACTTCATGCCTAACCTGTTGAGTCATCAGCCAGTCCTTCCTCCCCATTGACCCTTCCTAGAGCAGGCTTCTGTCCTATGGTAAAAGCCTGAGGTGCCTGGCAGAGGCCCCTTCAGTGACAAGAGCCATGTCCACTGCTGTATAACTTCTGGCTTAGGAAAGTAAAGGTCAGGGCTTGGGGTCAAACTGCATGCAGCCTTATATGGAGCTGGAGCATGGCTCTGGTGTTAGTGCTCCTCCAGATAGCTATGAGCACCACCCATTAGGCCTCCTACAATTCTCCACCTGGGAATTGTGAAGCTCTGTGTGGGTTCATCAACCCTTCCTCATGACCCCAGTGACATGTGTGCCCTGAGTTCTAACTGATCAACACTTTCTTCTTGCTCTTTTAGACACCCAAGACCACCAGTGCTGCCTGTGACCAAAGCTGCTCTAAGCTGTAGCCCTTGCCAGCTTGGCCCCCACACTCACCCTCACCTTTGCAGCCTTTGTCCAGAAAATGAAGTTCCCAGGGACTCCTACAGACCCAGTACTGACCAGAAGCCCTTAATCAGATGTCTCACCTCTCCCTCTTCCCCACCCGGACTAGGCCTCTTGATCTGATGCATGGGACAGGGTGGAGGGTGGGGGTGGGGTGATGGGACAGAGCAGGACTTCCCTTCCATCTGCTGACGTAGAAACCCAGCCCCAAGTGTTGGCTCCGCTTCCAATACTGCTGTACTCAAGAGGTTCATCCACCCATGCCTGGACAATATAATTCTCTGCCATGCCAAAGGTGGCGGAGCTTCTTCCTCCTACAGGGGATTGTGCTCAGTGCCACTCTCTACCTGGTGCCTGCCTCCCTGGCCTTCCTAGCCTCCCTTGAGCTTCTGCACCTCTGGTGGACACGTGTGCTGCCCTGCTTTGAGGGTCCGATAGACCTTGTCTGGTTGAGGGCCTACTTCCTCCACTGTAGAGGTCCCTGGAAGGCAGAGACTTGCTTAGGACAAGCCCAGCACCCACAGTGCCTGGGACACAAGACCACTGAAGCAGGCTCATAAGCACTAAGTGAGCTGGTGGGCAGAAGAGCAGCTGGGCTCCGACTCTCCTTAGACATGGGGCTGGGTGGCCGGGAGTAACCTATGATCCCACTTGAAGGTCTCTAGCACACCTGTAATCCCAGCACTTGGGAGGTAGAGGCAGAAAGACCAGAAGTTCAAGGCTATCCTGGATGACATAAGACCTGGTCTCAAAGCAAGCAAGCAAGCAAACAAACAAACAAACAACACCCCTCCAAATAGCAAACAAATAAATCAGGGAGGGGGAGAATGAGGCCTGGCTGGCTGCAGGCACTTGTGCCCACTAGTCCACTTCTGGGAAGCACTGCAGGGTGTAAGACGCACTGTAGAGGGTCAGACACTTTGCAGAGTATGAGATGCCAGCCAGCACTGTTCCAGGATTGTTGTCCATCCACAGCCCCTGTTGGTGGAACGTGAGCCTCTTTGACATGCCACCAGACCACAAGCAGGTGTCTTACACAAGGGCAGCCAGCCAAAGAGCTGCAGTCCTGCCTCGGCTCTAAAGGCCATGTTTCTCTTTAGGGAGCCCTGCACTAGGCAACAGAAGAAAAGGAGGGAGAGTGTATGTGGGGGAATAAAGGCATGCCATGGTTAGGGTAACAGAGGGCCAGAAGGGCCACTGTAGGCTCTAGCCAAGTCCTGTCCTGGGTGTGATGACTCTAGCAGCCATAGTGCACACAGTCTTTATGAGCACGCATCAGGGCAGTACTCCCTGGTACCCGAGCTGAAGACCCCTCTCTCCACTGGATCTCAGCAGTGTGGTTCTAAGAGGTCAGGGCTGCATTTGGGTTGTACTTTGGGGGAGGTTATCCCCAGTCTAAGATAGGGGGAGAGCTTGGGGAAAAGCCCAAGGCCATGGGGACAACTTTGGTGATGGAAGACTGAGCCTACAGCACTGGCGAGAACAGAGCTCCATCAGCTTGGCTGTTGGGAATGACTGTCCTCCAAGCCCAATAACTGCCATCTTGGGAAGTTCAGCTGTGCCCCCTTGCAAAAGGATCACCCCAGCCAGGCCTGTTGTTTGAGCCCCACCATGGAGTGCTGAGAGGGACACGAGACCCTTACGTGAGTGTCCAGCTATACTCTACCACCGGTTATGTGTGACTCTGCCTTAACTGCACTTGGACTCAGGGAGGGGCCTGAGCATGTGGGATGGGGAAGACAAGGAGAGGGAGAATCCCTCATTTCCGTTTGGCAAGGCTGTCTCATGCGGCTAGCTGGGTGGTAAGCATGCTCTAGGAGAGCCACAGCTTTCCAAGGAAGGCTTCACACAGACAGATAACCAGAAACTAATTAATAGGCATGACCTCATCACGTTTGTACACACATACCCTCGGCTCCCCTGCCTAGCCAAAAACACTTTAAGCAAAGAACCACATGACAAACACGAGAACATATCTGCTTCAACACAAGCTTCCAGAAGCTTCCTTTCACAGAGATGCCAGGCAGGTGGTCAGACAAGAGAAGACTGGGATAGAGACAGCGGCCTGCCATCATCCTCTGGACAGGATAGAAGCTTTGATGGAGCCAGTGGGCAGAGGCAGCGAGGAGGAGTCCCATCAGAGCCACAGTGGTGGAGTCACATGTACAGGAGGCAGAGAGCTGGCGATCCATTCTGCACACTGGATGTATTATGAATTTCTGACACTGGGAGTACAGAAACCGTAACTCCCTGGAAGGTGAGCTCCCATTTGGGGGAGGCGGTGTTCAGAGCTCATATTTTATTGACCGAGTCATTCTTGAGTCAATCCGTCTGCTCTTGGCGAGACAAGAGTTTTAAATCTCCTTTGTCCCTCCTCCTTGAGACGGAGCAGTGTATTAAAAGCCTGCTAATGCGTGCCACAGCCTCAGACTTGATATGGAACCAATTCTTCAGACAGCAGATTAAGGAAAAGGCTACAGGGCCGACTCAGCAGCAGAGCCGGGAAGGGAAGGGTTGGGAAGAATGCTGAGGTGGGGCAGCAATTGTGACTGTGGAGGCACTGGGTGCTAAGGACCTAAGCAGAGCAGAAGGAAGGCCATGGCTGCCAGAGAGGAGCCCTGGGTAAGAGGAGAGGCACCGGGGATACCCAACTTATTGCCACACACTGTCCTGGGTAAGGAGATGAGGACTGGCTCTGCTCATTGAGTACGGAAATCATCAGGCTTTAAAGAGAGGCAGCAAAGGCAGCCTCCTGCTCTCAAGGTTGAGTCCAGATGGAGTGAGTAGCCTTGGCCTATGGCGACATGAAGGTTGTAACATGTTGATAACTAAACACAGCCAGAGCTGGGGCTGAGTACAGGTAGCCTGGACTCTATTAGCCAGAGCAGGAGTGGGGCTCTGCTGACCCTGTGTATGTGTGTGCACACATGTACAAGCATGTGTCTGCATGTATGTGTGCAGGTCAAGGACAACCTTAGGTGTTGTCCCTCAGATGCCCACCTTTTGATCTGAGTTAGATTCCTGGGACTTGCAAGATAAAGAACTGACTCCGGAAAGCTGTCTTATGCCTTCCACATTCACTGCTCTCACACCCAGACAGATGCACGCAAACTAAAGAAATGAAAACGCAAGACATGATGTTTAAAAAAGGTATCCTGCTAGGGCTTACAGTGTGCTGTGGTCTCCATCACTCCATCTCATTGCACCACAGCAGAGGGTATACTTTGAAGCCTGGCCAGAAAGCACATGTTGCAGTGGGCCAGGGAGGTGACAGACATGGCCCTCAGCATCTTGAAATCAGACCGATGGGCTGTAATGGTCCTCAGGAAGCTCTCAGAAGAGTTATGCTCCCATGTGTGGGGGGAAGGCCCAATGGCCCTCTCATCCCCAAGGTTATAAAAGCAGTAAACAGTTGCTGGAGGAGGAGACTCAAATGGAGCTGCCTACAAGTTATGCTGGAAGTCACTAGTATGCTGGGGTGGGCTGGGGTGCAGCTGTTGGGAGTCACCCACACTTTTGTGAGCCACTCATCACCCATTGTAAGTGATCCCGCACACACATTCCTACAAGGAACCCCAATAAACTCACTGGTTCATTAAGCTGGGCTTGGTTGGAGTTGTTTCTTTGGTTGGTCATTGCCACCGGAATTTGGTGTGAATAGAGGTAAGACGGCCTGGTCACACCCACACACCTGTTTCCAAAAGTACTCAGAAAAGTGCAGGAAAGGGCGTGCAGTCTCAGAAGAGGTCTGGAGGATGCACAGCCTCTGCTTCAAGTGTGACAGGGATGGGCTGCCAGGGCTGAGTGGAGCTGTGGGAGCCGGCCAAAGGCACTCAGCAATACAGTATTTGGGACTAGAACCCACATTGTAAGCTGACCTTCAGAGTCACAGAACTGCAGTCACTGCGCTGTTGTAACTCAGGCTGGCCTCCATCTCACCACCTGGCCAAGGATAAACTAAAACCCCCGATCCTCCTGCCTCTACCTCCAGGGTGCTGGGATTGGGGAAGGCAAGTGTGCAGGTCAGGTTTTTGTCACCTTGATACGAGCTAGGGTCATCCAAGAAGAGGGAACTTTGTGAAGAAAATGCCCTCATCAGATTGGACTGCAGGCAAGCCCTGTGCAGCATTTTCTCCATTAATGATTGATGTGGGAAGGCCCAGGCCACTATTATGCAGCGTCACCCCTGGGCAGGTGAGCCTGGGTCCCATAAGAAAACAGGCTGAACAAGGCATGGGGGAAAGGCCCATAAGCAGAGTTCCTCAAAGTCTCTGTCTGCTTCAGCTCCTACCTTGAGCTCCTGGCCTGACTGACCTGTGGCCTGTGAGGGGGACATGTAAGTCAAACCGACCCTTTCCTTCCCAAAGTGCTTTGGCCGTACGTAGTTTTTATCCCAGCAACAGAAAACAAGCTAACGCGGCAAGCCTAGCTGGGTGGTCCATCATGGCAGGGTGACTGAGGATCAAAGAGGGCAAATGGAACTGGATGCCATCATCAGCCTAACAGGACAAGGCACAGGGGCCAGAGCCAAGCCCTTCTGTAACAATCACGGGCGGCCACAGGGCTGGGGTGAGCTGAGTCCCCGGGACAAAGTGCCTGCCACGGAAGGAAGAACTGATAAATTACACTTCATCAAAATTAAAAACGCTGCTTATCAGACGAACGCATTAAGAAAATGATTAGAAGACAAACAATCCAATTAAAAACTGGGCACCGATATGAGAGGCGTCTCAGCGAGGAAGATGTATGAATGGCTAATAAGCTACAGAAATGAGCTCCGAATCATTAGTCATTAGGGAAATGCAACCACAGAGGATGCTGTCGTCAAGAAGCCAGGAAAGATGAATGGCAAGGAGGATGGCGAGCACACACAGGGGACCCTTACAAGGGGATGTCAACAGGTACAACCACTTACAAAGGTGACACATGTACTGGGTAACCCCCAATTCCCTTCTACACACAAGACATGGGCATTATCTCCAACATCCACAGCACCAGGACCCACAGTGGCCCAAAGTGGACACAACACAATGTCCACCATCAATGACTTGATCCCTAACGCATGGGCCACCCGGATGGTGGAATATTACTCAGCCATACAAAGGAATATGGATCAATGCTATGGCACGGCAGAATCTTGGAAGTACTAGGCTTAGTGACAGAAGCCAGAACAAAGGCCCGTGTAGTGTAAGGTTCTGTTTAGACAAATGTTCTGAAAAGACAAATTGGCAGAGGAAAGATCCGTGATTGCCTGGGGCTGTGAGTAGGAGTGGGGACGACTGCAAGGGCATTGGGGACCCATCAGGGTGACGGGAACATTCTAAAGCCAGGCTGTCATGGGGGCAGAGCACCGCCATAAGCTCACTAAATCACTGAGCTAATTACACCCTTAGACAGCCAAGGGTGGAGGGTGCTGCTGAGCATGGTGAGACACACAGGGGAGACAGCCCGGTGCAGACTCCTGGGAGAGGGGGGTGACTTTCTGCGCTTATGCCAACTCAGTCAGATGGATCCTATAACCTCAGGATATAGAGCATGTGCCACAAGCAAGGATTGCAGACTAGCTACTAAAGTCAGCCTTGTGACAGCCCAGGCAGGCAGGTGTGCAGGCCACCCTCTCTCTGATACAGGAAACTAAGGGCTGCCACGCTAGGCCTGGATGACTTCCCATGGGGACCCCAAGCTGAAGGGCCCTGACCTCACTTGACTGTGAGTATTGGCTGTGCCAACACCTCCTGGCCTGGCCTGATCCAGCCTGGCCCAGCCTGGCACTGCAGGTCTGAGGTGGGGAGGTCAGGGCTGCTATGCGTATCCAGCCTGGGATTCCAGGGTGCCCGCTTGTTTGATGTGTCATGCAATAAGACGCTCGCACTTCAATTACGGGCTGAATGAAACTGGAGAGAAATCCCTAATTGGGTACTTGGCTTCAGCTACACGGCAAAGTTTACAGACATGCCAGGAAGGAAAGGAAACAAGGCAGTCAGCTGAGCAGCTCAACGTGGCTGGGGAACGAGGCGGTTACTCAGCAGTCTCCACAGACCTAGGGATGGGGGTGGGGGTGGGGCAGGGGTTACAGGGACCAGGTGGAGGCTGGCTCTGCCCTCAGCCACGAGGGACTCAGGATAAGACTCAAGGTCTAGGGATGTGGTCAGAGGTGGAGTGCTAGTGTGAGCCTACAGCTTACTCCTTGGCATCTGCAAAATAAAACAAGACTAAAGCTGCATAAGGCTCCATCTCCAAGGTGTCGAGAATCCACAGAAGAGCCCAGGTGAGGTGAGTCAGTGAGAGGGAGGGAGGGTGACCAGAGGGGAGGGCACACCATGGAAACAGGCCTGGGAGCATGGTCAGCAGGCTGGTTAAACTCTGATGGAGGCCTGGGGCCACAGGCAAGAGTCACCCTGGCTCTGGACAAAGACCCGGTGGCTGAGAAGTCTAGATGGTGTCCACAGAGTGGAAACAGATAGGATGGAGCTGCCACCAGACTTACAGGGTCTCAAGGCTGGGCCTGGACTACACTCGAGACACTGAAAGGAGCTAGGCTATGCTGCGAATGTTGACACTGCCCAAGGCAGCTCTCTACCACTAGGAACAGCTCCAGGAGGGCTGAGCGGCGGGCTGGGCTTGAGAGCTCTTGGGAGGGCCAGAGCCTTGAAGTATAGCCTCTGCCCTTTACCGCAAGGCTAAGCCGTCACTCTACTTTGCAGCAGGGCCATACTCATGAGATGAGCAGCTTTCACTTTTACCTGAAAGGTTCACTGTCAAGTTCTCTGTGGGAGTTCCATTTCTCAGTCCCATCCAGGTCTGGCCCTAAAGTGAGCCCCAGCTGTGAGGAACCCCCTTGCCACTATCACTTTCTTCCAGTCCAGGGTCTATTCCCACACTGGCCCCTGAGCTTGGAAGATCTGGCTGGGCCTAGACAGGTGGCTGGGAAGGGGACTAATTTGGGAATGACCTGAGACCAAGTGGGAAGGCCTCTCCCAGTCCACAAAGCCTGCAATTAAATCCCATGATTCTTGAAAAAAAAAAAGTTTGTGTATACATGTTTGTAATTATTTGTGTGACATATATGTACATGCATAATGTGTATGTGATATGCATATGTATGACATGTGTGAGCATGTGCTTGAGGGCATGAGCACATACAATAATGTGCTCATGAAGGTTATAGAGGACCGTTTGTTTCTGTGCCAGTCCTCGCCTTCCACCTTGTCCGAGGCATCCCTGCTCGTCAAGGAGTGCCCAGGCTAGCTGGCCCGTGAGCTTCCCAACTTCTGCCTCCTGGTCCCAGCTTGCTGTAGGAGCACACCTTTAGGCAGACAGTGCCTCGCCAAGTGGCTGGCCTTCAACTTGAGCTCCCTCTGCTTCTGCCTCCCAAGTAGCTGTGGTGACAGGCTGTGCAGAAAGGCTTGGGTCAGGCTTCGAAGGTTCCTTCGTGAGCTGTTAAATAGTTTTCTTCTAGGCTGTTCTGCTGATTCCTTCTGTTGGAAGCTGCAGAGCCTCTGTAATGTCTTCAGTGTGTGGCTGAGGGTCAGAGTCTAAGTCTGTCTTTGTCTGGATCACTGAAGAGTTGTCTTAGTGACATGTGTCAGAGGTTCCCCATGGGCGGACTGCTCGCTGCTCACTGCATGAGCATTAACTCCTTAGACAAGGGGGACTCAGGCTCAGGGTTTCTGCTTGTCTTTTTATCCCCTTATCCACTGGTAGCAATTATGATGTTTTTCTTTCTATCTCTTTTACTTGATAAGGATTTCACTCTGTAGCTCAAGGTGTCCTATAACTTGGGGCCCCAAGAGCTGGGATTACAGGTGTGAACCACACAGTAGCCATTTTGAATGGCAAGTATGGACTGAGCAGTAGTGCTTCGCTTTTCACTTGCACTATTAAATATAGCCACGAGTGCCTCAAATCTGAAGTGCAATGGCACTCTTTCCACTTCCTCCTGCTAAATGTCATCAGTCCACAATACAAGGATAACAGACCATACCAGAAGCCAGGCAACATCACAGCGAAAGAATGGAGGAATGAGCAGATGGAGGGTGGGCCACTATGCACCCAGTCACATGATTTAACAGCGGGGTTACGCTGAGGGTCTGGCTGGGTACCCTGAGTGGCCTCAGCCTCCTCCTCAGGAGCCAGCAGGCGGCTGTCCCCATGCTGTCCCCAGGTTCAGGATAGATGACAGTACTGTGTTCCCATTCTCTATCCTTCCCAGGCATTGGCCTGCACCATCACTAGGGTCACCTCAAGGAAGCATGAGGAGAGCACCATAGAATGTCATCCAGGAAGAGACTACTCAGTGTGCAAAGTACTTCCTGAGGTGCTCAGTCAGGCGTAGGAAGCTGGGCGCTATGCTTAAGATACAGCACTAGACACAAGGAGGGATGGAGCACACTGTAGGCCTTGGCCTGGGGATGGACACCTGGCCTAGGGCTGGAGCACGACTCTCATTGCGGAGGGAATGGCTGACAGTCTTGCTTGAGGCTGTCACACACAGCATATGGAGCATATGTGGTAAATGATGCTGTAGAGCCCAAGCTGCTACTTTACTACATGAGCCCTAAAACCAAGGTAGCACAGCATCTCCTGCCGATATGTTTCTTTGGCTAATGAGAAAGAGAGCTTTTGTTTTCTCTTGTCAGAATTGTCACCCGATAACTTCATCCTTTACAGTGTTTATGTCAGAGTGTTAATGTTAAGAGTTGTTTTTTAAGAAGAGATGATTTTGTTTAGAAAGATTGAGCTTGAGGCTTATCAATTTCATTACTTTTAATGAATTAGTGCCCCCAGCCCCCAAGTACTGGGCCTGGAACCCAGGGTCTTCATGCACCGCTAAACAGACACTAAGCCACATTCCCAGCCCCTCGATGGGGGAATATAGGCAGGTGCTCTATCATTGAGCCACACCTCAGCCCCTCACTGGGGGATTCTAGGCAGGGGCTCTACCACTGAGCCACACCTCAGCCCCTCACTGGGGGATTCTAGGCAGGGGCTCTACCACTGAGCCACACCCTAGCCCCTCACTGGGGGATTCTAGGCAGGGGCTCTACCACTGAGCCACACCCCAGCCCCTCACTGGGGGATTCTAGGTAGGTGCTCTACCACTGAGCCACACAACAGCCCCTCACTGGAGGATTCTAGGCAGGTGCTCTACCACTGAGACACACCCCAGCCCCTCACTGGGGGATTCTATGAAGGCAACTAACTCTTCTACTCTGAGAGCTTAACTCAGCTGCTGGGGACATTCCTAAGAATAGGGTGGCCATATTTCAATAAAACTTTATTTATGGTACCAAGCTCTGAATCTCATAGTTTCTACAGTATACCAAGTATTCTTGGGGCTTGTTGGAAACTAATACTTTTATTTTTATAACAATGTCAGTTTTTTTTTTTCTTTAAATATGGTCCTTCTGGGTCCCTGCCCCTGCCATGTAGGCCATATATATCAATGGTACTTTGCTGTTCTGCATGGGAAAGGGAGCTAGGGGATGGGGGCTGCAGTGGGGATGTACCTGCTCAGTCAGCATCAATCTATGCAGCACTGTGGTCCTGGGGCTCAGGGCCAATAGCTGACACTTTCCCCAGAGCAAGAACAGCTCTATGGAGACACCTGAGACAAAGTATCTCTATTTGCACTCAAGAGCTGCTCAGACCACCCTTGCACCTCTAGGTACTTCAGAGAAGACTGAGGCCTGGGAGATGTAGCCCTCCCCAATAGAACAAGACAGTAACTGGACTGTATCAAACAAAGCCGCCAAACTGATTTCGGCTCTGAGAGCATTGGGGCATCCCTGACCCTCCCTTGCCACTCTAGCTGACCTAGGTCCCAGAACCAGGGCCACTGTGTGGGGAATATTTGAATCAAAGCTGGAGCAGTAGCAGTCTTGAAGTCACATGGTACAAGAAGAGCATGCAGACCATGGTGTCTCAGGCCCAGGTGTCAAGTGTCAAGTGCTTAAGCATCAATCCCAGTCAGGCACAGTGGTGTGTGCTTTTAATTCCAGCACTCAGGAGACTGAAGCAGGGGAATAGAGAGTTCAAGGCTAGCCTGAGCTACAGAGGAAGGACCTGAGCTAATCCATGTTCCACCCACAAAGCCCCACTAGGCCCTGGAGAGTACCCTCATTTCTGAGGCAGAAAGGCTACAAGTGAAGAGAACTCCCCACACACCAGCTCCCTTTCTCTCTTCCCCAGAGACACCTCTGGGATCCACTGTGCCCAGTCAAGCAGTGATAAATTTGATCACCTCCAATGTGTCACTGTGACAAGATGAGATTGTTTTAATTTTAATGCATGTCTAATTAAACTGCAATTAACCAGCTCGCTGGCAGGGGCCAGAGACAGCAGGGGGGCCACACACACTGAGCCTGGGCGGCTATGGGAGGCTGGATTTGGTCCCTGTACATGGAATGGGTCAGCATTTTTCAGGAGGAACCAGGAAATTCCTGAACTGTCTCCCTAAATAGCCCAGCTGGACTCCGGGCTGCTGGGAGCCGGTGACAGGCAGGTGCATCTGGCTGCCAATGTTGGTGAAGTGGAGAGCTCAGAAGTGTAGGCTGTTGCCTGAAAGCTCAAGGCTGTTACAGCTTGCTTCTGCTCTATTGGAGAGAGGGAGTGGTCTGAGACCTGAAAGAACTGGGCTCTAGACCCTGTTGCTTTACATGTGTGCAGGCTCTGCTGTGCAGAAGAACAGACACACAGGATGTAAGATGTCAATGTTAAGTTCCTTCATTCTGAAAACCTGACATGGGAGAAGGGTGGAGGGGAAGGAGTGGGCAGTGAGGGTACGCACTTCACACCCACAGCCATGCCAGCTGCTCACGAGAAGAGAAATAATGTAAGCCAACATGATCTTCTAAGCTGCCAAGAGACACAGGTCCTGACCTATACCATCTGTCACTCAGAGCTGACCCCTACAGTGACACAGGAACCTCAAGACTCATAAAGGACACTGACAAACTGGAGGCCTGTCGGAGCAGAGCACCAAAGCTGTCAGGCGTCCCTCAGTTCAGGCAACAAGACTGTGGCTAATAACACAGATACGTCATATGGAGTGCCTACTCTACGCCAGGCTTTCTGCACAAAGCCCAAAGGTATCAACTGCTTCTCAGAGCACCACCTCAACCTGACAAGACATGGGGGAGGGTGCACCAGCCATCCTCACTCAGATGCTGGGTCCTCGGGGCACCAGACCCCTGATATGTGCCTTCAGTCAGGCCAGGACCCCTAGGGTCTGTGTGATACTGTCTTCAGGAGCCCTCCATGAAGGCCCAGGGCTCATGCAACAAGCAATAAGGAGCAGGAGCAGGAATGTAGGGATGTAAAGGACAAGTTCTGCCTCTGCCACTGCATCCTGAGCCCCGTGCTCCAAGAAGGGCTCTCTGATGATGGTTCTTTCCCCACGGATGAAGGACTCTCCCTGGAAATGGCACGTGCCGCCACAGGAGCAGAGGACAGACACACAGAATGGGAACAGTAGCACTTTGTAGGATCAGAGTAGTTGAGAAGCGCATGTAAGACATAAACCCCAAGACAGCAGTGGCCCAGCTACATCCCAGCACAGTGGCCTGGAGTGCCCCTAGGGGTAAGGAGACAAGAATGGAGTCAGGTCAGGCAGGGTCGCTGCAAGACTGGCCACCAGCAGACTCTTGCCCCAGTTTCATCCCCACCCAGACCTAGTGCACGTGTTTCCTTGGACTCCCAAGTTTGCACTGCACACTGGCAGAGCAAAGCAACTAGGGTAGGACCTCATGCTGCCATGCTCACTGAGGCTCAGTGACTGAGGCCAGTGGCTACTACACTGCATCAGGATGACAGGCACATGCTCTGATGGCTGAGGCCTGATTTACTGACTGGAGAGGGTGGTGAAAGGCACTGCCTGTGCTGGTCTTGCTCTTCACTGGAATCTCGGGCCTGGTTGCAAAGGGCCCTGGGCTCTGTGACGTGTGCTTAGGCCAGTGAACGATGGCCCTGCTTTCTCGCAGGATTGGATTTACTCATGATTAATGGGTCACATAGAAACTGATAAATGGTATTAATTTGTTTTGGGGGGTCTGAGACGATCTTAGCTGCTTGCAAACTTGGATGACTAACCCTGTTTGTGAAGCCTGCAGGGAAGCAATAGCTCTCAGCTGGCAGCAGGGGCCAGCGGGCTCTGTCAATCCACGCAGCCCAGATGCCCCATGCATATACCTCCCCAGAGACCATACAGCTGAGTGAGTTGACCTACCTGCCACCTCCTTGGATGAAGGCAGGCTGGAGGCAGCCTCCAGGTCAGCAGGGATGGGGCCCCCTCTCTCTAGGGCATGCACGAGTCCTCGCAGTCGCTCGCACTCCTCCTGGAGCCGGTCATGGTCCTCACGCTGGCGCTGCCTGGCCATGCTGGCCGGGTTCAGGCTCATGTGTAGCACTTTGGTTCGACACTGGTTGTAGTCACCCTAGAGGAGCAAACACAGCACAGGGTCATTGGGTGTGGGTGAGGAGCTCAAAAACATAGAGCATAAGCCAGGAGGAATCTTGATAATGGCTGAACAGTTGGTGAAACATGAGGGAAGGGGCGGCAGCTGCTGGGACGACCATCTTAGCGCCCTTGGACAACGTGTATAGGCCAACCTATTACCAATCTGAGTTCTAATCTCTTAAGAGTGCAGAGGCCACCAACTAAACTGGTAGAGAAAACTAGCAAATCAGTCTTCCTCCCCTCTGGCCATCATAGGTGCTCAGAGCACACCAATCCCCTGCTCAGTCTACCTAAACACCAAATTCAATGCCAAGTTCCAGTAGGGATGAGAGGCACAGGCTTGTAATCCCAGCTACACCATAGGCTAGGCAGGAGTTTTTGCCAGTATAAGGCCAGTTAGGGCCATAGAGTAAGTACAAGGGTAGCTTGGGCTATTTGGTGATACCCTGCCTCAAAAAACAAAAAAAACCCTAAAAAACAAAAAACAAAACAAAACAAACAAAAGAAGGAGGAGGAGAGCTGGAGATGAGGCTCAGTGGTACAACTCTTAAGTAGAACCTAGCAGAGAGAAGTTGGGGGTGTGGCTCAGTGGGAGAGCCCCTGCCTAGAATCCCCCAGTGAGGGGCTGGGGTGTGGCTCA
>OU015754.1:10414321-10451402 GCA_907169655.1 Acomys percivali | reverse complement strand
CCTAGAATCCCCCAGTGAGGGGCTGGGGTGTGGCTCAGTGGTAGAGCCCCTGCCTAGAATCTCCCAGTGAGGGGCTGGGGTATCGGTCAGTGGTAGAGCACCTGCCTAGAATCCCCCAGGGAGGGGCTGGGGTGTGGCTCAGTTGTAGAGCCCCTGCCTAGAATCCCCCAGGGAGGGGCTGGGGTGTGGCTCAGCAGTAGATCCCTTATCATGCACAAGGCCTTGGGGTCCACTTCCACATAACCAGTTTAAAAAAAAAAACCTAATTAAAAAAAACAACAACAAAACAAAACGCTGGGTTTCTAACATTTTCATCTAAATCCTTCACAAATACCCTAAGGAGATAAAGGTGCCTTGACATGAAAAAGTGAGATCACCAAAACCTTAGATGCAGTAAGAGAGGAAAATGATCATCCAGTAGCCTGCCTTCTGGGTTCTGAGTGCTGCTGAGCAGGCTGCAGGTAGAGATGCCAATGGGAATAAACTAGAAAGGCACAAAGCTGCTGCAAGATGAGACCATTGGGCTTGAGTGAGCCTGTCATATAACCTCTATCTTCTGACCAGACCGCTAATCCAAGCCAGGGTGCTGAGCCAGTAGTCGGGGTTAGTCTAAGGGTCCAAGCTGGGAGTCTGTGGAGTATGAGGACCCTGGATACAGTGGAAGGTAAGAGGCTGCAGCAAGTTCAGTGCTCCAGCAAAGACAAGCAGCTGGTGCTTGGGGGGACCTATAGGGCCGAGGGACTAAGCTCTGTAGGAGGTGACATCAAAAGGAGGAGGGGTTTAGTATGGAAGGTACATCAGTCACTCCAAAACAATCAAAAGAAATCAGTGCCTGTAGAAATTCACCACACTAATGCCCATCAGCAAGCTGGCTGTTTTCAGTCTCCGGCGTTAATAAACATGAGCAGCCTGCGCTTACCTCTGTGGGGCTATGCTCTCTATCCTTTCACTGAGCATATTACTTTACATACACTCTGTAAGGCAGGCCTTGGAGGCTGTACCAGGAGAGACGCTGAGCTCATCTCTGCTCAAGGCCAGCTCCCAATCCTGCCACAAAGTAGAGGCAGGTTGGACATATTCTTGTCTTGTGCAAGATGTTAAGGCACAGTAGGGTGTGAGGTGCAGGCCCACCCCAGTATATGGGGGCTAAGACAGGAGGATTACAAGTTCAAGGTCTGCCTTGGATATGAAGTGGGTCTCCAGGCCAGTCTAGGTAACTTAGTGAGAACCTGACTCATAATAAAAAGAAAAAAAAGAAGGTTAGGGTTGTGGCTCAGTGAGAGAGCACCTGCCTCGAATCCCCCAGTGAGGGGCTAGGGTGTGACTCAGTGGTAGAGTACCTGCCTCGAATCCCCCAGTGAGGGGCTGGGGTGTGGCTCAGTGGTAGAGCCCCTGCCTAGAATCCCCCAGTGAGGGGCTGCGGTGTGGCTCAGTGGTAGAGCACCTGCCTAGAATCTCCCAGTGAGGGGCTGGGGTGTGGCTCAGTGGTAGAGCACCTGCCTAGAATCCCCCAGTGAGATTCCTCTAGTGAGGGGCAGCAGTAGAGAATTTACCTAGGATATTCAAGACCCTTGAGTACAATCTGAACATGCAAAGAAAAAAAAATAAAGGAAAGGAAAAAAATGGTGAAAGTAGTAAAGGTCCACTGGGAGATACAAGATGGAAGTAGTGTCTGTACATGAGCAATGCTCACAGTAAGGCACAAGACAAAAGTGAGATCTGTTCCAGAGGGATACAAAGTAGGTCTCCAACTAGAGACATCAGTCAGCACACTGGTTCAAGGAGAGCTGGCATGTAGAGAATATTAAGTCTCCACGATCACCCTATTCCCATAACTGCCATCAAGATTCCAAGCCTGTAGGAGAGGCATGGCCACTGCCCACAGGGAGCTGTACAATGGTCCTGGGCAGGGGCCAGCAATCAAGCACTGCAGAGTCTCTGTGGATAGCTGGAGGAGAGGGTGCTGGCCATGGCTGGGCTAGGTAGAGCAAATGGGTTCAAGACAGTGGCAAGAGTGGCATCTAGCTTGGTCTCTGCAGCCTAGGCAACAATGCAAGACATATAGAAGGGTGGTGTTCTGTGAGCCTCGCAGACATGTTAAGTCTTTAATAGGCAGAGATAGAAATTGTCTGCAATGCTTTTAGAGGAAGCCCCAAGTCTCTGCCCGATGTCTGAATCTTGGTATGCCACTTACTGCTCTGTGGTATGTTACTGCCTTCCATGATCCATAACCTTCACACAGGGAGCACTGATGCCGCCTCCTTGGTGTGTCACTCAGCATCAGGTGGAGGTGGGGGATGCAGTACAAGAGATTGGTGCTGGCACAGCCTAGAGCTCATGGATCCAGATAACACTGGTTCTTCCATACAGTATCTTGGGGCCTTGCCTGACATGCTTGTCTCATGGTAAGTGACATCCTGACACTGCATAAGTGTGTGCAGTGAGCCCCCTAGAAGCCAGACACCTGGGTCAACAGCCAAGGTCAACACTGGAAGGATGGTAATAAGGGGGAGGAGACGGGCTTGGAAAGATGCTGTTCTTGTCCTGGGCAGGAGGCTCTGGATAGGTGTGGCTGACAGGAGCCAGTGGGGCAGCAGGAAGGCGCAGGGTCATACACTCGGTAGATCCCAGGTAGCTGCAGGGGAAGGTAGATAGGAGGGAGGTGTGGGCACAGGAAGAGGTGAGGCTGGGCACCCTAACCGCACTGCTGCCTGTGACGCAGACAGGAGCAGGGCCGACTACAGGCACGGGAAGCTTTCCGCTCCCAGGAAACCCAGCAATTTTCTGCCCACTCCATTTCCAAAAAAGATATACTGATTTTAAATGTCACTGGGCAGCCGTCTGGGCTCTGTTCTGAGCAGCATTTTAGGAGGACTGTAAAGTGACAGAGACACCAGCCCAGCTTCCCTGACTGTGGGAAAACTGTGCCAGGCTGAGCCGGAAGGACTCTATGGAGGATGGTCAGCTCAGAGAAGCCTGCCCCTGGCGTCCACTGGCATAGCCTCACTGGTGGAGGGAGAAGCTCAGTGCCATGATGAGGCGATACTGTGGGATGGCGGGGGCCGGGGCGTCAGATTCCAGAGATGAATTCGCTTAATTACATGCATGCTCGAGTGCTTACAGGAAGTGTACAGATGTCTGCAATTTAGTTTCAAATGCATCAAAAGAATAAAACGGACTGATGGATGGCAGAGGGATGGGTAGGAATGTCATACAGCCACAAGTGTGCCCATTCCTGGCAGATGTAGGTGGTGGGTAAGTGGGCATTCACTGTAAAATTCTTTCAACTTCTCTGTCTTGAAATGCTTGCAATAAAATACTGGGGAAAAGTGGCAAGGCCAGCTTCCATGGAGGCCCACCCTTACTGCCTATACTGAGGAGCTAGGAGGCATCAACACGTTTCAGGGATGGGTGAACATTATTACATCCTTCACAGAAGAGGAACCTCACTTGTCACCAGGCAGGGATATGACCTGTGCTGGACGGGCTCCTCTGTGTCTCAGGGTGGTCAAAGCCCCTGACCAGCCTCGGTGACGTACAGTGTCCTGACCTAGCTCATCAGAAGCAAGTATGTGGAGGCCTTCATGGGAGGCTGTGAGGAGCATGGGCCTCTGTGATAAAGCAGCTTTCCCTGCTTTTAGGGGACAGGGAAGGCACCTAAGGACAGAGATTGCCAATCCCTGCTCCCCATATCTGCCTCTGTGCCAGCCTTAGTTTTCCCATCTTTAGGTAAGGCCTTCCCGCAGATTTTCCCCTTTCCACACAGGATTTCGCTATGGAGCCCAGGTTCTGAAACTTGCAAACAGCCTCTTCAGTGCTGAGACTGAGGCCTGCACCACTATGTCTGTGCTCCCTGGACCTTTGACAGGGCCGACTGGGAGTCCTATGCTTGCTGTCCTCCCAACGAGCTGGTGTGAGATCCCATTAGGCAAGTAGACCTTTTGCTCCTCACTAGCCACACAAGCAATGCACGTGGGTTACTCTGGTCAGTGAACAAACAGCCCACGACCCAGGAGACCCAGAAAGGATGGCACCAACTTGGCCAGGCTGCATGTAGCCACTGTGATGACCCTTCCATTAAGCCCCCAAGACGCCCACACACCCAGCTCTAAGTGGTCACCGGAGTTTTGCTTCCTCGCCAACCAGCTGTGAACTAATTACGAAAAATTCTAACTAGTTGAGCTCCCTCTCCAAGCATATGTTCCCAATTAAGATGAACCGCAGCTGATTTTAATCAATCTTCCTTGAAGCGCCAACTTGAAGCCACTCTTCTTCTCTGGAGGGAAGGAGTGAGGCGGAGAGTGCGAGAGCAAGAGGCTGCCTGCATACTGAGCACACGGGCAAGGCTTGAGGAAGCTTAAAGGCTGGCCAAGCACTGCGAGGTTCCAGGTCTGAGCAGCCCCACTAGAGCTGCACTGAGGAGATCGGGTCTCAAAGAGGATGGCATCAAGCGCGATGACCAGGCCATAAGAAGACCCAGGATGGAAGTTTCTTCCCCGGTGCTGGAGGGGCCCAGGTTCAAGACCAACATATACTAGGAATGAGGGCTTTGCCCTTGATGAAAAAGGAGGAGGAGTGATAGCAGAAGGCTGAGCATCTAACAAGGGCTTGCGGGAGGGTGGGGTGGGGGAGAAAGGCCCTAGTTCAGGATTCCCTCAAGAATCCTCATCACAGCCTTTCTCTTTCTTTCGTAGGTTTGGAGATAAGGGTTGAAAAGAAAGAAGGGGGGTATAGAAATATATAAGGATGATAGGACAAAAAGTCGATTATTGAATCTACTCCTCAACTTAAGGCCTTAAAGGTTACTTACCAATGAGGTTATTTTTAACTCATTGGTACAGAATTTTATATATTGATGCATTGGTATAGAACTCAAATTTAAGATTATTCTTCACACACTTTATATATATATTTCTACTCTAATATGAGGTATTGTACCCATACAACTCAATTATAATACAAGGTTTACTTCCAATACCTTGAAAGAGGTATTGCAGGCTGTTTAGGATCCTGCAGGAAGGAGATCTTGTGAATCCCACCCTCGTGTCACCCACATGGGGCACAGAACACTAGCACTTCCTCCAGCTGTGCTGTCCCTGAAGTCCCTGCTAGATGCACTGAAAGCCATTTATCACCCATCCTAACATAGTTCTGCGGCCAGGTAGCCTCAATTCACCCTCCAGCAGCCCTCGGCCCAGGACAGTGGCCCAATTAGAACAGAACAGGATGACAGGTCCTAGGGCTGGGCATGAGCACAGCCAAGGTTCTGAACACCTCACTTCATCAAAGTTGTCACCTCTCCCATCACCAAGATTGGTAATGGGGACACCATCTGATTGCCTCTAATAGGTGCCAAGGTAAAAATCAATGGCCTGTCTAGAAGCCGGGCAATCTCTAACCTGTGGGCTTCTTGCCATGAGCAGTGGGATCAGAAGGAAGAAAACGAAAAGGAAGAACCAGTCCAATGCAGACAGCAGTGAAGGTCACGGCCACAGGGAAGAAGGCAGAATGGGGGACAGCAGCAGAGGCCAGTGCTGAAAAGCAGAAACAACAAGGGCAGGAGGAAGGCCTGGACAACAAGCCCAAGTTGTGCAGGCCTGTGGCCCTGCAGGACCCAGCAGTAGCTCTCAGCCAGGTAAGGTGTGCAGGACGAAGCCTGGGGTTTCATGCCCAGGAGCTGGAAGGAGTAATGTCTGCGTAGGGCACATGTCACTGGCCATTCCACACCTACCTGTAGGGTTAGCCTCTCCATCTGCATCTCCAGCGCCTGCTTCTCCTGTTCCAGGCGGCTCCGCTCACCCTCCAGCTCCTCCACCTTCAACCTGCAAGAAGATCATGGCATGACCAAATGCTGCCACAGCCTGACACAGATGGAAGGTCACGCCGTGGTGGTGATTCCAAGGGCAGGGTGGGAGCCAGTGGGTAGCACTTGTTCAGGTGCAAGGGCTCAAACCTGGGAGGTCTTGGCTGACCCTGCAGACTGGCTACAGGTAAAAACTCTGTGTCTCAGGACCCCTGGTCTGCCCTGGAGGGTGACCACAGGCTAGATGGGGAACTGAGAAAAGGAAAAATGACCTCAGGAGTCTTCAGGACAGTGATCTCAACTTTCCTGATGCTACAACCCTTTAATACAGTCCCTCATGCTGTGGTGACACCCAACTATAACATTATTTTCTTTGCTACTTCATAACTGTAATTTTGCTGCTGTGATGAATCATAATGCAAATATGTTTGAAGACAGAAGTAGAGCAAAGGGGTTGTGACCCATAGGTTGAGAACCACTGCTTTAGAATGATGCAAGAGTCCTAATGTGCTGAGGCGCGGACTGGGGACATGGGAGTTTTGGACAAGCCATCAACCCTGAGGCTTGCTGAGATACACAGCACACCAGCCATAACACGGGATGACAATGGCGCATGTCCTCAAATCTGTGTAGTTCAGGGGCTTGAAACACAGTAGCCAGCCAGCTTCAGGGGCCTGAAAGGAAATGAACTGTACAGGGAGCACTTCACTACAGCAGACACCAAAGAGAAAAATGTGTAGCATCCAGTGAAGGGGGGGGAAGGGAGGGAGGGAGGGTGGGAGGGAGGGAGAGAGGGAGAGAGAGAGAGAGAGAGAGAGAGAGAGAGAGAGAGAGAGAGAGAGAGAGAGACAGAGAGAGAGAGAGACAGAGAGAGAGAGAATGAGACTCTTGAGTCAATAAGCCAGGCTTCCACTTCAAAAACAGAGAAAAGGCTGAGCATTATGGGGACGCACCTGTGAGCCAGCCCTCCCAAAATGGAGGCAGAGGGGGCTAGGAGTTCAAGGCCAGCTTTATGAGTTAGGATCTGTGTGGCCCTGGTTGGACTGGAATAGTCATTAAACACTCCAGAACAGACCTAATACATGGCCACAAAACCCACCTTAGTAAGTTGAAGCTACTCAATATAATAGAATGCCTGCCATCAGAGATCAATGGCAGAGGGACAGCTAGAAAAGCCTTCAACAGGAGGCAAGTTGACAACATACTTTTGTTGGGGTGATGGCTTTTTGGGGAAGCACTTGTCTGGAGAGCATGAGTCTTGAGTTCTATTGCCCTACATGAAAAGCTGAGCACAATGGTGTGATGATGCACACTTGTGATCTCAGGGCTGGGGAGGTAAAGACCAGACCAGGGGTTCTCAACCTGTGGGTCATGACCCCTTTGAGGGTTGAACAATATGGTGGTCACCTAAGACCATTGGAAAAACAGAGATCTTTATGTTATGATTCATAACAGCAAAATTAGTTATGAAGTAGCAATGAAAACAATTTTATGGTTGCGAGGGCATCACTACAACATGAAGAACTGTATTAAAGAGTCGCAGCATCAGGAAGGTTTGAACCATTGGCTTAGAGGCTCCCTGGCCTAACCAAATTGTTGAGCTCAGGTCAGTGAGAGATGCTGCCTCTGAGGGCAGGTGTGAGAGTTGATGGACTGATACCTGGAGTTGGCCTACACCCACCCACCCCCACTCCCACACACTCATAAGACAAAAATGTAAGAAACTACAATCTGAAGTGACTCTCAAGTCAGAAAAAAACTCACAAGGGAGATTAGAAATTGCCAGAGACACACACCAAGAAGCACCCGAGGGTTCCAAACACAAGGAAGACGGCACAGCAGAGCACGCACAATGAGCCCAAAGGAAAATCAGGCAAGAGATAGCAGCTCGAGCTGGGAGCTAACAACAGGCTGCAGACAATGGGGTTGTGTGAAAGAGGCAATGGAAAATTCCAGGCCCAGAAGCTGAGGTAAAAGGGCCGACAACAAACCTTCCGGTGGCAAAGAAAACCAACCAGGGAGAAGAGCTCACTGTGAAAGTGGAAGATGCCCAAAGACATCACAGGATAAAGGTCGCAAAAGGATGCCAGGGACAAATGGGCACACATCGAGCATCTGAGATGAGAAGTTAAAGGTCTCCCAACCAAGGGAAGAGGGCCAGGCCAGTGACCACAAGCAAACACTCCAAGGAAGGACTATACTCTCCCCCAACTGTGCAGAGAAAGGGAGGAAAAGGAAGCCCTCCCTTCTTGAAACCAGCAGCGGGCAGACCAAATAAAGGCAAAGACACTTCCAAAAACTATGGCCAAGCCTGATGGCATAGGCCTGCCAACCGAGCTATGTGGGACTGGGGCAGCAGGATCAAGAGGTACAGGCTTTGCTGGGCCATGGTTCAGTTAAGGACTACTCGGTGGGATCCCATCCCACAATATAAAGAGCAGTTACAGAAAGAGAGCTGGGAAGGTAGTTTAGGGGTAGAGCGCCTGCCTAACATGCGTGAGGTCATAGGTGAAAACTGCAAAACTAAAACTTAGAAGTCAAATTATCCCTATTTGCAGATGATATGATAGTGTATATAAGTGACCCCCAAAATTCCACCAGAGAACTCCTACAGCTGATAAACACCTTCAGCAAATTGGCAGGATACAAAATAAACTCAAAAAAGTCAGTAGCTTTCCTATATACAAATGATAAACAGGCAGAGGAAGAAATTAGGAAAATTACTCCCTTCACGATAGCCACAAGCAATATAAAATACCTAGGAATAACCCTAACCAAGCAAGTGAAGGAGGACTTATTTGGAAAAAACTTTAAATCTCTGAAGAAAGAGATTGAAAATGACATCAGAAGATGGTGGGATCTACCTTGTTCGTGGATCAGGAGAATTAACATAGTAAAAATGGCCATTTTACCAAAAGCAATTTACAGATTCAATGCAATCCCTATCAGAATACCTACAAAATATTTTGAAGATATTGAAAGAACAATTCTCAATTTCATATGGAGAAACAAAAAGCCCAGAATAGCAAAAACAATCCTATACAATAAAAAATCCTCTGGAGGAATCTCCATACCTGATCTCAAGCTGTACTATAGAGCAACAGTAATTAAAACAGCATGGTACTGGCACAGCAATAGGCTAGTGGATCAATGGAATAGAACTGAAGACCCAGAGATGAATCCACACACATTTGGTCACTTGATTTTTGACAAAGAAGCCAAATCCATTCAATGGAAAAACAACAGCATCTTCAACAAATGGTGCTGGTCTAACTGGATGTCTACATGTAGAAAAATGCAATTAGACCCCTATTTGTCACCATGCACAAAAATCAAGTCCAAGTGGATTAAAGACCTCAACCTAAAACCAGAGACATTAAACCAATTAGAGGAAAAAGTGGGGAAGAGTCTGGAACACATAGGTACAGGAGACAACTTCCTGAATAGAACACAGCCCAGGCCTTAGCGTCAACAATTAATAAATGGGACCTCATGAGGCTGAGAAGCTTCTGTAAGGCAGGTGACACTGTCAAGAGAACAAAGCGACAGCCTACAGACTGGGAAAAGATCTTCACCAATCCTGCATCTGACAAAGGTCTAATATCCAAAATATATAAAGAACTCAAGAAATTAAACACTACCAAACCAAATAACCCAATAGAGAAATGGGGCTCGGAACTAAACAGAGAATTCTCAACAGAGGAATATCAAATGGTGGAGAAACACTTAAAGAAATGCTCGACCTCCTTAGTCATCAGGGAAATGCAAATCAAAATGACACTGAGATTCCATCTTACACCCATCAGAATGGCTAAGATCAATAACTTATCTGACACTACATGCTGGCGAGGATGTGGAGAGAGAGGAACACTCCTTCATTGCTGGTGGGAATGCAAACTAGTACAACCACTTTGGAAATCTATCTGGCGCTTTCTCAGAAAAATGGGAATAGGGCTTCCTCAAGACCCAGCTATTCCACTCCTTGGAATATACCCAGAAGATGCACTACCACACAACAGGGACATATGCTCAACCATGTTCATCGCTGCCTTATTCATAATAGCGAGAACATGGAAACAACCTACGTGTCCCTCAGTAGAAGAATGGATAAAGAAACTGTGGTATATTTACACTATGGAATACTACTCAGCTATTAAAAACAAGGAATTTCCGAAATTTGTGGACAAATGGATTGAACTAGAAATTATCATAATGAGTGAGTTCACCCAGAAGCAAAAGGAGTCAAATGGTATATACTCACTTATATCGAGACACTAGTCCAAGGGGTACGCCCCCATGAAAAACTTTACCTACCAGGAAAGTGGGTCAGAGGGGAGAAAATCCTATTGAGACTTTAGGGGTGAGAAGCCTGGGAGAATGAGAAAATAGAAGGTTCCAGAGGGTCCTGGAAAACTACAGGCGGGTCTGGGCTCTGGGGTCCTCCTCAAACTATGGCACCAGCCAAGGAAAATATAGGCAGTAAACTTCGAACCCCTACCCAGTCTAGCCGATGGACAGGACATTTTCCACCGTTAAGTGGAGAAGGGGATCTGACTTTCACACTCTGGTGCCCCATATTGGACCATGTCCCTTGGATGGGGAGGCCTGGTGGCACTCAGAGGAAAGATAATAAGTCACCAAGAAGAGACTTGATACCCTAGGAGCATATACAGGGGGAGGAGGTCCCCCTCAGTCACAGACATAGGGGAAGGGAGTAGAGGGGGAAGCGGGAGGGAGGAAAGAAAGGGAGGATACAAGGGATGGGCTAACAATTGAGATATAATATGAATAAATTAATAAAAAAAGTCAAAAAAAAAACAAAAAAAAAGAAAATTTAAATATATGAAATAAAAACTAAAATTATTGTTGAGTGAGAAGGTGCATGCCTATGATTCCAGCACCCACGGAGGCAAAAGCAGGCGGATTCCTATGAGTTTGAAGCCAGCCTGGTCTACAAAGTGAGTCCAGGACAACCTGTCTTGAAAAATCAACTATACAACAACCAAAAAAGCCCACTAAAATTATTTTTTAAGAGAAACAAATAGAGGGGGCTGGAGAGATGGCTCAGAGGTTAAGAGCATTTTCTGTTCTTCCAAAGGTCCTAAGTTCAATTCCTAGCTCATAACAATCTATAATGAGATCTGGAGCCCTCTTCTGGCCTGCAGGACTATATGTAGGCAAAACACTGTATACATAATAAGTAAATCTTTTTTAAAAATGAAAAGAAAACAAAAGAAACAAATAGAACTGAGACCAGTTAACCTGGGGACAGATGTGGACATGCCTAACCTCATAAACCTGGGGGTAGGTGTGAAAAGCCCTAACCATGTAAACTTGGGTCAGATGTGGAAATACCTTAGCATGTAAACCTGGATGTGGAGATGCCTATCCACATAAACCTGGGGGACCGATATGGAAACGCCTAACCATGTACAAGCTGTTCCCCGAAAGCTTTCCATGCTGTTGTAAGGGGGTTTGAAAACAAGAGCAGGAGTACAAGCCACCACAACTTATAAAAGGTGTTGTGTGACCCTCCAATGCGCCAAGGGCAAGAAGCACTGCTCTATCTGCTGCAGTTGAGACAGGACATCCCTTCACCAAAGCCATTGCCTTATACTCAGGAGGGAAGCAGCCTCACCAGGACATGGCATTCCTGAAAACAAAAACAAAAACAAGCAAACAAACAAACCCAGGGGAGGATACCTGTGAGATCTCTCCAGGACAAGGTCTGTAAGGGGGCTCAGTAGATTAAGGCATTGCCACCAAACCTGATGTCCTGAGTTCCAGCACAGGATGGAAGGAAAGAAAGAATGCAATCCTGAATGCATGCGTACACATGCACGTGCGCATGCGTGTACACACACACACACACACACACACACACACACAATCAATCAATGTAATAAAGAAATTTTTTAAAAATTGGGACAATGCCTGCTGTGACTGCTTTCATCTGACTAAACTGCCAAAGCAATTAGACAAGACAATGAAATAAAAGCTTCCAAATTGTAAGAGCAGCAAACTGCTCCTATTCACAGATGCCTTGTTGATACACAATCCAGCAAAGCAGCCCCATAAAAATCAACATGTGAGAACTCTGTTGCATACTCTGTTAAAGCATCAGAAGAACAAAACATCTGGGAACAAATTTACATAAGGCAGAGCGAGATGATCTCCTATGACCTGCAAAGCATTGAAGAAAAGAAAGACAGAGAAAAGGAAAGCCATGTGAATGCCTGTGTCCACAGAGGAACCAACATCCACATAGGTTACTGTCAGTAACTTTAGCTCCAGGGGATCTGGTGCCCTCACCTGGACTCTACAAGTACCTGCACCCACATGCACATGCACATGCAAACATAATTACAAAATAAGAAAGAGTTCTCTTTATAAACATGTAGATGCTTGTGTTCAGCGACAGGAGAAATTGATGCTGAGGCTGCACAGGGCAAAGCAGACAGGAAAAGAAGAGCCAGCTGGGAAGATGCACCTTCTGCCTCCAGACTCACAGCCATGGAAGGGGAAACATTCTTTTAATGAGATGCCCCCAAGGGTGCTGCACCGAGTGGCAGGAGCCAGTGTGAGGAAATGATAGGCATGGAGTCCACCCAAGTGGACAGGCTGCCCCAGAGCAGGCCACAGGCTGAAGTGTGTGCCAAAGGAGCTGATGACCACACCTCCACTACCTGTTCACGGCTACCCAAAAGAGTCTCCACAGCACACAAAGATAAAGTACTGGCCTCAAAGGCAGGACGGCCTGAGTTTGATCCCCAGGCCTCTCCAGCCCAGCCACCTAATCTGCTTGGTGAGTTCCAGACGAGGACTCAAAACACCAAGATAAACAGCTTTTGGAGAATGACAACGGAGACTGTCCTCTCACTGCCGCAAAGACACACCTGCCTTTGTGGCCCACAGCCCCTCACGTACAAGTGCACTCACTGGCCCATGCAGGAGCAAACTCAAGAGAGGTGGGAGCAGGTTCTGGGTTCCATCTCCGGTGATACAATCTTAGTAGGTGATTGCAGAAGGGCAGGGACACACAGGAAGCTCACACTTGACATGAAGAGAAGTTGGCAGTATAATGCCTTTCTTCTTCTTCTTTTTTTTTTTCTCTCTCTCTCTCTCCCTTTTCTTTCCTTTCTTCCTTCCTTTTGTATGTTGTTTCACTTACAAAAAACAAAACAAAACAAAACCAACAACAACAAACATATGAACTGGGCATGGTGGTGCATACCTTTAATCCCAGCATGTAAGAGGCATAGGTAAAAGAGTAAGTTCAAGGCTGGCCTGAGCTATTCAACAAAACTTTACCTTAGAAAACAAAATCCCATACACAAATAAGCACAGGAACTGCTAAAGATGGTGGTGTGAACACAGCACTTAGGAGTGCTGTCAGAACGCCACTGGAGTTGAGAATAAAGGCAGTCTTGCTTCTCTGAAGCCTGGCCACAGAAAATAAAAGGGACAGCATCAATAACTCCCTTAGAAGTTAGAAGCAGACAGACAGGGATGGGCAGTGACCCCCACAGCTGGATCCCTGATTATGACTGACCCCACAGGAGCTCTGCCAGCACAGAGCACCCCGCAGGGGCTTGCAGAAGCAGGATGGGGGAGGTTGAGATGGGGCTAGGTAGAAGGTCTTCCAGAAACTTTGTGCACTTGAGGAAATGCAAGTGACAGCTTCTTCCTGTCTGCTCAGCTCTCTGAACAACTTCAGCAACAGTGTCTGTTCCAGCAGAGTTGTCTCTCTATAGGGTCACTGCATGTGTCACCCACTGCCATGACATTGCCTCATCCCAGGAGCACCAGGCTCCCTCGGCTGTGCTTTGTAGACACCCTTCATCTTCTGGAGGATGGATGAGTCAAGCTGGTGCCCATTAGGCTGCAGCTGGTGAGCAGGTCCCTCGGGGAACCAACTCTCTGACTTTCTTGGGAGCATTTTAATTATGACTTTACATTTAAAGTGTTCATCAACTTAATTCTACATCTTGGTTCAGGTGTTTGCTTTGTTTGCTCCTTTGGAGCCAGGGTCTCAAGTAGCTCAGGCTGGCCTTAAACTCCTGTGTAGCCCAGACGGACTCTGAACTCTGATCCCGCTGCCTCCATTTCCCCAGGCTGGGATTACAGGCAGAGCCCCATGCTGGGGCTAGTTTAGGCTTTGGTTCCGAGGGGTGACTAAATCTGCTAGTGGAAAGCTGGTGTGCCTGTAATATCCTTCAGTGGCCACAGGCTCTCTATATAGCAGTGTCCCTGTGTCATTCCTGAAACTGGTCATTTGTTTCTCCATGTACATGTCACTTTTGTTGGCAGTTTGTCAATTTTATAGATTTTTCCCCTAGAAAAACAGCCTTTGCTTTAGCATTTTTCTCAATTGTGTTTCTTTTTTTCAAGTTCATTACCCCCTTCTTCCTCCTCATCCTGGCTCCCTTGCTTGCCATGTCCTCCGGGTGGCGGAGCCGGGGCCTCTGCTCTGTCAGCTGGAACGCTGGGTGCCGCAGGTTCTCTTCTCTCCACGGATCCAATGTAGTGAGAGTGTTCTCATTAGCGTGCACTTGTTCATCTTCCCTTCCGTGCTTCCGGTGTGATTCGCAGGCAGTTCAGAAGCATGCTGTTAATCTCCACATGGATACAGCTTTTCCTCCTGCATTCTGTTACTGACATCTAGTTTGAGTCTGGTGTGTCAGGATGACGTAGTCCCTGTGCACCTTAGATGTGTGTGTTTGTGTGTGTGCATATGCTCTGAGGGAGCAGAGGTAGAGGAGGGTGGCGTAGCAGTAGCAGACACAAACAGAAACACATCTGTGTATGCACACGCATGTGCATGAAATGTATGTGCGCTCATGTGAACCCCCATGCAATGCATGTGGGAAGCCAGAAAAGGACTTCCCAGCAAAGCAAGCACCAGCACTTGCGGCCTTGTTACACTGCTGCTGCTCTGCTCTGGTGAGGGAGAGGCAGGTGGTGTTGGGGGACCCATGAGAGAAGAAGGCTACCCCTTCCTCTCTTTGTGGCCCAATTTTAGGTGTTTGTGTTTGTGTCTGCTGCTACTAGGCCATGTTCTTCCATCTCGGCTCCTCAGTTGGCCACATCTATCCAGGTCTGCAGGTGAAGGAGGAAAGGGGCTGCCCAGGGACCAGAGCTGGACACTGAAAACCTCTTCGCTAACCAGACCCCCTTTGTCTACCAGCTTCTTACACCCATGGTGCCCATGTGCCAGAACTACAGGTTGGTTTGTCTCCTGAGAGGAGGAGGTGCCTGGGCTGAGGAAGAATGTCTCCTCACTGTCAGCAGACACTGCTGTCCCCTACTCAGCTGCCAGAATCACACCCTCCAAGTCTGAGTCTCCAAAGATACACTGGGCCACAAGAAGAGACCAAAGGATGCCTGCCATGAGCATCCCAGTGGAATGGTCCACACAAGCTCCCCCGTGGGAAGACACAATGACAAGTGACAAGCTGCCTAAACAAAAGGTCTCCTGCAACTTGTTGACCCCTCTCCTAGAGAGGGTGACCCAGGCAGAGCACACAAGGCACCAGTCACAGAGTTCTTGGTTTCCCCTGAGAAAGGCCAATATGTCCAATGTCCCCATCACAGTATCCCTCAGCTTCCCAGGGCCCGAGAATGCCCGCTCAGGCAGGGGCCCAGCAGGCAGTGAGCATGGCTGGGAATGAAGAAGCTGTGGAGTACAACTAATGGGTTCTGACCCAGATATGCAAGCCCATAGTCTACCCAGCTGCTAAACCCATGGACATTTAGGATCTGTCAGAGATCCTGTCTGACAGCGGAAAGTAACGAGCCGGATTTGTTCCAGGCGAGAGGCCCTCAGCTGCCACCACTTGGTTTTGCACTGGTGCTCCCCGGGCTGGCTTCACGGAAGCATTGTGCGATGCCAAAGGTGTGTGCAATTCACATAACCATACTGACATCTGTGCAGCTACTGTGATGTATGTGCATGCCTGTGGAAGCCAGAGGCCAACAACAGGTGTCTTCCCTAGCCCCCTCCATCTTAACTTTTGAGATCTGATCTCTCACTGAACCTGGAGCTCACAGCTAGACAAGCTAGGCAGCAAGTCCCAGGACTACTCCTGTCTCTACCTCCCCAGGGATAGGATTATATAAGCTACAATACCTGGCTTTAAGAAACAAACAAACGAACATGGGTCCTGTGGATCAAACTCAGGTCCTCATGTTGTATAGCAAACTCTTTACCCATGGAGCCATCTCCCCAGCCCTGTGCCCCTTATATGTGGCCAATAGCTCTATGTAAATCCACCACCCCTCATCCTCACAGTGGCCCCAGGTAGCAGCACCTACCCTGCTCTGTCCTCTGTGTCTGCTAGCTGCCTGTGTTCACAGTCATGGTCCTGAGTGAAGGGCAAGCTGACCTGAGGTAGGGCTCGCCTGTCAATTCTTTCTCTGAGTCAACCACTTCAGAAGTGGACCTCAGGAGTTGCATGAAGGAACAGCAGGAAAGGCACTTCAGGTTCAGGAGAGGGATCCACAGGAGAAGTGAGCTCTTGTTCCAAGAGGGTAGCCTCAATAAGGGGCCCCTACTCTTGGCCAGCTGGAGGAAAGTGAGACTTTAGAGTCCATATTGCCAGTGTCGCTTCTAAGGGGAGCTGGGGAAGCAACAGGGGCCAAAGACCCAACTCCTCTGTGGAAGTCTTAGGTGGGCTGCCCCTCTGAATGCTCTTGAGCCAGAAGGTAGCACAATGGGTCCCAATTTGTCATCGCAGTAAAACAAGATGCCATACATAGCACAGTCCCCTTGATCAGATAACAATGACAAGTACACTGAGCACATTGTGGGAAACTGAGGTACGATGGTACAATGTTTGACAGCTCGGAAGTTAGAGAGCAGGACAAATGAGACCAAGCATGCTGGTGCCAACAAAGAAGGGCCGCGCTGGTTGTTGGCTTCTTTGTTTTTGCATGTGTTTGTTTGTTTGTTTATATTTTTGTCAACTTGACACAAGCTGGAGTCATCTGGAAGGAGAGAGCCTCAGTAGAGGAACCGCCTCCATCAGATTACCCTGTGGGCAAGTCTGTGGAGGACTTTCCTGATTTACGATGATGTGGGCAGTGTTACCCCTGTGCAGCCAGTATTGGAAGTACAAGAAGGAAGGCTGAGCAAGCCACAGGAGCGAGGCAGTAAGCAGCATAACTCTACAGTCTCTGCTTCAGTGCCTGCCTCCGGGTGCCTCCTGCCTTGGCTTCCTTCAAGATGGGCTGAAATATCATCAGGACATGTAAGTCAAATAAACCTTTCCTCCCCAAGCTGTTTTTGTGGTGTATATCACAGTGATAGAAATCAAATTAAAACAAAGGCTTTGAGGTGGCAGAAGACTACCCCGCGGGAGGCAGGCTCAAGGAAGGGAAGGAGCTAGGCTGGCTATGCATGTTTGGCCCAGCCTGAGCTATCTGCCCAAGGCATGGCCTCCACTTGAGTTCACTGCACAGAGGCCCTGCTTGCCTGGACTTTTCTACCACACATGCGCCAAACCCTCAGGAGTCACCTGCATACCCTGCCTTGCCCTCAGCTGGAAAGTAAAAGTGCAATCAGAGCAGAGGGGCCTCCAAACTCAATGACCTGGTTCTTATCAGCTCCAAAGGCGCCTCACTCACAGCTGTTTTTCCAAAGAAGACAGGAGGCTTTGATCTTAGTGTGGAAGATGTGAACAGCAAAGCCCCTTTTTAAAAACCTAACAATCATCAAACCTGAGGTGCACCACCCTCAGCAAACCTGACACACCCTGATCCACACTCCCACAAGAGGCTGTGGGGAGGACAGGCCTGCAGACAACACAGTACTGCGGTATGAGGAGAGTGGAGCTGCATTGCGAGCCATGCAGCTAGCCAATTCCGTAAATATGACACTTGCCCACACCCAAATCCAAGCCCTCTGCCTACCAGCTGATGTGGAGCTGGGTATGCAGGGCTACCTGCCTTGTGTGGCCCCAAGGATCCTGTAGGGCACTGAATGCAGGCAGGCCAGCAAGCACTTTACCTCAGCTCCCCAGCCTTAGAGACAGCACTTCTTGCCAGAACCTCCCAACCAGCTGCAAATGAAGGCTGCTCTGACTCTGCTGTCCTTGGCTTCAGGGACCCAGAGCCCACATGGACTATGCTTCCAGGTCCACTAGATGCCCCCCACTGCCCCTCCCCCAACACGAGTGCACATGAGGTCTTTATCACAAAATGGATGTTGTGGAGTATCAGTGGGAAGTGTCTGGTGTGTCTGCCCAGGAGCAGCCTCTCCGGCTTGGCTGAGTCTCACAATGAACGCTTCCCAGCACTTGGCCAGGGCACGGCTGCTGGGCCTTGCCAAGTCCCTCTGCCTGGCCTAGGCAGCCAGCAGTGCCTGATGCCTGATGCTACAAATCAGATCATGTCGCTTTTCTGCTTTAAAATGTCTAATGGCTTCCCACTACTCACAGGATAAAAATCCCAACACTCACCAGGGCCACATTAATTCTCCAGCCACCCAGCCAGCCACAGTACCAGCCTGTCTTCTCGCACCCAGATGCATGACCCAGGGACCCTGTCCCCACATGCCAGCTCTCATAGCACCACCCATAATTAAGCAGCCACAAGCCTATGTGAATAATATCCCCCCATTAAGCTCTGAGCTGATGAAGACGGAGTGTGTGGCTCTCCTGGCCAGTCAATTATCCACTCTGCTCTGCCCTGACAGCGCACAGCACACGCCACGCTGGGACAAATGCAAACAAACAGCTCTGTGCCTGGTAGCCCCACAGAGCTACTTCCCAGGTCTGGGTCTGTGTGAGAAGTGCTTTGGCAATGAGAGGGAACCTCCATCCCATAAGGGACCTCAGCGATCTTCACCGAACACTTCTGGGAAAGGTGCCAAGAAGTAAGCCTTCCTTGTTCTAACCTCAAAAGCCCTGCAAAGCAGGAGTCAGTCACCAGCCATTACCCAAAGAGAGATGGAAGTTGGAAGAGCCTAACAGACAAGGTCAATTCCACACAGAGGCAAGACCCCCAGATAGCCTCTGGGACACCAAGAGCCCAGCCAGAGAGGGCTGCATCCCCTCCCCCAAGCTCCATGCCACTTCATCAAAAGACCACTCAGTGTCTACAGGGCTTTCTTGTTCCCTAGGCCCCGTCCCACTCAACAGAAGCATCCAAGGGCATCAAGTCCTGCATGCAAAGCAGAAGCAAGTGGCCGACTCAGTACCTTCATCCTGTTGCCACTCACAAGATGCCTGGGCAGTGGTGACAGCCATCCCACAGCCATTACAGACAGCAGTTAGAATGGCAGGGCCTGTACAGGCTGGAGGAGAACCTGAAGACAGTTCAGAGGTGGCATCCCTGTGAGAAAGCCTGGGTGTAGACAGGTGCTTGCAGTTCCCAGTGCCAGGGAGGCAGAGACAGGAGGGTCCCAGGAGCTCACTGCCGGCCAAGCTAGCCCAACTGGAGAGGTCCAGGTTCAGTGAGAGAATCTATCTCAAGAACTAAGGTGGAAACCATTTGAAGAAAATTCCCCATGACAGACACACACACACACACACACACACACACACACACACACACACACGAACACTCAGGCACACATGCATGCATACGGCAAAAGCAGTAAGTTGTCTCCAACCATGCACCAAAGCCGCCCCACAAATAGTCACCCTGAAGCTTAACCAGACTGCTCATCTTTCTGTGAGACAGTCTTTGAACGATGATTCTTTGCACCATTCAATAAAGTGCTGGCTGTGAGCCCCCCAAAGGAGTTAGGCCTGGTGTCTCATGTTGCTGGCAGCAAGGCAGGTCTCCATGGACACCCTGACAGGAGTGTCTGTTCCTCTTGAGCGTGGAGAATGAATGCCAAGGGGCCAGCTGTCAGTGACCTGGGGCATGACACTAGAAAGGCAGGGTCTCAGCAGACAATGTAACGAAAACAACAATCCTGGGAAGGCGGGATAGCAAGGGCTCTGGCAGGCTCTGCTCCTGCTCTGGGGAGTGATATGTGTGGCAGCCAGAGGCCAAGAGAGGAGGCCATACCTGAGTGCGTCCACCTCCTCTTTGCAGAACGGGAAGCTGGCCTCAGCTGAGCTTGTCTGGGCCCTTAGCATCTTCAACTCCATCTCCAACTATAAGGAAACACAGGGTAAGTGGTCAGCACATGCAGGGACCCACAGCCCAGGTCCCTCCTTCATCCCCAAAGTCCTGAAGTCTGCATCTGAACATCCCTAGGCTGGATGCCTAGTTTGTGCTGGGGACATGGGGAAGAGGGCCGTATGCCTTGCCAACTGTAGCCTGGATCCCCCAGTCCACAAGGCATCCTGAGTCAGGTAAACTGGGTCCTTTCTCTTTCTCGATGCTCCTATTCCAAAGGTTCATGTACTGCTGAGGAGAGCTACAGCACCTCTGAGACAGAGAGTGACAGAGTAAGTAGAGAGACTACAGTCTAGAATTACCACTGCTTAGATGGAAGAGTCACAGCATTTCCTATAGAGTGACACAATCTTAGCTTGTCCTGAGCCAAGGTTTGCAAGCTGCTCTGCACACATGCTGGGGGGGAGTGGAGGTGGCAGAGAGGGAGCCAGACAGACCCCAGGCACAGAAGACACAGGCAAACTCAATCAGCCAGGCCCAGGGGGAAAGCAGATGGCTGCTGAACTGGTGGCTTCCTGGACAGCAGGAAACTCACCCAGAGCTGACCCTTGCTCCTTGAGTGTCCTCAGCCCCATCCCTCTCAAGAGATGCAGAGTCAGTGCAGGGGCCTAAGGAACACAATGCCAAGAGTCTTCAAGGAAAACAGAATCCTCCTTAGGGATGGACCACGAGTCAGTGTCACGGTCTGCAGCCCAGCTCAGACCCCTCACCCACCCCATCTCCTGCCACACTTGGCCTCCCGACACCCCGCTTTCCAGACTCTAGAATCACAAGCCAAATAACATCTTTACACATTCTGCTATAGATATACAGGGCGGGGAGGAACAGGGCAAACCGCATCTCTCTGTGGGTATGCATATGCGGGCACGTGCATGAATAAGGAGGTCAGAGGTCAAAGCTCAGGTGTCATTCCTCAAGAGCCATCCAAGTTGTTGGCCTTGGACGCAGGGTCTCTCACTGAACCTAGAACTTGACAATTCATCTAGGCAGGTTGGCCACCTGTCTCCATCTCCCCAGAGCTAGGGTTGCATGAGTTCCGAGGACTAGATTCAAGCCTTCATGCCTTCACAACAAGCACTTTATAGCTGAACTGTCTTCCCAGCCCCAAGGATGGTTTTCATCTTCACATGCTGCCAGCTTTCATTCCTAACACACTGACACTGCCAATCATGGTACAGCCCTTCCAAGGCGAGGAGTAAGCAACATGGCACTCACTTCCAGAGAGCCCTCCCCTTGCCTCTACATTCTAATGTGCTTTATAGGCTGCGGTAGGTCTCATCATTGTGAGAATCTGATAGAATGGGTCCTGGCTGTACTGGACAGATCCCAGCAAACTTCCTGCTGCTCATTGTTGGAGGAGGTGGCAGGGCTGCAAGGTCTACTGCATGACACTATAGTAAGGGGTGTGGATGTGTGTCTGTGAGTGTGTGTGCACACACATGCATGTACACACACATAAGCACACGTAGCCATACTGTGGGTGTAGGTCAGAGGATGACTTGCAGGAATTGGTCTGTCCATCCACTGTATGGGTCCTAGAGATCAGACGCAGGTCATCAGGTCTGTGCAGTGCTTTTACCTGTGGAGCCATCTTGCTGGCCTCATAAAGGAGTCATTCTCGATAGTAAGCTCTCGAGCTTTGGAGAGACCAGTTAGACACATGCACACACTGTTATCTTTGAACACGTGCTTCTCTGTGTACTTCCATGCCCCCTGCAGAATGGAGTACAGCTGTCCTTGTGCACCTTCAGTACTGACAGGCACATCTGCCCGCTTCCTGCACTGCTTTGTGGCTTGAATTCAGATGAGGCATGAATAGCTGATGCCTGCTCAGATGCTTACAAATGCCAAGTGGCCTTGGCAGCCACCTGTTCCAATTTCTTTGGTTCTGCGTAGAACTCATCAGGAAGTCTTCTCCTTTTGGTAGCAGAGTTTAGTCCATTTATATCTTGCTATCTGTATTGATTTCTATTGCATTAGGCTCCTGTGCTTTCTCTCTTCTGGCTTGTGAGCCTGTTTCCTTTTATGTGTCTTAATATTCAGCCTTTGTGCTATTAGGTACTGGCTGCTTTAGGCTGCATCTATACCTTTCTGTATTGGCCTGTACCAGGGACAGGTTCCATTAAATGTCTGACTAGTTAGATATGCCACCCTCCTCACTTGGTATCTATTCACTTGGTGAAATTTATTCCACATGTTCACCTGTTGGGCCGAATGCCCAGATAATAAAGCCTGGTACTCAGTACTGATTTAGGACACTTAAGACGTCTTTCTCCAGTGTGGGCAGTGGTACCCATCCCTGGAGCTCTGGACAGAGGAAGGTGACAGTAGGACTCCTCCTCTTCCACTCTGATCACAATGGTGACAGCTCATCATATCACTGTCCCTGAGCAGGCCTCCTCTATCAGCTCCCTGCACCCCAGGCCATCAGAAACGCATCATGAGCTTTTAAAAATCTCTTGCTGACAGACATACAACACATGCAGGTTATGGGCCTCATTGGCCTTTTTGTTCTTGTAACCCGCCTCCCATAGCCAATCACAGCCACTCTCCATTAGACAGAGGATTCTGTCAGCCCTGATACTCTGATGGGTCCCAGAACACAGTTAAATATGCTTCCACTTCATGGAAACTTTCCACAACATCTTCCCATTCTTGCTGGCAATGATGGACAGCCCTTGCTTTATTCCCTCATCTTTGCTGCACTCCTTCCTCTGTCCAGGTGTTTCTTTCTAAACACCTGCATCCTGCATTACCTGGCACTCACAACGGATTCTCCCATGGCACTCCCTCCCAGTACCCTGCCCTCTCCCACTGCCCTGCATGCCTGCTGCATTTCCTTGGCCAGCCCCTCCACTGATGCTCTGGGCCTACTCATGCCAAAGGTTCTAATACATGGTAAACTCCACTTTCTGACAAACTGTGCTGGGGTTAACTTCTTTGGCTGTAGACATCTCTATCCTGTTCCTCAGCCTCCTACCTTTGATCTCCCTAAATATGAGCCTTACTGCTTACTACAGGAGGCTCCTATCAGATCCAGTTCCATACTTGAGGTGATGAAAATTAACGGCTCACACAACAACATTCAGAGCATGGGTCCTCTCATGTGAATCTTCAGCCTCAGGTTTATGCTCAAACCGCACCCCACCCCTCCACCCCCGGAACAGTTCTCTTTCCCTGCTAAGCCTGTACCAGGCATGCTTCCTACCCACTATCTTGGTTCCTTGACCAAGACCTTCCCCTCCACCACCACTGTAAGCCTGCACACACACACCCACACGCGCGCGCGCCCCCAGTATACTCACAGCTATCCTATCACACATTTGCTCTACTGTGTCATGACAGTCTGCCACTGCCTGGTTTCAGGCCCATGACCCATGCTTCATAAAGGATGTCCTGCCCTCCCTTTTGTGGGCACCTGTTCCCTTCCAGCCAATAGGAGCTGACTCATGTTTGGGGTTGGTAAACATGGGACGAAGGGAAGAGAAATTTGGTTGTGCCTGAAGGTTGTAGCCTGTACCTATCTATTTTCTACCTCACTGAGGAAAACCAGGGTCTAGAGTCAGCTATGAAAACAAGAAAACATGGGACTAATTGGATTGCGTCTTCAGGGACTCTGCCAAATGCCTCAAACCACGGGCCAGATTCCAAACTCATCCTGCTAAAAGGATTTCACACACAAAGTGCTTTTTGGAGGGATCATCTGCAGCTGAGCAGCGGAGCCCCATGCACATGCCTGCCAAATGAGGGGGGAACGAGGTGAAGAGGAGCCCTGTGCATGCTGGGTGGGGGTTGTCTCACCACCTGCCACTGCCCCGTCTCCCATTTTGTTCAAACTGAATGTCCTAGAGAGGCTAGTGCTGCCCACCCCGTTCTCTAAGACCAGCAGGCATGTGACTATTTACCCCTTTGGCACTCTCCTGGTAGGTCAGCTAATGTTCCTGATATCCTCTACACCCAGGTGTGGCTGGACACCTGACTCTGGGGACAGCCAGCATGTGTCTCTCAGCAGGCTCTGCTCATGTATACCGGGGATGGGATGGGGATGCTGCCCACTGCTCACTGCCCATCAAGACTCTGTGGGTCCTCAGGACCACCCAGCACTGCGAGCTGTAGGTAACAATTGCAGGTGACTGACTATTCTTCCACACTAGCTCCTATTCCTCTGCCTCCAGCTGCTATTCCAATGCTGCGCAGCCTACTGCACACCAGCCAGGCTGAAGGGCTACAGAACAGGGCGGGTGGCCCAGGCCTGGCTGGAGGGTATGAGGATGAACACACTTGTCCCTCAGGTGAGGCTGGATGAGCCAGGATGTACTCTAAACCAGGGCAGGGAATGCGGAAGACCCAGCCTGCCACTGACCTGAGCAAATGACATAGACTTTTCTGAGCCTCTATAGTGAGAATTTTTGTTTATTTAAAAATCCGGTTATGTTACGTGAATGTTTGTGTTTTAATCCCAGGTGTGGGATATGGGGCTGCTTCCGTTCTACCCCAGCCACCAACTATGATTGTCTCAGGCTCTAGGAGGAGCACGATTTTTGCCAGCTGCAGACAGTTTAATTCTGGGGGCTCTGGAGAGGGTATAAATGGGAGAGCCCTGACAGTGCCTATGGCAGCAGCCGGTCCCTCGGCTGCTGGTGTCTGCAGCTGCGTTTGCTGGTGCTGGTTTGATGGATATTTTGCAAAGAGTAGACTTGCCCCTAGGGACTCGACACCCTTGATCAGCAGGAAGTAATCTAAAGAGGTCTCCGCCCCTCTCCCCTCTAACCTTCTTTCTCACTTAGTGTTGGAAGGTTGAACGGGACTGGGGTGAAGAAGGGTGGTAGATAGAAAAGCCCAATAAACGTAAGCCTACAGGCTTCAGGCTTCTTCCGTCCTAACAGCCCCATCACAGGCCACTATAAAAGAAACTAGATGGTGGTTCAATGAGACCAACAGATCTATCAGACCAAACTCCCAAATGCTGGTCCTGCTGCTACACATGGAGGAAGACCCTTTTCTCTTCTCTCGCTTGCCCCACATACCTGTACTGTTTACTCAGGTTGCAGGCACTAAAAAGGTAGATGTAAGTGGGGCATAGTGGTACATGCTGTATTCCCAGCACTGGGGAGGGAGAGGAAGGAGGGCCAGCACTGGCTACATAGTGAGCCTAAGGCTAGCCTGGGCTCATGAGACCATGTCTCAGAAGTACAAAGTCACAAATAGAAAATCCACAGTAGAGCCCAGCCCCAGCCCTGGCTTTCTAAGCACCTTACAATTCACACTGTCTCAGCCTCATCACAGGCAAGAGGACTCATGACACTCTACCTCTGTGCCAGGGACGCCCTGACCCCACCCTGTTCCTCATCTGAGTTCTGGCTGGCAGAGACTGAAAGACAGTCAATGCAGGTGACCTCAGGGTTCAGCTCTGCTGGAGATGGCGTGTTTGGTGGGCCAACTTTTTCCTGTGGTAAAGTAGGCTCAGGACATTTTCTGCACTCCCCACCTCCTCGGTGTGGAGAAGGGATGCCAGCAGTGTCCCTGCTCTAACGTCTGGGAAGACTTTTGGATCTCTTCTTGGGCTAGGTCAGGCCTGGAAGGTATGAACAGGCAACAGTGGGAAGCAGCAAGATGCAGGGTGAGCGCTGCCTCTGTGGGACTGCGGGAGTCTAAGCTTCAGCCAGTGGCTGTTGAACAGGAAGCCTTATTGTGGCCGGGGCCAGGGTCTCCAGTTTCAGAGGTGCAGAGAAGTCAGGTGCCCTCGAAACTGGGTCAAACCTCCAAAGCGATGGACAGAATCAATGCAACTCTATCAAAATTGCAAGCAGTGACTGGAGGGGAGGACGGCGGTGGAGTGCATGCTCAGCGCCGGGTTCCCAGCACAGCAAAACCAAGAGCTTCAAACGCCTTTCTTGCAACACTGGGTTTGGTTTTCTTTCTTTTCTCCTTGCTTATGCTAAAATTCACAGGGGACTCTGAACAGACAAGATGGTGCTGATGGGCGCAGTGGTTACTTTTCTTGATGCTGCAACAAAATACCCGATGAAAGCAACTTAAAGGAGGAGGCTCACAGTGTGAGGGTGCAGTCCATTGTGGTGGGGATGGCATGGTGACAAGAGTGTGAGATGGCTGGCCGCACTGCATGCACAGGCATGAAGCAGAGAGGAGGAACGCTTGGCTCACACCCTCTTTTTAACTCAGTCCAAGACCACAGCCTATGGCATAGGGCTCCCCACATTTGGGTGGTCTTCCTACCTGAGTTAACCCAATCCAGAAACTCCCTCAGATATGCTCAGAGGTGTGTCTCCTAGGTGATTCTACACCCCTTGAAGCTCACAGGCAAGACTTAGTCACCACCATGTGTGTGTGTGTGTGTGTGTGTGTGTGTGTGTGTGTGTGTGTATGTGTGTGTGTAGGGGAGGTGGCAAAGTCACAAGGTTCACATCAACCTAAGACCAAGGGACACTAAAGATAACAACTTAGGCAATGGCCTAAGGAAGAACCCACAGCTGGCACGCCCAGCTGGTATCAGTGAGGAGGCCATGCCTATTGGATATAGAGAGAAGAGTCTCTGCAGGGGACAGGATTCAGACAAGTGGCCATGCACACACAAGATCGAGGCTGGAGCCCTAACTTGTGCCATATTAAAAAACCACCTCAAAGTGTGAGACCAAAGTCAGTAGAAGGAAAAGACAAGCAGGGGAAGACGGAAAGACAGACAGGTAAGTGAGAATGCAGGCCAGATCTTCCCAGCTTCGGATCAGGCACCGGTTTCTAAGCTTTATCAACAGAGTACAGCAACAAAAGAAGATAACAAGGCCTCATCACAACACGTGTCTGTATGCCAAAGGACATGGGGCGAGGAGAGTCTACAGGACGAGCTATGGCATTGCTGAAATGGAGCTCTGATAGTGGCCGAGCATGCAGAATATAGGAAGAGCTCATACAGCAGAAAGCACAGCTTTAAGATGGGCGAAGGGGTCCAGGGATGCGGCTTAGCTGGTAGTGCGCTTGCCAATTAAGAACAAAAGGCAGAGAGCAGATAACAGCCCACTTCCGTCATTCCTGGTATTGGAACTTCATCTTCTTGACTAGTATGGCTGGAGGCAACTCAATGTAGTGGCTCTCACAGCAGCAAACTTTGATCGTGTTCAGAAAGGCGACCTCTCACGAGTGATTGAGATGAACATCCCTCAGAATTGCAGAAGGCTGTCTGCAAGAGACAGCAGCACAGGGGAGGGTGGCCAAGACCCCCCGCCCCGAGTATGAGGAGCCCCAATGCTTTCATGACCAGAGCTCTCTGGCAGCTCAGGAAGGCACAAACCCAACTTGCAGCAGAACCAGGGATGCTCTCCCAAGAACACTAACCACTGGGCATAGACATTCACTGGCCCTGTGCAGCCCAGCCCCGAGCCTTGCCAGGTCTCTTACCTATAGGCTCTACCAGCTCTACCCTCTGCCCTGAAGCATCCCTGAGATTCAATTCTAAGGATGCTGTGGCTGCCTCCCCAGCAAGGCACAGCCTCCCACTAGAGACTGTGCTGTGGTTTGGGTGGCTTGTGGTTTGATCCTGGGAGCCATACCCAAGTCTACAAAGTAATAACCAGAGCAGAAGCTCAGTACTCTGCCCCTCCTGCCAGCAGTTCTAATTAATGAGGCTGCTGCTGGGCACCAGCGTGAGCATGCTCATCTGTATACCTAATCCTGCGTCGTCTCCTCATTCAGTGCTCAGTACATACCAGTCTCCATCTGGACCAAGTACACAGATGGTGGTGATAGTGCAAGGTCCAGGGCTCTGGAGAGCTCTCAGGCCGCCACCATCTCTCCAAAGCCCACTCTGGACAGACACCTCGGGCTCTAAGAGGTAACTCTGAGATGACAGTGGGAATTCTGAATGGAAGCCACTGGAACCCAGAGAAGTATCTGAGGTGCTGGGTCTTGGTAAAGGAACAGAGGAGTCTTAAGCTGAACTCTCTCCTTACTTCCAGTTCAGCGTGGAGAGAGACAAAGGGTACATGAGGCTGCATAACCACCGCTAGCTCCCGGGCACCTTGCTGCTGAATGCACTGGGCCTCTCAAGTGGGAAGCATCCACAGAGGCCAGCTTGTAGTTTCTACCCAGGGTTGCCAGCTCATCACTCCAAATACAGGAAAGAGAATTCTGGCAGCTCCATAGGTGCGCAGCCCAGGGTGTAGGCTGCCACAGAGCAGGCTGGCTGAACCCCATGAGGGATAAGTTGGATGGTCAGCTGCTGGAAGGCAAGTGGTAGGATATGCACTGAGCCTGTGTGGCTTCCCTCGAGGAGCTTCACAGGTCGGGCTTGGGGAAGTCCAGCATCTCAGATGCAAAGAGTAGAGACAGGGTGGAAGGCTGAGGAGGTCCAGAAGCAATATGAATAGCCCCTGCCAACCTGCTTCAGTGGGGCGTCAGCTTCTTCTAGTGGGCACGTGCAGGGTGCACCCTCACAGGTACACAGGGACTAGGGGAAGACAGTTAGGAAAAATGGGGCAGTGAACACCGAGTTGGCCATGCAAAACAGAAGGGTGTGCGCCACCTGCCAAGTCCACATGATGAAGTAAGTCCCTCTGGGCAGCAGTATGAGGTGGGGGAGACTGGACGTTCAATGGGGCCAGTTCTGTCATAGAGCTCTCTCAGGCTCCCTGCATGCAAAGCTGGGCTGGGAACCAAGAAACAACTTCCCCGGGCCCCTAATTGGCCACTAGACTCTTGACTTCTAGAGCTGAGACCCAGTGTCTACTGCTTTGAGCTGCCTAGTGCTGTACGCTTTTGTATTAGCATCAGGGTCAACCGAATGCATCACCACTGAGCTGTCCTGCTCCCTCAGAACAATGCCCGGGGAAGCAAGTCTTTAAGGACATGCTTGCCTAATGCTGTAGCTGCCTCAGTCTGCATACCACACCTACTAACACAGAGCATACACCCACAACAGAAGAAAGGCTGAAGCTTCACCCACTGGGAGCAGACAGCTCCTCTACCAGCTCTGTGGAGGACCAGAGGGTCCAACTGTGTAGTCCCTCAAATAGGAGGCCATGCACATAAAGCTGCTCGTGACATGGCCTTGGCTACAAAGAGCCCATTCCAACACCAACAGACACCACAGTGGGGCAGCCAGTGCTAGTCACCATGGTGGCTTCCCTTCACACCATGTTCCTCTATAACGTTGTACCCAGTAATGCAAACCCAAGAGGACAGACATGGAGACAGGATGAACAAGTCAGCCTCAGAAGTAGGAAGGGCTGACAGGAAGTGGCTGTCTAGGACCACGATGGCAGGCTATGAGGAGACCAGATGAGTGGGAAAGGCACACAAGACCATGGTCCCCAGTACTCACTTCTATGACATCCACCTGACTCAGAATGGCACCCTGAACAGGCTTGGCCCTGAAGGGTGTCAGACAGCCTTGGACTTTAATGAGCAGGCAAAGCTCTGGGAAGCCATGGAGATGTGGAGACCACACACTGCACACGGTCCTGAGAACGCAGGTCTTTCTCCATGTGGAACCACAGGGTCTGTACTGTTGGCTTGTTTGTTTAATTTAGGCTGAAGAGATAGCTCAGTGGTTAAGAAGGCTGCCTACTCTTGCAGAGGACCGGGGTTCAGTTCCCTGTATCCACATAGCAGCTCACAACCACCTGTTAACTCCAGCTCCAGAGAACTCCACACACTCTTTAAGCTGGGTCTGGCTGCATGCACCTTTAATCCTAGCACTCCAGAGGCTGAGGCAAGTGGATCTCTTTGAGTTCCAGGCCAGGCTGGTCAACACAGAGAGGAGGGCAGTAGACTGCCAAGGCTACACAGTGAGGCCTTGTCTTAAAGAAAGCAAATGAAAAGTATTTAGTTATTTTTGTTCCATGTGTGAGTATTTTGCTTACATGGATGCATATGTACCACAGATGTGCCCAATGCCTGTGGAAACCAGAAGATGCCCCTGAAACTGGAGTTACAGATGGTTGTGAGCCACTGTGCAAGTGCTGGGAACTGAACCTAGGTCCATTGTAAGAGCAATAGGTGTTCTTAACCACTAAACCATCCCTCTAACACACACAGGTGTGCGCACATACGTACACACACACACACACACACACACACACACAGAGCCTCCTCTTTCTTTGTGATCTGGTCTCATGTAGCCCAGGCTGGCCCAGAACTGGGATGACAGTGAACTTTTAGACTCCCTGCTTCCACCTCCGGCATGCCAGGGCTGCATGCATGTGCCGATGCATACCATGCGGTGTCAGGGATGGAGACCAGGGCCTGTGCTTGCTTAGGCGAGCACTCTAAGTATCAAGCCCTGCTGTCAGGTCATCACACCAAATGTCTGCCTGTGAAGAGAATGTCTGGCTGGCTGCAGAGGGGGACACTATCTGCAAAGATGCTCTCAGAGACGGAATGTGAAGAACGGTCAGTGGAAGCTCCAGACTGATTCTACCTCAGCCTCTCTGGGGACAGAGGCCCCTCCTGATCCACAAAGCTCCACTGGGAATAAGACACAGAGGGCAAGGAGAAGCCATTTGGAGAAAATGGTAATCAAGAGAAATGACTGCTTAATTACACTGGATGGGAGGGGGCTGCCTGTTAAGACAGAAAATAAATCCACATTTCTAGCTCCCTGAAGTCTATAAAATATTTGAGGCCTTTTATGGTTGTAATCAAAAACCTCATTTCTCTAGCCACTGCTGGCCGGATCTAATTAGGGTGAGGTATGCTAACGACGCAAGCCTGGCCCGGGACCGTTGCTCCTTGTGGTATTAATTGCATTTAAAGAGGAAGCATGAACCACACTCATGCTCACTAATTAGTGTGAGGTTACTAATTAATAACACAAAGTCAAACTGCCTTTGTCCTGCCATTAGCGATTAGCTCAATATGGCACAGCGTCCTCTTCTACTACTTGTGAACAAGCTTGGAGTCAGATTCCAGCAGGCAGAGGGCTAAAGCTGCAGGCATCAGGCATCCCCGGGCCAGTCCCTGACAGTACTGGATGCTTGTGTCCTTCGCTATCTGCAGGCCACATGAGCCTCCTTCCCAGGGCCGGGGTGGTAGTGGTTCCGCTGGCCCTTCTTCACAGAATCTCAGCCTGAGGAAGACAGCGGGCTCAGAAACAGGCTGCGCAGCCCACTGCCCTCCCAGCCTCACTGCCTGCTCTGAGGTACACTTGCCCCTTTGTCTCTGGTTCTTCTCCATAAAGAAAAGAGCTACTAAAGCCGGAGAAGTTGGCAAGCAGCAAGAACCTCACAGGCAAACCACTCTATAAATGGTGGGGAGGGGATAGGGCCAACCAGAGGAGGGTGGACCCAGGGCCCATGCACAGCTGATTGGAGAGGTGACCACCACAGCTGAAGGGAAAGTAGGATGGCAGAGAGGGCCTTGAGGCTGGCCTCACCACAGCTCCCTAGGGAACCCTGATGGGAGCCTCTCTTCTACAGGCCTCTTAAGGACACTGAATGGCAACATCAACTGCATCTCATGAAGCCACGACAGAGGGACCAGGACTCACAACACAGGGCGGGGGTGGGGGAGCCTAGGAAAGGAGGCAGTTGTGGTGAGTATGCCTCTAACCTGAGCACCCGGGAGGCTGAGGCAGGGGAATCATGAGTTTGAGGCCAGCAGCCTAGGCTACAGAGTTGGACCCTATTCAAAAAGACAAACCCAAGGCTGAGATGATAGTGTCGTGTTTGCCTCACAGGCAAGGAGGACCTTGATTCTGACTCCCACCCTGCAGAAGCAGGTGTGGCAAGGCAAGCAATGGGGAGATGGGAGGTAGAGAGAGTCAGAACCCTAGAGGCTCATAGGCCAGCTAGCCTCACCTAGAAGCCAATGTTCCAGGCCAATGAAAGACCCTGTCTTGAACAGCAGAAGTGTCCAAGGAATGACAGCCGAGGTTATTCTCTGATCTCTACATGTGAGAACACACATGTACACTCATTTGTGCACACAGGTACAAATATGTACTTACAGACACAAAGAAACACAAAATAAGGAATAAACAATAAATAAAATGGAGGAAATAAATGAAGTTGTCAGCAGCAAATGCAGCCATGAGGGCAGGAAGAGAAAGGTGAAAGGGCTTCCAGAGAAACGACAGAAAACATTCTGCCAACCAATGAGCCAGGTGACCTGGGCTGCACGGGAGCCAAGGCAACACACAGCTGCTTAAAGTAACCCCAACACTGAGCAAGACTACAGTTGTGTGGTGGGGCTAGGCACTCATGTGATACACTGTTCCACAGAGTGTAGCTCCTGATGCTCCGAGGAAAAACACACACACACACATACACACACACACACACACACACACACAATTCACCAAGCTCAGTGTGGCTAGGAGGCAGGCGAGGTGTCTGGGGCAGCCAAGCCTCAGAGGTCACTGACAGTTGGGGCATGAAGATGGATCTGCCATACCCCAGGTCACTGCTCCTCCTGAGGCCACGGTAGGGCTTACTCAGCTAGCAAAGACACCCCTGAGCCCCTCTCAGTACCTGTGGGAAGGATGGAGGCTGTGAGACAAACACACATGTGACCAGCAGCTGTGTCCCAGGTCCCCAAGCACTGCCACTTCTTATTTTCCTCTTAAATGGGAAGGAGAAGTGAAATAAACAACTTGAAATGACCTGAGATTAGGCAATCAAAGGCAGAGATCAAACACTGGCCTGAGGAGACAGCTACATCCCCAACCCTAAACAGACATGAAGGAAGCCTGCCCCAGGGGCCTGCATCCTATTCTGCAGCAGCAGAGATGGGCATCCTACAGCCTGTGGTACCTGCCCTTCTCTCTCTCTCAAGGGTCAAAGACAACCATGATTCACAGAATCTCGCATTGGCCACTGTCTTAGGGTTACTATTGCTGCGACAAAACAGCATGACTAAAGGCAACTCTGGGAGAAAAGTATCTACTGTGTTCATGGTTCATCATCAAAAGCAGTGAGGCCAGGACCCTGGAGGCAGGAGCTGATGCAGAGGCCATGGAGGAGTGCTGCTTACTGGCTTGCTCCCCATGGTTTGCTCAGCCTACTTTCTTATAGAACCCAGGACCACTAGGCCATAGATGGCACCACCCACCATGGGCTGGGTCCTCCCATGAATCACTTAATTAATAAAAAGCCTTACAGTCTGATCTTATGACTGCATTTTCTCAACTGAGGCTCCCTCCTCTCTAACGACTCTAGCTTGTGTCAAGCTGACATAAAACTACCCAGCACAACCATGGTCCCCAAGTACCCTATAACCAGGGGTAAGCCTCTGCAAGAAGGAAAGGCTGGGACTGGGGAGTTAGACCAGGGAGAAAAGCACTTGCAATAAGAGCCAGAGGACCTGAGTTTGATGCCCAGTACTCAAAGCTGGAGGGGGCAGCAAGTGTCTGTAACCATAGATGGAGGTAGAGACAGCTTAAAGGACAGCTAGCCAGGAATACAGCGGTAATAGACACTACCTCAAACAAGTGGAAAAAAAGGACCTATGCCTTCTGACTTCTACATGACTTCTACATGACTTCTACATGTCCTCCCTCCCTCCCTCTCACACAAACAATGTAGACACAAACATACATTAAAAGCAAAAATGAGGCAGGGGTAAAAGGCCAAGCTCGTTGAGACCAGAGCAACACAGGTCAAAGCCCATGCTGCCAGAGGCCCTGGGATTCGGAGTCCCTCTCTGTGGGGACTGCAGGCAATAGTGCTTTTCAGGTCCTAGGAGTTTCAATGAGGGCTATGAGAGGACCAGTTAGGACCTCAGCACTATGCCACTTCGTGTGCCTCATATTCCCACACCAAGATGTGGAAGCCTACAGCCAGACTGGGAAGCTGCTTCTGCACCCTGCCTCTAAAATGGACACGGGGCATATGGCTCCTCCAAAGTGACATGGGACATACAGGGCAGAGCCAAGCAGCCATGCTTCTGTGCCAAGTGCACCCTGAGTAACAGCAAGCTTAGCCACAGAGCCCTGGGCCTGGCATGTGCTTAGCGCAACTCATTTCTAATTCTTCTTGGCCTTGTGTACATTATGAAAACAAGGCCCTGGGGTACATCTCAATTCAGGTCAGCACTGAAGAAGCGTACATGTTGATGCACAGAACAGCAGGGTCTCCCCAGGCTGTGCAGACTGATGCTCAGCTCACACAAACTCCCACAACCTGACACGCGGCTCCCCCAATGGCAACAGCAAACAGGCCATCACTAAAGGAGGGAGGAGCACTTGGGCCACAGGGATAAAAGGGGGGCCATGTGTGGAGACAAGAGGGCTACTACACTAGCCAGCCCACAACCAACACTGCCTGGGTAGAACCAGATCATACTAGCCCTGACAAGCTGCCAAAGTTGAAGAAAGCCACCGTGCCCACTGACAGATGCTATATTCCACAATCCACAGACCCTCCTCCACACTTACTGCTGATATAACACCCCACAATCTACAGGATCGTCCCCTCCATGCTCCCCACACTCTAGGCCATAGACCTGCCTGACCTGCCACTGCTGACCACAGCCTCAAGCACCTTCCCCTCCCTGATGCTGTCTTCCTGTCAGCTATCAGCTGGCTGATACCTTGCTGCTTGATGCTGGTGACAACACACTGTGTCTGTAGCACTTGGTGATAGGCAGTGGACACACCCAGTATTGCACAACCTTCTCTGATTCTGTATTCCATGTCTGGTCTCTCCCACCCCCAGAACAAAATCTCAACCCTGACCCAGAACCTTCAGAGTCCCCACAAGCCACCCCCACTTGTGAATTCTAATCCATATCTCAGAGTCCCACAGGCAAACCCCACCTGCATTATCTTACCTGTGCCCTTGAGTGTCCACAAGCCTACGTTGCTTGGGCTGACCTGGCCAGACCCAAGCCCTTAGCCATAGACACCCAAAGGCTCCCTAGACACCTGCTGGCTCACACCTTGGTATCACAAAGGGGTGGCCCCAGGCCTCAGTCTCTACCCCAGTTTCTTCCACTCTGAAGTTTCTGATATCAGACAAACACCATAGCCACACAGGAGGATGTGCCTGGAGGCCAAGTCCTGCTGGGGGAAAGGTAAGAACTCTCTTGTGTCTGGATGCAGGACTCAAGGTGGTCTGCCTCAGGCTGCCCTTCCCCCACACAGCACCAAGCGAGCCCCACTTCAGTACTCACCGTGTCAGCTCTCTGCTTCTGAATCCCAAGTTCCTCCAGGGCCTGAGACAGCTGAGCCTACAAGATAAGACCAAGAGAGTCAGAGTTGAGAGGAGATGCCTGCCAGCACTGGAGTCCAGGTCTGCCACCCTAGTCAGGCCCTGGGTAATATGAAATTTTGAGTCCGCAATCCCTGCTATGTAGTCATACACTGGGGGGGTAGGAGTGGGGGCTGAGGAGCAAACAAGCCAGCCACAACCTGCATCCTGCAGTTTCCCACTCTGGAGGTACTAAGGTGGTCCTGCCAACCCAAGCCATGGCTCAGAAAACTGGGGGTGCCCTAGCCCAGTCATTACTTGGCAGACTGAGAAGGGGAAGGAAAACCCCTCAACCAGGGACACCTGGCCTGCTAGCCCCAGAGTACCAATAGGGTCTCCTGACTAAGAGTCCCGAGCCCTGAGCCCCACATCGGGCCTCCACCCCAAAGGAGGATGGCGTTCCTGAGGTTTCTGGGCCACTGCTTCAGCAACCCAGTGAAGGAGCAGGCTATTGGAGGCTGCCCTGCTGGAGGCCACAGCAGAACAAGCACAGACTCAACTCCAGTTGAAGACTGCAAGAGCCCAAAGGTCAAAGAGCACAGACCTTGGCTTCAAGGTGCCACGGACTCCCATCCTCTTGAATCCACAGCATGCCCCTCTCTGCGATGGCAGATAGTCCTCATTGACTGAACATTGTGATTTTCACGGGCCCTGCTAGAGCCTCCTAGGCAGGCAGTAAATACCATGGCCAAGAGGCTTGCAAAGATACACCCCGACCACAGGTAGCTGCTGTGGGCCATCTATAAACGCATACCAACTGTGAGCCAACCACTCACATGGCAAGGATGCAGGCCCCTTCACTGAGCTGGAAGGGCAGTGGCCCAGCCCAGAACAAAAGTCTCCATTGTCAGCTCTGCAACAGGCAAGGGCACTCCTTCCTTCGCTCTGTCTACCGTGGGGCTGGCCCTCTTTCTTTGGGGACTGCCACAAGCTGAAGCACCCTGCAAACACCAGGGCAATTCAGGGCCTGTGGATATTCTCCTGGCACCATACCCTCCCCTAGGAGAGCTTTTCTTAGGAAAACACCATATACAATTCAACGAGTGGTCAGTGAGCATAGGAGGATTTGAACCCAGGTCCAACCTGAGACTCTCAAAACTAGAAGAACTGCAAGGCATACGCATCCATCTCCAGGGTACAATCTTTCCTCTCTGTCCCCAAATGCAGCACTCTCCCAGCTTTCTAAGTAAGGGGGTGGCGGACAGAGACTGACAACCCCTCCACCTGATTGGTCTCAAGGACACACACTGATCTGCTACAAAGCAGTGAAGGAAAAAATAAACAGTGTGACAGCAGAGCGGGCAAAGAGGCAAACAGACATCTCCCAAAAAGGAAACGCACACAGGCGGCAAACACACAGAAAGGTAATTAACATGGTTAGCAATTAGCCAAATGCAAATCAGGACCAACAGCGAAACACCACTCTGTGAAGACAGGGCTGGCAGAACCCAGGAAGTGCTGGGGCGCTGAAAGGAAAGGATGGGAATTAAGCAAGTCTCGGTGATGGTGATGGTGACGGTGACGGTGGCAGTGAAGCTGCAGAAACTCAGATCTGGTTTTCCCTTAGGGTTTAATGTCTGCATAATCAACTCCCGGTATGTACTCAAAGGACTGAGAAATGGACTTCTGGGGTGAAAAGATCGCTCAGCAGAAAAACTGCTTGCCACATAACTGTGAGTTCAGACCCCAAAAGTCCATGTAAGAGCTAGACACAGTAGCACACATCATAATCCCAGGGCTCCTCTGGCGAGACGGAAGGCACAGACAGGAGACTCTGGAAGCTCTTGGACAGACAGTCTGGTACACTCAGTATGAACAAGAGCCCTTGCCTCAAAATGGTGGAAGGCAAAGATCAACACTGAGCTTACCATGCATGCTCACATGCGTGGACACTGACACGGACACACACACACACACACACACACACACACACACACACACACACACA
>OU015754.1:10392223-10414311 GCA_907169655.1 Acomys percivali | reverse complement strand
ACACACACACACACACACACACACACACACACACACACACACACACACCAGCACCTTTGGCTGTGGCCTTGGCCACAGAAGGGTGGTTAAGTGACAATCTGCCTTCTATAGCTAGAAGAGGCCCCAGCTACCACTGCAGCTGGAGCGGCACCCCATCCCATGCCTACGTCAGGAGATGACCATTAAGTTCTTCAGAAGACTTCTAGAAAACAATCACTCAAAACGGAGCCATGCTTGCTCAGACAGTTGGCCAGAATCAAACACCATGTCCATGACATGGCTACCCTAGCAAGGGTCTCATCTCTTTGGCAGGCCAAGCATGGCTAGCTGAGGCAGTCTTCAGAGTGGGTGAATAGCACAGCCTGGGAGAACAGCAGAGTAAGTACTGTTGTAGAAGGAGATAGTGGGGGAAATGGGACATCTCAGTCACCACGTCCTCATCTAGAAAGCAGGTTCCTTGTGAGGTCCCAGGGCAGAAAGGATGGCCCAGCTGTGATGAGCACACACCTCTCAGAAGGGACAGAATGGCAGAGCCCTGTCTGTAGCCCGAGCACAGAGCCTCTGACAACTGCCATCTCAGCACAGAAGGAAGACAGCAGAGGTGATGGCTCGGGTCTCTCTGGAAGACACGTTATAGAGCTGAGGATGGAGGATGGGGCATGAGGCCCAACAGAGGGAGACGGGCAGGTGCAGGGGCCATGTTACTGGCATCTAGATGAGGAAGTACTAAGGTGGTGGCATCACAGTCAGTGTCCTGCCTTTGCAGTGACATCAGGGCCCATATGCTCTTGCTTTCTCCTGAGACTTCCAAAGAGGGACAAGCAGCAACCTTTACATAGAAAACCAGCAGCAAAGCTCCTCAGCCCACCGGCTGTTCCTCAGCTGCCCAGAGCTGGCCCAGGTAGCTCACAGGGTACCAGCTACAAGCCCTGCCCAAGATACTGCTGCCATGAAGGAAGCAAAGCCTGGCTTTGAGGCTATGCACAGGCTGGCAGACTGTTCCAGAGATGGTCCCATTTTGGAGAGGGCAACGGCAGCTCCTGCTCAGGCTCAGAGAGGCAGACAATAACACGGGGACAGCACAGCTGTGGTTGGGTCTCAAGTGTGGCCAAGGTGGCAGGTGGGCTAGCACACATTTCTCAGCCCTGTCAAAGCACTGACAGTGCTGGCCATGGTCCCCAGCCAGGCCCTGGGGACTGCATGTGTTCAGACACAAGGCCTGGACATGCGCCACCTGTGACATTACATCCTGCACAGAAACCTCAGCAGGGCTATTTTTATCCTGAAGTGAGAAGTGGCAGGCTGATGATCTAGCACCCCTGCAGGTACACAGACAGCTTGGAGTATGCAGGAAAACCTGCGGGTGGGTACAGGCTGGGACAGGCCATCCCAAGCTCTGAAGGGGGCTGGTGATATCCTTCTGCAACAGCACAGCCTGGCCTGCCCTGGCTGGGAGCACCCAGAGAGTAAAGCATCAGGCCCACATGGACCCAAGAAAGCAGGGACCCCCAAGGTCACTTGGGGGGCAGGCAGAACACCTTCCTTCAGCTTCTGGGGGCTGCAGAGCAAGCCGGCCCCTGAGCAGACAGTCAGCATGCTCAGGAATTCAAAGCTGCAGACTGTGGTATGGGCAATGGGGGATGGGGTGGGAATGGAGGAGTGGGGGATGGAAGCCTTGTGGGCAGAAGTAGGTGCTACTGGAATGAATGGGGACAAATGGCCTCAGCCTGCGCCATCACACTCTATTCAGGGTTAGTGGCTCCACATAGACCCATTCCCAGCAATCCTCAGCACTTAACTCGGAACAGGAGATGCCCAGACCCCAGGCCACAGCCACAGGATCCAATGTCGATGGTGGGTCCTGGCCTACAAATGTACCCACAAACCCTGCAAGGGTCCCAACAGAGCTCACATTTGGGAACTGTTGCCACGGGCAAGCACTCTTCTGGCATGTGGCCAGATCCCACTGGCTGCCTATCATCCATCACAAAAGCTGACCTGACCATCTGACCTCAGCTCTTACAGCATGTGCCCTCCATCTATGCAATGGGCCCAGTGAGCTGGAGGTCCTCCTGTTCCTCTCTTCAGCATCCTGCATCCACTTCTCTGAACTCTTTGGAGCTTCTCCCCCTACGCTTCCCCTACAGTGCGGTCTTCTCACCAGAAAGCAGCATGCTGGTCTGTTTGTGAGGGAGTCTCCATGTAGCTGGCCTCGTGGTAATCTGTTTTAATTAAATACGCTGGAAACACAACTCAGGTGACGCATGGCATCCAAGTGCCACACACTTGTATTTATGGCTCTGTCGACAGAAGACTCGTGACATCTGCTTCCAACCTCCGCAGCCGCTTTATTAAATGGAATAAATAAAATCCGGGCAAAATGGCAGCAGCCCCGCCAGAGACAGGCTACTGGGAGTCTCCCGGCTCCACATTTCTAGTTTGTTTTGCTGAAATGATTTTGCTGGAATCAAAGCATGCCCCGTGCTGGAACTGCTGAAAGACGTTAGCTCAGGCCAAGGCTGTGCTGAGAAGAGGCCTGTGGTAGCTGCCTGCCTTCCCATGAACAAAACTGGCCGTGCACATTCACACCATCACTGGTCAAGCATGGAAAGGCTAAACCCTTTCCAGTGCACAGGAATCCATAGAAGGGTCTGTTGACCCTGAGAAAACAGGAGCTTAGGGTGAGGGTAGGTGAAGAACGGGGACAAAGAGAAGCCTTCAGAAAGAGAGAGAGATAACGGAGGGTGCCTGGGAGACGGCCGGTGGGTGAAGTGCCTGCTGCACAAGAATGGAAGACCTGAGTTCCCATCCCCAGTGCCCATGCAGAACGCCCAAGTTTGGCAATGTGCCCCTTCAATCAGTGTGGGGAGGTGGGGCGAGAGGCATCTCGCAGGCTTGGTGGCCAGCCAATCTAGCCAAATGTGAGCTCAGGGTTGTGGTGAAAGAACTTGGCCTGACCTTGACAAGCATTGGCATGTGCACCCACACATGCACATGGAAACACATGAATGCACAACTGACAAACACACACAGGGTGAGAACAAGCAAACATAAGGGAAGACTAGGGATGAAAGAGAAAGGAAATAAGAGGAGGAAAGGTGGACAGAGCTGGAGGCAACCACACACCCAAAGGACACCCTGAGGCACAGCATGGCTACCGGTGTTCTTCCTGTTTCCCTGGAGCCCTCTCTCTTATCCGTGAAACTAAGGGGAAGAACACGCCTGTCCCTTGAGGGAGGATGTGCAGTCAGAGCCCACACTGGGGTGCTCCCAGGCATGTGTCTCTCCACCTTGTGACACCTCAGGCAATGTGAGGGCTTGCTCTCCATTTCCTGCTGTGCATCTTCCCTGGAAGAAACTACTTGCATCTCAGGCATGTGTGATGCTTGCCTGGCTGCAAGGCGTTAAGGGACCTTTTCAAAAGGAGTTCCATGAAGTTATGTAACTTTTTACTGTGTCGATACAAGCAGCTTGGCTAATAAATGCCTGACAAGACTTTTAAAGCTCTCTAGGCATGAGCCATTTGCAAGCTTCTGGTATATGAATTTGGCTGGCCAGTAAGGAATGGAAAGCTACCATCCATGGCTGCAGCTCTGGAACCTACAGCAAGCCCGGTGGCCTGCCCCTCGGCCTGCCCCTGGCCGGGAATACAGGGCTAGGTCGAGGCTGGGCTGCCCTACAGTAAGCTGAGCACTCTCGGTCCAAGATGATGGCTCTCCCTGATCTCAGCTGCTCTTCAGGCATTCAGCACCCAGGCGGTGCTAAGCCCTCTTTGAGTGTAGCCCGCAGACCTGGGCAATGAGTGAGGTCTCTGGAATGTACCCACCAGGGATGTCAACATGCTCATGGGATGAGAACAAGAGAGAGAAAGGTTTGTCCTGAAGCCTTGAACCACCCTCCACCTCAGAATCCAGTTCCTCGAACTGCAAAGGAGATACTTAGTCCTATCCCCAGGAATCCGGAGAGATCCTGAATAAGACCAAGTAGGCTGTAGAATGTGTCTACCAACCAGGTCAATCGTAAGTGGCAGGCGATGTACGCCATCTGGAATAACAGAGTAGCCTGAGATGGTCACAGTGCACCTGCTGGAACCCAGGGTACGATATAACCAAGCTGTGGCTGTTCTTGGCCCAGTAGTGCTCTCCTCAAAAGGGTCAGGGGTGGAGATGACAACAGGCCTAGGCCAGGGATCTACAGGGGCTGGTGATGGCCAGCATGTGGGCTGTGAACAGCAAGCTCCATGGCTGCTATGGGAACAAAGATCTGGCTCATTGTGGCCAAGGGGCCTTTTCCACCAGTCACTCTCAATTCCCAGAACTTCTGACTCAGAATGCACCCCCTCCAGCTTCACCAAGGCCCCAGGAGCCCACACCTGCCTCTCCAGAAGCAACTCCTCCCTCCTCTGGCCAAGGCAGAGCTTGCCTTCTATGCCGAAGCAGGGTCGTTTGCCCATCTCCCTTCTCACTAGCTGGGGACTTAGAGAGCACCAACTGTGCATGGACTCTGTAGGGCAAGTAACAGAATGGAGAGGACAAATGGCTGGGGAGAGAGTGCTCTCCAGAGTTCAGGCTCCGAGGTAGAGCTGGGAAGCTGAAAACCAAGGCCACCCCTGTCCCTGCAGCTTCCTCAAGAGCAGGCCACCAGCTGTGAAACTTTCACACCTGGCAGGTACTTGCCTCTGATCAACACCTACCCAGGATGTGCCCAGTTCCCCACCATTCCCTCCTTGGGAGGGACCATCCTTTCTTGCACCTGCCCTAGCCCCCTCCAGCTAGGCCCAGAAAGCAGTGAGCCCGTCTGCTGCCACCTGGTGGAAGCTGAAGGTGTACTGTCCCCACGCCAGTGGCTTAGGAGCTCCAGACCAGCTTCTCATCCTAGACTACACTAAACTCAGGTACTACACCATCCCCAAAGGGCTGATGAGCCAGACCTTGTGTTCCTCCAGGCCTCACTGTATGAGGACTCTACTGGAGACAGGGAAGTCGGTGACTGACTGGGTACAACTGCTTTTCGGTAAGTCCTGTGAAAATGAGGCACCAGTCTGAACACATGGCCACTCCAGACTGCAACAGTGACATAGCCACCAGCTCTAAGCACAACTAATGGAGCCACAGGGTGAGCAGAAAAGCCACCAGGGCTCTGCCCACAGAATCCTATCTCACTACAGGCATGCTAACAGCAGACCTACGGCCCGAGGAGGAAGATCACTAAGGGCCAGCCTGCTTCAAGAGTGGGCTAAAGTACCCATGCACAGGAGGACAGGCTGTGACAGGGACCACAAAGGCGTGTATGTCAGGGGAGGGGGGGGCCTTCTCAGCCTCCCCCACATGGACTAATCTCATGAGCACTCACAGTTATGACAACTGTAAAAATAATAAAAGCATCTTGCTTAACATCAGTAGAGTTCCCAGCCTCTCCATCCACAGGCTCTCTCATAGCTCTGGGACACAAAACTGGAGGAAGAACTGCCATCTTTACATCCCACAGGGGAAGAGAGGCTCCTGACACCCACCCCGTGAGCAGGTGACAGCAAGATGCTGACAGGAAGCGCGCATCTGCTGGAGTTGGATCCTGACAACACTGATCGCTTGACATAGACCACACGACACTGGCTGTGCCCAGACTATCACACTCCTCACGACCTAAGGGGAATGCATACGGGCCGCACAGACGGGACCTCTCAGCGAGAAAATACCAGGGGATGCTGCAAGGTGTCAGGGAGCAGACCCGCAAATCTCTCCTTGTTAGCGTTTCCCATGGAGCTAAATGTGCTGTAATAAAACAGCTATTAGCACACTTACATTGATGATGGCACAGCTCACCAGAGCCTCAGTTAACCTTTGAAATGAGGGTGGAGGGATAGGATGCAGCAGCTCATAGCAGGCCTGGTAGGCTGCACTCCTGGCTGCCAGGTACCTGTGAGACACAGGGACATGTGTGCAGCCAGAGAGAGGGGTGGGAAGATGAACATAGGACCCAAAGGGGTCTCCACCACTCATGGGCTTGGTTTGTTTCACTCTGCCAAGAGTGTCAGTGACGGATGCTCCTCCGGGAAAGGCCAATGCAGGCCAATGTGCCTGATGAGAATCTCACGGGCAGAAGGAACACAAAGGCAGCCTGGACCGTGGCCTCCTTGTATGGCACAGCCTTGCCACAATCCATCCCCAGAGCTGGAGCTCAGCAGCTCCCACTGCTGTCCCTTCCCAGTCTTCCCACTGTGAGACCTGTAGCCATCCTTTCAGCTGTTGATTCAAACGTGCTTCCTTACCTTCCCAGATGTGTTAGAACAATGTTGGGAGTTTCTGATTGTGCCCTCATGGGAGCCCGTATCTTCACACCTCACACCTAAAATGCTACTGCATTTTTTGTTACTGTGGGATATATATATATATTGTAGTACTAGAAATTTAATGCAGGGACTCTTGAAAGTTAGCAGGTGCCCTACCACTGAGCCACACCCCAGCACCTCACTGGGGGATTCTAGGCAGAGGCTCTCCCACTGAGCCACACCCCCAGCCCCTCACTGGGGGATTCTAGGCAGGGGCTCTACCACTGAGCCACACCCCAGCCCCTCACTGGGGGATTCTAGGCAGGGGCTCTACCACTGAGCCACGCCCCAGCCCCTCACTGGTGAGATTCTAGGCAGGCGCTCTACCACTGAGCTACAGCCCCTGCCCCTCAGTGGGGGATTTTAGGCAGGTGCTCTACCGCTGAGCCATACCCCAGCCCCTCACTGGGGGATTCTAGGCAGGTGCTCTACCACTGAGCCACACCCCTGACACTCTAGCTGTTCTTTTAGACACTCCTCCAGGGAGACAGCCAGGAGCTCTGGTTGGGAAAGGGCGGAGCTGCCTACGCAGAATGACTGGCTCCAGCAGCACCTCTCTGTGTGTCTGCATCATGCCAAAGTCAAGGACCAACCCAAAAGGTATGCGCATCAAGACCAAAAGAGCTGATAGTCCACAGAGCGACAAAGGCCTTAATCAGGATGCTCTGCAGGTGGGCAGTGCTGCAGTCTAGAGCTAACTTTGTCCACAGGTGGCTTGGTCTCTATCCTGGACCTTCTGGGTTTCAGCTCTCTTGCCATTAAAATGTGGGTAATGACAGTCCTGCTTCTAGGGTCACAGCCTGAGTCAAGCTCAGAAATACAACTGAAAAGTGGGTACAGAGCAGGTACAGGCAGCATCTTGGGGTGTGGGGGTGTGGTTTTCCTGACAGACAGGCTCCTGCCTTGTCCTGTATGGCCACATAACCACTCCAGAGAACTAAGCAAACATGCCCCTCTCTGTTGGAGGGAGAGCAGGTACCTCCCCCTGTGGCCAGGACGGTTTTGGGGGGAAGTCTTGCCCCAGGGAATGCCAGCATTTAGCAGGTAGGAGTCCTGCACTGGCAGAGGCCAGCCAGGAGGGAGAGGCCAAGTGAGTTCACACTGGTTCCCAGTACCCAGCAGCTTTCAGGGGCCAAAGAGTTCTCCCCTCTTTTAAAACGGGACATTTTCTCTACCATCACTCCACTAAAGCAACATGAGACTTGACAGCGGACTCACAGTACTGCAGGTGGTGACAAGGAGAAACAAGAAGCCACAGACTGCTTGGAAGACACTGTGCCATCCCCTAGACAGGAACACACAGCAAGGGAAGCAGGCTGCCACAGGGACCACATGGCTACATGACACAGACTGTTCTCAAGGCACCTGGCAACAGTATGGCAGAGGCCTTGCCTCACCCGGAAGCTCCCTGACACACACCTCTGCTGCCTGGAAACCCCTGACCACCAAGTGCCCTATACGAAGTCAAGTAGGACACGAAGGAAAACAACCCCCATGGCTGCCACCCCCCCCCCCACTTGCCCATGGAGCACACCTACCTCCATCTCCGAGCTGTGGGCATGCACCTTCTGCACCATGTCCTCAGCCTCCCACATGCGTTGTGTCAGCTGGGGCGAGTACTCAGCTTGGGTCAGCTCACTGTCGTAGGATCCCAAGATAGCACGCATGCCATCTCGTTCCTGTGGACACAGAGGGCCAGGTCAGGGCGGTACAGTGTGTGGTACCTTGGAGAAATACAGCAGCGGGAGCTTTGTACTCCTGCACAGTGTCCAGCTTACGATGCTGGCCCACTTCCATCTGTCAGCGGCGCACACCTCCAAAGAGTCTGCAACAGAGGCCCGGGTGTACAGAGTTCTAGACGCGGCTTCACAGGTCAGTGATCAAAAGAGCCAACCCTGCCAACAGCACTCACTCCAGTCATGCCAGGGTGGGCACCAACTTTTGACCGGTGACACTTCAGAGCAAGAACACAAGCCTGGTGACTGAGGACCAACCCTTTCTGAGCAGAGGCTCAAAACCCTTGGCCCTGTCCTAATGCCCAGACACCACAGTTCCAGAAACAGCTGTGGTCTTGGCGAGTACCTCACCTCCACAGAGAACTCACAGATACATGAGGCCACCAGCCTGTCCAGCCATGTCCAACACCACTGCTTCCTGCTCAGCACGAGTTGTAACTGACCCTCCTTGGCCAGCCTGTGCACACTCGAGACCCTCAACTAGAAAGTTAGCAGTGGAGAGATGCTTAAGAATGGAACCCAAAGTCCCTAGGATGCTAGAGACACCTATCAGGGGCTGAAGGGAAGCGTCCTCCATCCTGCTAGCAAGGAGGTCTGCAGATATGCTACCTGCCCTGTGTGGGGAGCCAAGCTGCTCTGAGGGCCACATATGGGGTACAGCATTGTTGGGTAACCTGGCCTCCCCAGGGCTGTTTACTGCATACTCTCTTTTCCTGTAACTGGAATTCTTACGTATGGCCCAAAACCTATAGGCCAGTGGGCTCCTTTGGACATAGCTATCATTCCTAGGTAGAAAAGACCCAGCCCCAAAATCCCAGGCCCAGGCTAGGAACCCTCACCCCAGCTTGATGTCACCTTCCGAGAGTTCCATGGGGTGCACAAGCTGGGGTGGCAAATCCTTCCTTGGAAGTCCAGGTGTACCAGGACCCAGCTTCAACAACCTCCTGTGAGCATCACCTTGTGGAAGGTGATGAGGCTTCTTACCCTGCAGGGCTGGGTAAGCCCGGCCCTGTGCTTCTAACTGGAACCTGGGGTATCTCTGATGATGAGCTTGGCGCCTTCTGCTTAAGTTCTGCCCATTCATATAGGCAGCAGTGAGGATGCTGGGAACAGCACAGCTCAGGAAGAAGGGGACAGTTCCTTCTATAAGAAGCAGCTACCAACCCCTGCTCTGCTCTGCAGCCAGAGATCCAGTCACCCCAAGTCTCAATCCTCCTTCAGTAGGAAAGTGGTCACAAGGGCTGCTGTGTGGATCAATACTGCTGTGGACAAAGTGTCCAGTGAGCTGGCCTGTAGATAACCGGCACTCATGAATAAAATGGATTTTATTACCATTGGCAAATGCTGTCCCGGTATGATGGCTAGGACATGGCTCCTGTGTGCTCCAGCACATCCCTTCCTTAACCACACACCCTGGAAAATGTCTGAGTGGCCCAGCACAGCCTTGCTCTACGCCCCCGGGCAGTGGCTCCTTCCCATGTGACCTGCATAGTCTGTCCACACTGGGGTAAACACTGACCTCCATGGAGCTCACCTCAGACCATGGAGGCAGCAGGAGCAACTCCTGTGGCTATCAAGGACTTTCCCATGAGGCTGAGCCCAGCTGTGTCACCCAGACTTAGCCACCCTCAGCACCAACACTGCCCACCCTTAAACTCCCTTATTTAAGAAGGCTGGGGTACCAGGATTCAGACCCCACTATGCCTCCCCTCAGCTTGTGGGCCTCCAAAGCCTTGTCTGGGGTCTCTTCCCTCCCAAGCTGAGGGCAGGGTTATCACCTCGGCATAAATTCATTATTAGTGAATGCCAAAAAATTCAATAAGTGAGAAATTAAAGTTCCAAATCCAGCTGGAACTGGCCACCGGTCTGGGGGCGATCTGTTTCCGTGGGAAGGTTTATGAAGTGCCATAACTTTATTGAAATCCTATATCTTCCCATTGACTTTTATCGTCTCGAGCTGGTTACCCAAGTTATCATTAGCAGAGTGTCGATGCCACGAGAGGCCGGGTGGGGGATTTCCTTTCATCAACAAACTGTAATTGTCTCTTTTATTGATCGGTAAATCTCCCTGCTGCCGCCTTTCGCTGGGCTTCGCTCCTCGAGCGTCTCTAGGCTGGCATGGAAGAAAAATAGAACTCAGGAAGTTTGTTGTTTGTGTCTTTTCAAGGAATGGCCATCACAGTGAGGGCGCTGTGTGGTGCAACTAGGTAACGGTTCTTTAATGAGCGATGCCACTCTTGCCTCAGCTCCACTTGAGCGGGCACAGGCGATTCACTGCAGCACAGACAGGCGCCTGGGTGGTGCCCACAGAGCCCTAAAGACCTGCTTGCCAAGTACCAAACAAAATGGTATTTTCCACTGAGTGCTTCTCCTCGGGTACAGAACAATCCTGTTTGAAAGCAATCAAATTTGCTCACCGTGTAATTAATGGCGAGGAGAGAGTGCTAGCAGACAGCCTCACTGAGGAAGCCATCAGCTAAGGATGGAGACCTCAGAACCACCTGAGACAACTGGAAAGGATGGTCGGCTTCCGGGGCAGCGCCTCTCAGGGGCAGGAGAGGCCAGTGGCCATCCTAGCTCTCAGAGAGCCCATGGTGCCATTATAACAAAATGTCTGATGGCGTCATGCAACGTAGAGAGGAGCTGAGGAGATGGCTCACTGGGTAAAGTGTTTGCTGTGCAAGTATAAGGACCTAAGTTCAAGTCCCAGAGCCCATGTAAAAAGCCAAGTGTGATGGGACGTGCTTCTTATATTAGGGCTGGTAAGGTGGAAACAGGACTCCGACACACCAGTGAGCCACAGGCCTCAAGTGAGAGACTGTGTCTCAAAAAACACAAGGTGGGGGCTCCAAGAGAGCTTAATGGTAACATTTGCTGCCAAACCTGAGCATCTGAATTTGATTTCTGGGACCCACGTGGTAGAGAGAGGGAGCTGAGTTCTGCAAGTTGTCACCCTGACCTACATGGGCCCCTACACAAACATATATGCACAGACACCAAACAGCCAACACACACACACACACACACACACACACACACACACACACACACACACTGCAGTGGGGGAGGATACTAAAGCTATGCTGCATGAACATTTTCAATTCACTCATAGCTAGAGAGAACAACAGACCCAAAGAAAGGACTCCATTTGTCCATCTGTGTCCAGATGGTGAACAACACATTTAGTGAGTTCACTTTTAGAAGCATGGGTAACCAGGGGCAGCTGCATCACCAAAACCTCACCCAGGCATGCAGAGGACTCCACAGAGCTACAGCCTTAGAACTCCCTGTGCAGCTTGCAGGCAACTCCACCAAAGAGTCTCCTCTCCCCCCAGGAAACATTGCCTGTTTTTATAGCCCTGGGGAGGCACTCTTGAGCCGTGTCTCATGTGAGTGTCATGAGTCACAACCCCACGCTCAATCCCACATGCCACCTGAGCCTCCTCCCTCCCTCCACAGGCCAGTTTCAATCTGGGGGTGGGGGGAAGCACTGCACAAAAAATTAGTAAAGAATTCCAAGGCCAGGACTTCAGAGTGGTTTTCTAGAAGGAAAACCAGGAACACAAGTGCAGAATCACTTCTCTTGGGACCCAGAAACTCCAAATATTTGCCTTCTGGCTTGAGCCTCCTGACAATGCTCTTCCCTGATGACAACATTTAGGGTGGACTCAGAGAGCCAGGCCAGAGGGCCACAGGTGACCATCACAAGACAAGCAACAGCAAACATGGGGTACAGGAATCCGCATCTCCACTCCTGGGCAAGCACTGGATACCCCAAGAGTTCTACGTAACTGTCATTGTGCCAGTGGAAGCCCTGTCACTCATCTTGGACCCACCAGGGTGTGCTTACTAACCTGTCTTTGGCACAGAGAAGGCCCCACTTAAACCCACGGAGGTCTCAATAGTGCAGCCCAGTGGACCTTAGGATGCAAGAACAGGCCAGTGGCCAGAGTGCTAAAAAGACAGCAGGTAGTCACTGATAAGCATAGCATGCAGGCTCCACCTGCTGCATGCAAAGAAGCATATCCCAGCCAGAGGGCAATGTGGGTAGTTTCCCTTGCCAGAGAGGAAGACATAGGAACCACATGGGGTGGGGGACCGACAATCACAGCAGCGGAAAATCAAACTGCATCTTCAACCATGAACAGCAGAGAGCACAAGCTGGAGGTGGGGCAAAGCTCTACACTCTCAAAGCCCGCACCGTATGACGAGCTCCTGAGCAAGGCTCCACCTCCTAAAGTTTCCACAACCTTCCCAACAATGCCACCAACCAGGACCAAATGATCAAATACACGAGCCTACAGGGCTCACTTCTCATTCAGACCTCCCCCCAGCCCATCCTTCACCAGCCTCTGGTACACTGTGAGAAAGAGGTCTCGGCGTGGAGTAGAGGGCCAGCCTGCAGTCTATCTCAGGCCAAAACTACCACAAGGCCAATACTAGCAGGACATCGGTTTGCTCTGTGTCCAGGAGAATATAGTCAGTCTCTCTGAGCCTCAAGAGACTGGACTGTACAGTGGCTAAGTACAGGCTAAGTGCCTGAATGATCTTGGAAGTTCAAGTACAGTCCTCTGCAGGAAGCTCTGAACACAAATGCCATACCCTCCAGGTGACGCGTCAGTCTGGCTGTGTGGGTGTGTGCATCACTGCTATCCTCTAGTCTCTCTCATCATGATTGCTTTCTCTGTGTCAAACACCCCTGCTTGAGATGGACATGAGTGACCCACTAAGCAGGCGTGCACACTGCCCTGAAGCCCACCCAGGCTGTTGGAAAGGAGGGACAATGAAGGGCTCAAGGCAGCCCTTGTCACTTCCCACACTCACTAAAAGGGAACTGGGTCGGAGACACCTGTATGTTGGCACAGTGGTCTCTCCCTAGACCCAGGGCTGCCACTCCCCCACCAACCCCCTGCAGAAGCAGCTGGTATCAGAACCTATACTCAGTGCAAGCATGTCCTTTCCCCCCCCTTCCCTCCTCTCCTCCCCTCTCTTCTCCGAATCCCCTGCCAGGGCTGATTCACTGGGCCGCCCACTCATCGCAGATCTGTCTGAAAAGCCTCCAAGGGCCTCTATGCACGGAGGCTCTCTGCGGGCATCTCCTGTGGTCCTTCCGTTGCCCCATGGCCTCTCTCCGTGTCTGGGTTCCTCCACTCAACTCTCAGTCACTTCACAAGGCTTTCTTAAGGAAAAAAAATAAACCATGAGCTTACAGACCACAAAGAGCTATTCTGATTACCTCCCAGTGCCAGGAGCTGCCAAAGTCCACCCAACTCTGGGGAGCCCAGCCCTGCTCCCCATTACTTCCCTCAGAGCCATTGACTGGTCACTCCAGGGTGATGAGCGAGAGTAATGGGGGGCCTCCAAATGAAAACAGTCCCTGGTAGGACCTAAAGCCCCTCTTTTACAGACTTATCTCTATTTGGAGACCGTGGCTGTACCCCCACCCTGAAAGAACCGAACAGATGAAGTGCCCATGCCTCCCTGCCCTAAGTGCCCAAGCATTCTGGCCCCATTGCCTCCAGCTCTGGTCACGCCACCACCAGGCCTGTGCGCTGCCGCTTGCCACAACTTAAAGGACTCTTCAAAATCCTCTTGAGCTTCAGATCCTCTCTAGAGGACCCAGGCCTGTCTCTGCAGCCCACCCCAAGGGAATCCCAATAGGTCAGGGGCAGGAGTAATTCTCGCTCTAGGGGCAAGCCTGCCAGGCACGTGCCCTGCACATCCACACTAGTGCAGAGAGGTTCCAAAAAGAACAGGGCACAACATCACACTGGAGGATGCATGTCTTCAGGAGGCTGAAGGTGCCTGTGTTGCTTTGGTGCCTTTGTGACCCACAGGAGCTTCCATTCTGATCAGCCTAGCTGCCTATGAGATGCCTGCCTGACCAGAGCCCAAGTCCTGAACACAGGCTCACAGAGGCTAGGGATGGCCAGACTGACCACATCCTATCAGGGTTGTCTGCATTATCTCTTTCTGCCAGTTTCCTCCTGGAACTCTCTAGAACTGCAAACAACTGTCAGACCTGAGGAAAGCCTGTTTACAGGGTTGTAAGAGAAAAGAGGCCTCTCCACGGTGCATATAGTCTGACAGTGGATAAGTCAAACCTGGTGCTGTCAACACAACAGCATCTCCATCCATCTCTGTGAGGGCTGACTGCTCACTCCCAATCAAGAAATTGGCTTCTCAAATTCCAGGGGCCTCACTCACTGTCCACAGACTCCAGACCAACCATGACCCAAGTGAGCAGTGAGTAACAATGTCAAGTGATCAGCTTGTATGGTAAGGCTGTAGGGAGTGGACAAACCTCAGTTCATCTGCAAAGCCACAAGCCACCAAGGTCTAGGATACAGCAAGCTTGGAGCAGGAGAAGGGCAGAGATTGTGCCGCCTGATCAGCTGAGCACCCTGATGAAGGGCCCTGGATAGAGCAGCCCTGCCCACAGGGACCCAGCTTCCAACAGGGCCCACCACTACACAGAGGATGACTGGGATATGTATGCCCGCCCTGATGCTAGGTAGACAGGAGAACCCACAAAAAGCCTGCGACCACAGCCTGTACGCAAAGCCCGAGACCTGGAGATAAGTAGTCTGGCATCACAGAGCATGCCAAGCCCAGATGGACACACAGAAGGCACAAGTCCTACAGGGAAGGCAGAACCAATCCACTTATCAGATAGCACCCCCAGGTGAGGCAAAGGCTGGCAAGAAGGGTGTGGGAGCAGCCATCCTTCCCCACTGAGACTCTTCAATCAGAATTCAGCAGGGGTCGGAACTAAGACAGAACGACTGCCTTTGGGATATGTGGTAGTTGATCTTGGTTGGCACATGACTTGATCTGGATTGAACTGAAGGACAAATTGCTGTCAAACCTGTAGGGACTTTGCTGAGGTGATTTTAAGTGGAAAAGCCTGCCCTTCCAGCAGCAGCCTAGATAAAAGGAGGTCCCTGAAGAAAGCTCGGCTCTCTGCCAGCTTACCTTTGTGCCTCGCTGGCAAGTTCATCTACCCTGTGGCTGCTGCGCCACTTTGCTGATATCAGAACCCAGCTTCCTCAGACTTCCACATGGACTGAAGAGCAGTGACTCTCCCAGAATCCTCTAGGCCTTTGGGAGCAGGCCAGACTGATGAGACACTCAGCCCTGTGGGCTACTGAGCTGAGGCCCAGCAGCTCTCCAGTTAAGGAATCCACTGTACTGCCTAGACCATACTGTGTAAGGCAGTCTAATAAATCCCCGGACAGCAGGAGTGGGGTCAAGATACAATAGCTGCAATTCAGAAACTATGCTGGGAGAAAGGGGAGGGCCTGAGGGGAAGCCACAGTAAATTGTGGACAATGGGAGGCAGCTGTAACTATGATATTTTTCAATGGTACATATAAAGTACTAAATTGGAATACAGAAATTCAAATGTGAAGAATAAACAACAAGGAAAACTACACATGCTGATTAAAAGATGAAGCTCACACTGTATTGTCACAGACAGGTTTAGTTGGGGATGGGTTTTTGGGAACGGGGATTCTTAAAGTGTTGGTGAACAGAGATAAGGCATGTGACAAACAGACACAACCACACTGGGTCTGAGTGTCACATGCCTTATCTCTTTCACCAAAGCTTCAAGAACTCCTATTCCCAAGGACCTATCCCCAACTGAGGCGGTTCATGACACTGTGTAAGCAAAACAAGTGTCCACTACAGAGCACTTCCATAGAGTAAACAACGCATGGTGACGGCAGCCAGGGAGAGTGGCAGCCCCACCAACCCAACAAGACACAACTAAAGGCCAAGGCTCACCTTGGGGGACCTGGGTGTTACTCGAGTGACCCATAGCCACCAGACAGAGGGGCTCACTATGCAACAACCAAAGGCTCAGTACACCAGAACCATGTGAGTTGCTGATGAGAGAGAGGGCAGTGACAGCCTGGAGCTGTAAAGCCACCACTGATACAATGGCAGATGTCAATGGCCTTCAGTGACAAGTCAGGTTGACAGTCAGGGGTTAGCCATGGAAACCAAAGACCAGCATGCAAGATTCTGACCTGAGGTATGGTTGGTATGGAACTTTCCACACAAACATGAGGATCTCATTCAAACCCTAGAATTGACTCCTGGGACTAGCCTAACCTGTGTGGAACACTTCAAGCCAGTAAGAGGCTGTCTCAAAACAACATAGGCTGGTAAGCCCCTCTTAAACATCAAGGGACAGCTAAAAATAATAATAATAACCTTCTTTAACTGTAACAGTTTAAAAAATTAGCAAGTGCTAGGATACAGAACACAGAACACGAATTCCAAATGAAGACTCATTCAGAGCTACTTCAGAAAAAAAAAAAAAAAAAGGTTTTCCTGAGAATCAAGTCTAGAGAGACTGTGAACAACATCTAATATAGAAGAAAAACAACCCATATTTTCAGCAAGCAGAGGTTAAATAAGACATCCTAAGAGAAGCATGATGATATAAAGATAAAATGAGAGGGCCAGCGTGGTACCTCTGCAGGCTGCCGTGAAAGCCCAACAGCCAGGAATGTAATTCCCTAAACCTCAGGTAAAAACACCGGAGGTGGTGACGGATGTTTGTAATCACAGCACTGTCGATTATAAGAAATGAGAGGCAGAAACGGGGGAATCACCTGACAGCTCTCAGACTAGCCAGCCCTGCAGAAACCACACCAGAGACCCTGCGTCACCAAGGTGCAAGGAGAGAACTGACTTCTGTTGTCCTCTGACCATCATGTGTCCATGAGCACATGCATACACAAACAGAAAGATACAAGAACAACATCTTCCTGTCAGGAAGCACGGCAATGTGAAGTCCCATCTACCAGGTGCCTGGGATAGGAGAAAGTGATGTGGGCTCTGTGCCAGCATCAGACATGCCTCACAGGAGTCCCAAGAGCCTCAGCTCCACAAAGGAAGGTCAGTTCTTTATGGAACAAGGACACGACGGGAAAGTGTGGACAAGATAAAGTAGATGAATCTCCTTGGGCTTCATTCATCTCCCAGAGGCTGCATAGTTGGCTCAACAGTCAAGAGCATAGACTGTCTGTTCCTCCAGAGGGCCAGAATGGAAGTCCCAGAACGCAGGTTGGGCAGCTGACAACCATCTATGACTGGAAATCTGATTCCCTTTTCTGGCTTCCCCAGGTACCCACAGCATACATATGCACATAAATACACAACACACACACACAGAGAGAGAGAGAGAGAGAGAGAGAGAGAGAGAGAGAGAGAGAGAGAGAGAGAGAGAGAGAGAAATAAAAGTAAACTTTTAAAGTCAGCACCTTGAGTGACTATGGTACTCCTGGGTGGGTGGTAAGTGGTTCAGAGAGCTTAAGATCATCCCTTAACCTACAAAGTAATTCAGTGCTGTCAAGCCTCAATGAGATTGATTATCCCTAAGTGTCTATGAGCAACATTTAGACTACCACTAAAACAAAACTAGCCAGACCTAGTGATGCAGGCCTGTTGGTCCAACTACTCTGGAGACTGAAGGAGAAAGACATCAAGTTCAAGACCAGCCTGATACACAGAGTAAGGTCATGGCCAGCCTGAAAAACTTACTAACAACTTCCCTCCAATAGAAATGTAAAACTGGGTATGGTGGCACATGCCTTTAATACCAGCACCTGGGAGGCAGAGGCAGGTGGATCTTTGTGAGTTCGAAACCAGCCTGGTCAAAAACCGAGTGCAGAACAGCCAAGGCTACACAGAGAAACCCTGTCTCAAAGCAAGGTGTAACAGTGGAGATGTGGCTCCAAAGTACAATACTAGAATTCCTTTCATCCCCACCACTACCCAGAGCTGGGGTATGGCCTGGTATAGGAGCACCTGCTTAGAATCCCCCAGTGAGGGGCTGGGGTGTGGCTCAGTGGTAGAGCCCCTGCTTAGAATCCCCCAGTGAGGGGCTGGGGTGTGGTTCAGTGGTAGAGCACCTGCCTAGAATCCCCCAGTGAGGGGCTAGGGGTGTGGCTCAGTGGTAGAGCCCCTGCCTAGAATCCCTCAGTGAGGGGCTGGGGTGTGGTTCAGTGGTAGAGCACCTGCCTAGAATCCCCAGTGAGGGGCTGGGGTGTGGCTCAGTAGTAGAGCATCTGCCTAGAATCCCTCAGTGAGGGGCTGGGGTGTGGCTCAGTGGTAGAGCATCTGCCTAGAATCCCCCAGTGAGGGGCTGGGGTGTGGCTCAGTGGTGGAGTCCCTGCCTAGAATCCCCCAGTGAGGGCCGGGGGTGTGGCTCAGTGGTAGAGCACCTGCCTAGAATCCCCCAGTGAGGTGCTGGGGTGTGGCTCAGTGGTAGAGCACCTGACTAGAATCCCCCAGTGAGGGGCTGGGGGTGTGGATAAGTGGTAGAGCATTTGTATAGCATATGCAAGGTCCTGGGTCCAAGCCAGTATGGGGGTGGGGTGGGTGAGAGGAAAGCTGCATAATTCATGTGCTGCCAGAGGGGGAAAAACTGAATGATAAGAAATGTGCAATTAAATCCAAACAAGGCAGATGAAGTGGAGATAAAGAGAAAGGAAACAAAGAGCAGTGACCAAGCACAAAATGGAAAGAAACACGGGGTATAAAGCAAACCATGTCAATGATCATTTTAAATGTGGATGATCTAAACACACCAATTAATCTAAGCAGGCCACTTTGGAAGATACTGTCAGAGTGCATTAAAAAAACAAGACCTAATTACATGCTGTCTACAAGAAGTGGTCTTTCAACAAAAAGACACATCTATTAAGGTAAATCGAGAAAGATATACCACACTAACTCCAACTAAAAGAGGGTTGGAAAGGTTAGAGCAGCAGCTCTCTGCAACCTGTGCGTTGTGCCCACTTGGAGGTTGAGCAACCTTTTCACAGAGATCACCTAAGGCCATAGGAAAGCACAGATATTTGCATTATGATTCATAACAGTAGCCAAGTTACAGCTATGAAGCAGCAATGAAATCATTTTATGGTTGGGGGGGTCACCACAACATGAGGAACTGTATTAAAGGGTCGCAGTGTCAGGAAGGTTGAGAACACCAGGCTAGAGAGATGGCTCAACAGTTAAGAGCACCTCCTAGTCTTAAAAAGGACCTAAGTTTGGGTCCCAGAACCCACAATGGACATCTCACAACCCTCTGTAACTCTAGTTCTAGAGGAATCAATGCCCTCTTCTGGCCTCCAAGAGCACCTGCAACTCACATGGACACACACAGACACACACACTACACTTCTGTACTTTAAAGGGACCCAGGAAAAGCACGAGAAAGGAGCCTGGCTTGACACAGTGTTAAAGGGGTCCCTGTGACAGGAAGACATGCCTGCCCTCCACAGCAACTCACTGGTACCAGAATGACGAGACTCACACAGCACGAACAAATCAAAGTGCAGAGAGACAGGTGAGCCCCTAGCACATGTCAGACGTCAACACTTCTCTATCCAAAATAGGCAGAAAATCAATAAGAACACCACTGACCCAAACTGTGCCATCTATCACCTGGCCTGACAGTGATAGAGTACATCATCCTGGCAGAAGAACCCATGCGGCCCCCAAGCTCACAGGGAACACTCACAAAGCAGCACACTGGGGCCAGAAACAACACTACAGGAAATGGGGACAGGAAGAATGTTGCTACTGAATTAAACTGGGCACTGGGCACAAAAGAACTGGGTGTGCAGACCCCCAAACACAGAGGCATTAACAAAGCACTTCTAACTAACTAATGCACAGGCAAAGGAACAACTCAAGAAACTCAACAATGGCTTGAAACAACAGGAAGACAATATAACTTTACTAAAGTTGTGGAACATAGCAGATGCTGGACTCAGAGGGAAACTTATGGCCCTGCATGTGTTTTACAAAGATCTAAAATCAACTAACCTTCCAGGAGAAAAACTATACAAAGGAAAACAACATGAGCGCAAAACAATGGAAAGAAAACAGTAAGGCCAGAGCAGAAATGAGTGAAAATCCATACAGAGACCAGAAAAGCAAAATGAGAGCTGGATCATTCAAACAACTGAGGAGGAAACCTTAAAATTTGGCCCACGGCTGAGGGCAGGGTAGACGGTTCCGTACGCATAGCACTTGCTATGCAAGTATGAAGACCTGAGTTCAAATCCCCAACATTGCAATCCCAGTGTTCCTAGAGCAGCTTGGAGGAGGAGACGAGAGAAGCCTCACAGAATTCAGGGAGTAGCAGCCTGGAGGATGCAGTGGTGCCTCCAACAAAGTGGAAGATGAAGACTGACACCTGAGAGTGCCCTTTCGCCTCTTTGTGTGTGGTATGGCATATGCACACCTGCAATCACACACGTGTTATATACTTATGTACACCAAAAAGAGCCACGCTCTCAAAAACACTGACACTATAACATGGGAAGCAGATGCAGCTGAGTTCAAAAGAGGTAGACAAGTTCCTGTATGACACCAGCCACCAAAAGCCAATGGGAGGAACGACACCTGGGTCACCCAATGCCTGTTCTTCCTTAGTCCCAACTGTGAAACACAGAGCATAGTAGTGCTGCGACTAGGCCAGCTAGACGTCACTGTAGGCCTGAACCCAAGCCAGTTGCCTGCCAGGCCATGCACTGATGAAGGTGTTTAGTCTTCTTGGCTGACACACATAGAAACCAGTGTGGCTGTGTGCTGAGCTGTTAACACCATAAACACAAGACACCCCGTCACAAAGGGACTGCATCCAGCCCCACCCTCTGCTTCCTTCTGTGGAAGCCCAAGTGACCTGATCTATAATTGTCAGGACAGCTAGCCCCTTGATCTGCTCTGTCGCTGCTTTTGGAGTGACTCCTGCAGGAGTACAGCGTGACAGGATAGCCTGTCTTTGTTAAAGGAACTCAGGTTTTCGAAATGAGAACCAACAGGCCCACAGGGTCCCACTAGAATCTAGTGACTATTTGGATCCTATCTCAGGATTCCACAAGGGAGGAGACCAGTTCCCTGCAAGCCTTCAGTAGACAAGAACAGAACAAGGAACTATAAGGAGAGCTCTACAATGCGCCCTTGTCAAACCCACAGAACTAGTCAGGAACAGGCATGCATCTGTAACTAGCTACTCTAGAAGCTGAGGCTGAGGCAGGAGGGTTACTTGAATATAACTTGAACAATACCATAGACGTACCAAGACAATTACACAGCACAAAAATACATGCTAATGACAGCTATGTACGTTTAGTAATAAGACTGTGATGGTTAATTTCAATTATCAACTTAATTACATTAATAAAAGCCTCAAGGAGGTGGAGAGATGGCTCAGTGGTTAAGAGCGTATACTGCTCTTACAGAGGACCTGAGTTCTATTCCCAGCAACCACCTCAGTCAGCTCAAAACTGCCTGTAACTCCAGCTCCAGGGATCCAAAGCCTCTGAAGTCTATAGGCACCTGCACTCAACAGGCACATATCACCCTCCCACAAAAGACACATGTATACACATAATTTTTAATTAATAAAATTAAATGATGAAAGAAGAGAAAGAAAGAAGGAAAAAAAGAAAGAAAGAAAAGACAGGGCTTGGGCACTGCTGAGATACAGCTTCAGGGTACCAGTGTTTCCAGCAAGGACTGACTGTATAGTCTCATGGGCTGATATCCATCTATATGTGAGTAACTCAAGCAGCTGCTACAGCCAAAGCAGCAGCCACTACCTACTCCCAGCACCATGCCTTCCTGCCCCACCATAATTGACTGAACGTGTAACCCTTTCTCCTTGTTGCCAGAGCCATGAATTAATTAAATAATTCATAAGGTATACAAACTGGCTCACTAGTTAGAACAAACGGACCACAGTAAAGCAAGCTAGTAGGCACAACTGCTGAGTTCAAACATATATAAACAACAATACAGTTGTGTGCTACACAGCTGTAATCTAAACTCAGGAGGCAGAAGCAGAAGGACCAGAAGTTCAAGGCTAGCCTTGGCTACACAGGAAGTTCAAGACCTGCCAGAGCCGTGTGTCCTTTTCTTTCTCTCTTTTTTTTTTTTTGAGTGTGTGTGTGTGTGTGTGTGTGTGTGTGTGTGTGTGTGTGTGTGTGTGTGTGTGT
>OU015754.1:10370932-10392213 GCA_907169655.1 Acomys percivali | reverse complement strand
TGTGTGTGTGTGTGTGTGTGTGTGTGTGTGTGTGTGTGTGTGTGTGTTTTCAAGACAGGGTTTCCATGTGTAGCCCTGGCTGTCCTGGACTTGCTCTGCAGACCAGGCTGGCCTCGAACTCACAAAGATCCACCTGCCTCTGCTTCCCGAGTTTTGGGAATAAAGAAGTGCACCACCACACCCGGCTCATATGTCCTTTTCTTAAGGAAGTACATCAGTATGTCTACATCTTCATATCACGTCAATATCCATGAGCCTATGGCTGAGGAACAAAGCAGAAACAAATGGCTCAAGGTAGGAAAGAGAGGGATGTACTAATTTTTACTAGACTTTGATAATAACAGCCTATCTTCTCATCAGCAGTGGCGCCACTAAGAAGAACCACATAAAAGCACACCAGGTGACCAAGATAATGAGGAGAGAAAAAACAGAAAGTTTATTCTATGACAAAGTAGAAAAAGGGGAGGGGAAGAGCCCAAACAAAACATGACTGTAAGATAAATAACTGAAATGCAAATGTGTTAAGCTGAGGACATAGCTCAGCAGTAGAGTCCCTGCCCAGAATCCCCCAGCAAGGGACAGAGGCCTGGTTCAGCAGTACAGGGGCTGGAATATGGCTATAGTGGTAAAGTCCCTGCCTAGAATTCCCCAGTGAGGGGCTGGGGTGTGGCTCAGTGGTAGAGCCCCTGCCTAGAATCCCCCAGTGAGGGGCTGGGGTGTGGCTCAGTGGTAGAGCACCTGCCTAGAGTCCCCCAGTGAGGGGCTGGGGTGTGGCTCAGTGGTAGAGCACTTACCTTTCATGTTTAAGACCTTGGGTCTCTCTGGTTCATTCATAGGAAAATAGATTTCTCATTACACAGAGGACAACTAAGGTAAATATTTCAACTTTACAAAAAAAAACATTGTCTGACAGAATAAAACCATTAAACCTATATTCCACTTATAAATGTTTATCACCAAATAATGAAGTTTCAAATGAACGTGGGAAGAGCAAAAGGTGCAGATATAAAAATGAAAGCTGACCGCCTCTAGAGAATTAATTGCTGGAAGAATCCATAGGCGAAGATGAGTTCCTATGAAGAAAAGGAAGGCTCTCCAGGAAGACTCCACTGTTTAGTCAGCATTTATAGACACATGATGCTAACTCACAAAGCTAATGGGAGACACAGGCAGTACACAAAGAACCAAACCAGGGGAATCTTCACTGGGGATTCGGAGAAGCTGAACAGAGCACCAGGCCATTGACACAGACATTTGCAAGTGACGACACCCAGCAGCTGCAGGTCAACTGCACACACAGAGATGTTTCACTAACACATGTTGCCATGAGGTTTAATGCGAGGCTGTGCGGCAGATCTTCACAGTTTCTTTTAGACAGTCTCACGCTGTAGGCCAGGCAGGCCTCAGCCTCACAGTGATCATCCTGCTTCCACTCCAGAGCGCTGGGACGAGAGTGTGTGACAACACTCTTAGCCATGTAGTTTGCTAAATTTTAAGAGTGGTATCATTCAAAGCATAATTTGAGGCCAAGGAAATTATAGAATTCAATAATGTAAGAGCTAAAAACCCAGCAAGTGGTTTTAAATTAAGAAATCTATTTGTGAACAAACCATTGGTCAACTGAAAAAAAAGATCACAATGGAAATGGATAAATAGGCCAAACTGCAAAGTTTCAGGGTTTGAATCACAAGTGTCCCCAAAGGTCCGTGTATTGAAGGCTTGTTGCCCAGCCTGTGCTGCTACTTGGAGCTAGCTGGACCTTTAGGAGGTGGTGCCAAGTGAAAAGAAGTGAGGTTTGTAGGGGGTGTGACCTTGAAGGAGATTGTGTGATGCCAGGCTCTTCCATGCTATCTCTTGACCCCAGGACCTGGAGGTGAATGGCTTGGCCTCACCACATGCTTGCCCAGGAAGTCTGGACTGCCCACAATGTAAAGCCATAATCCAGTATAGCGCAGAACTGCCAAATAAGCAGGTTTTTTTTTTTATAAGGAAGATCTTGGCAATCTGTTATCATGATGGAAGGTTGTTTAACACAATGAGGAAAATACAATATATCAAACACACAGCATCACAGCATGCAACTGAATTACAGCCTTAAGAGCAGACATCCAAAGAGAAGGAAAAATAAGACGCAACCAGCTCCATACACAACTGAGATCGAAACACAAATTAACACCATAGAAAGGGGAGAGCAATATGCAAAGACAACGAGTAATACAGGATAAATGTTATAGAGAATTAATAAAGCCAAAGTTGACTCATTCAAATGATTAATAAAATGAATAAGCCCTTAGGCTCAAGAGATGGCTCAGGGCTAGGAGTGCAGAGTTCTATGCACAGGGCCTTAGTAGGGTTCTTAGCATTAACATAGGATAGCTCACACCTGCCTGTAGCCACAGCTCCAGGAGTATCTGATGCCGCCTCTGGCCTCTACAGGAACCTGCACTCACATGTACATACCCACAGAGACAGATATCCACATAATAAAATACACACACACACACACACACACACACACACACACATATAATCTTTTTTTAAATTAATAAACCCTTGGTGAAGTTAATGAAGAAATACAGATTACCAAGCAAGACTGAGCAGGAAGCAATACACAGCAGAAGAATATTAAAAGCACTGGGAGAGGAAGGCTGCAAAGGTAGCTCAGTGGCTAAGAGCACTGGCTGCTTTTGCAGAGGACCTGAGCTCGATTCCCAGCATCACTAGAGGTTCACAAGTGTCTGCAACTTTGGCTCCCGGTTCTTTTTGTGGCCCTTGGTGCACAAACATACATGCAGGGAAAACACTCATCCATTTTTTTCAAAATGAAACTGTGGAGATGGCTCAGTCAGTAACATACTATATAAGCAAGGACCTGAGTTAGGATCCCAAACACTCATGCAAAAATCTGGGCTTGGTGAGAAACTCTGCCTGAAAAGAACAAGGTTGAAGCTGAAGAGATGGCTGAGTGCTGAGGAGTGCTGGCTGCTCCTGCAGAAGGCCTGAATTAGGTTCCCAGCCGCTATGCTGGACAGCTCACAAACACCCGTAACTTCAGCTCTAAGGGATCTACGCCCTCTCCTGAACACTGCAGGCACCTGAACACATGATGTATACCTACAGGAATATATGCATCTATACAGAAATAAATCGTTCTCTTAAAGGTTAAGAGCAATTAAAAAACATACTCTCTAGCCTTTACATGCATAAATACACATGTGTACCTGGACACACACACACACACACACACACACACACACACACACACACACGCATGCTCACACATACAAAATAACTTAAGTGTTGAGGCTAGAGAGATGGCTCCATGGGTAAAGGGCCTGCCACTCAAGCATGAAGTTGATCCCCAGCAGCCACTTAAACTCACATAGCCACATGACTCTGTGACTGCAGAGAAGAGGTGGGGAGAGGCAAGCAGATGGCTGAAACTTACAGGCCAACCAGCATCTTACACATTGGTATATTCCATCAGACCATTAAGGAAGAAGCAGGCACCAGTCTGACAGACTATTCCAGAAAATCCACAGCACAAAACCTGGTAGGAACCTAAGGGCCAGACTCTCCAGCCATCATTCACCCAGAACCTCAGCTGGATGGCTGAACAAACACAGGGCTGGGCAGCAATGCACAACCCGCAGGGGAGACCTGCTTGCTTCGTCCTGGGATGACTGTACAGCTCCATGTTTGGAAAGTCAGAAAACTAATCCACATTACCAGAATAAATAAGAGAAGTCATACAATCTCAATATTTGCAAGAAAAACATTTGCTTAAAATGGATACATATTCACCATGGAAACAATACAAGAAAAAAAGCCTCTTAGGATCGGTGATACGGCCCAGCAGGTCAAAGGCCTTGTTCTGTAAAGCTGATGACCTGAGTGGCCGCCCCCCCCCCCCCCCCGATTCCATGGTGGAATGGGATATCCAACTCTTGGAAGTTGTCTTCTGACCTCCACATGAATGCTGTATGGCATACATACACCGCACGCCCACACATATACACAAATAATAAATAAAATGAAATAAATGAAACATTCAATAATGCCTCCTTGCACATGAAGACTGGAAAGCCTGCTGAAATGGCTGGATTTCCTCCCGTGGACAAGTGTGAACTCTTAACAGCTATGTACTGCCAGCTTAGCTGAGGCTTGCAGGGAGGGACACTCTGCCACTAACCCTCTGTTCAAAGCAGTGTCGTTGAGCTTCTCAGAACTGGAGCAAAGCAAGAAAAGAACCCGAAGAATAAAGGCTGGGAAAGAACGTGATGTGGATTGCCAGCACACGCCACAGCTGTGACCAGATAATCCGACTTAATCTACAAAGGATTACTAAAGTAAGTACGTTTAGCCTTAGCCGTGCGGCTGGGCCACAGCAAAATCATCAAGGATAAACAGAGGCACACCCTGGAAAGAGAAGCAAAAGTTCAAGGGCTGCCTGGGTGCCAGGGCAAAGGAGGCCAGGCCTGGCAAGTTAATGAGACTTTGTCTCAAAAGAAAGCACAAGAGGACTGGGCTGCGGCTCAGTGGCACAGGCTTGCTGTGCACGGCCCTGGGTTCAGTCCGCAGGCTCAGTCCCCACTACTGCAAGAGGAAAACTGTATTCACTTAAAAGCCCTACCCTGCAGCAGCACAAGTGGTTAGAAGTAACAGTGAAAGGTACTGTGACTGTCCACTTTACGGGACTTGGTATCACATGACTCTGGACAGGTCTGGAGGGTACTTTCTGGGTGGATTAACTAAAGGGGAAGACCCTCCCCCAGAATAGATGGTGCCTTCTGGTAGTGGCTCAGTGTGGTGGTTCATATGAGAAATGTTCTCCATAGGCTTCTGTATTTGAACACTTGGGCCCCAGGTGGTACCATTGTTTAGGGAGGGTATGGAACCTTCAGCAAGTGAAGCCTTACTGGACAGAGTGCAGCACTAGAGACAGGCTTTGGAGTTGCACAGCCTCAGCCTACTTCCTGTGCTTGCTCTCTGCTTCTCAGTCACCCCCCTACTCCTGCCACCATTCCTCATCCCCTCACCATGACAGACTATTCCCTCTGGAACCCTAAGCCAAACAAAGCTTTCTTTTCCAGCAACAGAGAAGCAACTACTATACCCAAATATAAGGGGTCTCAGCGTAAGGCTATTGCTTTTTGCCTGCTTCCCACTGTCTCTTGCTGGTGAGTGTATCTACTCTGCTGCTGCCTCTGCCACCCTTCATTAATATCTGACTCCACCTTCCTTGCCTCCAACACAGACTGAAGAACAGCACTGGGTCTCTAGATGAGGCACTGTCTTCAGAGGGTCTGGAACTTTGAGGACTGTGGCCTCCTTAGCAGAAGAGGGACGCTGGGAGCAGCCATCATGCATTCCTCGGCATCATGGGCTGTATCTAACGAACCAAACTAAGTCCTTTCTCCTTTAAGTTGCTTCATCCAGGAATCTTGTCACAGGGACATGGTAGCTCATAGGGCAGATAAAGCCACATGAACTGAAGGCACAGGCAAGAGCAAAGGCTTCTAAATCAGGACACACACCACAAATAACAATCATAGAGGAATCTGAAAACAGATTAGAGCCTGGTAAAATTAAGAACTTCAATTAAGTGAAGGAATGACAAAGGCCAGATGGAGGGGAATATATTTGCTATCACTTATGTAACAAAGGATAGTGACCAGCATTTATCAAGACCCTTATGAGTCAAAAAACACTGAGTCAAAAAAGCAATGGGGTTTGCTGTGTGCCATTTTCTGGGGAGTCATAAAGGAATGTCAATTACCCCAGAGAAGGACCACAAGCCAAATAAAACATTGTATCCAAGTTATACTTTGGTGACTGCCTCCACTCCTTTGCTGTTTCTGAGATAAAACCAGCAGCAGCTGAAGGGAGAAGGGTTCTTCAGGCTCACAGTTCAAGGATGTGGCCAACCACAGTGGGGACGTCAAGGCAGCAGGAAGCAAGGGTGGCGAGCAGGAACCATGGTTTCGGATTAATCTGAGTACTAGAATCATCACTAGTAACAAAAGAAACAAGAAACGATGGGAAAGATTGAGAGCCTGAGAACACACAGCCTACACTTGAATTAGTTGTGGCACTGGGCCCCCAGGCTAGATTCCATCTCCCCACCTGCCAGATCCCTCACAACAATTGATGTTCACAAGAATCAGGAAGGTAGGTCTACAAGAAACAACTGAGGCCACCAGGTCCTACTATGTCCAATCCTGTGTCTATAGAGCACTAGCGATGAGAAAGGAGCCCAGAGACGCCAGGTGGAGCACCGAGAGAGGTGGCTACTCCACATACCGCCTTAGCAGAAGCGAGGAGAAAACAAAAGAATGTGCCCCCAGTGGCTGTTTGAACAAGGGGTGCCGAGAAACCTCTCTGGGGACAAAAGTGTTCACAGTCATCAAAGCTCATTAAATGTGGTTAATTGGGTGAGGCCAGTCCCACTGATGACAAGGGAATGAGAAGATAATTTTAGCGAAATGCAATTCTATTAATTTCCATATAGTCTCTTGAACAAAGCGCTAACAAAGTGTTACCAAATGCATTTCTTGCTTCGATTCCTTCATGAGTAGATAAGGCTAATTTAGAATTAGCACACCATTCACTTAGGCCAATTAGAGCCGTTTAAACAAGGTCCCTGGTCTGTTCCCATGTGTTGTGCTTCCTGGGTGGGCTAGGGCTGGGGAGCCAGAAGCTAACCCTTCCAACAGTGCAGGAAGCTGTCAACACACGCTCACGGACACATAGGCAGAAGCCTGTCAGACAGCACATGGAGAGTGGACAAACTGACTTCTGTTGGTGACCATCAGCCACCCTGCTCTGTAGCTGTGGAGACAGCAGGGCTTGCGGGCCACAGCGAACACTCTATGCTCTGAGGGGACAGAGAGCAGCCTTGCTGAATGCCTGGCACACCTGACCTCCTTCCCAGTTCTGAGTCTTCCCCTCTCTGAACTGTGGTAAGCCTTCTGATGTGGTCATCTTGCCACCTTCTGGATCACCAGCTTCTGTAGCACCCCATTAGAAAGAGCCAAGAAGTTCCACTCCTGTGTCAGCTGGCATGCGGCTGCACCTGTCAATGTATCTGGCTCCCTGTGGGCGGCTGAAGCTAACATAGCTACTCAATAAAGGGACAGAATGAGCGCTTCCCCGTGCCACATCTGCTCCCTCCCTTCTTCTGGCTAGGAAATAGTGCAGACAGCAACACACACACACACACACGCACGCACGCACGCACGCACGCACGCACGCACGCGCACACACACACACACACACAAACACACCAGCCTCCCTCCCTGAGCCACTGCTTCTGACTGCTCCTTGCCCACCCCAGCTGGAGGGGGCAGGAGAGGAGGAGGCCCTCAGCACTTTGTACCACGAGCACCGAGTTCCTGAGATTTCAACCTCCCGAGAAAAAGCTCTACAACACCTATTGTAGGAAGTAGTGGGAATCAATTGAGACTTCCCGAAGCAATCTTACTCTGGCTTCACACTGCTCTATTACAAACTCCATTTCATTTACGATACTTGTAAATGCATTCCCAGCATCCACCCTGAGCCGGCCCTGTGCTTCCAAGTGGCAAGTCCTCACACCGGTGCGGGTAACTCTGTGGGCAATGCATTAGAGCTCATCTTCCTGGGGTAACACCAACAGTGGCAGAGGGATGGAGTCTCACTGACTGTCCTAAGGCAGGCCCCTCCCTCAGTGTCCTAGGGAGAAGTGAGAAACAAGGTCCATGCTGATGAAGAAGAGAGATTGAGGCAGGGTGGGAGCATGGGGGGGGGGGCGCTAAGCTAGTGTCTCGGGCCTGGCACAGTGTTACTGCTCCTCAAGCACATTCCATAGGATGCAGGAGGAAGGTTAGAAGACATGGCCTACAGCACTCAATGAAGCCGATGCCCTGGATGCTCGGCCTGGCTCCACCAGCTACAGACAGTCCCTGATCTCCTCCAACTTCCTGTTTCCCCCACTTACGAGGAAGAGACTGAAATAGACAACTTTGTAATATCTCAGTTTTATAATACTGAGCAGCTGGCTCACCAGGGGACATCACAGGGGACATCACAGGTAGCTGGGCACCTCAGAGTGCTGGCCAAAATCACAACCTTGTCCTCACTCTTTGACAGCTTGTCTGCCTACCCAACCTAAAGCTCCTCCCATTGTACTGCTCATGTCATGTCTTCCTGATGACCACACCTCCACACATCTGGAGCTGTGGTTCTCAACCTGTGGGTCATCACCTTTGAGAAGAGGGGTGCTAAATGACCTTTTCACTGGGGTCGCATATCAGATATCCTCCATGTTAGATATTTATATTACAATTTATAACTGTCGAGCCAGGCATGGTACTACACAGGTAAGGCTACACAGAGAAACAAACAATATCAACAACAACAAAAAAACCCAATACAATTCATAACACTAGCAAAATTAGAGTTATGAAGTAGCAACAGAAATAATTTTATGGGTGGGGGTCACCATAACATGAGGGACTGTAAAAGGGGTCACAGAACTAGGAAGGTTGAGAACCACTGGTCTGGAGGGGCTGGGTCAAATCAGACAGTGCATTGTTCCCAGGACCTCAGGCAAAACATGAGAACACTAGTGTGAACTGTTCTGCTCCAAGCAGAGAAGGCAGCACTGCCAACCCAAGTGCAGATGCCTCCTTCAGCTGGCAAACACAACACACAAAGCTGCAGACACAAGTCCTCTGGAGTTCACATGTAATCCTTACTAGCACGGGGCTCACAGTTATGGACAGCTCGTTTCAAGGAGACATAGATCCCGAAGGGTGACTTTGCTTAGCCCGTATAGGGGAGATGACTCGCCTTATCTTGCCCGTTTCTAGACTTCTTCTTCTCAAACTGGGCTGCCTGAGATGAAGGTGAGAGAACAGAGAGGCTTCTGGCAGCAGGGTGACCCTGGGTCACTGCCAACACTGCCACTGTGCCATAATTCCAGTGCCTACAGGAGGACACGTACCCAGCATGGACCCTAGCAAAGGTCTCAATTGAAGAAGGCAGGCAGACATCAACCCATCACTGAGACTCCATCATTTCCCCTGGCTACCCAGACAGGGGATCACAGGCCCCAGGCAGAACCTACTGACGACACCAGCTGCCAAGTAACACAAGGGGTCACTATGATAACATGGGGACTGGTCCCTACAGACCAGTGAAGGAAGAAATCCTTGAGTGTGATCCCTGGTGAGGCTGTGTCTTCCCTGAACATCTGCTAGCATAAGATGTACAGACAAGGAGAGTGTGGCATGAAAGACACTAAGAAAATGCCTTAACAAACACTATCCAAGTTGACAAAAATCTAACCATCCCGAAAAGCCAAAATAAATAGTCTATGGAAGAAATGTAACTAAGAAATAAACATGAGGAAGACGTGAGAATAGATTGATAAAAGCCATCACTGGAGCACAGCAGGCAGTAAAGTGGAGGCATCCTTAGAAGGGCACCCACTAGCCAGCAGTTGTGGTGCACACTTTTAATTCCAGCACTCGGGAGGCAGAGGTGGGTGGATCTCTGTAAGTTTAAGGCCAGTCTGGTCTACACAGTGAGTTCCAGGACAACCAGGGCTATACAGAGAAACCCTGTTTTAAAAAAAATGCTCTCCTCTTCACACAAAAAAAGAGTGCCCACTAACCAATGCTTTCTGGAAACCAGGTACACAATGCTGGCCAAGGTCCCAGAGGCATAGAGACCTTTAACCCAGCAAATCTACCTGACAGGTGAAGCTACTGGAGCTTGCTCACACCAGCAGGAAAGTCAGAGTCCACCAAATTACATGGAAGGTCGAGGTGTGCATCTCTATAGGGAAGCAGTGTGTAAGGGCATGTTCTGTGGCAAACACAGATTTGGCCCCAGCGCCTGTGTTGTTACTCATGGAAGAGTGAGTGTGAACACAGGATACCATCTTGGGGAAGATGCAATGGGCTTCCCAAATGGCTTTCATACTTTGGGGGGGGGGTTGGTTTCTTTGTTTGCTTGCTTGCTTGTGTTGACACAGGGTCTCAAGTAGCCCAAGCTGATGTCCAGTTCACTTTGCAGCCAGAGATGTCCTTAAACTTCTGATCTTCCTGCCTCTACCTCCCAAGTGTTAGAATTATAGGTATGCACTGCCACATTTGGTTTATGTGGTGTCAGGATCAAACACAGAAGTTGGGGCCACACTTGGTAGAGCCAACTGACTTGGTGTCAGGCCCAAAGGCACAGAGGCCAGATCCTAGAACAGGCTGAGAAAACACAAGCTGGGGCTCCCAGTACTATGGGAGTGAGATGAAACCATGGGTAAGAACCTCAATCCAAAAATCAGCATCTGTTCTTGTCCAGCCACAGGCCACATGCACCGCAGGACAGCTACGAATGCAGCCAAATACAGATCACAAACTTGCTTTAAAAACTATGAGATTTATGCTGGGCGCGATGGTGCACACCTTTAATCCCAGCACTTGGGAAGCAGAGGCAGGTGGATTGTTGTGAGTTCAAGACCAGCCTGGCCTACAAAGCAAGTCCAGTACAGTCAAGGCTACACAGAGAAACCCTGTCTTAAAAAAAAAAAAAAAAAGAAAAAGCTATTTGTGAGTTGGGGGCTGTGGAGAGTGGGGAGGAGGTCTGTAATGCAACTGCACCATTCCAAGCCTGAACTTCGTAGATAATGACATCATATCACAATGTCAAAGGTTGAACACAGCTTCCTATCTGACCATAACTGTGACCTGCAACGTCCACAGATGCCCAGCCTGCTGCTGAGGTTTCTCACAGTCCATACTGAGGTAAATCCATGGGCTGTGACCCCCTGCTGGCCTCTGATCACAGCCAGGACCCTAAAAGACAAGGCTCGAAAAACTGTGTCCAAGAGAGCACATCCTCCATGGTGAGGAACTTGTCAGACGCTCTAAAAACAGAGCTGCTATGTCCCAGATGTAGGGCAGAGGCCACATGCTCCAAGACTACATGGGAAACAATCAAAATGGTGTCATACACTTAGAAGCCCAAAGCCAGATTGCCTCCAAGTGGCCACCAACACTGTAGGAAGTGGTCAGTTGGATGCAGCCCACCTCTGGTACCCCTCACTTCTGATGCCAAGTGCCCCTCTTCCCCAAGCCACCAGTGCCACCAGAGGAGGCCCCACCCTCAGCAGATAGCACAGTTCCCAGCCTCTGCCAGAAGAGAATCAAGCTGGCTTCTCCTTCTAGTAACAGGCTGTATTTTTCAGAACTGTTTTAGATTTATAAAGAATGGGACGATAACAGGCATGTCACAAACCACGCCCAGCCTCTGTGTTACTCATGACACACTCAGGGCGCAAGCAATGGTTCCTAGCTAATGCAGAGACATCCAGCTGCTTCAGCCCCTCCCCGTGCTCCCCAGGACCCCTCATTCCAGATCTAGCTACAATACCACACTGCCTGCTAGCAACATGCTCCAGAAATCTCGCTGCCTTTCTACATTCCCGGTGACCTGAGGCATTCTGAGAACAGCTCTGGCAGCCTGTGAGAAGCTCCACCACTGGAATTCGCTTAAGTGTTTTCTCCACAGAAGGACTGACTGGGGTTGGAAGTTACTGGGAGAAGGCAAGAAGGCCATGGGCAAATGCACTGCTTTGCCATGCACATTCAGGTGATACCTCTCCAGGGTGACTGAAGAGCGGAGCTGGGCCTGCTCTCTCTCTCCAGATGACATGTGGTAGAAACTACCATCTGAAGCCGCAAGTACAGAGCAAGACTATGGGCCATGGTCAAGGGAGAGCTGAGCCCCACAAACCACTGGAGACTCCAACGAAGTGAGTTTGTTGCCCCACTCACACTGGCCAGCCAGCCAGCACCACCTCCCAAACCCTCCAGACCTCACAACACTAGCTTTCTGGAAACAGCAGGCTGCTACGATGCACCAATTGGTTTGCTTATGAGGGCAGAGGGCGGTGGCACTGAGTGCACTCTGCACTGGTACTCCAACAAGCTCTCGGTCACAGTTGACATTTCCCAGCTAGTCTCCGTGGCAGCAATCTGTCCTACAGGTCATCTTCTGGATGCAGAATACACTCACTACAGTGGGACCCTTCCCCTTCTGGGCTGTTCTGAGAAGTCAGAGCAAGGAGGGGTTTGTGCTAACCTGGGTAGGGATAGCTACTCCAGATGCAGCTGCCTCTACAGTAAGCAAGAACACACTCCTGGGGTGTCCCCAGCTCTAGGCCTGCAGCCCAGTGCTCACTCTTGCCCCATGCTGATCCAAATCCAGCAGAGAGAACCCCCTAGTCAACTGCTCAATTCTATGTAAATGTGTGGCACTCAGATCACATAACCTGTATGCCAATGGCACAATGGTATCCACAGAGCTCAATGCTCCTATGCAACTGGCACCAGTCACTCTCGGGGAGTATGCAGGCCAGCACCCCCCAAAATGGATGTCTAAGAGGCTCTGTCAGCAACTGTTCTTTTTGTCTGAGCATTTGGCCCACAACCCTATAAAGACTGCAATTCCTATCTATGTGTACATCTGCTAAGAACAGATTTCTTCTCCTCCTCCTCCTCCTCCTTCTTCTTCTTCCTTTTGGAGACAGGGTTTCTCTGTATAGTCCTGGCTGTCCTGGAACTCACTTTGTAGACCAGGCTGACCTCGAACTCACAGAGATCCTCCTGCCTCTTCCTCCCAGAGTGCTGGGATTACAGGCATGTGCCACCACCCCTGCTGATTTCATCGGTTTACAAAGCACCACAGGGGAGAGGACAGATGGCTCAGCAATTAAGAGCACTAACTGTTCTTCCACAGGACCTGGGTACAATTCCCAGCACTCATATGGCAGCTCACAACTGTTTGTAACTCCAGTTTCAGGGGCTCTGACACCCTCACACACACATATATGCAAGCAAAACACCAATGTGCATGAAATAAAAATAAATAAATTTTTAGCCGGGCGGTGGTGGCGCATGCCTTTAATCCCAGCACTCGGGAGGCAGAAGCAGGCGGATCGCTTTGAGTTCGAGGCTAGACTGGTCTACAAAGCGAGTACAGGACAGCCAAGGCTACACAGAGAAACCCTGTCTTGAAAAACAAAACAAAAAAATAAATGAATTTTTTTAAAAAGCACCACAATAACAAAAACAGCACGTATTGCAAGTGGGAGACACCAACCTTTGGTGATGACAACCCATCTGCTTAGGAGGGTGAATGAGGCAGGAACAGTAAAAGTTCAAGGGTAGCCTGGACTGCAGCATAGAAAGAGGGCTGGGCTCAGCAACAATGTCCGCCTAGAATACAGACTGAAGGAGCAGGGGGCAGGGCTCAATGGTAGAGCCCTTAAGAAATGGCTCAGCAGTAAAACAGGCTGGCCTTGGATTCCAGCATAAGGATTTGGAATGTTAGGGGTGTGGCTCAGTGACAGACTGATTATCTGATATTGCAAAGTCCTGTGTTCAGTCTCCAGTACCACAAACAAAAGGAGAGGGGAAGTATCCCTTTGAGCTAGCACCAGCAGGGGCCCAGCACCTGACCCGTGCAGTCTCATGGTATAAAAGAGAAAAGGATAGAGTCTGTACCCTGCAGCCCATCTCTGCCCCTCTGATACATCTGTGTGCAGGTCTCCTAGAGTTAAGAACATTCCTTTGAAATGCCCCCCACTTGGAAGAACAAGGTCTATGTCTCCCTGGTTCAGGGGTAGGGGGAGCCTAACTCTCATGGCTGCAGCACCATACAGCCTGCCTGGCTGCATTCACCCAACCAACCTTCCTGACCACTTTTTGAATTGTCATTTTTCCAGACCCCCAACTCCCCGACTATCCCTTTGAAAACGCTAGTCGCCTCTGCATCAAATGGACCACAGCTGAGCTCTCCTCTGCTGTCAGTGGAGAATGCAATGAGCTAGTTCACCACTGTCACATCTGGCTGTGCAGGCGGAGAACACAGCAACAGGCCACTGCCCTGCTACTGTCCTTCCTGTGCCCCATTGGGACAATTGCCACACATCACCAAGGTCAGCCACCAAGAGGTGATACTGAACCTAAATGTTGCAGTCACTGTCACCGTGGCAACTAGATCAGAATAAGACAGTGGTAGCTAGGTCTTTTGTAATGGTAAAGGAGCTACTGTGCCCTACAAAGGGTCAGAAAATTCAGCCTAGGATTCTAACTATTATCCACATCCCTTCCCAACACTGCAAGTGTTCCTGGGAGATGCTAATGTACCTAGACAGTCCTGAGAGCTGATTCTCTATCACAACCTCCCCCTTTGCACCAATTAACCAATCGTGTCACATTGTAAAGTGGAGCTCCTACCAATGGATGAGCCTTTCTTACCACCTGTGTTAAAATAAAAACTAAGTGAACTTCCTGCCCCATGTGCTTACAGCCCAATTTTGGTCATGCCACACCCTTTTTGCAAAATAAAACTGCATTGCCAGGTTACTTTCGCTTTGTTCGTGCTTCTTTGGGTAAAACTGAGGCTATTCTTTTCTGACATATGGAGACACAACAGCTGGTCCTAAGGAGGACTCCATAAAGTCTGCATCCATTGTGAGTTAAGGCTCTGTGGTGATGCAGATGTTTGGGGTCACTCATGCCCCTGTAAGTAACCTTTCACCCGTGCGCTATAAAAAAGTTCAATAAACTCACTGATCTTACCAAGTTGGATTTTGGTAAAATTGTACTTTGGCCTGCCATCCATACCATATGCTTTGACTGGGCGTTCCTATGCGTCTCTCCAGGAATGTTACACAGCACTAAACCACCCTGTTTGCCTTCCCTGACAGTCTGACAATAAAGCAAGCCCCAGGGTTCACCTAGCTTTGTCCATAGCTGGCAGAGGTCAGGGAGACCATCACCGTGGAACAACAACAGGGGCTGTCTGCTACTGAGAATGACTAGGGGCAGCCTCCACCCACCTGCTCCTTCTGTGAACATGCCAGCACCATGGCCTCCAGCACTGCAGATCCCACACAGTGCATGTATTCGTTTACTCCCTCAACATGCACCTCAAGACACTGTGCAAACCATGGCCACCTCTCCTTAAGGATACCTGACTCCTGCCGCTAATGGATCCGTTGGCCAGGAAGAAGGTTCCTGAGAAGCAAAGCCCTGAACTCAGAAAGTTTGTAGCCTGTCTGCATCCTCCTAACTTACAGAATTGCTTACGTGACGATATTACCATGCATAATGCACTCAGCTATGCAGCGCTAGCAGCAGCCTTAATGGAGAAAATTCAAGTCAGCCACGCAGACGTCAGGGAGCCTGCTGCTGACTTCCAAGCATGCTTTGCTGTCCACAGGGGCATGGGACAGGCACACAAAGCTCTGGGCTGGGCTGGCCCCCAGCTACTTTCTCACGTGGTGGTGGTGGTGGTGCGCTGAGAAGCTGACACCTTTTCAGGGCCTCAGTGGCAGGCCCGCATTTGCATGTAAATAGCTGACAGATACAAGGAAATGAAAGCATGGGAGAGCTTGTTAATTAACTTTAACCCCTTGAAAATCCATGCAGCCATCTCCTCCAGAGCCCTCTGAAAGCTGCAGCTGGGGAGGGGCAGCTACAGCCTGGGAACCAACTCCTACCTGCTGCCAAGTTTAGAACAGCCCACAGTAGCCAGGCTGCAAGGGGCTCCTAGGTCAGCCTCTTACACTCTTCATTGGTGGCACGGCCAGAGACCGGGCACAGCAATCTGAGCTCAGGGGCCTGCCTGGGGCCACCAACATGGCGAGGGACAGCAGCCCAGCAACAGGGGCTCCTGGTTCCTGAGAGACCATCTTCTCCATGGGAGGATCCCAGGCCTGCCTGTGGAAGGAGGCCGAGATGAAACTGTCTTTACAACCACACATCCTGCACACTGGGCAGCAAGCACCTGTGGGACCATCACATCACACGGGTGACTGGCAAGCGAGCTCAGCAGCTTCAGAACCAGCTTGGGACGTGGAGGTCAGACACAAACCCCAAGCACGCACTGAGCCCCAGGCACCTTGCGCTGTCTCCATCTTCCCATCCAGCCAGCAGCTTCAGGGTATGTCATTCTTCATGAAGAAAAAGCTTGAAATGCTTAAGCACAAAAGGTTGAGTACATGACTTAGCCAGCCAGGGCCAGACAGCAGGTCCTGTGCACTGGCATGGCCAGAGGAAACCAAGGGAAGGACAGGAAACACAGGAGCCACTTGTCCCTAACAAAAGAGCTACTGTGGGGCAGTAGAGGCATGAAAGACCACTCCCACTCAGTTTATGTGCCCTGCCCTCTGCCCTGCTCTGAAGACACATGAATATGACCTGACCCTGTTCCATCCCAGACTGTGGACTAAGCTCCCTCCCAAGGTCACTACAGAAAGACTGGCTTACCCCCAGCCCACGCCCTGAGCCAGCCTTGGCTCTGCATTTTCTATAATGCTGTTCCTCTCGGGAGCACGCAGGGGGCTTAAATGAGGCTGGCTGCTTCTGGAATAAATCACGCTGCTGTAGCTAGCAATATTTCTTTAACCGGAGGTTAATAAAAATCACCGACGAAGGCTAACCAGTGGATCTAATTTATTTAGAGACTTCCATCAGGCTGTGGATAGAGCCCTTTATAAGGGCTTATTACAGCGCCGGAGGAAGCCCCAGAAGAGCGACGGTCACTTAGTGGGATTTGCGGACCCCGGAGCAAAGTGAAAAATTTAACAGGACTCCTCCAGGAAAGAGAAAAGAGAGTGACACGAAGCCAATTTATCACTTAACAAGTGGGCCTCTGCCAGGGTCACCTCAGAACCTGTCCCAGGGAGATGGCCAAAAGCAAGGCCCACGATGCCATCAGCTAGGCCTGCCCTGCAAAATGAAGGGAGATCTGAGTTGCAGCTAGGAACAAAGTCCTTCCAGGGGCCCCAGAAAAAGGCCCAGGCACCCTCACAGAGAAGATGACGCAGCCCCATAGGCTGTACCTAGAAAGTACAGTATGGCACTGTGAGGGAGGGCTGTCTTCTGGGCAGGCTGGCTGAGTGTTGAACCCCAGTGCACCTGGGAGGGGGTGTCCCTTACAAACTACTAAGCCCTAGAACCAGTCTCACCCTGGGGTACTAGAGGTGAGCATGCCAAGCCAAGCTGGCAGAGCCTGACTCTCCTTGGCACAGTAGAGACCCTCCCGAGCCTGCGTGCTTTGCTGAGACAGCCTTTGAAACCACAAGAACACAGGAGACAGGCTGTCTACATGCAGAGCCAAGCCCCTTCTCACTAGAGCCCGCCCACTGGCAATGTCAGAAGTTCTGGTCAAGTACCACCTTCCTCCTTGGTCTGAGTTGGGAGGCTGACAGAAGATGGATTCTTTAACACACTAGAAGCTTCTAGTCTAGAAAAGCTGAAAATCTCTGAAGGGTGAAGTCAAGGAACTCTTCATATTTCTCTATGATTTGTCTAGAACTCAAGCACTGTACACAGAACATCAATACTGGCTGACAGAAAGCTTCTGCAGACCACCAAAGAGACACGACACTCAGCCTTCATAAAGTCACAGAGCAGCGTCTTGTGCTAACAAAGGCCCAATCTCTACCCCACCTTCTTCTCAAAGGACAGGCAGGACCCCTAACCTGGGGTCACTGCACAGCCCCTGGGCCCCACCCTGGTAAAAAGGGTGGACATTTTTGAGGGGGACTGCAGCAGGCTCCAGCCCCAGCTAAAATCCCTAGGAAGTACAGCCACAATCACGCCTGGTGAAACCCACCATCAGGCTGTGGATGAGGGAGAGCCCTAGGGAGAGCCCTGGGCTTCCTGTTCTGCTCCCCCACTCAGTGAAACCCCCTTCGGCCCACATGGCTATATATTCAGGTCCTGGGGCCTTTCTGGCTAGCATCATTTTCAGCTCTCTCTGGCTCTGCAGACTCAAGTCGAGCTGACCTAAGGCAAAGCCAGTAATGAGCATGCACTCAGGCTCACGCCATGTCATCAGGCACAGGCTGACAGCTTAGCCCCTGTGACAACACTGCAAACCCCAGAAAAGATGCTGAAGCAAGCTGGTGGCATGCTAGTCTAATGAGACATCCCCTCTTCCTGGGGTTTTATTGGGACCAGTCTGGGTCTTTGCTGGGGAAGTTAAGCAGAAGAATATTAGTTCCAAGTGGCACCCCAGCTATCGACCGCTTTCTACTTGGTGATGGATGATATTTAATACCCTCTAGTCGCAGCACCTCAGGTCTGTAAATACTGATCCTGCTTTATTGCTATTTAATCACTATTACGATGGCCACGGCCGGCCCTCCTCCACTGGGTTTAATGTTCCATGGGAGTCTCACAGGAAACAAAGCGCAAGAGCAGAAGATGCCGGCTTTTCAGGACATGCACAGCCACACACATAGTATACTCACATACACGCACACATGTACAATGTGCTCACACAGCCTGCTCATAGGTACACAAACACTCATCTACACACTCGTGTGCAAACACTGGCAGCTCTGCCTCTAGGACATGAGTGGTGTAGTAACATGGACGAAGGAGGGGCTGCCAAAGAAAGTCACACACACCTGCTCAGAAATGTTCCTTCCCCAGCCCACCCCCAATTCCATGGCAGCCACCCATCCTAGGCCAGGTGCAGCTTCCTCTTGTACAGAAACAAGACTGGCAAATTCTAGGTGCATTTTCAAAGTGACCCCCACCCCCCGCCACAGGATTATTCTAGTGGGAACAGTTAATGGAAGTAAATTGGTTTGATGGAAGCAAGCAACATGGCTCCTGTGGGTGGAGTCAGTGCGTGCCTGAGCCTCTGTGATAATAGAACTTCCCCAGAAAAGGAAAGTAAAGACCTCACCAACAAAAACCACCATAGGACCTAAAGACCCGGCTCAGCTGGTAAACAGCTAGCCACAGAAGCACAAGGCCCTGAGTTCAGATCCCCACCAGCCACAAGGAAGAGCTGAAAGTAGCATGGCACATGCAGTGCCGTGGAGGTAAAGGCAGGATGATGCCATGAGTGCATCAGCCTCCCCCAGTCCGGTGGGAAAAGAACTCAACTTCTGGTCTGTATACACAAGCACAAAACACAGACGAGAACACACACAGACAGCAAACACACACATTAAAAGTTGTTTCCAGCCAGGCGTGGTGGCGCATGTCTTTAATCCCAGCGCTCTGGAGGCAGAGGCAGGCGGATTGCTGTGAGTTCAAGGCCAGCCTGGTCTACAAAGTGAGTCCAGGACAGCCAAGGCTACACAGAGAAACCCTGTCGGGGGGAGGGGGTTGTTTCCCAAAAGAGGCTTTAATTCTAGCAGAAACGGGCAGATCTCTTTTGAGTTGGATGACAACCTGATTTAACTATCAAGTTCCAGGCCAGCCAGGGGTACAGAGGAAAAAACACTGAGACTCTGTCTCAATCTAAGAAGAAAGAAAGAAAATAAAAACAAAAACCCAACCATGACAACCAGAAGCGAAGATGGCTTGAGGCAGCCAGCCCGAGAACTCTTCATCCTCCCAGGGTATAGAGCCTGCCACACACACCCTAGCTTTGGGGACCTCGTGGGATCCTTAGAAGCCAGTTATGTGGGGAAGCATACAGTAGCAGCCCCAGTGCTGAGCTGGTCCTGCAGCTGGCCAAGGGCAGACATGAAGGCCAGGCAGCAGGGGAGGCTACCACGCACTCAACATCTTTAGAGCAGGCTCCAGGCTGAGCAGGGACCAGTTCCAGCACCACTGTTGTGGCGGCTATTTTTGGAAGCCGCACTCGAGAGGCTGTCTTGGCAGGGAACCATGCCTTTGAGCACCACCATCAATTTTCACCTGCAGCCAGCGCCTCTCCTTTCAGGACCAAGGTTATTCAAAGATTTGGATTTCTTCGAAATTGTGTGAAAAAGTTGGAGAAGGTCTTCACCGCAGGCAAAGAGGTTCTGCGGTTTGAACTGAAGTGTCAGGGACAAGCTGGACCTCTAGTGGCACCCAGGTACCTTGTTGAACCCCCTGGGCGTGGGAGGCCACATGTCCCCCACCAGGCTAAGCCACAGGCCACCTGTGCTGAGTGGAGAAGGCCAGACCCAGGCCCTCCCTGGGGGCCTAGTCAGGCCGGCTCCTCCCCTCTCATTAGTGTGTAGCCTTGGGTTGGGACTTGACTACTGTACTGGCTGTTTTTGGTTTGGGCTGCTGTCTAAAATTTGAAACAGGGTCTCACTCTGTAGCTCAGGCTGGCCTTGAATTCATAGAGATTTATCGGACTCTGTTTCCCAGGCACTGAGATTAAAGGCATGTAGTGGCACTGAGCTGTGATGTGACTAGCCAGAAGTGAAAGGGCATCTGGCCTGGGATGACGCAGGGCAGCGGTGCCTCACGGCAGGCTTGGGTTCCGAAGATGTTCGCAACAGCTCTGAAGATCAAGATCAATAGCGCGTGAATGCAGTACTTTAGAAAGTCAAGGTTAATAAAAAAACAAACCTTACAAGCATCCTACTAACATTTCCTCCTGGAAACAGGCTTGCCTTACCTGCCAGGCTCACCCTGCCATCCTCACTGTCCCTCATGTCCCAGCCCCCATCCTGAGGGACCCTGAGGACTTTCAGAAGCAATGACAGGGATGCCAGGGTGGTGTGGCCTCCAACTGTATAGACCTTCTCCAAGAGCCTTTCTGGAGAGTACTGAAAGAGCCCGTGTCCTAAGGGTGCCCTTTGGGGTAGGATGCACTCAACAGTGACAGAGCAGCATGGAGGGGAGGGCAGGTCCATGAGAGATAGACATGACCACACAGCCTCAGCATCTTCAGACATCATCCACCAAGGCCAGGACCCACAGCAGGGCTAGCATCCTTACCCAAAGTGTGCTAGTTGACCACAGGGAAGGATGGATTGTGGCAGGGACAGGGGACTGTGCTCTCCAGCACACACCTCTCTTCTCCATCACTGAGGGCTCCATTTCTTCCACTGTTGAGAAACTGAGATGGCAACAACCACCACCTTCCAAAGAGCTAATTTTATGCCATGAAACCAAACCAACCAAAGGACCAAACGAAAAATCAGAAGCCAAAGCATCTGTAACTGCTACAGGGTGTCCATGTCTTCCCAGATAGATGTCTCTGGAGTGCTGCGAAGGACAGGCACAGGGCGACCTGTCTTTGAGGCTGGGGGCAACACACTCATGCTCTCCCATGCATGCAGGCCATGCAGAAGAGGGCAGTGAGGCTTGGCTTGCCATTCCCATTGCCAGGTGGAAGACTTCCCTGGGCACATGACCTTGGGCAAGCGCCTTCTCTGTGCTTGTCCACCCATCAGATGAGGGAGCCCCACACTTGCCAGATTTTGATGGCTGCAAACAGCTGTGCCACAGGGCCTGTCAAAAGCAAAGAAAGAGGGATGC
>OU015754.1:10357749-10370922 GCA_907169655.1 Acomys percivali | reverse complement strand
GAGGGATGCGGGTGAGCCAGCACGGGGCAGGACAATGGCAGTGCCAGGGGGCAAGAAGGAGGGATGCGGGTGAGCCAGCACGGGGCAGGACAATGGTAGTGCCAGGGGGCAAGAAAAGCAGAGGCAAAGGCCCTGAGACATACAGTGGGCTTCACAAGGGTGATCTTCCCTGGGAAGGTCTGAGGCCTAGAGAGGCAGGGATCTCATCAGGTCCCTGGAGCGTCCTGCATGGCCTTGCTTTCACAGAGCAGCTGCAGTAGCCAGAGGCAGCCCAGCCCCTCCTGCCTGCACACCCAGGCCCTATCTTAATAGCCATCTGCAACTTGGAGAGAAACAGAAGGTGTTTTGTTTTTATCTCATTTTATTTCCTAAAATTGCTTTTTTTCCTTAAAAACTTCTTTTTTTTTTTCCTGTCACAGCCCAGTTCCAGTGGACCTCTTGGTGGGACGATGCAAAAGTACTGTGCCAAGGACAGCTTTCAAGTGACTTTGTAAATGGCACCTTCCCAGACCAAAATGAATGTTTTCCTTCCTGTCAGACAAAATGGGACCGGGGTGGGGGTGGGGTGGGGGGGAGGTAGGAAGTGTGGGCTGGCAGAGGGTTTGTCTGGCATCCACAAAGCCCAGGGTTCGATTTGGACAAAGTGGCACACACTTGTAATCCTACCATTGACGAGGTAGAGGCAGGAGTATCAAAAGCTTAAGGTCAAGTTTGAGGCCAACCTGGGTCACATGAGACAGCCATGGGACCCAGAAAGGCTTGAGCAGGCAATTCACAAACACCTGAACAATTGTGTCACAGTCCAGACTGGATCCTGCCATCAAGGTACACAGAACAACTCCCCAGCAGGAACAGACACTGAGGGACACCTCACCAACTGCTCCAAACTGGTTGCCAATGTCAGCAGAAGTGGAGGGAACTTTGAAGAAAGAAGCCAGCAAGCTTCGACCTGAACCTGGTGGGGTGGCACAAACAGGTTCTGTTTGTGACGGAACCATCCCATTGCATCCAGCTTCCTTGCAGTGTGGCTCGGGGCTGGTAGTACAGAGTGCAGAAATCCAGGCACAGGGCTAGAGAGGTAGCTTAACAAATAAGAACACATACACACAGTCTCCAATTCCAGCTGTGCCAGAGTGACCAGTGTGATCAGACCTGAAAGGCCCAGAACAATGTCGAGTCTTTTTTCCCTTTGCAGCAAGCAGGGGGAGGGGGGAAAGAAAGTCTGGGTACCAGGGGCAAAGAGAAGAGGGGAACACCAAGAGCCACACCTCAGAAGAGACCTGCCCCTTTGTCCACTCCCAGGAAACACAGAAGACCCATATGGAGTCGTAGTCATGTCCACACACCTGTGCCAGGTCAGCACCCCCTAGGACAGCAAGGAGGGCCCTGTAGCTTCTCAAGAAAAGAGGTCAGGGCTGCAACCTCAAAGGGTCCTGAGGCCAGACCCTCCCATAGGCTAACGGCTAACCAGAGCGGTCAAGAGGAAGGATTCCAGACATGCCTGATTAGACAGGCCTGCTGTCCCAGCTACTCAGGAAATTGAAGCAGAAGTCTTGAGTTCAAGGCCAGCCTGACAAATGTTGCTCAGTGGCAAGGTCCTTGTCAGTCATGCTCAAGGGCCACGGTTCAAGCCTTGGCACTCTAAGATGGAGTCCCTCGCTGCCGCCAGCAGCACACAGAAGCACACCCTGCTGTGCAGAGCACGCCACATGCACTGTGGCTTGAGACTGCGCAGGAAGCACTGCGAGAAGAGATGAGAGAGCGGAGCATCCGCCCCTGGAGCGGCCTCAGCCAAGCCTCTAAGCCGCACTGAGACCTCATCTGGGTGAGTTAAACGAGGGCTGCGGCACAGATCTCACAGCCTGCATGGCTGCCAGAGGACTGCTTTGCCATAGCCCCAGGAGGCTGCAGAATTACAGGGAACACCACTTCACAAACAACAGCTTCCCCAGGGTCCAGAGAAGGCAACAGGCAGGAAGAGTCCCTTCTCTGTGGCTGGGGCCCCACACCCAAGCGACAGGGAGAAGAGGGTGAAGATGGGGCTGGTAGTGAAGAGCCTGAGCCTGGTGCTCCAAGCCTGGTCCACAGGGCAGCTACCACTGGCTGGAGGATGGCTGAGCAAACAGAACAATGCTCCACTGGCCATAGAGCCTCCACCTACCACTGACACCTGCCTTGGAGACAAGGGCCTGCCACTCACTACAAGGCCCGAAGGAGACCGAAGACAGGCTCTGTGGAGGTCCCAGGGTGGTGAGCGGGGACCATGAGCCAAGAGCTGAAATGGCTCAGGGGTTAAGAGTGCTTGCTCGTGGAACATGAGGGCCTGAGTTTGAATTTCTGTACCCACATAAGAAAGTTTGGCTTGGCTACACATGCCTGTAGCCCAGAGTTGTGGGGGCATAGGGACAGAAGGATCATGGGGAATTGTGTCTAGACAACTGAGCCAAAAGACAGCAAGCTCTGGGCTCAGTGGGACTATGGCTCAAGGAAATGAGAGTAATAGAGGCGGGTTGGGGTAGCTGGTATCCTCCTTTGGCCTGAGTGCATTCATCCCTGCACACATGTCTGTCACACGGGGGGTGGGGGGGGGGGGCGTAGAACAAACTAAACAGAAGAAAATAAGTCATGAAACTGGCATTAAGACAGTGACACTGGGAGATCACAGAACTGCTATGAATTCCCACCCACCTCACCTGTCTTTGTGCCTCATTTTCTTCACTAGCCCCAGCCTCAAGGAAATCTCAGAAGAGGATAGGGAAGTCTTATATGTGGAAACCATCATGGGCTAACGGTGGCTGCATGCAAATGGTCTGACACCATACGTACTCAGAGCTGAGCAGTGTCACCATAGCAGCCACTGCTGAGGACCACATCCACCATATACATATCTGCTAGAGGCAGAGACAACTGTAGTATACCAGCTGATGAATGCTGGGTAAACTGCAGTCCACTGTGCACTACAATGGTAACCGTTTAAGCCGAGCAGTCAGCCAAGAAAAATGTGGAGGAATCTGAAGTTACCTTCCTAAGTGAAAGACACCAGTCTACAGGCTGAGGACGCAGCTTGGTTAGTAAAGTGACTGCTGCCCAAAAAAGGGTCCCAGCTAGAGCCCCAGCGCTCCATAGAAGCAGGGTGTGATAGCCCATCTGTAACCCCAGTGCCAAGGAGCTAGAGGCAAGAGGACCCCTAGGGCTCAGTGGCTGGCCAGCCTAGCCTACACAGGAAGCTCCAGGACAATGAGAGACCCCATCACACAGAAGGGGCTCAGCTCAGCACAGCACTACCACGCCAAGGACTGCTGAGAGCTCCCAACCCACCACCACACAAAGCCCAACTGCTAAAACCCATGGGCCACTGTGATGCCAGCACTCTAGCAGGTGAACATCCAGGTAGGGGTCCACCCGGACAGAGAATCAGTGATGAAAAAAAAGAAAAGTGATGGAGCTATGGCAAGCATGGAAGAATCACCAGCCTAACAGTACTGTATACTACCCAACAGGACACAACAGGAAGGCATGGCCTGGGAGACGGGGGTGGGGGTGGGGGTCTGCCAGGCATTCAAAGCAGTAACAGGAAGAAGGGAGGACGAGACAGGCACAGAAGGTGTCGGGGTGGAAAAGACTCTCTGGACCACCTGTAGTGTGTAAATCCTACACCCATCTAGTCCCGCAGATGACATGCCTCTAGTAACTCTCACAGTGCCACACTAAGAGCACTGACCACAAAGGACATGGGAGCCAGAACCTAAGAGTCTGCAGATGGGAGATCATGCAGACAAATGCAAGAGGGAAGGGTGCCAGCAACGCTTGGCATGATGCTCACTGCTTGAAGCCTAAAACTGGGGCTAGCAAGATGGTTTAGTGGGATGACCTGACTAAAACCCCCAGAACCCAATAAAGGTGAAAAGAGTGAACTCATAAGGTTGGCTTCTGGCTATAGGTACATGTGCCAGCATACACACACACACAGACACACACACACACACACACACACACACACACACACACACACACACCAACAACAACAACAACAACGATGACAATGATGATGATAGCCTAAAACTGCTCTAATGTGATATAGCTTAATTCATAAAAGTAAAACCACAGACATGATTCTGCTTTGATGAGATGCTTAGAACACCAAACTCAGCCGGATGGGAACCAGCATCTCAGTCATGGCCAGACAGCTCTCCATCCTGAAGGTCATGGGGCAATGCGAGCTCTGATGGGAGATAGCATGGCACCCAAGCTCATCCTACAGCACAGCCAGCTGCTCCAGGAGTGCTGCAGGAGAAGCTCAGACCCAGGCATGAGGGACACCTCTGAATCATCACAATGCCCTGTGATTCCATGACCACTTGACCACCAAACAAAACCTCCCCAGCGTGCATGTTGCCAGCCTCTACTGCGCAGTGCGCAGGTGCTCTCTTCTCCAGGCTGCACTGAGGCTTAACAAATCGCCTGTAGGAGGCATCACTCAGGCCTCATCATACCTAGGAGACAAAAGATAAATAAAGTGAAAGTCTCATAAGACACTATTAAAACCCACTGCAAGTGGCTGGAGAGATGTCTTAGGGGTTAAGAGTACTTCCTGCTCTTGGAAAGGACCCAAGTTGGCCTTCCAGCACTCAGGTCAGGAGGCTCACAACTGCCTGTAACTCCAGCTCTGAGAGATCTGATGCCTCTGGGCCTTCGGATACCTCCATCCACATGTGTGCACTCCCCCTGACACAGACTAAGCATAACTAAAAATAAGTCTTTAAAAAAGAGCATACACCATGAGTAGAAAATAGTCAGGGAGGAAAATCTGATGCCACGTCAGATTTTTAGTGTAACATCTATAAAACTTGCTGTGAAAAATTAAAGACCATCTCAGTAAATGAGGGATGGTTAATGCCACTTATAAAACTAAACAACATCAAGATATGATTTCTCCCCAAAATGATTCATAAACTCATGCAGTCTGAATCGTATCCCAGCCGCACTTTGTGGGAAGTAACCACCTGCACACAGGGAGGTGTAGGGACCTAAAGATCTATGGGAGCACTCGCTTTGTTTATTTATCTGTCCCCGTGACAGCAGCCAGGGCCTCAGCAAGCATCCTGCTGGAGCAATTTGTGTGTGGAGGTGTGGGGCTGCCCATGTACGAGAAGTACAATTTTTCCCCAAGATCTACTTGTGTGTGTGTGTGTGTGTGTGTGTGTGTGTGTGTGTGTGTGTGTGTGTGTGTGAGAGGGAGGGGAGGGAGGGAGAGAGAGAGAGAGAGAGAGAGAGAGAGAGAGGGAGGGAATGTGTGTGTGATTTGTGTGGTAGTCTGCAGAGGCCAGAGAAGAGTGACGGACCCTTGGGAGCTAGAATTACAGGCAATTCCAGCATCCCAATGAGGCTGCTGGAACTGAACCTGGGCCCTCTGGAAAACAGCAAGAGCCTGCAATAGCTGAGCCATTTTTCCAGCCTCTTTTTCTCTCTTTTTAACTTTGTTTGTATATGGGGGCTCCATAATACACATATGTTAGTCAGAGGACACCTTCGTAGAGTCAGTTCTCGCCTTCATCTTTATGTGGGTTCCAGGGACTGAGGGCATCAAGCTTGACAGCAAGCACCTTTACCCACTGGGTTCCCTGGCAGCCCACTTACCCAGCTTCTAACATGGGTTCTGAGAGTCACACGCAAATCCTTTCACTTCACCATTAGCTATTTCCACTCCCCAGCCCACCTCCAGGCAATTCCTCACGTTTTATTTTGCAGCAGGGGTTGGAAGATCTTGCTAATTTGCTCACAATGGCCTTACGCTCACTCACTCTGTAGTCCACTCTAATCTAAAGCTGTTAGCTGAGCTCCCAGGCCTGGGCCACCTCAGCCAAAGAAGTGTTAAAGAACAACAGCTCTGGGGCTGGAGTGTGGCTCAGCCGTTAAGAGCACTGACTGCTCTACTGACTGCTCTTCAAAGGATCCGGGTTTAATTCCCAGCACCCACGTGGCAGCGTACAACTGTCTGTTACTCCAATCTGGGGAATCCTACACCCTCAACATATATATGTAGGCCAAACACTAATGTACATAAAATAAAAATGAGTAGATTTTCATTAAAGGGGGAGGCAAAAGACCTGGAAGATTCCATGGGCAAACATCAACACTTATCGTAATGTTCAGACAGGGTGACATTGGCTCACAGCCACAGGAGCTGACAGAATGGACTCTGCAGCAGCCTACTATGGACCGACCACAGGAGGCCCCTGTTGTAGGCAGAGCCATCCACCAGCAGACATGGAGTGCAGAGCAAGCCTGGGCAGCTCTCTCATATCACACTCCGAGCCCACTTCCAGATGCCTGTCAGACGAGAGCACAAAAGGTAAAACAGAGACTGCTTGGAGGAAGCTGTGAGATCCCTTTAATATCTGCCTGACTTCACTCGGCAGAGATACTTAATCAAGACGCCCAGAGTGCCGGCAGAAAGAGAAAATCGATACACTGGACTGCAATTAAAATAAAAACTGTCTGTTCACCTGCAGACACAGAGGTGGTGACAAGAGGAGAAAGGCAGCCACAGGTGAAGAGGACCCTATCCTGATGCAAGGGGTCACACTCAGAACCCAGAACTCCTGCTCAACCCGATGAAAAATCGAGAGGCCAAAGAACTGGGATGTTGCTGTGAATCTAGAGGATGAGGAAGGCCCCATGCTCCTGGCAGCGTACAAGGGGCACCCTCACCTGGCACTTTAGGTGGCAGGTGATCTGCCCATGATCACCAAAGGCCAGAGAATGCACTGTGTTCAAATACGTCATCACAAGAGTAGTAATTCATACACATGGTGGAACACTGGCATATAATGAACAGTCTAGCAACTTCAGGTAAACACAACAGCGACAAATGCTCACCAAGAAAAACAGAAACTGGACATGAAGAGCAGGGACCCTGTGACTCCATAAATGTCAGTCCACCACTGGGCCACATTCAAAGTCAGAAGCAGGTGGGAACCCAGAGAGTGAGGGGAGCCTAAGGTCATCAGGGGCAGGTACTTGCTCGAACTGCAGTGTGCGCATGCAGCCTTCAGCACAAAACTTGCTGGGGAGAAGAAAACACACATGGCAGATCAAAGGCACAATGGACACTAGTACCGACTGCCATGTTCCTAAATATTCCACAACAGCAGCCACACTGGGGAAAAGCCAAAGGTGCACCCAGATGGGCCTTTCGTGATATAGTCACCCCACGATCACAGAAGTGCATAAGCACTGTCAGTGACAACAGGCCTCCAAAGCATAAAGCTGCGACAAAAGCAAAGTAGCCACAGACATACACACAGTAACCCTACAGAACTCTTCTGAGGACTTTCCTACACAGGTTGGCTAGGAAGGCAGCTCTTCACAGAGCTCTGGCTCCGTTACCTCCCCACGGAAGCCCCCAGCTAGTTCTCAGCACATCTGCCTCTAGAACCTTCTTCACAACCACATGCCATGAAGTAAAGGGTGTGAGGGCGCTGGAGTTCCACCTGATTCCACACCCACCATCCATAAATGAGTAGGACAGGCTCCGGTAACCCAGGGAGCCTCCCACTGGCATGGTGCTCACCTGCAGACAGCGACCTGCCCAGCGCTGGAGCAGAGGAGATGCTGCACCTGCTAGGGAGGCCTCCAAGCAGAAATCTGGCAATGCTGACTCCATCTATAATAAACAAAACCTTGAGCAGACGTCACTTCCCTTTACTGTCTGTGGGGTACAGGCACGTGGCGTCTGACCTTGTGACAGCATCCCAGCAGGGAGTAAATCAAGTCACTCCAAAGCAAATATTCAGCAAGTCCGGCTGCGTGAGGCTCGCCCCAACACCACACCTCTCCTCAGCCTTCACCAGGGACACAGACCCTTGGACATGGTGCCCACTTCCTGCCCACAGTCCTTCCAGGACTGCAGGAACCCACGACTGTCTGTGGTCTCCAGCTCTCTCAGGAGCGGTCTGTGAGTCATACCCTGCCACACACAGGAGGGCAAGTCACAACCCCTGCAGGTTAGGAGTGGAAGGACTCTCACCAAGACTCTGGGCTGACCAGAAATACAGTGGTACACTCTCCACAGAGGAGGCCCAGAATCCCTCCTGTCTGCTGGTAGCTCATAGAAGTCCTAAAACATGGCAGCACAGTCAACAAGCCTGCTACTGGTCTCTGGGGATGAATGTCATGTTGGAGCACAGTGCCAGCCAGCAGAGACCTGGAGATCTTCAGACAGTGGGAACCTAAGGTCTGTGAAGAGCCATGACTCAGAGGACATTTCATAGAAAGAGACAGCTCAGTGTCCCAGCAAGCTCAAAGGACAGACAGCCCTCACCTGCCAAGGAAATCACTCCAAGAACTTGCTTACAGCAACACAGGCAGAGCAGGCGTAAAACACTCACTACCCAGAGTGCAAAGTCCAGGGCTGTGGGGACGGCTCAGTTGGTAAAGTGCTTGCTTGAAGAGCATGAAGCCCTGAGTTAGAACCCAAAAACCCACATAAAAAGCCATGGAAGGGTTCATGTTTGTGACCCAGGGAGGCTGAGACAGGAGAATCCCTGGGACTCCCCACTAAGTCAAGCCTATTTGGTTAGCTCCAGGCAAATGAGAGACTCTGCCTCAAAAGACAGCAGTTCACAGGGTTAAGGGCACTCTGCTGCCAAGTCAAGCACTGTGTTTGATCCCCGGGAATCACAGAGGATTGTTTGTTTATATTTTAAGCCAAAGTGGGTGGAACCTGAGGAAAGATACCAAGGTTGATCTCTGGCCTCCACATGCACATCCATATGAACAAGAACTCACATGTGCAAATGTATGTATACACGTGCACGTGCACACACTCACGCACGCACATGCACACACACACAATCTGAGGTAACCTAAGGCTCCAGGCCATCACTAGGACATCCAAATGGCCTCTGAAGGTACCATGTAACAAAGATGGGACTAGCCACCAAAGGCCCCACAAGCCACCTCTTTCCAGGCCTGCTTTCTAGAATCTGTGTCCCTAGTGACTGCTCCCCCGGGGATCTTGGGCAACCAAACAGGGAAAGTGGAAGGCTTTCTTTCATTAAAAAAATAAAAATAAAAATCTTGCTATAAATATGATTCTGCAACTATGGTAGAGAATATTAGTGCACACTGGAAATAGCGTGTCTCAAATAGGAAAATGGTTTGTGTTCACCCAGTGCCAGAAGCCAATTTTCAATTGCTTAAAATAGTCATGATATTTTACCAAGGTAATTATACTCTTAGCTATCAGTAACAATTAACTCCTTAGACTGGAGCCGCTTAATAAAGGTCTCGAGCAAAATTGCGCATGCCAAGCACTGTAAACTGAAATGTGAAGCTGGCAAAGAGGCCCCTTGGAGGGGAGGCTGAGGTGGAGCACCACAGCCGGTTCCAGGGCCATGCAGATGGGTGCTGGAAAGGCCCTACACCCTCCCATGGGGGTTGGGAGAATGGGCTGGAGAATGGACAGAGGCAAGGTCAGGCAGAGGTGAACATTCTTGGAGACTGAGGCCTTAACAGCAGCTTCCAAAGGGACAGTGGAGAGTGGACACTGCCCCACCACAGACAAGCAGGCTGGAGTCCAAGATACCCAGGCCAAGTACCAGCAGGGGACATTATACCATGCCTATGAAATCACATGACATTGCCCCCAGTGCCTCTCCACACCAGCCTAATGAATTGTTTCATCATTCCGGCTGGCTAGCAAGCCAAATCCCTACATCCCAGACCCAGGGCTGGGAAGGCAATGGGTATTGATCCATTGAATCTCTCGGAGGGACAGCAGGTATAGATAATCAGTCAGTGCTGGGTAATCAATAGCCACTTCCCACTCACTCAGAGGGAGGCCAGTTTGGACCAGAGAAGTATTGGCCTTCCATGTTCAGAGAGGAGACTGGAAATTTCCTGACTTGGGAGCACTAGGTGGGAATGTCAAGGGCAGAGGCACCCACATAGGACACTAGGCACTAGGCACTAGGATCTGTTCAAACAACCATGGGAGCTCAACAAAGAACATACTGCATTAGCATCATGGCCAGCAATGCCCACTGCCACCCAAGTCCCAAGCCTGACATGACACCCAGACAGCCAGCAAGTTCAGAGCAACTCTAGTGACACAGCAGGGGCCACAACAGGCACAGGATAACCCCAGTCCACAAGCAGTACACCAACTATATGGGCGTGCACATATGGGAATGCTACAAAACACAGGCCACAAAAAAACTAGACCATGTAGGTGTACACATGTGGGAACGCTATGGACACAGACCCAGATCAGACCACTGACTTCTCCAGAAAGTAGATAAAACAGCTATGGCCCCAGGTGATTTCTACAAGGAACCAGAAGGCTGGGACAGATGGACACACCATGGAAGGGCAGAGGCTGGAAGCTTCTCTACCAGGCTGGCTGGGGTGGGCAAGGCATCTTGGAAGCATGAAAAAAAGCATGTGCTGACTCAGTCTACCCCCTGACCACAGGCAGATCCACCTCCTGGGGCCACACTGCAGAGCCTCCCTGGCCAAGACAAAGACCGGGCAGGATGCTTCAAGAGGCTGCTGCACTAATGCAGTGCACTCAGAGCAGCTCAGGACCAACCCGCTGAGCTGATGATTGCAGAGTCTGGGCAACGGTTCTGTGACTAAGTCTGAAGGTTCTGGGTCACAGGACACAAGCATGTCATCCACTAAGGAAGTCTATCAAGCAGATCCCCTTCCCATGCCACTCTCTGAGCTTTCGCACAGCCAGCTGTCTTCTCATGCCACCAGCACAACGACACCCTGAGCTGGGTCAGCAGACCAAGACATCCGCCACCTCCTGCCCCATGTGCCCGCAAGTTGGCATCATCAACAGCACCTCTGTGACAGCCTTCTTCCCTGAGCCGCGCCTCTGTGGGGATGGGGCCAGCTCTCCTCACATGCTCTAGTAAACACTAAATCCTCTGGGTCTTTGCTCAAGCCTAACCTCCGACAGCTCCTCCCATGTCAGCATGCACAGCCGTGTTTGTCTTTGTCACGGCTGGTGAGTGGATGGCTGAGCACTCTGCTGCCTTCCACTGCACTGTCAAGACCAAGGGCCGTGACCACATATTCCCAGCACATGGGCTTCACAGTGACAGGTGCTGGGCAGGAAAGAATGACTTTGAGGCTCAGAGGAGGAACTTTGCCAACACACTGAGCATCTTCTCAGCCAAGGTACAACAAAGCTGGGACTAAGCTGCTATGAGATGACAGTCTAGCCACCTCTCTTCCTAGGCCACCTGCAGGGACCCTGGGGCCTGAAGAAAGGACTTGGCCCCGCCCCAGCGCTAGGAAGAAGTGTTGGAAGCCAACACAAATGCTAGATTTCCTTTATGAGACAGCCAGAGGTTGGCACAGGGCTGTCTGGTCAGGGGCAGCTGTAAAACTGCAGTGGGAAGCAGGAGAATGGCTCGCTTTGTAGAAGGGTCCAACCCGGAAGTTCCAGTAGCAAAGAGTCAGGTTTCCATCAGACACCACAAGCACAGAGCTGGTCACATACACCCTGGATCTTGTGGGTGCACCATCATCCTCCTGCTCACACCCATCAAGGTAAGACTGGGCCTCCACCGCACAAGCTGGCCTCCCTACACTCATCTTCCCAGGGGCAGATCCAGCTTGTTTGTCTTATGCTCTGAAAGCCCAGAGTCCATGAGATGCTCTACATCTGTTCACATTTGAAGACCTCAGTGCACCATGCAAGACACCAGAACGCCTTTGGGCCAGAAGGCTGAGAGAGGCCTGGACACCAGGGAGAGAGCATCATTAGCTCAGTACACCTGGGGACAGGTGACCCTCTTCACGCCACACTAGGATGGAGCCCACTCCAGCATCCTGTGCTCGTGCTGGCAGCAAAGGTAGGGAAGGCTGGCTACCACTGAGGAAGGCCAGCTTATAGGAAACTCTCCTGTGGGACACTCACTGCACCAGCCCAGGTCAGGACACACAGAGAACGTGAGTCTGGGAGACTGTTTTTGATCTTGTTTTGAGAGGGTCAAGGCATAGAGCCCAGACTGGTCTTCAATTCACCATCTCCTTTCCTGCCTCAGTTTCCTAAATTCTAGGGCAACTGTTGTAGGCTGCCACTCTGGGCTCTGAATGATGTTTTGCCATTCAGAAGACTGTCCTCAAATCTAGACTAAGAGCACACAGCCTAACAACTGTTCTGCTGCAGCCTGCAGCTGGGGAAGGACAGCACTGTGTCTGGCCTGCAGTCCAGGGAATGTGGGATACGCGCTGGAGATGTAGGATATTGACCACAGGCAAGAACATGCAGCTTCAGAGAGGTCTGGATGAAGATGCTCAGCCAGAGAGAAAAGGCAAGGCATAGGCATGGTAGAGCCTGGCTACACTGTGAAGATTATACCTTAGTCAGCAGCACGATGCGTTTCTGGAGCCTTCGGGCCAGCGCCTCATGAGTCTCCCTCTTCTTCCTCTCCTCTAGCAGCTGTGCACTGACCTGCCGGACCTCATCCTGGAGCTGTTGCTGGGCTTTCTCCAGACCCCGGGCACTGCAGGGAAGGCAAAAGGGTAGAGCCATGAGGCCTGGCATGACCATCCCCCCACTGTGTACCCTACAGAGCCCTCCTAAAATAGAGCTGCACGTGCAAACACCTCGCTGTCGTTTCCTAGCTCCTGAATAGCTACTTAGTGCCTTTCAGGAGGTTCTGGATTTCAAAGACACCCAGGGTGATCCCAGAACACGGTGCGAGGGGGAGGGAAGTGCAACTCCACACACAATGGGAAAGATTGTCAGCCACAGGCGCTTCAGGACTGCACTTCTGAATGAGCTAAATTGCCAGCGCAAGCACTTCCCATGTGAGTCACAGTCGGCACAGATGTGCAGGACAGGGCGGGTGTGGAGAGCAGCCCCCGCAGCAGGCACTGGGCCTGAAGACTTTCTGAAGGAGAAAAGTCCTACCTAAACGGGGGTGCTAGACCTGCATGTGATTGACAGATAGCAGGACAAACCCAGGCAATAGCATCTGACCTCCTCTATGTTCCCTTTCTCTATTGATCCATGTATGTGTGTGTTCTTGCAGTATAGAGGATTGAAGTCAAAGCCTCAGGCATCCTAAACAAGATCTCTGTCACTGAGCCAGGCTGTCAGACTCTCACTGGGGGATTCTAGGCAGGGGCTCTACCACTGAGCCACACCCC
>OU015754.1:10336366-10357739 GCA_907169655.1 Acomys percivali | reverse complement strand
GAGCCACACCCCAGCCCCTCACTGGGGGATTCTAAGTAACTGTTCTGCCACTGAGCTATATTCACAGCTTCTTTGGATTTTTTTACTTTAAGACAGGATCTCACTAAGTTTCCAAGACTGAACTCAAGCTTGTAATCTCATTTCAGTCTCCTGAGAAACCAGGCTTACAGGTTGTAGCACCAAGCCCGGCTTCCCTTTACAATATCTGCTTTCCTACTGCATCCCTGTGGCCTCCTTGGCTCAGTCACCTTCTCCCCTATGTCATCGCAACAGCCTTCTAATCTGGCCAATTGCCTCTGCAAACATCAGAAGCCCAGGTCTCTGGTCTGAGGCCTGTTAGGGCTGTTGGCCACTCCCAGGCTGACTTCAAGCATTTTGGCAAAGACCCTCAAACAGTACCTTTCCTACACCCCACCAATCCCACAGCTGCTGCTGCTCCTTGAGAGGATGTGGCAAGCCCCAAAATAGCAAGGGCAAGGACCTCATTATGTACCCAAACGGTGCCCCTCCCATGTGCCCTGGGCTGCAGCCCATCTTAAGGCTGTACCTGGAGAAGGACAAGGCCAGATCAGGTGATAGGAGCCTTTAGGGAAGGACTGACCAACCCCAACAACCAGAAGGTACAAAGCAGGCTGATGAGGAAGGGACAGCAGGAACACAGTGCGTGTGTCCCATCAACAGCGGAGACGTCTTCCCACAGGGAATCCTAAAAGCTCTCAAAAACTGAGACATGGAGGCTGGGAAGATAGCTCTGTTGACAAAGTGCTTGCCTTACAAACACAAGCACTGGAGTTTGGATTCCCAGCACCCACACAATAGATGGGGCATGGCAGAACACAGCCGCAAGCCCAGTGATGTTAAGAAAGACATGAGGCAGAGACAAGCAGACAGATCCTACAAGCTTGCTGGTCATCTCTCTAGCCTACTTGATCATGTTCCATGCCAATGAAAGGCCCTGTTGCAAGCCAAAGGAGGATGGTGCCTGAAGACAGCACTGGAGGTTACACACACACACACACACACACACACACACACACACACACACACACTGACACTTAACACTAAAACATAAGCAGAGCATCAAGATTCCAGTCTCAAGTGACATCTGTAACGCTCATGCAAAGTGACCGTCACCAGAACACTGAAGCTACCTTGAAAATGTACAAACAGGGACAGGGCCAATGAGAGACACCCAGCTCAGCTTACTTCTGCATCCGATTATTTGTTTGCTTTGATTACACAAATTCAGGAAAACCTGAATTCACAGGGGTGGCAGATAACGCTTTTGTCAGGTGAACGCCTCTACAAATATGTCTATTTCACATCTGAGTGAGTACAGGATTTTGTAAATTATAACTTGGTAAAATCATTTAAACAGCTGAAATGTAATTTGAAAGTGAATAAAAGTCAAGCATTTATGAAACTTCAGCAGGGGCTTGTGAGGCTTCTGAAAGTGTCACAGGGAACCGTGCTCTGAGCCACCAAACATGACCAAAGATGACAGAGTCAACCATGTGACATCAAGGACAGTGGCTTGGCTTCAATTGTACAATCTCAGGGGGTCTTGCGCTGTCCCCTAGCCCCACTGAGAAGCAGTCGAAAGCCACCTGCACCCTAGGCGCATCACAACCCCAAATGTAAGGCAAGAGCAAATATTCATGGGAAACAGAAGTATAAAGAGGCTATTTTGAGTTCCAGTTCAATTGAAAACTATTCATAGACCAATTTAATAATCAAGGACTGTGAAATCGACTCTTGAATCGTTGAATTCAGGTGGGGAGGTTCACAAGCGCCTTAAATCACTGCTCCAAAGTGGGTAATTTAATTAGAACGGCAGCATTCGCTCTGCTCCTGAAGAGCCAGGCACACAGAGACAGATGCATGGCAGGGCACACACAGGTTTGGGACCACTCTGATACATTGTCCTCGGCACAGCGTTCAGGGGAGCGTTGCAGGAAGACAGCCAACCCCAAGAAAGGAATTTAGGGAGAGCATTCCCCTTGTAGCTTCCCAGGGTCCTGGCCACCCATTGCAGATGTAAACAAAGCCAAGGACATGCCAGAACAGCCACTTTGTCAGGACTTTGAGGACCAGCGCTCAGGGTAACAGAACCAGGCAGCAGGATTGAACACCAGGAAATCTGTCTCTCACTCTGAGCCTTCTAGCAACCTCCACTCTGCAGCTAGGCTCTGCTACCTAAGGAAAACAAAGACACGGGTACACAATCTCCACCCTGTACCTAGGTCACAATGTGGAACTCCACACACACTGCAGGCCGTGTACAGAGCTGTGTGCACTATGGCACCACAGGATAGGGTGGGGTGTTAAGTGTATAGGGGAGACTTGAGTTGTAAAATTGCAGATTGTAAAGAAAACTCTTTGTCCCTCCCCGCAACATTTCTTCCCAAGAATAAAAGATCCCCCCAAGGAATATTAGGTATCTAACCCAAGGTTTCGCTGATGCTACATAGGGACTCTCCCACTGATCTACAGCCGCAATCCACATCCCTCTTTCAATCCCTTCCCCTCCCCTCCTCCACACAGACCTCTGTGCTCACCTATGCTGACCAGAGATCCACGTCAGGATGTCTTCCTCAATCTCTCTCCACTTTACTCACTTTAATTTTGGAGACAGAGTCACTCGCTGAACCTGTGGCTCGCTGTTTTGACCAGGCTAGCTAGCAGGGGAGCCCTGGAATCTGCCTGTCCTGCCTAACAGACACAGCACTGTGCCCTGCTCTATGTGAGCTCTGGGGACCAGAACTCAGGTCTGCATGCTTGTATAGCAGGTGCTTTACTCAGTGAGCCATTTCCCCAGGCCCCATACTCTGTTTTAAGAACAAACACATTTCATCCACTGTGTAGGGCAAAAGCAGATGTCAGAGGAATGCGTGATCCAACAGAAGAGGCCAGACCACAGGCAGGACTGCAGACCAAGCAGGTCCTAAGGTCCTTCCCAGGCAGAATAGGTTCTCAGGTTTCCTAGAGGATAGGACTGAACTGTAAGTTGCAGTTCAGAGAATGGCATAGCGAGGGCGCTCTAGAGCACCATTTGTAGAGCTTCAATAAAGATCAACAGGCTGGGTTCCTCCCGGCCCCGCCCCTACACACAGACACACACCTGGTGCAAGGCTTGCTAGCATAAGGTGCTGCAAAGCAGGCATCAGTCACCGAACAGGAGGCTTCAGGGGAAGAACAGCTCACATGAACCAAACGGGCAGCAGCAACGCCTTCTGAGACTGCTGGACACCGGTGCCTGAGTGGGGAGAGGGCACTGGGCGGGGTCCAGAGCACTGGGCATGGTCCAGGCCTGGGGAGGGCGCTGCCTGCAGCAGACAGACATCAGCCTTGATCCAGGGGGTATGCAGGAGGAAGCAGATGGGAAGCCGGCAGGTGAGCGGGGCAGGCACCAGGCCCTGCACGTTCCTCTGGCACCTGCAGCAGGCTAACTAGGTGCCAGCTGGCAGGGTAAACATGAGCTGCAGGTCAAGGCAACACAGAGCTGAAGCCCTGCTGCCTCACTGGCCATGGCAAAGGACAAATGAAGAAAGGCATGCCATGGTGAGGAGGGTGGAGTGAACTAAAAGCCCACAGGCACAGGGGAAGACAGATGTGTGGGACACTCAGGGGAGGGAAGGCAAAACGCTCTTATAGCCAGGGCACACTCACACTGTGTGGAAATGAGAGTTGGCTATAAGGCTCAGAGTCCTTAGCCATGAGGCCATGGAAAAACCGAAGAACAGGAGCAAGGAGAAAACACCTTAAGAGGAAGAGAGAAAAGGACACAAAAGCTGTCCCGATGCTCCTGGGACTACAGCAGTGAGTGGAAGGCAGGATGGGATGAGAGGGGCAAGGGGCTAGAAATTTCAGGCCCTGCTTAGAACCGGGAACAGGTGGGTATTCCCCATCCAGCAGTGGGTTCCATGCAGGGAACGGGTTGGCAAGCTCCACGGGTGGGGCCCACAGAGAGGACAAGGGCCTCCAGACAGACAAAGCACACCATACAAGAGGGCTGCAATACAATGTCCCAAGAGGCCCTGGACGCTGGTACCCAGGCTTCTCAAGTCACACCTACCACATAGGCCTAGACACCCAGGCATGGCAGGATGCAGAGATGCAAGGATCTTCAAGTTGAAAGGGGACTCTGCCGCTGGGCCCAATGAGAGCCTCAACAGCTGGACGAATTCAAACAACCCCCTCCCAACACAGATCACCATCAGCTCCCAGGACTACTGGTTTTCTCTCAGCCTCCCTTGCCCCCCACCCCCCTGAAGGAGGCTCTCTCCATTCAACTCCAGCCTTTCTTCCAAGGAAGAGAAGGAAAAGCTCATAAAAAATTAAAGCTCTCACTCCACAGCACACTGAACTCTGAGGGCAGCGGCATTTCCACAAACCTCTGGGGCTTCAGAGCAAAGCTCGTGGTGCTTCAAGAAGCCGTTGTACGTGTTTATCGATCGCTGCCTTTCTGAGGCAGCATCTGCTGAGAGAATGAGTCCGAGCCTTTGAGAGCCATCTTTGGATGTGGCGGGCCACTGCCGCTCACTTTCATGTGAGCTTCGTCAGAAACCCAGGCCTAAGAATATCTACTTTCAAGGAACCAGGCCAGGCCAGAAGACACTGCAGAGCGGCAGGAGACATTTTAACAACCTTCTCCAGGACACCAAGACAATGCAGCCTCTAGCTCTTCCTTGCCTAACCCAGCATTTCTCAGCCTTGGGCCTGCCTCCCTCCCCTGCTCGAACCCAGCACCCACACTCACGCAGCAAGAGAAGCACACCTGCATCAGCAGATGCTGTGGGACCCCAACACTATGGCCCCACACAGGAGCTCTGAGAAAGAGCCATGCTTGGTACCCAGCTGAGAGGGGCCATGTACCAAGTCACAGAATGTCATATACATCATGCAGTGAGTTGTCACACAATGTGGAGCTCATTGAGAAACTGGCTTTAGCAGAAGGGCTGACCCCTCTTTCCCCCCATTTCAGATCCAAGCATGTCTGTCTACGAGCATCTAAGACTATGACAACAGAATAGTCCAAGAGTAAAACTGTCACTCCCTTAAGGGAGCAGTTGGACCCATTTCCAACAGTGGGAAAGAAAAGCCAGAAGTTCAGCCATGGGAAGCTCAGCCACAAAGAAAAGCTCAATGGGGAACTCGAGATGCCTCAACTTCCCCTAATTGGCGTCTGCAGGATGTTGTGAATACCCAATTGAATAGTGTTTGCTATCTATGTATCATCGATCTATTATCTGCTATTTATCTTTTGACATTGGCTTGCTATATACTTAATAAACTCACTCATACAAAACCACAAATGTGAGTCTACCAGGCCATTCACCGTGAGGCATAAAATGCAGTGCTGGAGCGCCGCCGCCTGGTGCAGAGGCACAGAGCATGTTCATGTGGCTCCAGTCATGGCCAAGCCCACGTTCTAAGTTTAAAAAAAGAGGAAGAGGAGGGGGAGGAGAAAAACTCTGGGGCCGGAAGAGATGGTTTAGCAGTTAAGAGCACTGGCTGCTCTTCCAGAGGACCCAAGTTCAATCCCCAGCACCAACATGGCACCTTAAATTATCTGTAACCCAAGTTCTAGTGGATCCAACTTCCTCACACAGATACACATGTAGGTTAATTACCAAAGGCATACAAAAATAAATAATTAATTAATCCTGTATGTAGAAGAGCTTGATTGTTAGAAATAAAGAATATGAGGTGGGGAGGGAGGAGAAAACTTTGAGGGCTGGCGGTGCAGCCCAGCAGGCAGAATGCTTGCCTAGCATGCTCAAAGCCCTGGTTCTCCAGCACTGCATAAACAGATGTAGGGGTATACACCTGTAACCTAGCATTTAGGAGGTAGAGGCAGGAGGTCAGAATTCAAGATCATTCATGGCTATGTAGCAAACTCAAGGTAAGCCTGGGCTACATGAGACCCTGTCTAAAAAATAAAATAAGAAGCTGGGTGTGGTGGTGGATGCCTTTAATCCCTCCAGAGGCAGAGGCAAACAGATCTCAGTGAGTTCAAGGCCAGCCTGGTCCACAGAGCTAGTTCCAGAGCAGCCAGGGCTCCACAAATAAGACGTCTCTGAGGTAGGTGTCATTTCTGCTGAGGACTGCAGATGAGTGTGAAGCCCTAATCCCCAACATGAGGTGTTGAGAGGAGCCTGGACAGTGAGGAGAGAGCTCTCAGGATGGAAGAGCGGCCTTAGAGGAGACCCTCACAAGCTGATGCCAAGCAGGAAGACAACCCTTCTCAGATGCACACCTGTAGGCACTGCAACCTCAACAGCCAGCTCCAGGACCATGAGGTAGACAAGCTTCCAACTTAGGAACCCTAACTATGGCAGAGTTGTGACAGGAGCCCAAACTCACTGAGACAACCCTGTTCTGAAACACTTGAGGAGAGGTGTCACACAGAGGGCTACCTCCGAGCCTTTGTGGTGACAGCCCAAAGCAGTCTGACGACATGCACCAACAGCAGTGGTCTCCTACAGCTATGACAATGAGATTCCACATGAACTGGTGAGTTTTTTGTGATTCATTTCTTTCAGGAAGCTAAGAAAATACTAGTAAAGTATTATTCAAACCCTACAGCACCTTTATTCTTAGAGGTCTGAGAAGCGCAGATCAAAACCTGCTAACACAAATGATTTCTAACCTTGAGCTTTGTGGATGAGTCAATGCAGAATAAGCCTCTGAGTCACCTCTACAAGGCCATGTATCTGCACCAGGAAAACCGGACGCTTGCCCTACCTGACCTCTGGGCACTATGCCTGGCACAGCCACAACACTGACCTAAGCCACCCCAGGTCAGGTGGAGCTAAGCTGCTACCAGGTGCCTGTATGTTCCTAATTGCCACCCCTACGTCAAGAGGAAATGTGCAGAGTGCAGGTCCCCATACCCAAGGCCTGCTGTGATGCAGTCACCTACAGACCCAATGCCATGTACACGGAGCAGGAATAGGTCAGCTTGTCCCTGCTTCCTTCCTCCCAGCTCACTGGGGAGTCTCTAGAAGCTGAAAGAAAATTCTAGAAATCTGTTTGTCCAGTGAGTAACAAATTAACAGGGACCACGCAGAGGCAAGATGGGCTAGAGTTATGGACTCAGAAATGGATGAGAGGGAGCGGGCCAGCTGGTCAGCCCTACAGTCTGCATTGAGCCCTATTCCTAAGCCTATGAAATAGCCACCCATGTTATTAGGGCAATCCCTGACAAAGGCAAAGGGACTCAGGGTATAGTGCCTCCAATCAGACAGTGAACACCATGATCTCAGAGTATTCTGATGCTTTCGGATAGTGAAATGTCATGAAGGGAGGGCCCTGTCTACCAATAGAGGTTTGAAAGTGACCAGGATGCTTACACTAGTGTACAGATGCACAGAAGGGGGAGCAGAGGGTGCTGGAGAATCGACTCTGAGAAGACACCAGAGGAGCAGACACAGGAGAGAAAGCCGTGGAGCTTTACAAAAGACAAACTGAAGAAAAGCAACTGGAAACCTTGCACTCAGGGCCGCACTAGGTTGCTTGGTAGGAATCTCACAACAGGCTAAGTCATCACCCAGGAGGACCCTGTAGACAGTCAGTACTGCTGTGGACCACACTCCAGGGGATTCAGGCTTATTACTGGTAGGTGTGGCTTTCCGGGGGGTGGGGAGCCAACTGACAGAGAGCTACATATTCAATAGAAGGTATGGAAGATATAGTCCACATTAGCCTAATTCATCAGCACTCCCCATACACACCCCAGTCAGGGATAAAGTAAGGCCATATGCTCCTACATCCCTTTGGATGTCACATCCTAGGTGGCCACTGGTTATCTATTCCCAGATACATCCCAGAAAGGTATTCCTTTCTAAAATACTTCCAACAAAGACAGCAAAGGCCCCAGCACTGAGCACAGAGTACTTAGAAGGACCACCAGCAGCAGAACAAGGTGGTCATACCTATATTACTGAGTCTGGAGGCAGAGCTAGGACGTCCTGTACTGTCCCCATCCCTCCTTGGCACACTCTTGGGAGGTCTCCAATGACTGAGGACAGTCAGATATGGAGCAGCCTCAAGGAGGCATGTCAGCACATCTAGCCTGAGCCATGAGGTGGTTTTGGAATTTGTAGGAGAGGCAGGATCAGAAACACAGGGAGACAACAAGCAGCAGGCCTGGCCTGCCTCCTGCAGTGGGGCAGCCTGATGCAGACTCAAAAGGAGCCAAAGCTTCCCAGCACCCTTGGCAACGGGGCTCAGCACAGCACATAGCTGTCTGCATTTCCATCAGTTCCATTTCTTAAAAACCTCCAAATATTATTACACATTTTTCTGACAGCCATTCATACCCCCACACCCAAATCACAAAACTGCCAAATAGTAGAGACAAACCAGAAAATGGGGAAGGAGAGATTTAAATAATTACCAACCAAAGGCTCAGCCCAGGAAGCCAGCGAGGAGGTCGGTGAGGAAGCCGCCTGGTCTCTGGTCACTGGGCACACAGCCTCTGATGAGAGCTGCTCCTAACATCTCATCAATTACAATCACCAAATTCAATTTGCATTCCCAGATAACAGAAGCCATCAGTAAATACTCTCATCTGGCCTTGAAATGTGAGCAGGAAAGTCGCCTTTCACAATTTCTATCTGCTCCGGACCATAAAGAATAATCCAATCTAAGTCATCAGTTTCCAGCCTGCAACCTCCAGGTGAGGCAGAACTCACTGCAAGCCACTGAGTCTGCTGATGACGCAGAGAATGGAGGGCAGCTCAGCCCTCCAGGCCTTGCTAAGCAGCCCTTGTGTGCCCTCTACCAAACATTTGGGATAAGAGGTGTAAACAGATAATTCAGACAGCTAGAAGGGGCCTGGGGGCAGCTCAGCACTTGGTGGTTTACTCACAAGGCTCTTGCTATTCTCTGCAGCACTGAAAAGGGCTATTAAAAACCAAAAGCTAAACAAGGGCTACTGCTCTTGCAGAGGACCTGCATTCCATTCCCAGCACCCGTCACACACTGCTCCCAGCTGTCTATAACTTTCCAGCTCCAGATATATACACTGTCACCCTCCCCTGACCCCTGGCCTCTGAATGCCTTCCCCCTGGTCCCCACTGCCCTCCCCTGGCCTCTGAATGCTTTCCCCCTGGTCCCCACTGCCCTCCCCTGGCCTCCACAGGCACCTGCACTCATTCACTTATACTGCCACAAAGACAAGTAATTAAAACAAAATAAAATAAATATTTTTAAATGCCCATGAAGAAGCTGTGAGTGACACAGGTGTGTGTCACGTAGGAAGGGGCAGACTCACATGTCACTTCAGCGTGAACATGACTGGAGAAGAAGAGCAAAGGCGTGGGTGTAGTGACCCTTAGGAGAGTCTACAAACTGCAGCAGGGCTGGGCAGGAGCTCAGCCAGAACACTTGCTCTCCTCTATATGCCTGACCCTCAGCAAACAGCCTTCCCTCCCTTTGCTCACAGCCATACCCAGCATCGACCACTCTGTGGCTGCTTTCCTATGGGCAGGTGTGTGGGCTGAAAACGCAAACACCTTTCTTTATCTTCTGTGCCCGTCACAGAAAAGGGCTACTGACCACTGGCCTACACCAACAGTTCACTTTTGAACTAAAACACAGATACACACTTACACCACGGACCCACTAATGACCTAGCTCAGCTCTGCTTGCCTCCTAGGCATGCACCAACAGCTTCAGAAGCTCCTGCTGGCCTAACCCAGTCACAGTTCCTGCACAGGCAAGAATCTCAACCACACAAAACCCGTTTCAGAGTAGGGGTGCAGCTCAGCTCAATGCTAGAGCAACCGCCTGGCATACATGAGGCCCTGAGACTACCCCCAGCACTGCAAAAATAGACAAATATATAGATAGACCATATATAGACGGATGGATTCACAATAGAAACATAGAAGATGGGTAGGTATATAGGTAGATAGATGCATGATAGAAATACAGATGAGCAGATGGACGAACAGTCAGACAGAGTGATAAATTGTCCCCAATTCCCCTCAAACCTAGAACCTACTTCCTCAAAAGAAACCTAATGAAGGCTGGAGAGATGGCTTAGAGGTTAAGAGCACTGGCTGCTCTTCCAAAGGTCCTGAATTCAATTCCCAGCGACCACATGGTGGCTCACAACCATCTGTAATTCAATCTGCTGATCTCTTCTTGTGTCCAGGCCTACATGTAGGCAGAATACTGTATACATAATAAATAAATAAATCTAGAAAGGAAGGAAGGAAGGAATGAAGGAAGGAAGGAAGGAAGGAAGGAAGGAAGGAAGAAAGAAAGAAAGAAAGAAAGAAAGAAAGAAAGAAAGAAAGAAAGGAAGAAAGAAAAACCTAATGAGGGCAGGCAGGAGAGATGCTCAGCAGTTACAAACACTTACTGCTCTTGCAGAGGACCTGGCTTGAGTTCTCAGCAACACAATGGTGCTCACAAACTACTTTATTAACACCAGGTCCAGGGGACCTCATGGCCACTTCTGACCTCAATGGGCTCCTGCATGTATATAGTGCTCAGATATATACATATGCTTGAGTACACATGCAAACACATATTTAAAAATAAGTAAATCTTTGGAAAGAAAGAAGGAATCACAGTAAGTCTCCAGGTGCCCACCTCTGCACACAAACAGGAATGAGAGCAACCCCGGGCCCCAAGTCCACTGCAGCACACTGAGGAGCAGCAGGAATGACGCTAAGGACTGCCCCTCACACCTCTATGAAGGCCTGGGAAAGCAGGGGGAATCCTTTCTTCCAACAGCACCCCAAGCACCCATCTAAGGAGGGCAGTGTCTTCACCCCATGCCCCAACAACAGACACAGACGCTCATAGGGTCATGGTGCTCCCAATGGGCCATCACCCCCAGGTAATGTGGCTGGAATATGAGCTACACCTCAAGCCAGCTAAGAGCTCAGCAGTCTCCCATATTCTCCCATACCCTAGTCTTCTGAAATACAGGCCGTCTCCTTCCCTGGACCCTGACTCTGGGAGATTAGATGCAAGGGGATAGGGAAATGCCAACCTGGGAAGAAAGAGGAGACAGACAGAGGCCAGGGGCCAGAGAAGGCTAGAGTTCTAAAATACAGGACAGCAGCAGGAAAGGGGGAGAGGGGTTCTCCAATAGGTCCTGTGACTCCTGGGAGTTGAGGGCACTGGCCACTATAAGGCCAGGTCTCTGCACTGGGCTCCTTGATCCCGACCTATCTAGCTCTCCAGCTCTGACAAAGTCCACCAATCTCCCTCTAATCATCCTTTCCAAGATACAAGTTGCAAAGGCACCATCTCCCATCACCACCCCATTCTACCTGCACCACCTTCCCAGACAGGCTGAAGGAGAAGCAGCTGGACAGCCATGGCTGCCTAGAGATGAGGGTGCTGCTAAATGCCTCCATGTGGCAAGGGGCCCCTCCCAGCAGGCTGGCTAGACTGTTCCTGTACCAGCACTGCTGGGGCCTCTCTCCCACATACACACATACACAATGGCCCCAGAGTTGTCAACAAGGACATGCATGGGGAGGTAGGGAAGCACTGACCCCTATGATGGCCATGAAATGTCCTGTGTCACCCAAGGATGGCAGCCAGGGCTCACGAGCAGTGTGGAGAGCCTTTGAAGAGATGGCCTGGTGGAGGCGACAGATCTCTAAAGAGCACACCTTCACAGGGATTGTAATACTCTGCTGTCTCTCTCTCTCTCTCTCTCTCTCTCTCTCTCTCTCTCTCTCTCTCTCTCCTTCCTGGCTTCTGGAATAATTTGGTCTTGCTTCACCAAATGATGCATGCCATCACCAGAGACGCAAAGCCATGGAGCTGCCTGTCTGCTCCAACCTCCAGAACTGAGGCAAATAAACTTTTTCTTTGTAATATAGCTACCTGCCTCGGGTATTTTCATATACTGATGGACAACTGTAAATATCGATGTCAAGAGGGGATACAGGCCACGAGCCAGTGTGTATGAGACTACAACGAATGTGTGCTTCTATTCACATAGGTGTGCGCATGTGTAACACAGGCGGTAAGAGGGCCCAGGAGAGCTTGACTGGAGTGCCTGTCAACATGGTGACTTCAGCCTCCTGACCTGGGGGTCATTCAGAGCGCAGAACTGAGCCTAACCTCCAACTCCATGCCTGTGTCTAAGGACAAGTAAGGGGCTCAGGTTGCATTGCAGGCCCAGGCCAAGGAGAGAGGAGCCCTGAGGGGCGGAACTGGGTGCGGGCTTAATTGAGAGTGTGAGTCAAATCAGACAAGCATTTAGGAGATAAGACAGAATAATCTCAGCCACGGCTCTCTCTCTTTGGAATCACCGGGCAGCCCAATTAGCAGTTCTGATGCTGAGGTTCCTGGTGTAGCGTGGTCGATAGCAGCCCGCTGGCCAGCATGGCCTGAGCGCCCACACCAGACGCACTGTCAATCGACACCTGGGCTCCATTATAATCCCTGCAGCTGCCTCGGTGGCGCCTGATTAATAAAACCCATTCTAGTGTTTATTCTGCCATTGATTTCCCTGTCCTCGGCCCGAAGTCCAAAGTCAATAACCGGTTGGGTGAGGCAACTTCGCTGGGCCTCTGCTGTCTCCCCTGGGCAAGAAGCATCATCTGCCCTTGTCAATCACCTGTCTCAGCACAGGGACCACTGAGGGGCAGAGCCATCTAAGCAGGCATGGGACGTCAGGCTTAAATGCTGTCACTTGATTAATAAAGAAACATCTCCAAAGTGTTCCCCAGGCTGAGAAGTGAAACCAAGAGGAGAAAATGAGTTTGAGACTCCCCAGTGTCCTGTCTGTCCACCACTCTGTTGAGGGCTGGGGACAGGGAGGCACTTGCTGACCGATGGCTATGTCAACATGGCCACTCATTTATTAATCTCACTTCCTCTCCCTGCAGGCTCAGGCTTGGAGAGTTGACACTTGGCTTGAGAAATGCCAGCTCTAAGCAGTTTATTTCCTCTTGAACTTTAAGAGCTGACTGAGACAGAAGTGACCTTTAAAAGGCTGGGTTAAAGCTTGTCGGGCCTGGCGTGGCACTCCTCTACGTACACAATGCGAGAGAGCCGCAGGCCCCATCAGCACACTTGGTGACCCTGGGCTCGGAAGAGAGGCGCCACAACAGGTGGGTCAGAAGGATAGGTCCAAGGTGACTGGACCGGGTGACGGCCAGCATGGAGTGACAGCGCCTGTGGCAGGAGTGTCCAAACACATGTGGGCTCTAGAGTGAAGACTGGAGAGGCGTGGTGTTGGTAAGAGCAAAAGCAGCACACTGAGGGCTGGGACTTGGCCCGCATCACTGCCGGTGGCCAGTGAGTCACACATAAAGAAGGGTATCTACTTCTTCACTCTACCAAAAGAAACTCACTGAGGAGACGCGAAGGTGTGCCCAGCACCCTGTAGGGCTCCGTTCTAGCCTCCCAACGACTCCATGGGTCCCTTTCCCAGCATTTCCAGGGGACCTGCTTATTATGGTCTGGCCCTGGGTGGTCTTTTGCCCATGGGACTCTATAGTGCCCTTGGTGACAAGGAGGCTGTGACCCAGAGCCAAGACTGAGGGTTGAGTGAGAAAAGCAGAAGGCCCTGGGAAAGGGAACAGGCTCCTTGCCTGGAAGAGGTGTCATCAGGAAGTCAGTAAGAAAGCAAGCTCACCTTTTGCCTAGAAAATGTTTTGCTCTGATTTTTCTCCATGCATTTTCACCCGGATTTTTCACATGGCTTTGTGCCAGATGTTTTTCTTAGATTTTGTTACCGTATTTCTCATTTAATTTTTCTCCTGAATTTTTGGCCAGGCAGTGGTGGTGCCTTTAATCTCAGCACTCAGGAGGCAGAGGCGGGCAGAATTGAGTTCAAGGCTAGTCTGGTCTACAGTGCGAGTTCCAGGACAGCTAGGGCTACACACAGAAACCCTGTCACGGGGGTGGGGGGGGAGTGGGGGGGAATTACTTCATCCTAGTGGACATCCCCACAGGAAGGAGGCAGTGCAGCCTAAAGGGCCCCAGCTTGCTGAGCATTCAGCACAGAGCAACCATGCACAGGGCTCCAGGAGAGGCTGAGGACCCATGAGCCCTCACCTGTGGCTACAAAGCTGAACAGCCCTGAACAGCCTCTACTCACTGGCAAGGACCACAGGAGAGACTGCAGCTGCAGAGCAGGCATATGGGGTTGGATGCAGCCTGAGAATCAGACTAGAAATAGGCTGTCTTCCATATGGACCTCCACTACGGGAGGGGCTCTGTCCTCGGAAGCAGCCCCAGTCCTCAAAGTTAGGGAGCAGCAGGCCACCTGTGCCCGCCAAACGCTGTACTCTGTGGTAGCAGAGCTGGACAGAGGTGAGGGTGATTTTGAGTATTCTGCACAGAGAAGGTTCATGTTCTGAAGGTCTACGCAAGGCACAGGTTAGAGTGACCCTGCACACAACCACAGCTATGCAAAGTATGACTTCAGTGACAAAGAGGCTGGCCCCTGTGACCTTCGAGCACTAGTGGAGCTCTGCAGGGGGAGGCTGGGCGAGAGGAATCAGGGCTGCACAGGGTGGCCAGCTGCTGAGTGGGGCTTCTGCAGCCTCCCACACACCCCATGAACAGAGCAGAGCGGAGCTGGGTGGCTGCTGCTACTGCTGAGCAGATCCCGCCAGGGCCCATCTGCTGAGCACAGATTAGAGGCAGGAAATGCAGCTCAGAGAGCAGGAGCCAGAAAACACATTTCCTGAGCCATTGTGTAAGTCCAGCGCTCCTGGCGGTGCCACTCAATCGACAATGCGCAGCGAGTTTAATAACTTTCTTAGAAGACAGTCAGAATTGACCTCAGACCCTTGACTATCTGCTTCTCAAACTCCCATCCAGCACCTAGAGCTCTGGAGGCCCACGGCTCCCCTTAAAGGCTGGAGATCACTGTTAATACAGGGCAGAGGGGAGGTGTAATGTACAGTATAGTGTAAACTGCCGTGTACTGTATGAGCTCACGGAGAGGCCAGCTCTGGAAGTAAGATTACCTCCCCGGCTGCAGACCCAAGCGTGATTGTCTCCACGTGTCCTTTAAAACCTCTTGCCCTGGCACCAGCTGTCCTGGCTTTGTGAAAGGCGAGGTGGTGACCAGCAAAAAACGCTGCAAGAGTAAAAACATCACGTAGGTGAACTACTTCCAACAGACATTACTATTATGTATCCCATGGTATAAAAAAGCTCCTGCTGTGAGAACAAGAATCTAGAAGCTCATTCACGGAAAGAAATCACAACTGAGACCCTAGCTGACTGTGCCCACTTTCCCAGTCATCTGCAGGATGATCTAAGACCCCAATTGTCGGCATTTCCTCTACTCTCAAACAGGCTGCTCCACAGTCTCCGAGGGATGTGATAGGATAATCGTTTCCTCCATGTCTGCTACTTGCTACTTTTATTTTTTCTTGCTATGTGCTTAACAAAGTCCCCCATTCAAAACTAAAAGGGTAGACTGGAGAGATGGCCCACAGATTAAGAGCACTTGAAGGGTGCTCTTGCAGATGGCTTGGGTTCAGTTCCCAGCACCTACATGATGGCTCATGACCACCTGTAGCTCCAGTTCCAGAGGATCCAATGCCTCTTCTGACCTCTGTGGGCCCCTAACATGTGGTGCATATACATACACTCAGGTATACACATATACACATAAAATAAGTATATTTTTAAAAGACTGAGAATGTGGTTAACATAGGTCATTTTCTTTCTTTTTTTTTTTTTTTTTTTTTTTTTTTTTTTTTTTTTTTTTTTTTTTTGTTTTTTTTTTTTTTTTTTTTTTTTTTTTTTTTTTTTTTTTTTTTTTTTGGTTTTTCAAGGCAGGGTTTCTCTGTGTAGCCTTGACTGTCCTGGACTCGCTTTGTAGACCAGGCTGGCCTCGAACTCACAGCGATCCACCTGCCTCCGCCTCCCAAGTGCTGGGATTAAAGACGTGCGCCACCAGCTCCCGGCTCCATAGGTCATTTTCTAGACCCTACAGAACAAAATGCATGACCATCCCCAACACTAAAGATGAAAGCCACCCACCTCTCCATCTTCACTTCCAGCCATATACCATCCCCCAAGTTAAGTGGTATGGTCTACCCCAAAGAGGAAAGTCTAACCGAATGAGGAGTCCCAAGCAGGGCACTTGGAAACCTTCACTGCGGACACCAGCAGAGAGAGGTCAGTCCTTGCTATGTGGTACATGTGAAATGCCCCCAAAAGGCTTGGCTGTTTGAGCACTTGGTTCTCAGCTGATGAGCGGTGCTGTTTTGATAGCTTGGGCCAGTACATTACAGCATGGCCCGAACTGGTCCCTGATCCACTGAGCTGTACAAAAGCAGTCCCTCAATCCTGTTGCCACCACTGTGAGCACCCACCTCTGCCAAGTCTTCCCTGCCATGGTGGACCACACCCTCTCAAGCGGTGACCCTAACTAACCCAACTCCTTCCTATAGGTTGCCTTTTTAGGAGTTTTATCACATCTATAAGAAAAGTAATGGATGCAGTCTACTAAAGAAAACAGCACAGAGCCCACAGGAAAGAAGCAAACAGAACCCCAAGTCAGCACTGGGGCTAAAGAGCCACTTCTCCCTCCCCCATGGGAAGACAGCAGCAGAAGGTGAGCCGGAGCTTACCACAGCCCTGCCTTTGCCTTCCCAGCCTCCAGGATGGTAACAAACAGGTTTCTGTGGCATACGAGCTGCCTGGACTAACGCAGACAAAAAGACAGCAACATGGGGCTTGCAGCAAATGAAACGATGGATGATTTTAGACATGAAAGTCAAAATCATGAAAGGGGAAAATGCAGAAGGAAGCCTTAATGATCTAGGGAAAAGAAGGCCTTTCTGTACCCACTCGAAACCAAAGCACTACAGCACAAGACTTCAGAACTGATGCCCGGAAGATAAGCTTGTACTCACACAGAGGGAAATGTCAAATGAGAAAGCAGCTGGGTGTGGTGGAGCAGGCCTGTCATCCCAGTACTCAGGAAGCTGAGACAGGAGGATTTAGAGTTTGAGACCAGCCTGGACTACACAGTCAGACCTGTCTCAAAATTAGAGGGAGCAAATCATATTCTGAAAGAAAATAGTAAATTCTGGGGATGGAAAAATAGCCCAAGTATATAAGTGGAAAGCAGGGCAAAGTGGAATGAGACACAGGTCAGCTGAGCAGCAGTGAGCACGTGTGCTCTACACCACTGATGCCAGGGGAAAGCACATTGAAGCTCACCAGGCCTCTCCCACTCACCGCCCATACTTAGTTGTGGCTATGTGAAGGCCCAGTGGTGCACATGGACACACCTCAACTTCTCCTAGATATTTCCCAGTGGCCATAGGTCCATGTCAAGATGCACATGTATGAGCCCTCAAATAATTCTGCAGACACACCCACACTGTAACTCACAAAGTCTGAAACCCAGCACTGACACAGATACGTAAGAGCAAGGGACAGATGTGCAAGGAATGCTGCTCAACAGAGGGACAATGTGACAACCCCACCTCAATGCAGAAGCAATCTCAGCCAGGAATGTTTGGGGCCAGCCATATCATGGGGCCCTATCAGAACCCGTTGTTCCTTTGTAGAATGACACACGAAGATGTGTGAAATTCAAGAACAAAGGCAGCACACCAGGGTAGAGAAGCCAAAACAATAGTCAGCTCCCCTGGGGGTTCAGGCAGCCCACTTCTGGGGCACGAGTCATGTCCCACATATGACTTGGAATACTAACCCATGGGGACTGCCAAGTCCTTCAAGGAATGTTCTACATTCTATCTCACGGAAACCAGACTTCAAGAAGGTACTAGGTTGCTGGTGGTGGTGTTTTTCATGATGCACATGCACAGGTGTGTCGCGCGAGTGTGTGTGTCTGTGTCTGTGTGTCTTTGTGCATGTGTGCTCACAAGTGAACATGTGTGTGGACCTAGTAGTCAATCAGGTGACATTGTTTAGGGGCCATCTACTTGTTTGTTGAGACAAGATCTCTCACTGTCCTGGAACTTGCCAATTGGGTTGGGCTGGCTGGCCATCGAGCCTCCGGATCCACTGTCTCTGAAGTCCAATTCCCCACCATTGCAAGCAAATGCACAGCAACCACCGCACCCAGCTTCAACGCTTGTCTTTGAAAGCACTTTAACAAGGAGCTGTCTTCCTAGCCCCAAGTACTGGATTATACCTTTTCCCTAAGGTCATACTGATCCTCATTCTCACTTAAGAGAGTCCCACCTGCTAGGCAGCGGTGGCGCACGACTTTAATCCCAGCACTTGGGAGGCAGAGGCAGGCAGATCTCTGTGAGTTCGAGGCCAGCCTGATCTACAGAGCGAGTTCCAGGACAGCTAGAGCTATTACACAGAGAAACCCTGTCGTGGAAAAACAAAGAGAGAGAGAGAGACAGAGAGAGAGAGACAGAGAGAGAGACAGAGAGAGAGAGAAAGAGACAGAGACCTAACACATTTTAGAGGGTAGGGGCATGCTGTTGTGAGCATTCTCAAAGTTAATGATGCCAATGCTTCTGGTTGGCCCCAGTAAGGAACCTCTGGCTTCTCATGATTGCCAACCCTGCTGGAGGCATGACACTAGCACCGGTCACAACAGACTACCTCCCATAGGCCCACAGGCATCCCCTTCTGCTCAGAGAACAGGGCACCCAAGAGGAACACAGCTAACAAACACTTGCCAGCTTCCTCCACAACTGCAGTCACTCAAAGTCAAGGCAAAGAAAAAGAACACGGCACTCTGCAAAGAATCGGTAGAGTACTGACACAACCTGGCTTCTGCCATAGCTGAGGAACTAACAAAGTCTTTAAAACATGCTAATTAAGGAGAAGAGCTACCAGTGACTGATGACAGACTGCAGGACAAAGCTGGAATGAAGATGGCCTGAGACCCACCGCTGCCAGCTCCTCCCTGCTGCATGAGGCCCCTGTAAATTCTGCGGCAGCGTAAGGTGATGGATTGGATGGCCTGTGCTTGTGCTAAATGTCTGGACCGGGAAAGAAGACTGTAGAGGCCAGAAGATGGTAAGATGTGGTCAGGAGTCCTCAGAGTGACACGCTGCTGAGGAGAGGCCTCCCCTGGCTCTGAAGGGAGCCGGCTGCAGACGCTGAAGCCTGACTTCAAGCCTCACTTCACTCAGCCCTGGGCTTAAGGGGATGGAAGTGGGGACTGACCTGAGGGTGGTAACCACTGCCCTTGATGGCAGACACTCAGCTCTAACACTTAGGTTGTTTGTCAGGACAGAGCCAGCAAAATAACACATCTATGGAGTTTCACAACTAATAAATAAAAATCAATTGGAGTGCCAAGTTTTCAGGAAGCTGCTGCCGTGTCAATCCGAGCGGGGATGGCCAGGCATCTCTTTATGGTAAAGGGAAGGCTGACAGCCAGCCAAGAGCAGGAGGGTTGACGTAAGCTCCGAAGTGTCTGTGCTGAGAGAGCTCCTGAGACCCAGAAAGCATAGCCAGGTGAGAAAGCAGCTCAGAGGGCCTGAGATGTGGCTCCACTGACAGAGTGACTGCCTAGCATTCATGAAGCCCTGGCCTTGATCTCCAGCGCTATATAAACCACTTGAGGTAGTGCATAGCTGTAATTCCAGCCCTGAGGAGGCAGAGGCAGGAGGACCAGAAGTTCAAAGTCATATTTGAATACACATTATGTTTGATGCCAGCCTGTACCACGCAACTCTGAGGAGAGAGGTGGGGGTGGAGTGGTACAGAGGGAGGGAGAGGTGAAGTACAGTCACCACAGACATTTAATTCTCCCCCTTTGACTCCACACACAGAAGACTAAAGGTAGGGGGCATGGAGGGATCCAAACTTCCTCACTTTGCTGGCTGACATCAGGCAGTCAGGCTGTGGTAGAGGAAGGGCTTGCAACAGTACGGGGGATCCTAGAGCTTGCCTATGCTTCAAGCCTTTCCTGGAATGAGCCATCCCTGCCTCCCACGCCCTGCCCCTACCTGCCCTTTGTTGCCCAGGTTTCTCACCTGCCCTCACTCACTACATCCAAGCCTGTCTCTGACCTTCTGACACTGGAATCCACGGCTTCTGTGGGCCTCTGACGCACCTTCTCAGAAACCATGTCTGACCACCAACTCATTACCTGGACAGCTCTCTCTGGCCCTGGACACCTGTGCCACCAGCTCTGTGCTTTTGGTGTGGTTTGATTTGCAGGGTGTTTCTCTGTGGTCTGTGCGGGTTTTCACTGTTGTTATTGTTTGTTTGTTTGTTTGTTTGTTTGTCTGAGATAATGCATACTGCTCCTCTTACAACAGGACTGGAAGTATCAGCTGGGCAGGCACCCTCAGCGGTGACAGAGCCAGCAGACCTACCATCCACAGGGACAGGGAGGTTCAGCCTCCCTCACCAAAGACGTTCTTCTTCCTTTTCTGCCCTCTACCCATCAGAGGAGTCAGCAAGCCTCACCCAGCAGGGAAAACTCAAGAGAGCCCTCTGGAGAGGAGAGGGCTACCTGTGAGACCTAGGACTCCACATCAGAAAGTTTCTACAAGAAGCTGAGATGTAACCATTCTCTCAGGGGTAGAATTCACAGGGACAAAGCTGTTTTGTTGTATTTCAACTCTCTGTCTCCAATTATTTATTTTTGAGGCAGAGTACCATGTAACCCACACTGTCTCAACTTACTATACAACTGAGAGTGGCCCGGAGCTTCTGGTCCTCCTGCCTGCACCTCACTAGTGCTGGGATTACAGGTACGAGCCGCCATACTAGGCACATGTGATGCTGGGGTGGAAGCCATGGCTGAGAGCATTTACGATAACCACTTGAGACCCTAGTGGAGCCTATTTACCAATGTTTCTCTTAGGCTGATTCGCTTCTGGTGCAGAAACTAAAAGCCCAGGGTCTGATCCAAACCCATGAAGATTTTCTCGTACCTTTTTTTTGCTGGCTGAGCAAAGGGCCTTCTTGACTATAATGAAGATAATGTAGGTAAAACCATGTGGCTGGGGCAAAACGTTCCCAAATGGCTTGTTTTTAAAAAGGTGAAGACTTCTAGAGGTACAATTCTGATTTAAGAGTTTTTCTTGAAGAAATAATCAGCAGTGATGCAAACAAGGATTTGGAGGCACATATTAATCAGGGCATTATTTATAATAGAGGTGAAAAACTAAGGATGATTAAATACCTAACAATAAGAGAATGGCTAAATAAAGTACTCTTAATGAGTACAATTTATAGTCAGAAGTTTGGGGTGGAGTGGAGGGGTCCCTAAGTGGGTCCCAGGGCTGGTGCTAAACTTATCTAGGTTCAAAAAGTTGTTTTGTGAGAACAGTTAATTTGGGAAGTGTCAGGAAAGATTAAGTAAAATAGGTAGACTCCCCAAATAGTATTGTGTTCACTAAAAACTACCTCAAGATACACACACACACACACACACACACACACACACACACACACACACACA
>OU015754.1:10321849-10336356 GCA_907169655.1 Acomys percivali | reverse complement strand
ACACACACACACACACACACACACACACACACACACACACACACACATACAGAGTCAGGCGAATCTGAGCCAACACATTTAGACTGGCTTTCACCAGGCAGGGGGATTATGGGAAACCTTTCTTCTCATCTTTTCTGTTTGTTTCCTCTACATTGTCAAATGCTCTAAATGGAACTGGTTCTTTTTGTAGTGAGACCAAAAGCAGGTTATTCAAATGCATTGCTGACATCCTTTCCTTCCAGGTGGGGAGGGGGGGGAGGGACACAGCTGCAGGAAGTGGGGAAGGCAGATACAGCAAACCTGAGGAAGAACCAAGGACAAGCAAGGATGGTGCTTGGCCTCTCCCACCCTGCAGCTCCCGGGGGCTGATCCAGACGCACAGCAGGAGGGTCGTGAGAGAGACTGAGACCAAAAAGGGCTGACACAGATACAAGAGTCAGGCCAGAGGCCACCAACTGTGACCCAGAGAGTATTCCCAGGGGTTGACAGTGGAGGTAGAGGAAACACCCCAAGCACCAGGGGCCGCCCAGGTACTTCTGGGCGGAAAGATGTCACTATGGACTCGGTCAACACAGCCTGATCACAAGGGACACAACCAACCCTAGGGAACTGCTTATGCTGTGGCAAAGTAGATGGGCCAGTGAAAACCTCCCCAGCAATGAACTCACCAGGCTGTGAGGAATGGGGCCGGAAGAGACAGAGACACCTACTGAACACTCATCACTCGCCACCCTCAACCCCCCAGGAACCTGCTGTCTCCAGGAGGGAGCCCAAGGGGAGATGAAGTAATGGAAGAAAAGCTGCACAAAGGGGCCAGAGCACCCACCATTTGACCTGGGCCTGAAAGCCAAGCTAGAGTCAGCTAAAGCCAGGATCTGAATGTGGAAATTCAGGCAGGAGGACGAGATACTTGGGGAACGAGGCATCTTTCTAATGTGACACATACCGTCACAGAGTGAAGGGACAGGGCTGAGAGCACACAGGAAAGGAATGGGCACTACAGGTCCCAGGGCCACCAAGCCTAGACTTCCTAAGTGTGGTGGAGACACAATGAGGCCAGCTTTGCTGACAAGGGTCACAAGGACGAGGGAAGCTCTCAAGGGACCAAGGGCTCTGGAGGCCAAGGTCCTTCTGACCCCTGCTTTGCACACTTCATTCACTGCAGCTGACTGCGTGCACAGCTCTGACCATCTCCCACGTAGTGCTGGAAGAGCGGCCCCATGCTTTCCACCTCCTCCGCATCCTTAGTAGACAGCCTTGACTGAGCCCTCTCTCCTGCCTGCTTTTGTGCAAGAGATAAGTAACATTTGAAATCTCTGCTATCGCCCAGCTGCAAATGCTCCAGCTTTTTTAACTTAAAAAGAAATGAAATCTCATTTTAGATTTCCAGAAGGGACAGCTACCAATCTTTACTGTACTTAAAAAAAAAGAAAAAAGAAAAAAAAAATCTGCCACCCAGAGGACAGGTAGGAGGTGAGCACACAGAGGTGAGAGGGTCAGGCTAGGAGAAGCTTGATCTACAGACACTTTCCTCCTGACTTCAAAACCCACCAGCCAGGCTTCGGACGTCAGCAGAGCCTCAGTCCCATAAACAGTGTCTAGAATGCAAAGAGCACTGCCCTGTCCACAGACTGCAAGTGGGGAAGAGTCTCCTCCAAGGAGTCAACACTCCATGCATCAGACACAGATAAGACTGAGTGTGGGGATGCACACCTGGAACTCAGCACTCATAGGCAGAGATGGGCAGATCTCTGCAAGACATAGGCCAGCCTGGTCCACAGAGTGAGTTCCAGGCAGCAAGAGATACAAAATGAGACCTTGTCTTAAAGGAAAGGGGGGGGACATGTCACCTGGTCAGTCATAGAGGGTCTCCAGCTGTCTGCACATCTCATCTGGCAGCCAAGAGGGGTCTTTTCTTAGCCTTTACTCTCAGCTACACGAAGGCTACCGATGCGTGGACATAGGCACTCCGTGCTGGCCTGTTGGACACTCAGAGTGACAGGCAGTGCCCATCTCTTGCAGCAGAGGTGATGTACACTAAGCAACTAAGCCAGAGCAAGTGGCCTTCCAGGCAGGACAGCAGGAGCGCAAAGTCTGTCTCTGAGCAAAGCCAACAGGTCCTCTCTGATTAGCTGGCTGAACTCTCACTCGTGTCTGATGCCCAAGAAGAGGAGGACATCGCCTTTCAGACGGCAGCTTCCCACAGAGATTAACAGCATGTCACATGGGGCCAGGGCTTGTTGCTCACAGGTCAGGTGCCTACCTAGTGTGCAAAGCCCTGGGTCCCATCTCCAGTACCACATAAACCAGGCATAGTAGCATATGCCTCAAGTGCCAGCACTTTGCAGGTAGAGCCAGGAGCCAGCCTGGGCTATATGAAATCCCATCTTTAGCACTCTCCAACACGAGCCCACTGCCTCCCAGGGGGAAGCCCTTCAACTAAGCCTAAGCATTCTGAGACTAAATGGGGAAGGCCCGGTTCCTGGAGTCAGACATGGAGTCCCCGGAGGCCTCTTCCACTTGTGCTTTGCAGTGTCACAGCAGACTCCGGTCACCTGTGACTTATCCTTCTGACACCAAGACAGGGTCCTACTGCTCTATGGCATCACAGCTAGCCTGGTCCCCAGCAGAGAACACAGAGTGGCTGCTGTTGCTTGCTCCCTGCCTAGACCCACCCTACAGGCTCCTCTGCCTCAATACCCTGAGCTTAGACCAGAAAGGGCCCTGTTGATCAGCTCCTCCCAAAACAGGGCAGCCAGAGTGCTGTCCAAGGTGCTGCATCCCAGCAGGGAACCAGAAGGACTTAAAAACAAAACTGCAGCTACCAGAGCTGGTGCCAGCTGGTGGGAAAGAGCCTCTGGCCCAGCAGCTCCCAGGAAGGTCCCAGAGCATCACTTACCATTTTAAATAACTAAATAACCAGCTGGGGTGGAGTGTGGCATCTCGCCAGGATCACCTTCCTTGTCCAGGAACTCCTGACAACTTGACATTGGTGTTAAAATTTTATCATTTATGTAACAACTCAGTTATTAACGGAGGCTCATTTGCACGTGTCAGAGGAAGAGAAAAATCACCTAATTAACTAACCACTTTCCCCATCAGCATCACAGAGCAGGGAGGGCTGCCAATGTGCTTCAGCGGCTTGCTTCCTACCCTTGGTGGCTGCCTCACCTTTAATAGAAAAGATTTATAATCCGTCGTCATGAGGGCCTGAGAAAACTCCCCTTCCAATTACTGGAGTGTTAGCTACACTAGCTACTCCAACTTCAATGCAGTCTTTTGCCATGGGTCTGCCATCAAGGGAGTCACAGGCACCATGAAGTTCCTGGTGACCCTGTCTGGTGCTGGCCCCCTACTAGAAGGGCAGGCTCGGTAACAGTGGGGGTACAACAAAGCACACCTGTGAGTAGCCTAAATAATCACTATTTTTGTTCATATGGTTTTTGTTTTGGTGCAGTGTGGCATGGTGTGGTGCACAGGATTGAATCCAAGGCCTTGCTCATGATAGGCAAGAACTCTGTCTGAGCCACACCCCAGCCCCTCACTGGGGGATTCTAGGCAGGTGCTCTATCACTGAGCCACACCCTCAGCCCCTCACTGGGGGATTCTAGGCAGGTGCTCTTCTACTGAGCCACACCCCGGCCCCTCACTGGGGGATTCTAGGCAGGGGCTCTACCCCTAAGCCACACCTCAGCCTCTCACTGGGGGATTCTAGGCAGGGGCTCTACCACTGAGCCACACCCCAGCCCCTCACTGGGGGATTCTAGGCAGGGGCTCTACCACTGAGCCACACACCAGCCCCTCACTGGGGGATTCTAGGCAGGGGCTCTACCACTGATTTCTACCCCATCTCCAACAATGTTTAAAGATGCTTCTGATTGAGATCAGTGTGAAAAGGAGTACTGTGAGCATGAGAAGGAAGTGCCAGGCCATGTAAGAACCTACGTCCCTCCACCTGTGCCAGTATTCACACCTCTCATGATACAAGAGCTTGCCACCTCCCATTATACATTCAGTATGTCAGGTCACAGGGGTTAGCTGGTTCTTAGACAAAGCCTACCAAGTAGCTCCAGAAATGAAGATTACCAAGGCAGAATGAATTTGGGACAGACTCTAGAGGACCTAGCAGCAGTGACGAACAAGTAATGAAATATGCACTCACTAACAGGCATCCTGACAGGTGCCACCAGCAGCCATCTAGCCTCTACAAGAGGAGCCCGTAGGCACTCCCAGACTAGCCAAGAGTCTTGTATACACCACCAAGGCTCTGAGGATGCCATGGAAGTGAGAGGAAGGAGAGGCCTCCACACATACCTAATTATAACTATCTGATCTAAAACACTCCAATCCTAGAAGAATTGACAGGATTTATTACAAAGGAAGCAGCGTCCAGCCTGTAGCCAGAGCCTGGAAGTGTGGGCCAAAGAGAAAAGAGCAGAGGTCTTGGTGATGAAATAAGGTAGTCTCTAGGCAGAAGACCCAGAGTGGAGCTCTCCAGGTAGGCTCGCCACACCCCAGCCACACCTGTCACTCACACTACTGATCCAACTGGCAGGTGCTCAACTGTGAGGGCCATAAAGGACAGCACAGCAGTTGACTGCCACCCAGAGATACCAGAGTGACAGCTCACAGGCTTGGAGAAGCATATAAGCCCAGTGAGAGGCACGCATGGCAGCAGCCCCCAACCATAAAGACATGCTGTCAGACCAAGGAACCTCAGCCTGGTTCTCTGGCTTGAGGAGAAGTCTGTTGCTTCAAATAGAATCCCCCCCTCCACATGTCACACATTGCCTCAAGCAGGCAACTTGGTCATCAGCAGAGCAGAAACCATCCTGAGTACCAAGCAAAGCAGAAACCCCTGTGGGTTACAGGAGAGGAGCCTGGGGATAACAGAGGACAAATGGTCACCTCAAAGAGAGCCACACAATGGGATTTCAGGGCAGAGAGCTGCCTGGAGTCAACTGTGGGTTAAATGAACTGACTCCTATAAATTGTGAACCTGGATGCATAACTGATGTGTGAGGACAGGACCCAGACTCCACTGACATCTCCTAAGAGAAGGATGCTATGGCCAAATTTCCTAAGCTCTGAGCCTGTATGTCATAGCCTCCCACACTTACCGCCCTCTGCTTCCAACCACAGTCCAAACAGTAAGCTTAGATCCAGGCTTGGGGACTCTTCTGTGCATAGAAATACGCCCAGTCACCTCCAACATACTGAGCCATGAAAAAAACCAGACAGGAGTACCACCACACTTAAGACACTCATCCTAGACACACAAGTCCCACCACACCTGCCACAGTCTTCAGTCCAGGTGCAGAAGGAAGGGACCTTTGGGAAGGACCAATGCCAGAGAAGGAAGCTCCACCCTGCAACTTAGAAAGACCCCTGCTCTCTCAAAGACCACATGTGAGAGAGACACTGCCAACCCTTTGACAGGGACGCCAGGTAAGGATGCTTACACATGGATAAGAGGTCTGGACATAAGGAGAGAGTAGCTAACTGTGAGCAACATAGGACACAGGTTCAAACTGAAAGGAAGGAAGATGAGAAAGGAAAGACCCTCCCAGGGACACACCCATCAGTGAATCCCACCCCTACATAGCCATGTCCTTTGGGTTGCCATGTCCTTCAGGCCTGGCACTCCTGCAATTTGCCTCTACCCTATCAGTAACCTTGGGTGGGAGACAAGACTATCCCAACATCTGTGCCTGCAGGAGCTGTTCCTAGGGCTACTCAGAGGGTGGGAGTTTCAGTCACATCCACTTCCCCAATCCTTCCCTCCTCCTAGGTCTCCTAGATACGCGTACACCTGCTTCAATCCCAACTAACGCTCCTGTGAACATCTGCCTAGCTAGGAGGGTCTTCCCCAGTTCAGGTTAAAACTGCGTGTGAGGGGGATGGAGAGAATGCTCGGTAGTTGGGAATGCCAGCTGCTTTTCCAGACAACCCCGGTTCGGTTCCCAGCACTCACTGGATTGCTCACAACCATCTGTAACTCCAATTCCAGGAGATCGGACTCTCTCTTCTGGCCTCCATGGGCTCCAGACATATATGTGGTACACAGAAATACACACAGACAACACTCATGCACATAACAAATAATAAAATGATTTTTTTTTTTAAGCCAAGGCTGAGGTTCTGGGCTCAACCCTACCAGGAAGAGAGGGGCTGCTCATCTACTGCTCCCACCTGGCCAGCATGGGCAACCAAGCAAGCACAAACACTCCACACCCCTACAGAGGAAGTCTGGCGACCTGCCTGCCTGGAACCTCGCTTGCAGCCATTAGGGCCACAGCCACTCTTCTGTCTTCTGCAGTTACTAAGGTACAGAGGTTAACCTTCCCACAGGCAAGAAGCTCCTCATTCGTGGGGCCTAGTGCTCTCCACAGACGTGACAGTTGCCCCTGCCGCCCGCCCATGGTAGAGCTCATAATGGAGATGTCCCTGGGTCCTGACTGACCGCTTGCAATATAGGCCCTGGTGAGGCTCTGGGGACAGATGAAGCTGGCCCAGTTCAACTCTGAAGACATCCAATCCCTTGAGAAAAGGCAGCAGATGCCGAAAGCTGTGTGTGCTCATAAAAGTGGTACCTGTGAGAGGGACAGACCCACAGCCTGGTACTGAGGGAGGAGAGAGGGAGGCCATGCACAGACCACCATGCCAGTGTCTAGCAGGCTGGGGCATCCAGGCTCCTGAGCAGCAAAGCTCTTCAAGATAGGGAGCAAACAGAAAGCTGCAGATGAAGCAGGCACACTTCCCTGCCTCCCTAGCACCACAGGGAAGCGGTGTGTTCCTTACCTGCAGGTGGAGAGGCTCTGAGGAAAGGGCCTTAGCTGCGGTGGGGGACTGCAGACCCTGATGGGGGGCAGCAGCCCAATGGCCACTGTTGCTGCAGTCTTCCACCAGCTGACAACAGCCTACCCTGTTGACTCCAGGTCCACATACACCATAGAGCTTCCTGCTCCCCAAAACAACATACGCCACTCCTCTAAATAAGCCAACTAAATACGACACTCCATACTTCCAATCTTCACATGGCTTGACCGCAACACCCACAGCCCTGCCCGTTCTCTCAGCGACAACCTCTCCTTTGGGTTTCGGCTAAGATGCTTTCTGTTTTCTGCCTTGTATAAGAGGCTATCCGGCCCTGAAGGGTGTGTCTGCCCACCCACTTTTCTTACAGTACTCTCCACAGCCTGAGTGCATGTACATATGTGTACGTTTATGTACATGTGTTCGGCACGAGTGCATATGCATGCATGCTTGCATGTGGGGGCCAGAGGTCAACATCAAGGATCTTCCTTAATCACGCTTTACCTTATGTGGTGGGCACAGTTTCTCACTGAACCCGGACTGATCGGTCTAGACTGGATAGTCAGTGGGCTCCAATCATCCTCCCCGTCTCCCCTGTGCCATCAATGGGATGAAAGGCGTGTAACATGCCTGGCTTGTTGTCACATAGAGTCTGCAGCTTAAGCTCAGATCCTCCTGTTTATATGGTAAGCATTTACTGACTGAGCCATCTCCCCTGGTCCCACAGTTTTTCCCCAGCACTGAAGATGGAAGCCAAGGCCTCACATACATGAAGCAAGTGTTCCACCCCTGAACTCACCTCAGGCTCTTTCTATAACTGGGAACTGCTATGTGTCTGATTATATAAATCATGCTGGCCTAGAACTTGTGGAGATCCCCCTGCCTCAGCTTCCTGGGTGCTGGGACGTGCTTTTCTTTTTTTCTCTCTCATTGAGGACATCTGGGGAGCAGGGTGTGGTGGGGAGCCAGCCGGTAACAGTCCTGGCTAACCCACCGGCTCCAGATGGCAGTATGCCTTCCTGGCATGTGCAAGGCCCTGAGTGCCATCCCCAGCACTGCATAAACTGGGCATAATCCCAGCAGTTGGAGTGAAGGCAGGAGGATCAGATATTCAAGGCCATGCTCAGCTACATAGACCAGCCTGGAAAGAAGGAGGAGAAGGAAGAGGAAGAAGAAAAGGAGAAGGAAGGGGAAGAGGAGGAAGAGGAGGAGAAGGAGGAGGAGGAAGGAGGAGGGGGAAGGAGGAGGAGAGGGGGAAGGAGGAAAAGAAGAAGGACGAGGAGGAGGAGGAAGACAAGGAGGAGAAGAGGAAGAGGAAGGAGAAGAAGGAGAAGGGGAAGGAGGTGGAGGAGAAGGAGAAGAAAGGGAAGGAGAAGAAGAAAGAAAAGCATCAACCCTCAGCCACCACTTCCAGTCTAAAGGAAGGCCCAGTGGGCTCAGTGATTGGTGCTTGCTGAGCAAGGGCAGTGTAAGAGCCCTCCAAAGGACACTAGCATGCAGAAAGCCTGGAACACTGGAGGGCCAATGCGCTCATGCAGGTGTGCGGAAACGCCTATTTTAAAACTTGCTGACCAGGTACTCCACCGTGAGAGTGGAGTGTGTACTCCGTGTCTTCATTATTAGGAGATGGCATCTCTGTCAAAAGGAACAAACTCAGGGGCCCCAGTGCAGATCGCTCAATTGGCTCAGTGGGATTCACTTCTCCCCACTTGGCTATTCAGCCTCCCTAGTCAGCAGCTCAATCGGCATTTCATCCACATTGTGTCTGAGAAAGGGACGAGGTGCAATTACAGGGGGAGCGCTTGGCTTAATTCATCTTTCCTTGCATCAGAATGAGCGCAGATGTTCCATTGGAGGACAGGAGGGTGATGAGCGCTTTCACACGGCACTTTGTTCCTTTAAAACTTTATTTAAGATGAAAAAGTGATTTAAGTGAAATTTACACACAGTGTTTTTCTCCCTTTGTTTGACTTGCTACGGGGCATTCACTTTCAAAGGCTGGTTCCGCTTAATTTGATTTCTCATTTTCAAATGAACATCTGTGTTTAGGTCTAAAAAGCTCTTTGTTTAAATATACAGAGAGGGTTGGGGGATTCTGAACAAAGACTCGGCTGTAAACACTCGCTTACCAGGAAGGCCTGTTCTGGGGACCAGGACCTGAAGTGTGGGAGCCCACAATTTGGCTTGCTGTCAAGGCCTGCTTTACAGAACTGGGATCCAGGCTCTGCAGGGCAGATCCTGTGCCGCAGCTTAACATTAAGAGCTGCTTTCAGACGCGGGGATCTAGGCTCTGCAGGATGAAGCCTGTGCCTGGGCTTCCCAGGAAGGCCTGAGTCACATATAGGCCTAGACTTCCCAGGGCAGCAGAGTGGGGAGTCCATTTCACAGTAACCCTTCTGGCTTCTGGCACCAGGAGAACTTGATCTCTTTGGTCAAGTCTTGGGCTCACCGGCCAGCCCAGCAGCTCTTGCCCAGGCAGATACTGGCACCACATGGTCTCTGCCTCTGGTCTTCCATCACTATTTAGAACTAGGGTGTGATGAAACTTAGAATCATCATGGTAACACACTTCTCGGTGAGTGGCACCATCCCATGGGCTGGGGTCCCGGGCTAAACAAAAGAGAAAAGGTGAGCTGAGCACCAACATCCATCTCCGTTTTCCGACAGCAGGTGCAAGAAGCCTGGCTGCCTTGTGCTCCTGCTGCCGCACCTTCCCAGGGGTGATGAACTGTGCACCCTCAAACTGTGAGACAAGAAACCTTTCCTTCCTGTGCTCCTCTGCCAGGTACAACAAGAAAAGTAGCTGATAACCAAGGTGTGAAGTCAGTACCTCATGGAGCATCCTACCCCTCAACTCTGCCCTCTGCCCTCAGCCCTCTTACTTCTTCCTCTGGTCCAGGGTCTACTCAGGCTGGTCCCAAATGCACTCTGTAATCCAGGCGTGCCCTCAACTGACATGTCCCCTCAGCCTTCCTAGTAGCTGGAAAGACAAGAAGGCGGGCCTGGTCCTGAGACCTTTATCACCTGGACTCTGGAAGGTGACTTCCCCCAGCTCTGCTCCTCCTGCAATAATAAAAGGCCCCCTAAATGGTTGGGCAGCCTCTCTGGGGCTTCCTGCCCATGCAGAGAGTCTCATTCTAACCAGCCTATGGGACCACTTCAGGCCACACAAAGCCATAGCCGAGGCCTGCAAAGGCATGGAACAGACAGGATGCACTGACCTGACCACAGAGGGAGCAAGGCTGCCCTGGGAGCCCCATGTCCACCAGCCACAGCAAGTCCCAATCACTCTGCAGACATCAGAATTCATAGGAACAAGGGTGCAGGGCCTGTGGGACCCAGGGATGCCCCTACGTGCCATGGTGGCGCTTTGTTTTGGAGGCTCAGGAATAAGTCAGAAGACCTTTCTGCAGTCACGCTTGGTTAACAGGAAAGTTTATCACACAGCCCACTGCAGCGTTGTGGGTCTAAATCATCTGCAACACTTCTGTGTTTTTATCCACTATATTTAGAAATCTCTAAATAAAACCCACGAAGAGTGTTGCAATACTATACATTTTTTTAAGCTCACTAATTGAATGTTGCCATTACGAGTGCTATTTTGGACCATCTGCTAAATATGTAATTTAGGAATTAAGATTCATATCTTACAGGGTACCAATTATTCCCTGGATCCATGTGGGGACTTTTGGAACACATGCTGCAAGTCCCAACAGTTGGCAGGGATGTTCACTGCAGTCACACAAGTGGAGGTCAAATCGCTGACAGGCACAGCCCAGCATAGGAAGAGCTGTCAGGAGGCCACATGCCTTGCCAACCCAAGATGGAGCCAGCGGGGTTCAACAGCAACAGGTGTGGATTAGGACCCAGCCCATTAGCCCTGCCCTCTGCCTAAGTCAAGAGGCCTGTGTGCAGTAGACAGCAGTGAGTGTCGAGCCTCGTAACTGGTCTAGTTATGAGAATAATGACTGTTGTGTGTCCAACTAGAAATAGGATATCAATAGCAACCACTCTATAGCTCAGGGAATGTCACAGAAGAAGAGTCAGGGGATGGGGCAGAGTGTGTGACACTCTTCTGGACACGTCTTCTGGACATGACATGAGCAGTGTACCACAGCAGCTGTGGTAACCTGCACACAATGAGAGTCCATCACAGGTGGGTAGGAGGTCAAGAGGCCCACCCCTCCCTGACAGCTAATGGTGGTTATGGCTGTAAGAGGACTGGGAGTCTTAGTCCTCGGTACAGACACTAAGAAGTTGCCTTTGCTCAAGTAAATCAGCCCCAACCATGTTCAGGCAAGCATCCCTGATTAAATCCAGTAGGCCAAGGGGGAAAAAAAGACAAAATTAGGAAGGGAACGTGTTCATGGAGGGGAGCAAGAGGGTAGAGAAGATAGTGGAGGGGAAGATGATCATTGTGTGTACACACACACACACACACACACACACACACACACACGAGACTGAATTGTTTTTTTTGAGACAGAATTTCTCTGTAAGCCTTGGCTGCCCTAGAACTTACTATGTAGACCAAGCCGGCCTCAAACTCACAGAGATCCACCTGCCTCTGCCTCCCAAGTGCTGGGACTAAAGGCATGTGATACTACTGTCAGTTATTTTTTAAAAGATATAGCTTATGTTGCTATAGCATCCTCCATTGTTTGGTCTTGTAACTCAGTGAAAGGACAGGAAAACTGAAGCCACACTGGCCTCACCCAGGGGCTCAGCATCCCAGTGCCACACTACTGCCAGACAGTGATAGTGCTGGCTGCACAAAGGCACTGCACCATGGTACACAACACTCTGCCTTGACACAGAGGCACAACTATGACAACGACAAAGACTGTTTCTGTCCCTCCTGGACCTGTCCTCCCACTCATGGGAAGGAGCACTGCCCCAGGGTATATCAGAACACAGCATGGAACACTCTCTCTCCACACACCCTCAGCTTCAATGGTGCAGTCTGAAGTGGTCCCTTCTGCACTCAGCACAAAGAGGCTGAACCAAGCTGGCTGAGCCCTTCCTAAGAGCTGTACCTCTTTCATCCTCAGCATAGGCAGCAACTTTAGACCCCCAAGTGTCTCTCTTGTCTCGAGTGTAAATGGTCTTGCAAAGGGCCCATCTCTTTAGACTATTAAGACATCCTGTGATAGTTTCCCCATCCATAAATCCTGCTTCTATACCATCACCCACCACCTGTCACCCAGCAATCCACCGCACAGGGGGAGATGCCTTTCATGGAAAAAGACAAATAGCCTGCCCTGAGATCTTGTGACATCCAAAAGGGCTCCCCAGCAGGCAATGCATAAACACTTTTTGACCAATCAACTCTCTTGTTTCTCTGTCCCCATGGCCGAAAGTTCTGTATACACCTAAAGAGAGACAGAGGGGGGAGACATCCATGCCTGAGGGTAGGGTGGAAGCATTGCATGAGTGCACAGGGCACATGGAGGCTGAGTGCTGGGGGAAGAGCTCATAGGAAACAGGAGTCAATATGCGGAGAGGTGGTTCAAAGGGTAAAGCTCCCATCGTGCAAGCACGGGGACCAGAGTTCAAATCCCAGGATCCACATGAAACGCCAGTGTGGTGGCACACAACCACAACCCTGGTGGCAGGAGGCAGAGACACGCAGAAGGCTCTCTGCATCTCACTGGCTGGCCAGCTGGCTGTCAGTGAGCTCCAGGGTTAGTGAGAGACCCTGCCTCTAAACAAAAGATGAGTGGGCTGGAGAGATGGCTCAGAGGTTAGGAGCATTCGCTGCTCTTCCAGAAGACCCAAGCTCAAGTCCCAGCTTACCACCACCTGTAACTCCAGCTCCGGGGGATCTGACACTTTCCTCTGACTTCTATGGGTGCCACATTCATGCTAACATAAATGCATACAAACACATGCATATCACTAAGAAAATAATCTTTAAAATGATAAATATGGTGAAGAGTGGTTAAGACACCCAATGTTCACCTCTAGCCTACACACACACACACACACACACAACCACATGCATGTATACAAGCACACACACATACTACATTTACACATCTACATAAAATATGCATGCACACACATTCATGTGCATGCATACAAATATGCATAGATACATCCACATACCCATATACGCAGACAAAATGCACATACACATACAGACACAGAAAAGGAAAAGCAGAAAAGAGCCAGAGAATACCAGCAGGAACAGCAGACAGCTGAGATATCTGACATCACACACATACTTCATGCCACACAATCATGCAATGAAGCACACTTGTGTCCCAAAGTGTGCCTCACATCACATTGCACACATCACACCATGTGACTATCACCATGCTGTGTATCTCACAGCACACTACCTGGCAATGTGACAGGCTCTACAACAGGACAGCCTGGTCTCCCTCCTCCATGGACCAGGTCCCATCCTCCACCTTGGACCCCACACCTCTGGGTACCACTCTTATTCAAGGTCATTACTGCTCAATTGTCACACTGCACAACGACGGGACAGTGGCTCTGATGAACTGGGGATGCAGTTCCCCAGAAGTCATGAGAGTCCTGAGCTAAATGAAAACGGAGGCTGACTGGGGAAGGAAAGATAAATGGCTGCAGACCTGTGGAGTGTACTGAGAGGGAACAAAAACTGAATCTCACAGCTGGGGCTTGATCTTGACATACAGGGAGTTGGATATGGAAAACAAGGTATGACTGGAGGGCTGCCAGAGAAATGGAAAATTGCATGTAGTTAAGAGGATGGGGCTGCACTGTTGCATCTGGGAGTGCAGGGCATTGCATGTAGTCAAGAGGATGGGGCTGCACTGTTGCAGCCGAGAATGCAGGGCATTGCATGTTACCAGTGCAGGCTCCTGTAAAGCAACTCATGTGCAGACTTTGTTTCCTGGGGTGATGGTTCAAGTGAACACCAATCCTGTTGATACCTGGGAACTGTGAGGACTGTGAGCTGCACACCTAGAAACACACCTGTAGCCCATAAGTCTGTGGGACTGGTGAGACCAATAAGACAGCATCAGCACAAGGAAGGGCACAGAGGGGCTGGGACTCCAGTGTGAGGATGCCCGTGCCAGAGCTTCCTGCATTTCTCATGAGGCTAAAAGTACACCATGACCAGAAAGGTACACACATGCGTGCACGCGCACGTGCGCACACACACACACACCTAGAGAGAGAGAGAGAGAGAGAGAGAGAGAGAGAGAGAGAGCGAGCGCATCAGTACATGCAGCAGTTTCACTCCTTCTACCAAAGCCCAGAGTAGCTCAAAGAAGAATGCATGAGTAAACTGGGGTCCTTTCTTACAGTAGAATGCTCACAGCTTAGACTTCCTTGTATAGAGGACAGATGACTGTGGCAAATCCTTATGGGGAAGGACTGTGCAGCAAGAGGAGTGGTACCATCCACCCCGTGCAACACTAAGAACCTTCAGCTGTCTTTTGACAAACTGGAAGTAGCTATATCCCTATGGCAAGATGGCATGTGTCAAGGTGCTAGGGACAGACCTTTCCAAAAAGGAGGGCAGAGCTTTGAGGGACAGGCTGGGAGAAGAAATTGCTAGCAATGACTTAAACATGACAAGGAAGAGGTGAAAATCCACAGAAGTATGCATGATAAAGAGCAAAGGTTTTTTTAATGTCAATTTTTTAAGTGTGTGTGTGTGTGTGTGTGTGTGTGTGTGTGTGTGTGTGTGTGTG
>OU015754.1:10310004-10320330 GCA_907169655.1 Acomys percivali | reverse complement strand
TGTGTGTGTGTGTGTGTGTGTGTGTGTGTGTGTGTGTGTGTGTGTGTCAGAGACAGACAGACTGAAGGACTCTGGGGTCAAGCTGTACTAAGAATTGATACACCCCCAAAGTTCAAGGTGCTTCCAAGACATTCTCCCTTTCAAACCTCCACTGAACATCCACTTTTAAAGAATTTAAATCACTTTACAGCCTGATCCCAGCCCCCTCCCTCCTCTCTCCCAGTCCTATCCTCATGCACCCCTCCCCTTGTGTCCCCTCTCCTTCTCACAGAAGGGGAAGCCCTGAAGGGGTACCAACCCACCATGGCACCTCAGATCACAGCAGGACTAAGCACAATCCTTCCCAGGGCCGGAGGAACCTCCACTTTGCATAGCCACACGGATCCTACCACCTGCAGAGCCCCACCCCCTTGCTGCCATCCAGGACTGTGACCTTGGGTCTCACCCTCCTTCCAAGCTCTCTAGCTATGAGCTACTGACCCCCAAGGCCTGCCTGCCATCCTCCTTGTTCCTGAGAAGTCCTGAGCAAGGGAGCCAGGGTCAGTCTCTCCTTTCTGAGCCTCAACCCTGTCCTGCCCACTTTGCAAGCCCTCTACTTCTGGGAACATGGATCTACCTTATACTCTCAGGCCCTGCTCTGACAGCCTCCCCAGTCCCTCTGTGTGGTCTGCTGCCCCTAATCCACCACACTCGCACGTTACTTCCCCATCCTGCAGACCAAACTACTCTTTCACTAAGTGCAACAGACCACACCCACCCCTCATGCCCAGATCCTCTTTAACTTCTTCCTGTGTTCTCCACATGCTCTCTGCCACCTTTCTCCACCATGGATAGCATCCTCCAAGATAACCTGACACTGAGGGCCATAGAGCCAGCGTGGGAACACTGCCACAGGATGTCCCAAATGGGATCCCTGAGCATGGGATGAGCTGAGCACAGCCCTCAAACAAGTGCCAAAGCAGAGCTTCCCTCCCCAGGAGCTGGCTTTGTAATTCATAGTCCAACAACACCAACCTTCTCAAAAAATGCAATCAGCTAACCTGATGGTGGTGGTGCACACATTTAATCCCAGCACTCAGGAGGCAGAAGCAGGCAGGTCTCTGAGTGCAAGGCCAGCCTGTCTACAGAGCAAGTTCCAGGACAGCCAGGACTACACAGACAAACTTTGTCTTGAAAAAAAGAAAAAGAAACAAAAACCTACACGCAGCCTAGTTTCAAGAGAGCGTCAACGAACTTGTGGGGAGAGGCAGGCTGGGACAGCAGAGGCCAGGCAGTGGCTTGAAAGCCATCTGCAGAAGGAAAGAGGTGGTGGTCTAGTGACAGAAAGGTGCCTCTCAATGCCACCAGGATTACAGTACTGGAGCAGACTGGCCCTGCTGAGTCCGTGGCCTCTATATAGGCAGCGCAGGGAACTCCATTTATAGGTGCTGGAGCCACCTGGGAAAGGCCAGACACAGAAGTTAGCTGGGAAGTGCAGCCGGGAAGACATGGTGGTTCTGTGTCTTAGTTGGTTTCTACTGCTATGAGAAAACACCTTGACCAAAAGCAACTTGGGAGTCTGTTATGGTAATCCTAGCACTTGGGAGGCAGAGGCAGAGGCAGGTGGATCTCTGAGTTCGAGGCCAACCTGATCTACAAAGCAAGTCCCCAACATTCAAGGCTACACAGAGAAACCCTGTCTCGAAAAACCAAAAGAAAACAAAACAAAAACAGACACAAAGGCAATCTGGGGAGGAAAGGACTTACCTCAGATTAAACCACTCAGATCACACTCCATTGCTGAGGACAGTCAGGGCAGGAACTCAAGCAGATGCCATGGAAGAATGAATATTGCTTACTGGCTTACTCCTCGTGGCTTGCTCAGCCTGTTTTCTTATAACACCCAGGACCACCAGCCCAGGGGTGACACTGCCCAGGGTGAGTTATCTCCCTGCCCAAAGATACACACACCAATCATCAATCAAAAATATACACCACAAGACAATCTGGTAGGGTTATTTTCTATACAGACTCTAGCTTGTGGAGAGATGACATGAAGTCACATGACACACATAAACAGTACAGTCCCAGGACACGGGACTCACGCAGGTGTTAACACGCAGGTGTTAAGTATGAAGGTCTCAGGGGAGGCCCACCTGTGGAAACACAGGTCCGTGGGGTCATCCAGGCCCTGCTTCTCCAGATATCAAGCTCTCATGGGGTAGGCCTGTGTGATGCCATTCATAGGACAGAGCCAGACAGGGCAGCTGAGGGTCCTTCTAAGTCTGAGAGCCTCCATGAGCTGGTCTCCAACAGAAGACCAGTTCCCTGTTCCCACAGCAACGCCAGCATTGGCACAGCTGAGAGGGTAAATCCACATACAGTATATGTCCAACACAACACAAAGCTTAATGAACCCAGCCTCAGACAAGGGGAGGGTGGAGACACAAGCCAACCAACATGCGCGCGCACACACACACACACACACACACACTTTAGTCTCCAGAGTCAAGGTACACTGGCCTGCCTGGAGTTTCCTCATGGGTGGCTGGTGCAGCCTCACAGCTCTGAGCAAGTAGCTCATTAGTGGAGTCATTGATCCTGCTTTTGCAGGTAACCAGCTCCGAGGACGTCTTGGAGGGAGGAGGCGCAGGGTTATGCTGTGGATTCAGGCAGGCAGTCTTAGACTGTGGCCGGCAAAGGGGGCCAGAACTAAGCAAGCCCAAGGACCTCAGCCACCAGCCCCAGACCCCCAAGTAATAAGTACCAAGAGTGTCGAGTCAGGAGCCCCAAGTGAGAGGTCTCTGAGGGGCCATCAGAACATTACTTGCTAAAAACAGGAAGCCAGACTCCAGGTGTCAGACAGAGGACCATCTACCTGTCCTCTGCTCTGTCCCTGGCACAGGCTGGTCCAAAGAAAGCCACACACATGTGCATGGATGGACACCTGAGAGGACACAGGCAGAGTGAAGTCCAGACATCACTATCGGCCTATGACTGTCCTGGGAGTGGAGTGGCTCAGGGAACCCTGGCTTTGCCACCCCTCACACAGGCTAGGGCTAAGACCTGACTCTACTGGCTAGTGTACTAGACTATCCCTTATAACAAGATGGGGGGCAGACACATTGTCCCCACACCCAGCTTGCACCACAAGGTCAGAGTTCCTGCCTAAATGAAGCAGAATCTTCTCTGCCCACTTTGCCCATGAAAAGGTAAGGAATTTGTACAGTCACCAGACAAGGATGGCACATGTCCACTTTGGCTAAAAAGCACTCCACAAGACACCAAGAGAGCCCAGCCAGCCCAAGGCAAAAATGAAACTTGACATACATAAGTCTATACAAGCCAGACATCTGGCCACCGTGAGAGGAGTCTCAGAGCACAGAGGAGGCTGATCAGCCCCTGGCTGTCTCTGCAAAGGCCACACAGTTTCCTTCACCCCATTAGGCTGTCCTCACTGCATTTCTTTCCCTAACAACACAGAGAGTACACTCAGTAGCCTGGACCTCCAGGGTCATCGAGTAGACAGCACCCAGGAGTTGTGGCACCTCCAACGATACACTGAGCAGAAGAGACCTCACTCCTGGGGAGGGTAAGACCCCTCAGCAAGTAGAGCGACACCTCAAAGCAAAGCTAGCTGGGACCTGGTGTGTGCAGGCCAGTCTTGAGGCAATTAAGCCCACTCTCGAGTAGGTTTGGCAGGCAGTGCCCAATCGATGAGCTCTCCCCCCACGCATGCCTGCAGGTGAGGAATCAATCAGGCAAGTGCCTCCCGCCTGTTCCCGCTGAGCAGAGAATCAAAGCTGTTTACCATCCAGGCCTGGAAATAAATAAATAAAGCCGTCAATTAGTCAGCACCTTTGTCTCTCTGGCAAGAGCTTTTCAGCTGCTTCCAGAAAGTCGGTGTTCCTACCGACCCTCAAGCAGTGTGCCGCTCTGAAGAAGGAGCAAAGGAAGGGGCAGGCTGAGGGCTGAAACCCCAGATGTGGGCTCACCTGGGCAGAGCAGGTAACCCAGGTTCCTACCCCAAAGGCCAAGGGCATGGTCAAAGGTCACAGCTCTCATATGTTTACCCCAGACCCTCATGGACAGATTGTTCTAGAAGAAGACCTTTTCTCCCAAGAGTCACATTCCAACCCACTTTGGTGCAGATCCCTGGCCTAAGCCTCTGCCCCAAAAGCTACTGCAAGGGCAGAGCCAGAGCTCAGCAAAAATAGGCTATCACCCCATCAGTTGTCCCCGCCCAAAAGGTTATCTCCCAACAGACAAGACTCCCAACGTGGAGCTGAGGACTAATAGATGGGGGCACAGGTGCTTGAGTCAAGCACCACATGAGGCTTACAGTGACATGTGCCCAATGCCATCTACTCTGTAGCAGCTAGAGACCATGTCTTGGTCCTGCTCACCCTCTAGGCAACAGAAGGGGACAGACAGCATGTACGAGGCAGCCAGTGGACACAGACCCCTTCAGAAATACTGAAAGTGGAACCACATGCGCTGACCACAAGGTCCCCCAACTTCCAAATCTTGGAGGATTTGACTCCAAAGGCCCCATACTTAAGAAAATGTACAAAATGTAAAGAGGGCCAGAAGGCGATCCTGGGAGGCCAGTCTGGGAACTGGATCCAGTAAGAGGCCAGCTTGCCATATGGTCTTGAGGCTGTCAGTGGTTGGCTCAGGATAGATGGCAAGCGGAGCCAATGGGAAGGCTTAGGACCTCAAGGAGCATACAGGAAGGAACTACCCTGGGACCAAGCAGACAGGCCCAGGGAAGCAGGAGGAATGGAAGTGAGGGAGCCGTTCTGCTGGGCAGGAGGCTCCAGGGCCTCACAGCTCCTCAGCCATGCCTCTACAAGGCAGGGAGTGCGGGGGGATGGGGGGGAGGGCAGGGGGGGCCCACAGTGATCTCAGCTGAGATGGTCCACACACCTCTCACTATTCACTTGGGAAACCTATTGATCAGCAGGCACCGGTGTGTGTCAGACATGACAGTACCATGGCAGAGAGACACCGCACAGATGTACCCCTGGGATGAAGGACACTGGGTGGTGACACAGACCCTGAGAACTTAAGGGGGGAAAAGCAGAAAGGGGACACAGCCCAAATAAGTGGCCCAGATCCCTAGGAAGGCAAAGGAGTGGCTGCTCCACAGGACATACATACGAGGCAGCCCAAACAAGCCATGGCTATGATGGCAGGACAAAAACAGTAAGGTCCCTGACTATCATACTCATCACATAAAGAGACTCTCCACGGTCACCAAGGACCCGTGACCCAGAGGAGGAGCCTGTGGCAGTAATCACACTTAACAGGCAAAGCCAGAAGAGAATGACAGCAGACACCCACCTAGTGACAGGCTGGGATGTGGCTCAGTTGCCTTGCCTTCACAAAGCTCTGTGTTTGAGTCTCAGGGCAGCATAAATTGGATGCGGCTGTGCACACCTATAAACTCAACACATGGGCAGAAGAGGCAGGATCAGTAGTTCAAGGCCGTTTTCAGCAACTCAGCAAGTTGAACCCCAGCCTGGGCTACATGAGACCCTGTCATTAAAAAAAGAAAAAGAAAAGAAAGAAACCTGTCTAGTGGTCTGGACTGCCTTTAAACACAAGATACTGGGAAGCTAGGGGTAAACTGAGGCTGAGCAGATGATGGACTGTTGACAAAACTCAGAAAAGGCCCCCAGGCCTTTCAAGTCACTTCTACAACCCTTGGAGTGTCCCTAGCGCCACCAATAAACCCAGAAGAGGGAGGACAAGAACAGCAGATACCAGCACAGTACAGAGACTGGCAGGAGGGAGCAGGCACCCCAGCCTAGGCCCTTTGTCTATCTACCCACACATGTGACACGAGGTGACATTTCAGACTAGTAGGCTAGGAAGGGAAGCTTCAGGTATATTTCTAGAGCGCAATTTCTGACATGAAGACTTATGAATAGTTATGAGTTCTTGTCTGTCCAGGTGAGCCTGGGAACCTGTTTAGCTCACCCCAAAAGCAGCGCTAGCTCTAGAACAGAGGGTTCAGAATTGCCAGTATGCCTGGCACAGCTGGGCGGGAGTGTTTTTGACAGCTGCTGGCCTCGGCCTGATGGATGAAAGATGAGCCTGAGAAGGCCAGAAGCTGACTACCGTGAGCTTGCTATGACTGCCTTAACACCAGACAGGGGCCGCTTCGGTCTCCAATAATGGCCTCTGGGGTCCCTTCAAAAAGACAAAAGTGGTGGTGTGGAGAAAGCCTCCTGACATTTGTCCAGCGTCAGAATTTCAGAGCAGCCAGCAGGAAGGCCAGCTCAAAGCACCTACTTAAAAGTGAGCCTGCCCGCAGCTTCCAAGCGTGTGGCCAATTAGTGCACGGCCCACCGTCGGTTGGCTCCCTGACATTTACAGCCCTGGACTGAGAAGCCTCAGCACAAGGCAGGCAGCACTGGGTGAGGGTTGAGGTCCTGTATGGAGCTGCAAGGGCAGAAGAAACAGTGGTCTCAGTAACACAGGCCTGCCAGCCTCAGGCCTCACTGCCACTCCAAATGACAATGTGGAGGGAGTGGGCCACCTAAGAGGTGGGCAAGGCAACTACCCCTGAAATTTAGCCAACACCTAACAAAACGCCTGCAAGATGCACAGATGTGAAAAGAGGCCGAGACAAGGGCTTACAGCCAAAACTGCTATGAGATAGCTCGGTAGTGAGAAAGCACTTGCCACATGAGCTCGGATCACCAGACAGACCGCACGTCTGTGCTCCCGGGCTCCTAGAGTGAGGTGGGAATCAAAGAGAAGAGACTGCCTGGAAGCCATGAGCTCGCTACACTGACCTATGTAGTGGCCAAAAAGAGATCCTGCCCCAAACCCAAGAATTCACAGCACCAATGGTTCAATATCCTGTGTTAAGGCAGAGGCTAGTGAGATCCCACAACTCCCTGAGGAGCAGTGTAAGCCTGCTGGAGGTAGAGGAGAGTTCGTTCCTAAGTGCTGTAGCCTCAGGTAACATGCCCCTGCTCAAGTGCGTGAGCCCCATCCATGTTCAGCAGGCAACCCTAGTTAAATGCAGTAGAACACACAAAAAGGGTATAATAGAAGGAAAGAAAACACAAATGAAAAGGCATGATAGAAAAAGCAGGCTGAAAAGAAAATGGGGTTCAATGGGAGGGGATCAGAGCGCATATGGGGAGAGAGGAGCAAAGCACATCACATATAAGATGAAAACTGTCAAAGAGTAGAAAGTATTTAATGGCATCCACTTGTAAAAGGAATACACAGGCTGCTCCAAGCCACAGTAAATTACGAATGGTTTGGGTCCTTCCACCAGTGAGCACTTCAGTGGCTGCTGGAGCCTCCACCCCAGATCCCTGCCAAATCAATTTGGCTTTCATGAACCAGGTGATTATCCATTGCCTACAAATTCTTTATAGCTCTCTGGTCTCAGACTAATTATTCCACATCTCTGTCACTGAGTGGCATTTGTCACCAGCCCCTCAATCGCTTCTCATCACACCAGATGGTTCGCCTCAAAGCTTGGCAGCCCACTCATGGGGCAGTGCCGGTCACTTCCAGGACATGGGGGTGGCCTTTGCAGTGTGGAGAAGAGACAGCTCTGGTCATGAGACAGCCCTCATCAGCGAAGAAGCTACCAGAAGCCAGACACACAAGCTGTCAAGGAAACAAGCCTCCTTGAGACTCTTGGACAGCTGCTCCTATAAGCCAATGCCTCTGGTGGGCATCACCTAATGAGCAGGTCCTCCACAGTATGATAGGCAGGCACCTCTGTGCCTCCTGAGGCCAAGTCTGAGGCAAAACCAGAAACCAATAAAACATGACCAGTTGCCAGTTGTGATGGTGGAAGCCTGGGATCCGAGGCTAAAGCAGGGGCATCCTGATTTTACGGCAAGCCTGAGCTCCACAGCAAGATTCTGCCTATAGAATAAGCAGAGGCTAGAGAGATGGCTCGCTTATTAAAGTGCTCTCCACAAGCATAGGGACCTAACTGTCCTCATGAACCCACCCATACAAAAAGCCAGGAATGGTGCTATGTGTGTAAACCCAGAACTAAGTTAAGATGTGGGGAGGGCTGGCCAATCAGCCTAGCTAAATCACCAAGCTCAAGGCCAGTAAAGACATTGCCTCAGGGAGCTACGTGGACAGCTTCTGGGAATGACACATAAGCTTGACCACTGGCCTTGGCTGTTAGCATACATGGGCACATGTGTGCATGTACACATGCATGCACGCACACACACATACACTACAAAAATAAAAATAAAAAACAGCTTCTATCCAAGAAGGCTGAAGGTTTGATCTGGCACCTCGACCCGCAGAAAGTTCCTGGTGCAAACAAACACTCACAGAGGAATGGCTAACAGCCACTCAGCATGATCACTTAAGTCTACCTCTGCCCGGAGCCAGGCTTGTCCACATCTACAGGCCTCACTGTCAGCCAGCATAGGACCAAAGCAGCTAGAGTTTTCCCTTGGTCTGTTCACACAGAACTCCCTGAAGACCTTTGAGTTCCCAGAGCCACAAAGGGAAGAAGACCTTGTCCATGGAGAGCTGGCCTACTTTGTGCCTGCCTATGTTCTTTATGGGCCAGCCAGGAAGGAAGTAAATCTGGGGCATAGGCCTCAAGCATCAGAAATCCAAGTGGCGTCTCCTCCAATGCCTGAATGAGGAACGGACAGCAGTAAGCCCCACTGGGCTGCAGCACGAGGGATCTCGGCAGAAAAGGACCTGAGTTTGCAGCCTTCAGCTCTTCAGGCCCAGAGCCGGTGAGCCCTCTGTTCATACCTGGCAGAGCTAGGGTTGAAGCAGCACAGTGGTCCTGATGGTGTGCTCAGAGAATCCTTGAGCCCCAAGACGCCAGCTAGAACCAACACTGGGCAGGGGGAGAAAATATGTGGGGTTCAGGAAAGATGCAAGTGTCTTCAGAGGAGGGCCCAGAGTAGGCTCTGAGCAAAGCTGCCTGAGTTTTAACAGGCACAAAGCAGAAAGGTTTTTCTCTGTGGGACCACATTAGACAGTCAGGCCGGGGCATCCAAGGCTCCTCAGGGCTCCCTATCCACCATGACTAGCAATGTTCACCTTGTATAGCCACTGCCAAACACTATCCAAATATGAGAATTCCTGGGGACACAGGTTGAGAAACACATGAGCCTCAGGGCTCAAAAGCCTGGGCATTTCTTCTGAAAAAGGATGTGTAGCAGAGAGACAACTGTACGGAAGTAAGCAGGTGTGTGTGTGTGTGTGTGTGTGTGTGTGTGTGTGTAGGTTGTCATCTCCTGCAGAGAGGTGACACATGGGTAGCTTTGCCCCCTCCCAAAGACCAGAAAACCAAATGTAGCTATTTCTGCCCACATGCCAAGTTGGTCCAAGCAGCTAGAGTCACAGCAGAGAAAGGCCAAGTGCCACCCCCAGGGTCCTGTCTGGACACAGGGTCTAGACTTAACACGGGTTGCCCCTGTCAGAGGAACAGACAGGTGGGCAGCACACAGGGACTCATGGCATCCTGGGATCTGCTGCCAGCATGGCCCTGACAAGTCAGGAAAGCTGTCCTGTTGGGATCCAGTGAACTGTGAAGAAAACATTTCCCCAAGGGAGGGGTGAGCACCAGGAGGGTCTGACAGATGGCAGGCATCACATGGCAACCAAAACCTGCCTGCTTCAGAAGCACTGTGCCAATGCGAGGGATCTGGCCCTCAGGAAAGCTGAGAGACAGGTACCGTCTAGACATCACCCTGTTGAATGCCTGGCCTCCTGGATCACCTCAGTCCCCACATGAGAGCCAGTCATGTGCTATAGCCTATTGAGGAGATGCCACTGCCTTCCTGAGCTCCCTGTGTCCCATGCCTCTGCCCCTTCCACTGGATGAAGACCTGGTAAAACAGACCTAACTATAAGCCCACAAGGCTGCCTGCAGTGCAGCCTGCCAGGGGCTGTGTGGCAGGCAGCATCCAGCACCATCGGCGCACAGCCAATGGAAAAAGGCTTCAGTCAACACCCGGCTCCACATGCTGGGGCCCATGCCGGAGACAGCATAGGACAGTCGCGTATCTCCACATGCTGGCTCCCTGCAAGTGCAGAAGAAACAACTGCAATATTTGCCTGCAAAGCCCATATATGTTCTAGAAGCCATGAAGACCTGAACCATCACAGGAGACTGAATACCAAAGAAAATAACAAAGTCAGAATGACATACTGGAAACTAACTTTGGCAGATCTTTTAAAAACTAACACTGAAGAGCCAACCAAATGGCCTTCCCACCCATTGGGACAACTTGAATTTGGTCCCTAGAACCATGTGGTGGATGGATAGAACCAGCTCTGGCAAGTTGTCCACATGTGAGCTGCAGGCATCTGAATACA
>OU015754.1:10278490-10299240 GCA_907169655.1 Acomys percivali | reverse complement strand
CACACACACACACACACACACACACACACACACACACACACACACAAACACACACACACGCACTGACCCCTTCCTGATCTGTCTCCATTGCTTCCTTTCTCTATGCAGACAGCCCAGGTAACACCATTGCTGCCCAGCACTCGATATCACCATTGCCACTGATTGCAGGCCTGTGCTGAGGCCCAGTGCACACAAAGTCCACCAAAGATGAACTCTTCCCACTTGGCACAGCCTCAGATCTGTCACAGAAACTGCCTCCCAGGTACCATGTGAGGAGACAGCTTATTGCTTAGGCACTGAATAGAATGGCAGTGTGGCCTCCAGGCGGATGCTATGCTCAAAGTTCTAAGCCATTTAGCTGCCCCAGGCTGAAGCAGGTGGAGGGAGGGGGCTGAGAGCTGACAGGCGCTCTAGATACTACTGGTGTCCAGCCACAGGCAATGCAAGGCACCACCTCTCCAGCTTGGCTCCTGACACACCTAGTAAAACAGGGGCCCAAGTGACAGAGAACAGAAGACAACAGGGAAGGGAGACACAGATGCGTTTACAGGCCACTCAACACCACCAGCCAAAGGAAGAAGCCAGGGCCATCACAACACCCCATTCTTGAGCTGACTGACATCAGGGGAAGGGGCATGTATTTACTCAATACCTCTTGGGGATGGACTACTCGCCAGGCACGCAGAACAGCCATTACCATCCTTACCACAGCAACTGTGCCGACTACTCACAAATAGCCCTGAAGATCAGGCCGCTAACCAAGCAGTGGTGATGGTACACGCCTTTAATCCAGCAGAGACAGAGGCAGAGGCAGGCAGATCTCTGTGTTCAAGGCTAGCCTTATCTGCAGAGCAAGTTCCAGGACAGCCAAAGCTAAACAGAGAAACCTTGTCTCCAAAACAAAACAAAACAAAAGATAGGCCTGCTGACACTCTCTCACAAAAGGGGGAGTAGGAAGGGTCATTAAATCCTCACCTGAGATCCCAGCCCTCCCTCCTGCCCTTGGCCCCTTTCCCACCTGCCTGTAATTCTGTCCCTGAATCTTCTGGTCTCAGGAGGTGCTGAAGTAGACAGCGCTAGGAAGGTGGCTGCCGTGTTAAGTGAGGTAGGGACTCTACGCAGCTATGGAGATGCCATCATTCATGCTGGCGTGAGACTCTTCAGTGACATGGCTGTGGCTTCTGTAAGCAACCCCTCAACCATGCTCTTACGTAAGGAGGCCCAATAAACTCACGAGTTCTCCAAGCTAAGCAGGTGGAGTCCTTACTTTGTCTGTTCATGTCTCAAGGAAGACACCTCACCCAACATGGTAGCTGGGAGAAATGACCTGCTCAAAGGAGCACAGATGAAAGCTAAAGTCAGGCAGGAGGCCATGATGGTTCCACAGCAGATGAGAGACCAAGCTTCAGTTGTAAGCAAAGGGAAAAGTCCCAAGTTGTGGGAACAGGGGTAGCATGTGCTAGAAGTGTGTGACTACTGACAGGTCAGGACAGAAGCAGATGCATTCAGAGTGCACACAGCTGTGGGCAACAGGGGACAATGGCAGTGATCCTTGTGATACTTCAAGTGATGTTGAGCCCAGAGCAGGCAAGAAGGGAGACAGGGTGACTAGTCCAGGCTATTGGGGAAGGTGCTCCTGCTGGGTTCCAGGTATAGCTGGTAGCCTCATGGCTTGCACAGGATGTGAGGGAAAGCCCAGGCCTGTGGGACCACCAGTGGTGCATGTGCATCCAGCTCAGCTGCAGAGCATGTGCTATGGCTGCGATGCTAGCAGGCTTGCTATAAGTCAAGCCAGGCCCTGGCCCTGCAACTGAGGAAGACAAGCAGAGGCACACAGACAGAGTTACACAGAGGCAAACGTGCATGCATTTTAACTAGAACCCTAGCTTTGATGGGTATGCCAAGCCAGCAGGGGAAACAAGGCACAAGGCCAAGAGAGAGCAAAACACTAATGCTCGTCGGGGAGGAGGGTGGAAAGGCAGCCTAGTGGGAGTGCACAGACCCTGGATGAAGCCAGCGCAGAAGCAGAGGATGCTGGTGTGGTGACAACAACCTGGCAAGGAAGCTGCACACACTCTGGAGACAAGCACCAGGGGAAGGCTCAGGTGTGGGGACAATGTGGCGTGACCTGAGTGATAAAGTGTCCCCTCAGACAGCTGTGTAGAAAGCAGGTGTCTAGAGGCAAGTGTAGAAAAGAATGACACAGTTTGTCATTTTAGAAAAGGCAGTGACAGAGTGGCATGAATTCTAGCATGGAGGAAAGAAGCATGCACACCAACAAGACCTGAGATAGGGCACAAGCCCTGGGCCTACAAGGACGGCGCTAAGACCATCGCAGACAGACCATAGCACAGAAAGCAGGTGGCAGGACAGTGTCTGTCTGGCCAGCCGTGCAGGGCCCACCCTGGCTGAGGTTTGGAAACAGAATTGTTTGTAACCATACTCTCAGCCTCAGCACCGAACTGTACGGGAGGCAGCTCAGCCAACAGGCTAAGCCTCCCACAGCTCCATAAGGAGCCCAGACAACAGTCGGCTCAGAAACAAGTATTGAACCAACTAGCCTACTAGTGAAGGGAAACTCTAGGCTGCAGGGGATATTCCTCCCTGTGTCCCAGGAGGAAAGGATAGGCTCTCAGGCTGTTCCTCCAGAGGACCCAGCCAAGTGTCTAGGGACACAGGGATCGTGACCAGCAGCACCTGAAGGAGCTTGGCCTGGAGTTGCTGAGAACAGGCATGTGGTCACCATGAGCAGGTCCCACAGCATCTCTGAAACACACAGTGGGGACTGCTATAGAGGACACATGGAGAGAGCCCACCACATGTAACCTGGCTCAACTGCTCTGCCAAAGTCCAGTCACACTGGGTGGAAAGAGCCAGATGGACATTTGAGGCCTCGGCCTGTGTCCCTGACAAGCCCACGAGCTGGCTCATGCCAAAACAGTAAGTGGCTGGAATGAGTATAAGACCTGGCAGGGGACACAGCTATGGGAGATGGGCCAGGACAGGGCTGGCTGCTCGCTGCTCTCCTCCTCCTGCCCAACCAATCAACTGGATCAAATCCCAGCAACTTCTCCATTGAAGATGTGCCCAGCCCCCAGCCCCTTTGCCCATCACCAAAACTCACCTTGCCCGTGGTGTTCTCTAGGAACACCCCAGTGCCAGGACGGGCATGGCTTAGGAGCTGTTCACTGTGTCTCCCTGAGCACAGAAGATGACAATAAAGATAGCTATGGTGGCTGGCCAGCCCCTTGTTTGCTATTCCAGACACTAGCCACCAGCCTGCATCCTTTAATATACTTCACCCTCCTGCACATGCCCCACTGGAAACGGTGCCTTCACTGTGGATAGGCTAATTAAACAAGGTGCTCTTCAGTGGTGGGGCTGATTCAAACACAGGCAACCCGAGTTTGGAGCAGACAATGACTGTTCCCCCATCACAGCTCCAAGATAGAGCACGACACCCCCTCGGAGGCACAAAACATGTCCCCACATCATTAATCTTGAGCACCTGTCACTGGCTTTGCTGGCCTCTAGACAGCTCGAGAGCACTATAACTCATGTGGACACCAGCTCGCACAGGTGACAAGGCCTCATTATACAACAAGATGCTGTGAGAGGGTGGCCTAACTGCTCTAGACAAACAGAGGCGAGAATTATGGCCTGGACGCTGAGCTTATCTTGCTCTTGAGAGGCAACGGAGAAAGGCAGGGCACAGCCTTTGTGACACAGGTGGCATGAAGCCCTCTACTACTTACTGTTTCTTAAGGCCCCTCTGCTGGACAAGTAGGCGTGTCATTGTCATCGTGTCCTCTGCCTGTGTCTGTCTGTCCACCCGCAAGGAAGGTGGCTTCCAACAAAGAGAGCCAGCCTGGCTCAGCAGAGACCTGGACCACAGGTACCTCAGGACTCAACATGCCTGGCCCCTGCTCCCTAATCCTGCCCCATGTCTGCAGGCAGCAGGAGACCTTCTGGACTACAGGTGCAAGGTGAGGCCACAGCAAGTGCAGTCCTGGATCTGAGCACATAATTATGAAAGCTGGCTAGAAAAGGAGTGCCTCAAGCCAGGAGTGGTGGCACACACCTTTAATCCCAACACTCGGGAAACACAGGCAGGCGGATCTCTGAGTTCAAGGCCAGCCTGGTTTACAAAGCGAGTCCAGGATAGCGAGGGCTGTAACACAGAGAAACCCTGTCTCAAAAAACAAACAAAAAACAAAAACAAAAAAACCAAAAAAAAAAGGAAAAAGAAAAGAAAAGGACTGCCTCAGCCCCAAGAGCCTAGCCTGGATGGATGGAATAGACAAGGCCGAGTGGAAGGAAAGATGCCCGTGTCCACATAACTGCAGAGTCTCCAGTGGCCTTGCCTTACAGAGTATCTCAAGAGGTGCCAGACTAGAAAGCACAAATGGCCCGGACAGCAGCTGTGTAGCATAGATGCTTGGGAGAACTGATAGGCTGGGTTCACGCTCTGTTTCTACTCTCTCCCTTCAGACCCACCAGGGTTCACACTCACCTTCTGCAGAATGAAGGAGGGAATGGGGACCACACCTACCCAGGATGGGTCAGGCACTGCCCAGGGTGTGGTAGCAAGAGTGTTCCAAGCAAAGTAACACCCATGGACACTGGTTGCTCTAGTCACAGAGGATGAAGAGGCCCTGCTATCTCTATCAGCCCTCTCCCTATGCAGCAAAATGTAGAAATCCACTCAAACCCCTGCATAAGCTTCTCGGTTCTGTCAACACTCACAGGGCACAGTGGACCATCCCAGTAAGTGGCTGACTGCATGATAACCTAGCTGTGTAATCAGTGAGCCTCCTGACGGACACTCCACCACAGCGCTTCAGCACCACAAGAAAGCTGGGAAGTTTGATGGTGACACGATGAGCACCTGGGCCTCTGAACTCCTGACTCTTAAAAGCCCAGCAAGAGCAGAGGGGACTTTCGGGCAGCACTGGGCAGCCAAGTGCAGTGGACAGTGAATAGAGGACATACCCAGGATTTACATACAAACCCCAGGCAACCTGCTGGCCCCTTAGCCACAAAACCAGGAGAGAGATTATCAACCCTACAGGACAAAAAGCAAGGCTGGCACAGTGAAGAGGGCAAGACTCCTGACACTGTAATCAGATCCTGCCCAAATGTGCCGGGGATGCACAGGCAGGCCCTGACAGCCCCATCCATATCCATGATCGATAGTGCCCGTGAGCAGGATAGGCGAGGAGGAGAGCAGGCGCAGCCCAATGGCTCGCGGCAGCCCTCAATGGAAATGTACAGACCAGCACCTTCCTTGAGGATTCCCAAGCTGCCCCTTTGCCCACCAACTCCAGCTGCACGTATCTTGCACATAGACCCCTCCCATCCCATCTTTACCAATCAGAGAGCTTCCCAACACCAGGGATGCAGTCCCCAACACAGCCCTGCTGAGACAGACAATGTTCACCTAGCAAAGGGTACCAGGTCCTCTTACCTACTGAAGAGGACACATTGTCCATCCATCCCTCCATTCATCCCCTGTCCCCTCATTCTCCCCAACCCCCATTCCCACCCCTCACCCCATCTCCTACTACTCAAAAACACCAGTCCCCTATCAGGAGGAAGTGTGAGTATCACCTCTGGGCTTTCACCCAAACCCTCAAATAAAAGAGAAAACAAACAAACAAATTCAGATGGGTGGGATCACACAGACACACACAGGCACAAGCGCACACATACACACACACACACACACACACACACACACACACACACACACACACACTCCAAAGCCAGCATCAGCTACACAGGAAACTCCAGGGAGTTCCAGATCAGGCTTGGAAACATAAGGAGACAATGTCTCCACAAAGTGAAGGAATCAATTGCAGTTTAATGAGCTCAGGCCCACTCCTGACCAGCTAGGGATCAAGGTCATCCCATCTCAATGGTAAGAAACATTTTCTCTGGCTGGTTGGAGACTCTAGGGTGAGACATCATCTGACCTTCCCAGAGGCAGATGATGCCTATGGCTCAGCCTCCTTCAGAGAGGCACACTACAGACCACACCTCACCCACACAGTGCTCAGGTCAGAGCCCTGTCTAGCAGCCTTCCCAGAGGCATGGCTCTGCCCCACACATGTCAGGGCTTGCTGAGCTAACTACAGCAACACACAAAAGCCCAATTCCAAGAGCTTCTCAACGCTCCCCGGAGACTGACCTACAAACATTCACTCTCTGGGTTCCAGTCATCAGCCCACCAACTTACTAACACAGATAGTGCTAGAAGACACAGATGACTCACACAATGGGTTGCGGGGGAGCTGTATGCCCGAGTGAATGTCCTCATGACTGATGGTGTCGCCATGCTCTTCACAGCAGAAATATGGGGGGGGGGGGAACCTTCTAAAAGCCATGGGCACCCTGAGACCACATTGAACAAAAGTCTGCACTTTTCCAAACAACAAAATAGAGGTGAGGAAGTGGGGAGCAGAGTGGGGAGAAGAAAAGGATGGGAGGGCAAAGAAGAGAAAGGAGGAAGAGAGATGGAAAGAAGATAAGGAAAGAAAGAAGGACGCCCAGAGGTGAGGAAGAAGAAGAGGGTAGGAAGAAGTGGGAAGGGAAAGAGGAAAGATGGACTAGAGGGAAAAGGAAGTAAGGGAAATAGGAAAGGGAAGGAAGAAGAGGAAGGGGCAGGAGGAGAAGAACAAAATGGAGCCAAACAGTGGCTCATGAAGTTCATGGCAGCGGTGTAATAAAGAACATGTTTAAAAGCTACAAAAGGGGCAAACATTTGTTTCCCAAGTTCATACATGATCAATAGCTGGGCTGGTACTGTGGACAAGAACACAGCATGACGGAAGTGCAGGCAACTGGCTGGCATAGCTGTTGAGGTGTGTGACACCTCATGTGACATGTGACCTGAGGTGGGACTGATGGTCTGCTCCTCCACAACAACATATCACCCAAAAAGAAAGAGCCCCAGGCGCCCTGCCCGTTCTGTGGAAAGCCTGTGATGCACTCTGCACTGCAGGCTGCATGCTGCTCTCTCCTTCCTACTTCATCTGAATCTGCCTAACCATCTTCAAAAGGCCAAGGAAAAACATTTGGCCTTGCAGGGTCTCCTGGTCCCACAAACAAAATGATGGAGACCTGCCCTGTAAGCCTGGGCCCCAAGGTCTGAAGCGCCTAAGCTGGGATAATCCACCCAACCACCAAAGCCAGTGCCACCTAGCCACCTCCCCATCCTCAGGTCTGGTTCCATCTGGAACCTGCATTAAAGGGAAAGGCAAAGCCACAGCCCAGCACACAGTAGGCTGGGAACATAGGGTCCCAGCTCATTTCCTGAGTGGCCTGAAACACATTCCACCCAAGGTCCTGGGTTGCTAACCTGTCCGCCCTACCAAAGTAGCAACTACCTTATTCCAGGCCATCTCAGTTTCCAGCATGGAAGCCAGTTGATATGGACCTCATGGTGACCACTGGTTTCCACCTTACTAAGAGTGGCCTCTGCCCCCAGCCTGCCGGTGAGGAGCCCTGGAAACCCAACCCCAGAACCCCACAGCTGTTGCCTATCCATTCCTTAGCTCAGCTCTATTCCAGAGGCTCACAAGCCAGGCTCCATGAGAAGCCTGTATCTGGGCTACAGAAGCCACAGAGGATAAGGAGTCGTCACAGGTCCCACGTGACCCCAGGCACAGAAGGCCTACAGCCAGAAACTCAAAAACAACCCATCTTGGAAAATCGTTCCCAGGGAGGCAGAGGCAGTTCTGTGGACCATGCCTCTCCTCCCTGAGATCGGCTAACTAGGGACCACATCATCCTACAGAAGAGAGCAAGCTACCAGGCACATCCATAGGGTGTCCTGATGTTAGAGCTGTACTGGCTCAGGGGACCCCCAGCCCTGCCTGCCCCTGGCACAGGCTACTCCAACACTCCAGTCTCAAACCAACACAAACTGAACCACAGGCTGCCTCAGCCCACACTGGCAACCTCAAGCCAGGTATGCTGGGAAGTGCGCCAGGAGCCCCCTTCCTCACGGCTCTTGGGCAAACATAGGCCTTACTGGCCTTGGTCACAGCAGCTAACTAGTGGGTGCGAGGGAAACGCACACAGTCTCCCTCCCCTTTAATAGTTCATTCCGTTTCATACATAGTCAGAGGAAAGTGAAGAGGACTGCCAGGCGAACGTTAAAGCTTTAATTCCAAATCACTTTTCACACCCGTTTCATCTGACAGTGGCTTTGAAAGCAAGAGGCAATCTTTAGCATATGAGCTTTCCCAAGTAAATGGATGTGATTATGTCCAACATAACCAGATGCTTCTGAAAGCCAATTTTCAGAGTGACATCAGCACTCAAAATGAGAAACCTTTCTTTCTGGCTAGTAATAAATGATTAAAACGCTGTCTCCATGAGATCGCCAACGACAAACAGGCCAGCTCCATGCTCCTCCCAGACCAGGCCATGCAAGGGTCAGTGCTTTCAGGGTACTAGGGTCTCTTGCCCTGGTCGCTGCACACAACCCCTCCCTCTGGTTCTACAGAAGCCCATCCCACTTGCCTCAGGTAGCTCACACACACATGGGATGACCTTGGGCTCACCATGGCAACCCCATCTCCTGTCAGTACAGGATCTGTACAGGCACACAGCTCAGTTTTGGTCAATGAAGGGGATCAACTGGACTGGGGCCACAGAAAAGCCTTCCTTATTCCAGAAAAGACTCAAAGACGACTTCTCTTTTTTGTCTTTGAACATAAGACTAAACCTGGGAAGGCACCTCAAAATCACAAAATCAGCTGAGTGGCCAGCCACAGGGGAAAGGGCAAGAGCACAGGCCCACGTGAAAGAAGATGAAACACATCTGGCTTCAGTCTCTGGTTCCTGGCAGAGCCCTAAAACTCTTGGGCCCCACTGGGTGACAGGCCTGTCTGCTGGTAACTCTCAACAAGCTAATGAGATAAGCTGGTACAAGCCCCACAGGGCTCAGGTTGGAGCTGGTCACAAAAAGACTAGAAAACAAAGGGAGACCCTCCTAACCCCAACCACTGACTGGGGGGCTGCGACTCGTGTGTTTGCTGTTAATAAGTGAGTCTGTCGGAAGCACTAGTGTATGGAGGGCCCTGACCTTCAAAGGGACTGAGACAGCTCAGAAACTCTTGGCTAGTGCTCAAAAGGCCTGATGTAGTGGCACATGCCTTTAATCCCAGCACTTGGGAGGCAGAGGCAGGCGGATCTCTGAGTTTGAGGCCAGCCTGGTTACAGAACAAGCTCCAGGACAGCCAGGGCTACACACAGAGAAAGCCTATCTTGAAAAACCAAAAAGAGGGGGAAAAAGGGGGAGGGGGGCAGGGGAACGGGAAAGAAAAGAGCTCTTAAAAGCCTTCTCCAATATGCACCAAGTGTGTGTGCACACATGCACACCTGCACCCACAAGCCTATCACCTGCTGTCCTTAGCAGAGCTACACCTTAATAATACCATCATTATGTCCTAAAAAAAAAAGTTCTTCTTGAAAAGTATCCAGCTGCAAGTACTATGTCACAGTCATGGAAAACAGACAAACAAATCAAGTAAACCAGGAGTAAGGCACATGACTCAAAGTGGCTCGCCCCAACCCGCAGGGTTACCTGCTGGCAATGGTGTTATTCTTCTCCTTCAGGGCAAGCTCTCGCTGCTGCAGCTCAACCACGAACCTGGAAAGGTCCTCCGGAGTCCTGAAGGAGAAAGAGGGCACACTCAGTTCCTGCTCTCCCCAGAAATGAACCACATTGTGCACACAAAACAAAAAGCCACACCATCCACTGGTGATTCAGAGATCTGCCTGAGTCCATTCCATCCCCATGTACAGAGGAACAAGTGCTCACAGCACCGGGGTCCAAACATAGCCTACCCACCTAGGTAGACTACTTTCAAAATACACCTTCGAGCTATGGGGGTCATTCCATTGGTAAAGTACATGCATGCATGCATGAAGACCAGAGTTCAGTTTTTAAAGCCATGTTTAGAAGGGAAAAAAAGCAAGAAAAAGCTGGGTGTTTTGTGCTAGCACGATGACTCAATGGGTAAAAAAACAGTTGCTATCAAACCTGAGGACCTGAGTTCAGTCCCTGGGATCCACTGGGGAAACAAGAGAACCAATTGCCTCAAGTTGCCCTCTGAACCTCACGTGCACACACACATGCACACACATAATTAATTAACAAAATGGAATTTAAAAGATTAAGGCTACATGAAGTCAGATGTGTGGCACCTGCTCAGTGTTGAGATTGACAAAAGAGTATGCTTAGGGCTCGCTGGCCTAACCTGCCTGACCTGACCTGAGTTCCAGGTCAATGAGAAATTCCTATCTAAAAAACATGGTGAATGACCCCAAGGCACAACACCCACGGTTGACCTCAGGCGTCTAAATGTGTGTGCATACAAGCACGCACACACGAGCCTTAATTTGACTCTACCTATAAAAATAGGAAGATCATGTCACAGGATCGCCGTGCCTAGGAAATAAGATGCACAAAGCACCCCATGGCCTGGCATGAAGGCAGGACTCGGATGACCTCACACCCTCAGGTGCTTCTGCAAAACAGATGGGGCTAGCGAGAGGAAAGAGCAGCGCTGAGCTGATGCGCATGTGCATGCTTCCCAGCTCCCCAACATGCTCTGCTCACGTGTGTGTCATTGTGAGCAGACCTCGTCTTTATTGTTTCCATCTTCCAGAGAGAAAACTGACAGCCAAAGATACTGCCTGTGTACACAAGGCCCACCGCACCCATGAGTGCAAGCGGACGCAAGTAGGCCACATCGCCTGGCTGGCACATAGCGGGATGCATACTCTGAAGTTCATGTTTTGAAGAACAGTACAAACAAGCCCAGACACACATAAGGGCAGGTAGTGAGGCTGCGCCGGCTTCCCTCATCAACTACGGCAACAGTGAGCACAAGGCATACTCAGGGCACTACCTGGTCAGTCATCTAGGAACTCCCTCAGCTTCACCCAGGAGCTCACAGGACCGTGGGGACAATGGAAACAAGGGGGCTCTAACTGTGCGCTATGCTAATGAGAGGCTTGCACCGAGCTGCAAAGAAAGCACTGGGAGACACCTGGATTACAGTGTACTCACACTGTAGCGTCTCAGGTTTCAAGTCAGCACTGGAAGATGGGACAGAGAAAAGACAATGAGGCAGGACAAGGTCACTTACTCAAAGAACTACAGTCTTCATGAGCAAGAGACTGGTAAGTCCTGAGTGTAAATGAGCTACCCTACCAACTGTTCGTTCACTGTGCAATGGACTGAACTCTGTCCTTACAACAGCGCTGTGTGAAGGCCTGGAGAGCCCACTCAATGGCAGAGGACTTGCGTAGCAGGCATATGTTCCAACTCAGCACCAAAACACCAAGCCAAAACAAGAATCTCTCTTTTCCCCCCTCTGCAACGTGAGGTCACAAAAAACCAACCCTCTGAGAAGCAGGGGATGAGCCCTTGCCAACATGTACCGTTACTCACCTGCAGACCTATGAGAGGTCAGTTCCACTCCCCAAAGCCTCACCTGTGGGTCATCTGGCAACCCACATAGACTATAAAGTTGCTCTTGGCAGAAGGGCAAAACAGGTGTGGCAGGCAAAGGATGCCCAGGAAAGAGCCAGGCACAGACTCTCTGTACCTCAGCTACACATGCAGAAACATGTATGTTCTTATAGTCAGAGCGCACCCTGGTGGGAAGTGACACTCAGTGAAAGTGTGCTTGCCCACACAGGTGGGGGCAATCAAAGATCTCTTTTACGCACTGTGTGAATTTCACAAACTGAGAACTCTCCGTGCATGTATATAGAAGTATAAATAAACACCAAAAAACAAAACAAAAACCTTAAGACATGAAAAAGCTACAAGGGAGAAAAGGCCGGAGAAGCGCCCAGCTCAGGAACAGGCAGCTGTGTGCTGCCATGAGCCCTGGCACTGGGATGAAGAACAGGGGATGGTGGGCATGGGAGAGGGTCAGGCTGGGGAACAACCCTTAAGAAGCCCTGGGAAGGCAGGGCAGTGCTGACACATGCCTTTAATCGCAGTGCTGGGGGGTGGGGAGTGGGGGCAGCGGCAGGTGGACTGCTTGATCCCACAGGAAGTGAGGGTGCCCATCAGCCTCCACCACCTGTGCTGAGCCTCGTGGGCATGGAGGAGGGCTTTCAAGACCTGTGGAGTCACAGGGGACTCATCCATAGACACAGCCTTCACCTCGTGCCTGACCAGCAGCCCATGGATTGCCAGGTGCTGGCAGTGTTTGTGCTTCAGAAGCTCCTGGCCTGTGTGGTTAAAGCTGCTCAGAGATGCTTGCAGGCACTCGAGGGATTAGCAAAGTGCTTTCAACTACATGGCGTCCCACCGAGTGCCACTGTGGCCTAAAAATACCACTGCCAGTCCGGTCCAGCGAGCGTGACACTCGCACTTCACAACTACAAAGTGGAAGGCACTCAGGGCCTCTGGGGCCTCCGACACATGGGATGACAGGGAAGTGACAGTTCCAACTGCAGCCCAAGCTGTGGCATCTGCTGCCGAACAACCGTGGCTTCAGCTGCTAGGCCTTTCATGGTCTGGCAGGGGGGCTCTCGGGGAGAGGTCTCTTTGTTCCATGCACAGCTGAATTGTGACACAAACTCAGCTGCAGGCACAGAATGCTGTGGGCCTGAGCCCACTAGTTTATTTCTGAGGCGAAGACAGTTCCAGCCCGACCGCAGCTATTTTGAGTTCTAATAGCAGGTGCCATGGCTCTCACTGAAGCTCTAAGTGCTGGTTTCACAGTGTCTGAAAGACACCCACTCCCGAGGACACCAGTGTCGAGAATGAATGAAGTGGCAGCAGCCACAGACCCAATTAGCAAACGCCAGGCCATGAGCTCTCTTCCAAGGTGCCATTCTGTCCAAAGAATAGGAAGCCACAGGGCTGAGACCGTGGTCCAAAACTGCAGGGACTGGGCTTCGGCCAGAGCCCAACAGAAAATGAAGGGGAAGAAGGGAACACAGCCCTCCACCACCAAAATGTGTTTATTGTTCTTGCAAAGCATATGCCAAGTCCAGGACAGAACACACTAGGCAGCAAAAACTAAAGGATGAAAGGCACTCACGGCTATGGTGACATGGAGTCAGATGTCTCCTGGTGATCTAGAGGGCTGCAGGCTCCTGCAACTGATGAGACCCTGGTATGAAGGGTCCAGGACAGTGGACAAGAAAACATCACACACTAAGTCAGCATTACATAGCAGGCTTCGGCTGTGCCAAGCACTGCAGATCTGCCTGCAGTGGCCGTACCTCCTGCCCACAGCCCTAAGGCCACCCAGCAGGAGTTGGAATCTCTCAAGTACTCAGGCCACAGCCACTAAGGCTTCCGGAAACACTCAAGAGGCACAAGTGTGTCTTGTCATTGGAGCTCAAGACCACCCTGTGACAGCCTGACCGTGAAGTGGGCACTATCCACCTTCCAAAGCTGCACTTCCCAGCATGCAGAGGTACAGTCCCTCTCCCTGAGAAAGGCAAGGCAGGGCTGGCTGCTGTCCCAAGCAGAGGTTTGCCACAGCAGCAAATGCTGGACTTGCAGGCCCTTGTCACATGACATCCCTCCTCCTTTTTGGAAATGAGGTCACACAGATGGCCTGGCCAGGCGAGGGACAGGAAGGCAGATGCTGTTCCAATTCACAGCCATTACCACATTCCCTCCTTGGATCCCTACATGTCCTTCGGGTCCCTTCCTCAGGGTGCTTCTCCTGTGGTGTGCTCACACAGCTCTCCTGTCACCCTAGGTGTCTGCTCACTGTCACCTGTTAGTTGGGCTTGCACCAGCCTACCTATCTGCAACCCAGAACCTCACCACGCCACACTGTGTTCCTTGTGGGTCCTGTTTGCACCATTATGCTCCCCCAGCCCAAAGCACAGGCTCCCACATCAGGCACTCCACCCTGGTCACCTGTCTTCATCAGGTGTCAGGGTCACAAGAGGGATTCACCTTCGATTGTGTTCTGGCTCTTCCCTGCAGAGACTTCAGAGAATAAATGAAAACCCACGAGATCTTTCTAGAAGACATCCAGCCACGTTCTGCCTGAGTCTGAAGTTAAGATGCTGGATTAAAAGCTCAGGGTTGGCCTGAAGGTGTGACAGAGGGCCTGCTCACAGAACCAGGCCCGGGGTTCCACACCCAAGCACTAGGGGAACCACAAACAGATTCAGTGTTACTGGCCAAATTATGGTCTACGCAGATGATGAAATCTGGGTAAAATAAAGAAAAAGAGGAACACTCAGATAGATAGATAATGAAAGAGCTCCGGAATGCACTACGTCATAAGCGCAGGAGAAGCAGAATGTGAGTGCACTGTGTTATCTGAATAAAGCAAAGTTAAGTACAGCTGTGCTAGACTGCATATAGGCTAAGGGTGCAGGAGACGAAGAAGATACAAGGAGCTTCCTAAAGGGAGTAAAAAAAATAGCCAAGAGACTTACTTCTAAACATTTATAAACTTCTTAAGTTGTTGGGTTTTTTTGTCTGTTTGTTTGTTTGGTTGGTTTGGTTTGGTTTTTTTGAGACAGGGTCTCTCTGTGTAGCCTTGACTGTCCTGGACTTGCTTTGTAGACCAGGCGGGCCTCGAACTCACAGAGAGCTGCCTGCCTCTTACTCCCGAGTGCTGGGATTAATGGCCTGCACCACCATGCCCAGCTTAAGTATTTGTAAATTACATGTATTTATTAGAGGGTTGGGTGGCATAGCACATACGTGCAGGTCAGGACAAGTTGCAGGAATCGGTTCTGTCCTTCTCTTTGGAATCAATCTCAGGTCACCAAGCTTAGTGGTAGGCACCTTCCCATGCTGAGCTACTTCCCCAGCCCCTTCTTAAGTATTTTGTGCCATGGAAATTAAAAAGACAGTAATAGATAATCAATGACTACTGATTTCAAAGTTTAGCTCTGAAGCCTTATGAAGCAGGTGCTACCTAAACTCTCTTTAAAAAAAAAAAAATTCCCATGGCAAATTAACACAAAGAAACAACTCTAACCATTTATAACCGAGCAATCAGATCATTCCTAAGTGAGGTTCAGCTACATAGAACAAATAACTTGCATTATAAAAGAGGCCATTACAGGAGTATTGGAGAAAACTGGAGGGGGGGGTGTATCTAAATACTCAAGGCTTGCGATCTGATCCCTAAAGTTTCTTAAGAGAGAAATTGAAAAATCTATGTACCTAAGTTACTTGGGGGTGGGCAAGGTGGGGGACAGAGTCTCGCTATCTAGTCCTGGCTGGCCTAGAACTTGCCATGTAGACCAGGCTGGCCTTGAACTCACCGAGATGGACTGCCTTTGCCTCCCAAGTACTGGGATTAAAGGTGTGCAGCACCATACCTGGCTTGCACCTCGAACATTTTAACTTTAGAAAAAAGAAAGGAAAACAATATAGGCTGAGAAGGTGGGCCCTTGAGTAACCTGCCCAGGGCACAAGTGTAAGGATCTGAGTCCAGGCTCCTTAGCACACACCTGCTGGGCACGGCTGCACGGACCTGCAACCCCAGGACAGAGGGAGCAGACACAGAGGACCCCTAGTGTTCACTGGCAGCTAGTGTAGACAGAGCAGCAAGCTGACATTCATGAACACATCCTGTCTCAAAACACCAAGGTGGACAGCAATTGAGGAAGACACCTGATGTCAGCCTCCACACCATCTCACCTGGGCAAGCATGCATTAGTGTGCATATCACACACTCACATACACGCACATACATATGCATATGCACACGCACATACACACTCATCCCCAAGTCTGCCTGTAGGAGTTTTATCTTGTATTTTCCACAAACCACACCCAGAAGACACAGACATGACTTTAAGCTTTGTGTCCAGAGGCAGGCCCTGCCAGCTAAATGATTTTAAAGTGGATTGCTATCTTCTTTGCACGCTGCTTTGTTGAGATCTTTCAGAATCTCTCTGGTCACAGAGCATTTGCACCTGGCTCCTACAGGTCCCTCCTGGGAGTAACTACTCTCCCAGAGCTCGGAATGACTGATGGGAAGGGTGTGCAGTTGGGGTGAGCTTCGGGCAGAGTGAGGGTAGAATGGCGGAGGCTCCCCGTCTTCAAAGGCACTGTTCCTTTGGTAAGTAGAGATGGCTACAGAGATGACAACTTGATTCTTCTTAATAAAAAGAAAAAAATTTAAGACAAGTGTAGAGCCTGTGGAGATGCTGTGGTTAATAAAATGCCTGTCTGAAAGCACCAAGACCTGACTTGTTCATTTACACTTATTCACACTTACATGAGAGCTAGAGGGTGGAGGTCAGAGGGCAACTTGTGAACTTTGAAATTCAGTGCTCTCCTTCCCTCCCGTGAGTCCCAGGACCCAACTCAGGGCATCAGGCTTGGTGTCAATCCCCTTCTACCACTGAAGGCAGCTCATCGATCCTTAGTAAAGCAGGGGGTGGCAGCTCCGGAAACAGAGACGGGGGATCCCTACAACTAGCAGACAACTGGTCCAACAAAGTCAGTACTCTTCAGGCTCAGGGAAACACTGGGTCTCAAAAAATAAGGTGGAGCATGTCGGACAAATATGCCGTTGACCTCACATGCACACACGCATTCACACACACATACTACATACATGTGCAAATAAGAGGAAGAAACAGAATAATCATAAATGGCCTACTAGGAAGCAACCTAGGGCTGCAAGATCTGACAGAATTCTCCAGAGATACCCTGGACTAGCCTAAGCAACGCTGGTCAACCCAGGAGATCATTCCAGGCCATGGTCCCTCATGGTGTGTGCTGCTGCCCATACAAATCCAACCCAAAGCATGGAGCAAGTACAGACAGCAGGAAATACACAGAGAATAGAAATGTGGGGGGAGGGGGCGTCCCATTCTCATTTCCAAATAGGAGACTCCACAGCCATCAGGAGACTGGGGCGTAGAACTCACAGCTCACAGGGGGAAGACAGGCAGTACATGAGCTGCCCTCACACAGGTCTCAGGCCCTGTACCCAACCAGCAGACCCCTGCAGACTCAGCTGCCCACTTCATATGAGAAGTCATGAGGACAAAGTGCTTAGCAGGGTTTCACTGTGACACTGCTGAGACTGCAAGCCGTACAGTTCTTTAGGACACGCTTGGCTGGAACCCAAGGAGCAGTGGCTGTCCTGTGCCAGGAGTGTGCTGACAAGGATAGGAGAGACACCAACAGCAAGCACGCTTCCAGGCCATTGAGATGGCTCAGACAGTAGAGGTGACTGCCACCAAGTCTAATGAGCTGAGTGATCCCAAGGACCCACATGGTGAAAAGAGAGAACCAGGCCCCCATGTCGTCCTCTGGCTGCCACATGTGTGTCTTGTCACATGTGTCCTCATACACATTCAGAAACGCAATTTTAAATTTTTGAATACACACTTCTGTCCCCCTGGCCTTGTTCCAGGGCAAACAAGTGTGGTTCCAAACATCTTTAAACACTGTCCCTAAAGTGCTGATGAGAAAGTGAAGCCGTGAAGAGATAGGGCATGGCAAGAACTGGAGCCGGCCAGGATCCAGCTCAGGTCCAGCTAAGCCTTCGCTTCCTGATCTGGGAAACAGGGATGACACTACCTTACTGACAGCCCAGCATCGGAGACATCGGGCCATCAGTGGGCCTTTGTGATCCCTGCTGCTGCCGGGTCCCCCGGGACAGTTACACAGCACTGTACTCCATCCCACGCCGCCCCCAACCATCATGCTGGACCTGCAGGACGCAGGCCTGCCAGTTCTGGAATATGCAAGAAGGCAGAAAGCAAAGCTGCTCGATGACAGAACCAGGTCGAAAATCACCGAGAGGCAGGCTGTGGGTGGGTAACAGGGAGGAAGGGAATGCTGCCACCAAACTAGTCACCTTTGAGCACACGGAGGAGAGAGCGCCTGATCAGCGCAGCACCTGAGAGGACTTACAGACTCTGTGCGTCTGGGGCAACTTCCCAGCCCAGTATGGTAGCTTAGCCTGTGATCGGGAAGCTGAGGCAAGAGGATTCCATCAGAGTCCCATGCCAGCCTGACTGACACAAAGTAAGGCCTTGTCTCCAACAAATTTAGGAGTGCTACGTGTGTGGTCCCGCCCAGAGACCTGGAAATACTGCGCTAATGGAACGTATGGCATCCAAAGTCACAGAGACTCATCAACTGGGGCTGATGATTACTGGGACAAAACCAATGTGTGATATACTTCCATTATGAGCACAGTCAAAGTCCAGCAAGGGAACGGGGCAGTGTGACCAAAGTGAGGCGGTCGCTTTGACAAGCTGGTCAGGAACAGTCTCCAAAAGCTAGGGTAAAGTGACTGCCACTAAGGCCTGATGATGACTTGAGCTTGTCTCCTCAGCACCACCTAATAACCAGACACAGTGGCACACATGTCTGTAATCCCACATGTGTGCCATGTATACAACAGGCAGAAACAAAAGCATGCGAGTACATGTAAAAGAGAAATTTCAAAAACAAACTCCCATCCCAGCACTTTGAAGCTTGATTCAGTAAAGTCATGCATTCCAGGTCAGCCTGGGCTATACAGTGAGACCCTGACTCAAAAGCAAACACAAGGTGAGGGCATGGCTCAGTTGGTCACTGCCTGCCTGGCAAGCATGAAGCCCTAGCTTCCATCCCCAGCATAAAGCTGGCTCGATGTCATTTGTAACTATATGTAGAGTTCAAGGCCAGTCTAGACCACATGAGACCCTAAGCATCTCAGGGAGAGCCAGACAAGAGTGCTCGCCCTGCTGTGTCCACCCGGTACAGCCTGGATCCACCTCTGAGGAACTAAAGAGGTGTGGGAGAACAGCTCTGCTGAGTGCCTAATGTCCCATGCTCATGTAGCAGAATAAATGACTGGGGGCATAACAGCTGGCGGCCAGGAGCAAGACAGCCTGCCTCCTAAGAAACCATGAAGGCCAGAGGCTGCTGGACTGCACAGACACAGCGCTCACTGGTGCCACTTTGAAGTGACCCGCTCGCTGCCCTGAGACTCCCTATTCCAACCAGCTAAAGTCCACATCTCACTCAGCTGTCCATAGCCGGGAAACACAGCTTAACTGCCTCAGGGAAACGGGCTGCGCAGGTCCCCAGACACATGTAAATAAAATGAAGAAATTTCAGATTTACAGTTGCTGCCTCCAAATTCTTTCTCCCAACCCAGGAAGGATTAAAAGGACTTCAAAGGAGCCTGGGTTCCAATTAAGCCAGTGTGACCACCCCAGGGATGCTGGAATATTCCTCTGATTAACAAGAGGAGTTCTTTGAACTATTCTCACTAAAAAAAGCTCTCAGAAGCTCTCAAACAAACGCCTCGATTCCGCTCCCGCACCCGTCGCTCTAGAGCTGGTCGTCTAATGCTATAAACATCCAGAAATGTGGCCCTAAACAAACTTCAGCAAGGGGTTCCAGTGAGCACAGGGAAAGGAGAGCCAGAGAAGCACACCCTGAACAGACCTGATGGGCATGCTCCTCTCCTCACAATGGACACACTCCAGGACTGGAGACAAGAGCGGGCAGGACTGACAGGTCCCTGGCCAGACCAGGAGCAAGCAGAGTTTACCTGCCACCCTCCCCACGGAGGACCTGAGTCAGCTTAGTGTGGGAAACCTATGCACGCTGGGTGGTAGTGTCTGAGGACAAGAAAGCAGGTAAGACTAGATGCATCCTGGGCAGGCATCTGACCACAGACAGATGAGTGGTCAGAAGAGGATTTATTTGGAAGCTGATCGGACTTCAGAGATGCTAGGTTATCAACTCTCGACAGGAGTTTCAATATTAAACAGAAGGGAGGGGAACCTCCTATAATACATTTAGAACTCCCGACTCACTCACTACCTACCAGGACTTCTCTCAGCAAGGGAAGACTGAATTAAAAATCAGTGCACCTGGCTTCCAGGGAAACAATCAAACGCAAAGGCGAACAAAGGACTTGGTGGATGCGGCGGCTCAGAGAGAAGCCATCATTAGTGAGGCGCTCGCTTTGAACTCACTGAGCAGCAAATGGAAGAGAAGGTCTCAGAACTTTGCGGAAGCAACCACCACATCCATACAGACCCAGGCTGAGGGCCCAGGCTGATTTGGAGCTTGCTGGGTAGCCCTAGGCTACTTATGTGGCCTCTCTGAACTCTGGTTTAATCTATCCGTAAGTGAAAGGAAGGGCCTAAAAGGCCACATCCTGATTTAAGATACTCTATCCAGAAACAAAAAATTGACCTCGAAACCTCACCCCTCTGGCCATGACAGTGAAGAGAGAACAGAAACTGTATAGAGCTTGGAAGCAAGAATGAGCACAGGACATCCCCAGAGCAGAAGCGCTCAAAGGAAGTGTAGACCGACAGGGACAGGAAGCTTGGCACAGGGCCTGCGCCAGGTGGCATACTGATATGCTTCTCAGGATGCAGAGAACAAATAACTGATGGCTTACGCTGGAGGATGATTCCTGGGACATGGTGACATGTTCTAACACAGTGGTCCTCAACCTGTGGGTCACAACCCTCTGAGATTGAGTATCAGATATCCTGTATATCATGTATTTACATTACAATTCATAACAGCAGCAAAATTATAATTATGAAATGGCAACAAAAAAGTTTATGGTTGGGGCTCACACATTAAGAACTGGATTAAAAAGTGGCAGCATTAAGAAAATTGAGATCCACTGCTCTAGGTGGTGGGTCCCTGGGATTGAATTTAGGTTGTTGGACTTGGCAGCAAGCACCTTTACCTGTGTGTGTGTGTGTGTGTGTGTGTGTGTGTGTGTGTGTGTGTGTGT